>PVIA01000037.1:0-600000 GCA_004024845.1 Tonatia bakeri
CTTCTTCCTCTTCCTCTTCTTCATAACCTTTTTGCCTCTCAATGGTACCCAAGTCATGCCTAGTCTTGCAGAATGATCACAGTCTGGAAACTAGTATCATGACCTAGTATATCTCTAGTTTCCAGTTTGGCTCCATTAGGTATGGCATTGAAGTTGGCAAGATGTGTGTGATTTGTTCATAAATTTAATAAGAAATGGGAATCACACTGGATCTTCAATCCAAAAGTCATATTTTCTTTCTGCTGCTATAGCAACAATGCAAAAGTTTCTTTGCCAATAAGAAGCTCCTCCTTGGTGCTGAATGAAGCACCTGATGAAGGAAGAGGTGGATATCTGGGATAACAGAACAGCAACATATGAGCTGTTCAAGTTATTAGACAGAATTATGTGGGCATAACTTACCTGATGAGAATAAACTAAACAACATAAGATTGATATAGCTTTCTGCCTAGATTCAATTATTCCCAAGAACTATAAATGATCATGATTTTATAATTTTAGGGACCTGGACCAAAAAAAAAAAAAAGAAAGAAAGAGGGACAATAGTATTCAAAGATTCCTGGGGATGGGCATATTTTCAAATGTCTATTGGCCATCTGTATATCCTCTTTGGAGAAATGTTTCTTCAGGTCCTTTGCTCAATTTTTAGTAGGGTTGTTTTTCTGGTGTTGAGTTTTATAAGTTCTTTTTACATTTTGGATATTAAACCCTATTAGATACATCATTAACAAATATGTTCTCTCATTTAGTAGGTTGTCTTTTCATTGTGTCGATGGTTTCCTTTGCTGTGCAAAAGCTTTTTAGTTTGCTGTAGTCATCTTTGTTTATTTTTTCCCTTGCCCAAGGTGATATATCATAAAAAATATTGCTGCAAGAAATGTTTGAGATTTTACTGCCTATGTTTTTGTCTAGGATGTTATGGTTTTTAGTTTAATATTTAAGTCTTTAATGCATTTTGAGTTGATTTCTGTGTATGATGTAAGAAAGTAGTCCAGTTTCACTTTTTTGCACTTATCTTCCAATTTTCCCAATACCATTAAATATACCATATTTACCCCATGGTATGTTTTTGCCTCCTTTGTCCAATATTAATTGGCCACTAAGGTATGGGTTTGTTTCCAGGCTATCTCTTTTGTTCCATTGATCTGTGTCTGTTTTTATGCCAGTACCACTCTCTTTTGATTACTATAACCTTGAAGTATAGTTTGATATCAGATAGCATGATTCCTTAACTTTGCCTTTCTTTACCAAGATTGCTGATGCTAATCAGGGTCTTTTGTGATTCCATATAAATTCTTGGATTTGTTCTAGTTCTGTCAAAGACACCATTGATATCTTGATAGGAGTTGCACTAAATCTATACCTTCAAATAAATGAAATTAAAACAACAGTAAGATATCACCTGACACCTGTCTGAGTGCCTATTATCAATAAATTAACCAACAACAAGCATTAATGAGGATGTGAAGAAAAGGGAACACTCCCACAGTTGGTGAGCATGAAGATTGGTGCAGCCACTGTGGAAAACAGTATGGGACTATCTTAAAAAATTAAAAATGGAACTGCCATATTACCCAGTGATTGTACTTCTGGGGTTATATAAAAAAACCTGAAACATAATTTGAGATGATATATGCACCTATGTTCACTGCAGCATTATTTTTAATAGCCAAGATTTAGAAGCAGTCCAAGTATCCATCAGTAAGTAAGTGAATGAAAAAGCTGTGGTACATTTACATAATGGAATACTATTTAGCCATACAAAGAAAGGAAATCTTACTTTCTACAAAAGCATGGATGGATCTGGAGAGTATTATGCCTGGTGAAATAAGCCAATTAGAGAAAGACAAGCACCATATGATCTCACTTATATGTAGAATCTAATGACAAAATAAAGTAACAAACAAAATAAAAACATGCTGATAGCTGTCAGAGGGGAGGGTGTTTGGGAGACCTGGGTAAACAAGGTGAAGGAATTAAAAGGAAAAAAACCTCCTAGACACAGACAACAATATGGTGATTACCAGAGGGAAAGAGGGGTTGGGGACATAGAAGAGGATAAAGGGAGAAAAAATGGTGATGGAAGGAGACTTGACCTGGGGTGGTGAAGACACAATACAATATACAGGTGATGTGTTATAGAACTGTACACCTGAATCCTATATAATTTTATTAACCACTGTCATCCTAATAAATTCAATAAAATTAAACAATAAAGTTGAGTTATTATAATATATATATAGTTACTGAATATTAGCCTTAATTTCAGTTTGTTGTTTAGGTTTATATCTTTAATGCATCATTTCTCCAGTGTGTTTGAAGATGCTGTATGAGAGATTGTCATTCAAAGGTTTAAGGAATCTGGAGTTACTAATATGACTGACATGATTATTGAACAGTTCTTCGTCGCCTCTGCCAGCATGTCTTTTATCCTGCGTAAAGGGGGTAGGTTAGATAATTGGATAGTTCAGCAAGAATTCACATATGTGTATTTGATGGAAGCAAAAACACGTGTTAAGAATGCAGATTGGAGGATGAACTGTGTTTGCTGTGGAAAGAACACTGGAACTGGGGTTTAGAGACTAAAGTTTCAAATCCATCTTATCCTCTTACTAGGTATTTTACTTAACCTTTTTGGACTTCAGTCAATTTATCTATAAAACAACAACAATAAAAAAGATGTAGTAAACATCCTTCCAATTTCACAATTCTATTATCAAATATTTTTCAGACTTGTAGATGCTCTGACAATCAAATAAATTCTTAGGATAAGTTATTCCTCCTCTATGGAATTTAGTATTATATAAGTGAGCCTTCGTTAGAAATTTTTAACATCTGAACTCTAAGTACATGAGGACTATCCCCAGGTGTTTCCCCGAAGTTGTTGGTAATAGAACCAAAGATAGAGTTCTACAAAGAAATAATGTCTTATCAGCTTGACTAAGAAAAGCTAGGGGTCCCATAGAAACATTTATCACTACTCAGTACTATCTCAACCTAGTTCAATGCCTGTATTATTGGACTATAGATGACACTTTTCTAGGAAGACTCTAGTACCATCCACCTCTGCTTTCTAAATCTCATATTCCCTTATTTACCAGCATCACCTACCTCTGGTTGTATTCCATTTCCTCTCCTTTTTCTTTACCTTACTAATTATGTTCAGCTGCACCCTCTAGTGATCAATAGAGAATAAAAGCATAGTGTCCTTAATATATGACAAACCTAAACATTATTTAGCCAATGTTTGACTTCCTCATCCCAATCCCCTCATGAGATTGAAATATGCTCGCTGTACCTTTAGCTGCTAATGAAGGTCCTGTCATAGCAGAACAATGGACCAGACCCAAGATGCCTTCTATAGCCCTATTCCAACACTCTGCCTCCCACACCATCATACTGCTCTAAATGAATCCTGCCCCCACATGACCAGACTCACTAAGCAATGGGTTTCTTGTATTTCTTTTGGGGAATCATAACTTCCAACCATATCGACTTTTCCCCTATTTTCTTGTCTTCCTTCACCAGTTTCCTTTCTCCTGGGCCATCATGAAAATCTCTAGGTGGTGCCTATATGATGACACAATGTCTATTTTTCTACCTGGAGGCACAGTAGGAAGCAGAAAGCAGTTTACTTCTTAGCCAATTAAAGGTATGCCAGACCTGGCTTAGGCATCTGGTTTTGTCATGTTTTAATATAATAACCATGCACACATTCGTTTTATTTCAAGTCTAACTTGAGGATACAAATGTTGACCTCATAGGGATGCTGTAAAGACTGAGTGAGGAAACATCCACAAGGAATGTAGCACAGAGCCTGCTGTAGACTGAATACTCAATAAATGGACATTAAAGTGTGAGCAAACATTTGCTTTACAGATCACTCTATCTGCCATCTACCAGAAGCATTTCAGTGGACCAATCCTGCTCCTCAGATGGTTTTTTTCCTCCTCTCATCCTTAAGTAGAATTGCAAAGACTCTCTGGGCCAAGGTCTTCCCCTTTCCTTGAGGAAGGGGCAATAGTTTGCTCAATATCACATTTTGTATTGAAATTAGAATTAAGACTAGTACTCAAGTTCGTATTCCCTGCATAAAGAATCTGGGGGATGGGGGAGAGAGAAGGGGTGTCTGGGAGTGTGAACTACTCCTCTCTTCTGTGTGAAAATGTAAAAGAAGGGGACAGGTCCTTCCCATCCTGTTCTGTGCCGAGTCCATTGTAAGAGAAGAGGAGCAAGTTAGAGTCGAAGGGAGAGAGAAGTACCTTGGTTGTGAGGATTAGTCACAAATTGAAGAAAACAGCAATAAATGCAGTCCCTGATGTAATGTCCATTAAGTAGAGTTCTGAAGTATATTAGCCAATTACACTTTTCTCAAGCAGCCTGGGCAGCTTCTCCAAATATACTTGTTAACACAATAAGACACTCTCAGAAAAATGGCTGAGTTGAAGCTAACGCACCTCTGAGTATGAAGTGCTGCAAAGTCTAGGATTAAGTCCAAGGTTAACTTTAACCAGGGCACTGATTTTTAATTTAAAAGGGAATAAGATATACAAAAGGGAACAGAACTTATTTGGAATGGTTGAAAATTTAAATAGGATGTTGAAGTCTCTGGAAAGCTGGCAGGTTAGAGCTGGCTTTCATTTCACAGGGACCTATTGCTCAAGTTGAGAATGAGTATTCAGTGGCAAAATGCCATGGGGTTCACCTAGATTTCCTGTCTCTTGTGTATTGAATTCACCCTACAGCTGGGGTTAAAGTGGAAAGCTGCCTCATCATTAGTTTCCCTGCATGGGCCTCCCCCAAGTAGCAGAGTCAGATGCATTGGTCAGAGAACCAAAGTTAGCATTACCATCGTCCTTGTTAGATGTGTACCAGGGTCTTACTGCAGGGAAGACCTAATGTCTTTCCCACAGCTCTTTAATTACATATTAGCACTCTTAGCTTCCCATGCATGCTAAACACTCTCCTAGGCCTGAGAATCCATTCTGTCCTGCAGTTGAAAGAACTGATGAATTGCTGGATAGCTTAGCACAAAATCAGTCTGGAATCAGTTTTGGCTTTGAACCTGAACCCTGGTCTTGAGAAGAGAGATTTTCACTATTCCTTGTGGGCCAAGATCTCCTCATTTCTTTTAGGTCTACTTTTAATAATGGAGGTTCATCTGCCTCCGTTCTATTCTCTAGTTTGAGACTTGCCACTCCCACCATTCTAACTGTAGAAACTGGCTTTGCTCTTACCAGGCACTCTGGGGAATGGTAGCTGTATCTTACCTCTGACTTTAGGTCAGCTCTTTCCATGAGCCTCTGACTCTCAGTGTAGCACTGGATCTCACTCATTATGGTACTGTGTACCACCTGAGTTATCACCTGAGACGAATTATCACCTCTAATTGATTTCCCATGTTTTAGACTGCCTGGCCCATGTCTCCAGGTATTAGCCACCACCTTTCACATTTCACTTCTCTTTTCCTATCCTATTACTTTTTCCTTGTACCTTCTCCTGATTACCCATTTCATATATCCAAAGCCATTCCTGCTTCACTTGTCTAGGTCTCACAAGGTTCTGTGATACTAGCCTCTTGAGGTTCATTATTTCCTACCTTCTCAAAGGTTGAATTATAAATTCTACAGCATTGTAATAATATAAGTAGGTGTGAATAGGAGGGAGTGACAAGGTACAAAAATGAACTAAATTTGCCTCCTAGCCTCAGAATCTTAGCATTTCAGTGGAAAACGTGGCCACAAAGAAGTGAGTTACAACCGAAGGAAGCTTATACGACAACAGAAAAACAACAGAAGTGGAAGGTCAAAAATGACTCATATTTTTAGCTTCCAGCTCTCTGTTCCTTTCATTTCTGTTTGTATTTAGCATGTTCTGAACTGATTTATCTCACAAGATAGTTATAGAGCTTCCTACGGCATCAGTGCGTGCCTTTGCCCCGCCCACAGAATGACACTGAACCAGCTCACAAGCTAAATGAGGAAATGACATTCCTCATGCCCACACACGGCTTTCCTTCTCCTTCCTTCAATATCTGGATCTACGTGCTGGGCCCAAGCCCAAACACCACATTGTTGCTTCATATTTTTTGGAATGTTGAGCTCACCTCACAGGTGATAAAAGCATCCCCCTGTTTGCCTCCCATTTCATAACTCAGGACGCAAATGACCCCATCTTCCATCTGCTGTCTGCCTTCTGCAAGAATCTATGCTCTTTTACTGCATTAAGACACAAAAAAAACTGACTTACGAATGAGTCATAAATTGTTCTTTAAAGGTTAGATCAAAGGAGCCTTGTGAGCTGGGGTTATTGGGGTATGTGGGTGAAGGGGACAGATGCAAAAGGCTGGGGAAGGGACCTGGGCTCCTCATTGCTGTTTATTCTACCCAAGAGCCACAGTGAGTGGCCAACAGTAGGGTGCTGTGACTACATAATCACGTAAGTTTGGGAGAGGGCGGCATGATGTGAGCAGAAAGTGAACATTAAAAAAAAAAGAACAAAACATCAAAGATTGCTCTTATCCTTATACCTGTTATCAGTACTCATGTTTCTCATTTCTTCTCTGAGAACTAGCTCTTTAAGGATAACCCGTGGCTTGAAATTTTTATGACCCCATTGTCAGAACAGATCAAAATGTCCTTTGTGCTTCTATCATTTCTCGTACAAACTTCCAATTTCCATGCAGTATAACCATCTGTTTATGTTCCAGTGCCCTTTGTTGAGTTGTGAAATATTTGAGGACAATACAGCAACATACACAACACAAATAGCTAGGACACAGTCTGATACCTGACAGATGCTCAACCAACGGCCATTGAATAACTGAATGGCAGGATAAAGAACATGGTGTGTATTTGGAATTGGACTTGTTCTGTATGAATGAAGGTTTATGTTTGGTCCCTAATGTTTTACTGATTCTGGTAGGTCTCTGTTTTCAAAAAAAGAGAGTGTCAGCAGAGAATGAAGTCTCATAATTACTGAAATAGCTGAAGCTCTCCGTTACCCCAAAGAATGTTTCACTAGCCACGATTACATTTCCTAGTTAGTATGAAGGGGAATTTGAGTGTGTACCTTGTTCCAATAGGGAAATTTACTTGCTAACTGAAGAAAGATGGCTCATTAATTACTTTGTCATCATTACTAGTCGGTAACTTTGAATGAAATAACATTTTAATTTCTTGAACACCTACTCTCTTTTAGGTACTTGCTAAGCACTTTGTAAATAAGAGCACATTTAATTTCCCCCAAACCCTTCATAATACATATAATTATGTTTCTTCTACAGGTGATAGAATTGAGGCACAGAGATCTTAGCAACTTGCTCACAAGGACATAAAAAGTAAATGACAGAGCCAGATTTTTTTTTAATAGCTTGTGTTTACTAGTCCCTTTTCTCAAGAATTAGAATAACAGTTTTGAATGATTGTCAGTGTGAACATTTCCTGCTAATGATCTATGACATTATTTTAAAAGGAAAATACTTTCTTTGGACCCAAGGAATGAAATACAAAGTATTTGCTGGGATCAAAGTCTTGGAACATACAATAGAAATATTCTCAGATACCAGCCGCAACTGACTGTGAAGTGATGAATGAATGGGTTACACCGGTAAGGAGTCAGGTAATTATGATGGCATGTGAAGATATATATCAGGATTGTACCCTCACTAATTTGGGAATGGTAACACTAACATGCATTATATGCCCTATTTGTTTTCTTATTTAATAAACATTCTTACCTATTATATACCAGGCACTGAGTGAGTCACTAAGTATATAGAAACTAATGTGCTTTATTCATTTACCTCCTGAATGTTGTTAAAATCATTTCTCTGCTTCCTATACCCATAATCTTTGACATGGCCTGGGTCTCCATCTACTCTGTCCTGGACAAAACCCTGTGACTCACTTCTCAGGTCCCCAGTTGATCTCTCAACCTCCAGTTTATGTTCTCTCCAGTTTAACTTCTGTACCCCTGTCAGAAATTATCAGTGCATACTGACAAAGACTCTGTCCTTGAACAAACTTGAAAAAGGCTTCTCTGACTCTTCTTTCTGACCAGGTCTGGACAGTACATAGACAGCAGACCATGGTGTATGGTCATGAACCAGGACCATGAACTGCAATAGATTAGTCCAGTTTTAGTGAGAATTCTGTTGGGTTAGTTTAGAGGTGATCCCTGGCCCTCTGTATCTGATGAAATTCCTCGTCCCCCACCCTAGATATCTTATGACCCCTGGTCTGCCTTCAGCAAGAATCCGATTGAGTGCACCTAGCAAGAACCCCCAAGCCTTCATGTTTTCTCTTAGCAATTTTCAATCTACTCACTCCCCATCCTGCTGCTTGGCTAGAAATATCTACTTCTTCTTACTATATCCAGAGTTGAACCCAATCTTTCTCCTCTGCTGAAAAAAACCCACCCATTGCTCTTTGGATGATATTCTTAAGCCATAACATGGCACATTACAGAGGTCCTCACAATCAGCCATTCACATCTCCAAGAAGACTTACGTGAAACCCCTCTCAGAAAGTGTAGTTAACTCTCTTTGTACTCATATGATCAGCTTCTTTCATACTATCTCAGGTTGGACATCTACTTAATTGCCAGTTTCCCAAATAACCTCTGAACTTTTAAAGGTAAAGGATTTAAATATATTCACCTTTGTTTCCATAGCACCTCTCTGAAAACTGGGAGACCTGAATGTTTATCAAACATCTGATGACTAAATAAAGATATGATCTTCCCCTTATGATGTGTTAATCTGAAGTGATTTTATAAGCTGTATAAACACAGAGGTATTTGGTAGAAGCTCAGTTAATGGCTGTATGATTTTGCACAAGGTGTTATTTTGAATGAGAGATTATTTCAATGGTCTTCCTTCAATGTTCGAGCTCTGCATTAATGCAGATGCTCTAGCCTTCTGCACAAATGCTTAGACAAGCAGAGGTGCAGTATTCTCAGTGAGTAACTTCTACCCTCACCCTTTAGTGGGCTCTCTTTTCTGACTTTGCTACCTCTCTTCTTGTGGTTTTTTCTCTTTTTTTCTTTTCTTTTGAGCCTGGTCAAGATTACTTGACTGTTTGATTTTACAATAGAGTTTTCGAAAGATTCACCATCAGAATGACTTAGCTGACATTTAATATATTATTTAGGAAGTGGGGCACTGGTCAGAGGCCATAGTGTGGTCTTGAAGCTTACCAGTTTTCATAATGTTTAGTGAAGGCATCACAAATGCCATTTCTCCCAGAACTAGCACTCCTACAGTCAATGACAATTGGATTTGTTCAGGAATCAGATTTCCTTAGCTTTACCATGCAGCATTTGTTAACAAAAGGTTGCCGTTTCCAGGAAGTTATTTTATGCAGCACACTTGCTCCAGTTGTTGCTAACAGTGTCAGATTCATAATACCCATAAAAATATTCTCTATCAGGCCCTCACGCCTCTCCTCAAAGGGTCGGGGGGAATAAACCAGATGGTCCTTGCACTTGCTGCACAGCGTCCCGTTTCCTTCAAGGCGAACATCCCCGGCACGGATGTGAACTGGAGTTTACAGTAGGAGAAGTTTGCTGGAGCAAAACTGACTGACTAAACAGCAGACTAAATTCTTTCCATCAAAGGATTATTTGGATGAATTTTCAATGACAATGAAGTTGTAAAACTTCTCACTAACTGAGTCATTTAGCTTGATTCACAACATATTCCAAAGGCTACTTCCTGTCTGTGTTACATCCAAGAGGCACTGATGTGTGCGTGGATGCTCAAGTCCGAGGCAGAAAAGCAGGGGGAGGAGAACAGGGGGTGAGAAGCATGGTGAAATCTACCTCACTTCTCCCACCAGGATCCACTCATTTTCATATCAATATCTGCAGAGGATTCCTTACTGTCCCAGTTACCACGAGGAAATACATTTCAAGTATAACATGTTAAATAAAATCGGAAATAACCTTAATATATACTTGCAATCCATCACATTTTTAAAAATGGAGCCATCAAGACACTCAATAAATTAGCCTTGATGAGATTTGGAATGAAGCATTGAAGATAAGCTAAGTAAACTGTTGAAATATTAGAAAAATGTACCATGACATAATACCTACTCATATTCCATATGTTAGACAATCAGACAAGAAATATTTTTAAATAAGCAAAAATTTAAATCTTGAAAAAAAACTACACAGAGCAGATTTAATTTTTTTTTAAATTCTTAGCGGAGTTCAAAGCCATTACACCCTGAGTAGGATTATAATTGCTGGAAAGAAAACTTTTGTTTTGTTTTGTTTCTTGTACTGAAATCTATTGTTTCTGTGTTTTGTCACCAGTGAAAAGTAAAGAGTTTTAGTATAAATGAAGTCGTATTTAGCTTTTTTAAAATTCAAGGCCAAGGTGAGGTTTAATATACTCCTTTGGTTTCTGGAGAAATCTGCTCGTTACAGGAGCTAATAGAAGAAAAGCAGAATTATTCCAATTGTTAGTTCAGTAGTGCAGTGAGAGATAGCGTTTTGCTCAGCTGTCAGAACTGTTGGTAAGATTTTTACACAGATCACAGAGGATCACTCTGGGGGCAAATAATCTTACTTTTTTTTTTAAAGCTAAAGCCATTTTACATCTTTTGTAGCTGCATAAACTTGCATACGTTTAACAAACCTCACTCAGTCACAGCAAATGGTTGCAAGTGCAACGTGTTACTCTGGGGCAGAATGTGCCTCCTGGAGCTGGACACACTGGTCCTAGGGGAGCGAGACCACCCTGAGATGGAGGGCAAAGGTCTGTGTGTTTCCAAGAGAACGAGGAGGCGGCAGTCACTCCCGTCCCCTCAGGTCCTTGCATTCGGAAAGGTCTCCACTCTCAATTCTCGCCTCCAAAACACTACACACGTGAACAACCTTTCCTCTGCCCCCAGAAAGGGCGATGTGAGCTTCACTTCATTTTCTATCGCACAAAGACGAGACCGCAAATGAAAATGGAGAGCTGAAATTTTAGAGTGGCAGGAGAACAAATAAACTGGGTCCTAGGAGCTGCCTGCATCGTGGCCCTGTTCTGCATCCTGGAACTCAGGATACTTCCCAGGAACAAAACTCTGGGCTATAAGAGCTTCACAAATGGGCGTGTGCTTCATGCATGGTTGACAATGCCTCAAGTTCAAGCATGTGGTTTCTGTGCAAGCTTCCCTGACCCTGAAACTCTAATTTCCTTGCAAACCCAAAGTAAAAGGAGAAGGTTTAGAAGTGTGTTTCCAGCACTTTGTGATTCAACCCTCTCTGATCCACCAATCTGGCCTCATGTCTCAGGATAAATAGTCCTCGTAAGACTTTACGATGTTCCAAGTGAGTGGAAAATATCATAAGAATATGAGAACTCCTTTCTATTTCTCTCTTTGTATGTATTTTCATGGGATTTTGCAACTTGAGTTACTTCTATTGCAGATTATCATAAAAGACAAAATGTATGCTGTAATTGAGGGAACTGAAGGAGAAACACACAGATGAGTTTAGATATTTGAGGAAATGTCTAAATAGGACATTGATTTTTGCAGGCTTAGGATTTTTTTAAAAATTAGATAAATGAAAATGTGCACATGGGAAAGAAAATGAGAGGCTTTATCCTTAGATGTTCAGAGAGGAGCCCTGTGCCAGAGATCTCCAAGACCACCCCCAGATCCAGAAATTTGCTAGAACTGCTCATAGGATTTCCTTAGTTGTTCTCATGGCTAACATTTATAACAAAGGAAAGAATACAATGCAAATGCAAAAATAAAAAGGAAAGACACATGGGGTAAAGTGCAGAGGAAACCAGGCACTAGCTTCCAAGAGTCTTCTCCCAGTAGAATCACACAGAACTTAACTCCCCCACAGTGAGCGTGGCAACACGTGAGGGGTGTTATCCAGGGACACTTGTCAGAGACCCAGTGGCCAAGCTGTTACTGGAGGCTGCTACCAGAGGCACCTTCTGCTTAGAACTTACCAAAAATTCCAGTCTCCCAGAAGTAAAACAAATTGTTTACACAAAACAGTTTTTGCAGAGTGAGCCATTTAGGGAAAATTCTATATTTGTGGGGAAAATCTGATATCAATAGAAGCCAAAATTCATGAGGAGACAAGAGAAGACAAATTATACCAAGATATTTCCCAGTTAATCTATGAAACATCATCCTGCTTCATGCTCATTGGAAAAGGAAAAAAATTACAATAAGCTTGGAAAATGTTGCCTACAATGTTGCCTTTTGGCTATCCCAGAAAGTATCTTTTTAAAAGCTTCTAGAATACCTGAACTAAAGGTCAGATCTATTTCACTGGAAATGCATTATTTTATTTTCATGCACTTCCTTTGTTTTTATTAACATAAATTAATGTTCCCTGGGTTTCATGGAACATGCTTTGGGAAACAATGCTATGCATACATTCTTAGAAACACTATGCTATTGTCCTTGACCTCTATGAAGTGTCAGTCTGCCAGCTGACTCCTGTCCATCTCAAAGATACAACCTTATGAATCTTGCCTTAAACTCCAGGCATTGCACAATACCTAGTTGTTTTATGAATGAAATAATTAGTGACCTGATGTCATGAATGCAGTTGCATGAAAAAGTAAAGTCCTATATTTAAATAATCTGAGTAAAAGGATGGGGGAAAAGCAACCACACTAAAGGAAATAAGTCAGTTCATTTCTATTAAAATCTATTCAAGGGTTAGAAAGCCTTACACTGTCAAAAGTACTCACAAGCAATTAAGAGAGAATACCAGTCCACTTCCTTGGATACCTCTGACTCTCAGGTACCATCTGATCCAGGAGTTCTTTCCTTATTATCCACTGTGAAACCAAGTGTAAGTTACTCCATTTTACTATCTTAGGGTTTCTGGGCTGTAAAATGAGACTGGCAGTGCATACCCATCACAGGCAGAGAAATGAAATTAACATGTGATTTCAAGATCCTTGCAAATATGAAATACTAGTGGCCTGTGCTAACAAGACTAACTCTGACTTCATGCTCCATTTATTTTTTCCACTCTCTCAGGGAGACTTGTGCTTGCCTGAGGGCACGGAAGTAACCCACCTTCCCAGGAGGTCATTCTCTCTCTTTGTGTGCCCAACCAAATGTGATGCCTAGCTAGAACTCTGGCCTATTCTAATTGAGCATTAAGTAAAAAACAGGTCTCTGAGGTAGCCATTCACTGTTCTAGTTTCTTACGTATTCACTTTTCCATTGATTTCAAATAGGTTTCCAGGACTTTCTGTAATTAGGACAATTTAATCATCTCAGTGCTTTTTCGTGCCATGGGTAGAAGCAACATTAGATAATTAGAGATTTTGGGGGTTTTAGATAAGAAAAAAGTGAACTCAAAGGAGTTAAAAAGATTAGATCATTGAAAGTTCAGGAATTCAGGCCTCAAGGTTGGTTCCTGAAAAAAAGACACTAGCTCAGGTCCCAACCTCTAACTGGTCTCAGAGTGGCCTCTTCCAGCTTCCAGGCTGGACTTTCAGGGCCCATGGGTAAGAAGAAATATGCAAGAATATATCAGATGCCCCATTCTTCATGGCCATGCAGATCCTAGATCCCACAACCCTAATCTAAGTCAGAACCAGCTGAAAGAAAAGCCTTTGGAGTGCTTTAGTAGAACCATAGCATTCCGTATTTGGAGAGGATCTCAAAGGTTATCTGTGTGGCTTTCTGGCCCAGACCTCCTGTGGGGCACGCCTTCAACCAGTCAGTCTTCGTTCCCACTCTGGTCCATTGGTTATCCGTATCTCGCCATCAACAGCCAGAGTTGTATCTCAGATGTACGTGCCTAACCCCCTCAATAGGCGGGGCGCTCTTTAAAGGTACATATTTCATTGGTTGCCTCTGTATTTCTAGGAACCAGCCAATGTCTGGCCTGAGAATGTGCCAATACATTAGACAGAATCACTTCTCACCCAAACTAGAGCCATAGCCTTTTTATCTTTTTATTCTATTTGCTTCTAAACCTAATGGTGGCCCTTAGTTAAACCACAAAGAGAGAAAGAAAAAAAAAAAGATTTTATAAAACATAAACTAGACCATGATTCCAGCCCCTACTTAAAGCCTATATATTTTCTTGGACATACTAAAATAACATCTAAACTGATGACTATTATCACCAAGCCATACTTTGAAATCAATGTTATCTGCTCTTTTGCTTGGTCTCCTCCCACCTTCTCCATCACTAGTGATGGTCTGGTCAGAGCGGCCACCTTCCTGCACATAGAGCAGGCCATGCTTACCTGAGCCAATGGACCCTTTGTCTGTGGTTCCCTCGTTCAGAAACTCCCTTCCCCCACATCCTCACAGGGCTGGATCCTTCTACCATTCCGATCCTTGGCTTACAGGTCTCTTCCCAGAAAGAGCTTTTTGACCTTTCTAGTTTATATGTCTGTCCACAACCCCTCATCACATTCTATTAGCTGAGCTTGTTTCTTTCATTGGCATAAACATGATTTTTTTTTGTTTGTTATCTTGTTTATTGTGGATCTCCTGCAATCCAATAGGAGCCCAGTAATGACAGGATATTGCTGCTCATCCACCGATCTCTCAATCTGGACATTAAGAACGGCTTTAAGCACGCAGTGGCTGCTCATCTACCTTCCGCTGAAACAATGCCTGAGGAATGAGAAAGGCACTCAATGCTGAAACCCCTCTCAAACATACTTATTGATATCTTAACAAAGTGTTATTTTTTTTAGCAGAAATGGTGATAAAAAATTTAGTAGGTCTCCCTCCACTTCTATAAAGAATTTATTACACAGGTTAGCCCTTATTCAGATAATGTTTGTCTTTCTGAAATGTTCTTTTTATTAATGAATATCTCCACCTCTTACAAACAAAACAACACAAAGCAAATTTACTTCTTTTTCCTCATTATAGTTTTCTGATTATTGCCTCCATATCTGCTGGACTGGTTCTTTTATGCAGACTAAGAACATTAGGTCTCTTCCATTTCACATTTTGTACTTTCAAATTTCTCCAACATTTTTTCTGAATATGTTCCCATATATACCTATTTCTCATAAAATATGAAACTCTAAATTGATGATAAAGCAATCAGAGGTATGATTTTACTGATACAGAGTAGATTGTATATGGCGGGGAGTGAGAGGGAGAGGGTGTCACATGTGTATTAAGGGCACTCAATATAACATAAACTTTTGGGGGGCTACATAGAACTGATAGCTTATACTGTTCATGAACTGAAAAATCCCCAGGTCAGTTTTACAGAACTGCAGCAAGTCCTGTGTGGTGGCCAGTCTCCCAGATGGCCCCAGGGATCCTTGACTTCTGGCATTCCATCCCTCTTACAGTCCCCTGACATATTGTATCAAGACTTGTATAAGTGAGCAGTGCAATATGGCACAAGTGATAATAATATGGCACTTCTGAGGCTAGATGGTGAAATATATCTTTGATTCCTGCCTTGCTCTCCCCTGACTCCCTTGATCTGGAGGAAGCAAGGTACTACGTCATGAGGATAAACCATCCCAATAAATAGACCCCAATGGTGGAGGTCCTTCTGCCAACAGCGATGTGAATGAGCCATCTTAGAAGCAATGCCTACAGCCCCAGTGAAGCCTTGAATACAACTTCATGGGAGATTCTAAACCAGAAACATCTAACTATGCCTCTACTGGATTTCTATTATCAGGAAATATGTGAGAAAATAAATGTTCACCTTTTAAGCTGCTAGCTTCAAGCTATTTTTTATACAGTAGCAGACCACTAATACATCATGTCCCTCCAATCCTGTACTCATGCAATTGTTTACTTAGATCTAAATTTGAATTTGTACATTGATTCTTAATGATTTTACACCTTTACATTTGTTCTCTTCAGTCTGATTAGATCTTTTTCAGTAAATATTTAGATAATCAACATATATAACAATAGACACAATATTATCCAACAATTTTAAGTCTGTTAACACATAAGTTACTATTGCCATTCAAATTACAAATAAAAATAAAATGGAAAATGTATTGAACCACACCCTGGTGGCCTCAGCAATCTCTCCAGGTTCATACTTTTTCAGACAGTCTACCAGCTGATCCTTCTCTTTGCTATCCTGGCATCCATCCTACAGATCTCTCCTTTATCCACAAGGATGTCAACATACTTGAGCAGTTATGTTTGTTGCAGCGCTTGCATTGTCAGCCTTAGAACTGGTAAGTTAAAAAAAAAAATCTTGTTGGGACATGGCTACTGCTTAGAGCCCATTTTGGCTCCTAGAGGTATTTGTTGTTCTTTAGGGGCTCAGGGACTACGGATTTATATTGTTCAATAGTGCCATTAGTTAGTATAAAGCCCGTGCTTGTCAATTTTTTATTCCTCCTCTTATCCAATATGAACATGGCATTTGCATGTTTCTAGTCTTGATTGATCACTCCTTTCTATGCTGCTCATTGTAGATTGCTGTGCGCAATTTTTAGACCAGTGCTCTCTGGCCATCTCTTCATGCATTTTGCAATGCTCACCTTACTTTCCAAAGTATTTCATTCCATCTATGCATATTTATTTGAACTTTTCATTACATTAAGTCTGTCTCTATTTCCTTTCAGGTATCTAATTAATGGTATACCAATTACTAAACAAACAAAAAAAATAACTAAAATATGGAGAACATAAAAAAAGAGAATATACTAACTATTCCATATTTTTTCTGACTTTTAATATAACAGCTTTTTTTACATTTTTTTATTTTAATTGTTGTTCAAGTACAGTTTTCTATCTTTTACCCCCATCCCAGCCTACCCCTCAGCACTCCCTACCTCCCTCCTGTTTCCACCAACCCCCCCTGCCCTGCCCCATTTTTGACCATGTGCCCTTCATACTTGTTCCTGCAAATTTTTCCCCTTTTCCCCTGAAATTCCCTCCCCTCTCCCCTCTGGTCACTGTCAGTCTGTACTCAACTTCAGTGTCTGGTTATATTTTGCTCATTGGTTTGTTTTGTTGATTAGGTTCCTGTTAAGGGTGAAGAGAGGTTGTGGAGAAAAGGGCACCCTAGTGCACTGTTGGTGGGAATGCAGACTGGTACAGCCCCCATGGAAAACAGCATGGAATTTTCTCAGAAAACTAAAAATGGATCTGTCTTTTCGCCCAGCAATTCCACAGCTAGGATTATATCCTGAGAACCCCGAAACACCAATTCAAAAGAACCTATGCACACCAATGTTCATAGCAGTGCAATTTACAAAAGACAAGTGGAAGCAACCTAGGTGCCCATCAGTAAATGAATGGATCAAAAAACTATGATACATTTACACAATGGAATTCTATGCAGCAGAAAGAAAGAAGGAGCTCCTACCCTTTGCCACAGCACGGATGGAACTAGAAAGCATTATGCTAGGTGAAATAAGCCAGGCAGTGGAAGACAAATGCCATGTGATCGCACCTATTCCATATTTTATAACTACTTAAAATCCTGGGGAATCACACTCATTAAATTGGTGAATGAATGAACATAAATATTAAGTATCCAAATCCAGAGAACCCAATTCTGTTAGTCAACACTAAAAATTCAGATATTTACATTTGAATCTGATTAATATGTTCTTTGCTTTAACACACCACAAGGGTGGTCATAACTTACACATTTTACTTCACTTTCTTGTGAAATATGTTAAAGTTTTCTGCCAAGTTTTTAAACCAATAAGCAGAATATTTTTCAATTATTTACTGTGCATGAAAAACACAAGACAGAAATAGAACACAGTTTTGAAAATTAAAGCTCAGATTTTAAAATATTTTCAGATATGATTATACTTCTCATTATTAGCTTTAAATAGACCATCAAAAATGAAATGTGCTGTCTGTCAGCATAGGAATATTGTTATATGCAGATAATAAGCCATTCTAAAGATATATAAAATTAGCTATTCTGCAAAAAAATGAGTCATCCCCAATCAGTAGAGAGGATAAGAATGATAAATAAAGCTAGGGTAATAAAAAACTTTATTTTTAAAATTATAGAGTCTACTCTTAGACAATATCCCAAAACACACTCCAGATGCAATAAAGAGCTAAATTCTGGAAAGGAAATAACAAGGATATAAAGGCTCCAGGAAATAAAAAAGCAATGGATAGGAAAGACTAATTCTCCAAAATAGATAGGGAGCATTTTAACAAACATTGAAAGGAAAAAACAAAGTTTACCTTCTTGAGAAACCAAAGGCATAAGTAAATAGCATAACAATATGTATTTATTAATTCCAACAAATTAGCAATGATTTAAATTTAATATACATGTAAGAATGCCAGTTGGTGGAAGGTGAACGAGGCACATTTATACCAACAAAAATAGGAGTGTAAACTGCTTAGAAACCCCAGTGAAAAGACATCTGTCAATATCTATTTTTAAAAAGCATTGAAAGTATTAGTTTCCTTTAACTCATTAATTACATTTTTGGAAACCTCACTGGCATGCCCTTCCCTATCTGTGTGGAAATGTTTCGGCAAACACCCATGTCTTCTTCCACAGTGAAGCCAAGCTTCCTTCCCTTTCTGAAGCTTACCGTCTTAGCACCAGAAATGTCTTCCTTCCCTTTGTTCATGCTGATCTGACCTTGCCAGAGGGGTGGTTTCTGATTATTTAAAAGACAACATGTGTGTTTGTAGAGGGTCCAGGGAGGGGGAGACAGGACACAAGAGGACACTCACATTTCTATCAGGAGTGAATGATAAGCTCTTTGAAATAGTGAGAAGCAATATAATCCTGATTTTCAGAAAACCAGGTCAGCGTTTACATAGCAAAGAGGAAAAGAGAAATGATAAGAAAGGTAAAAGTGTCTGCATTGGTGCTTCAGATGAAGGAGAAAGGCCAACGAGATGAAATCAGGGATGGAAAAGATCTAGGTCAGAAATGTTGCTTCCAACTGGACTGATAAGATAACATTTTAGGGCCAACCTCGGAGAGAGTGGCAAGAATGTAATCAGAATTCTAAGTTGGTTGGAAGGAGGTACATTCTAGGTTTTTTCATTCATTTTCCTGGCCCTCAAATACAAAGGATGGGGCTATTAAGGTTCGTTAGTCAATGACACACTATAATTATCAGTCCAGGTAAGACCACTGCTTTTTTATGATTTAAAAAATATTTTTCATTGGTATGTATTTATTTTTAGAGAGAGGAGAAAGGCGGGAGGAAAAGGAGAGACACATACATCGATGTGAGATGGAAACATCAGTAGCTTGCCTCCCGTATGCGCCCCAGGCGGAGACTGAACCCCTAACCCAGGCATGTGCCCTGACTGCAAATCAGACCGATGACTTTCTGCTTCATGGGAAGACACCCAACTCACTGAACCACACTAGGGCTGTTTTTTATTTTATTTTTTCCTTTCATGTCCTAACACTTAATTCATTCTACTCTGCAAGCCCTTAAGACTCACTTTTGTATATTGATTATACAGGGTCTGGCGCAAATAACACTCTTTTTTTGTATTACACAATCTTTTGTTACAAAATCTTAAGCATGTAATTCTGTAACATTACACTATCACACTCAAGCACACCATATGACACTTTAGGTGAAATGTTCAAGTGAAAACTATAAAGGATTACACCCATATTATTACCCTACCCACCACAATGAAGCAGGTGTCACTTCTGACAGAACCAGTATTCATTGCCTTTCACGACTGTCTTATATGTTCATTTAAATACACACATTTCCTTGAAAAATGTGAATGTGCTCTAATCTAACCTCGAAACTAATCTGAGGGAATTATTATTAAATATTATTTGTATGCTAGTGGTATACAGATAAATTGATATTCATTATGATGTTCTCTGTGGTTTCCTACATATTTGTAATATTTTAAAATACAAATATTATATGATATATAGGTAGTGTATCTTTATCCTTTTTAAAATACAAAAATTTACATGGTATATAAAGTAGTGTATCTAAAGCTAATAGTGTATTTCTAAAGTAGCATATATAATAACATATATGCAAATGTTATTGTACTGTAGTATTCATGCTGTTTTTGTACCCCTTTTAAAATTAATTTCTGTGTTCTTAGGAGCTATTCATGTTGGTTTTTGTAAATAAGTTCCTTGAGATAGATACCTTATGTACTGGAATCATTTATGAAATGAACTCACGCATTTATCTTTGCTTTCTGAAACAAAGTCAAACACAGAGTCTGAGTCTGGCATCTTCACTCAAGGAAGTCTAAAGGAGGGAAAACTCAACTTGATTAATAAAAAAATAAAAATTGAGAAAAATAATCACTTTTTCAAAGCAGATTTAAAACAAGCACAGATAAAAAAACAGTGGTTCTTTAGAGTTACTAAATATTTACTAAAGTACAGCAAAAGAAACATTCTAGTAACCAATGCAATTCTACTATATGGACTGCTGATTTTTTAAAGAGTAAATTTGGGTAATGCCATCAGCAGAATGTGAGCCGCCGATTATGCTGCTGTTTAGGGAACATTATCTTGTGGTATCTCTTTAAATGCAGCCTCATGAATAGCAAAAGACAAGACAAAGGCTAAGAAAGGACTGTTTCTAGCACCAGAGCAAGCACTCTAGTGTCCTCCCCAGGCACT
Organism: Tonatia bakeri; assembly: GCA_004024845.1. NCBI lineage: Eukaryota > Metazoa > Chordata > Mammalia > Chiroptera > Phyllostomidae > Tonatia > Tonatia bakeri. The sequence goes on from PVIA01000037.1 coordinate 20,560, forward strand.
GTGGCCCCAGCATGTGGCCCTGGCATGTGGCCCCGGCATGTGGCCCCACCAAGGGAGACGCTGAAATGGCAGGCTCCCTACCTCAAATCAGAGGGGCCAGAAAAAGTCCCCCTAACTTGATCAGTTTAGTGATGGACGGACTGCAGTTTTAATGTGAATCTTCACAGTTTTACTTTTTAGTCACAAAGCCTAGACCCTGTAGCTACAGCATTATTACCATTTGAATATCCTTTCTCTATGATGGCTCAGTGGCTATGATTGTCAACAATTCCCAATAAGATTGGTCAGGAGCCAAGAGATCATTGAACTTGAAATACACCCTTTTTAAATAAGTGTGTCTGTGTTTCACACTTTGAATTTCCTCCATTGGACAGAGAGCAAAATCTCACAGATTCCTCTGAAGCACCCAGCACAGTGCTAGGTGCTGAGTTCAGGCTGACATATGTAAAGCAATAAAAACAGATACCTGAAACAATGGCATTACTCACGAACACGCTCTTAGATGATTCTGATTGAACAAAGTGCTGAGAAAGAGACACGTGAGATATTCTGGGGCCTAGTATGTGAACTTTAACCTAATCATGGTTGAAGGTGGAAGGGCCAGAAATGTGTCTCTACTCACTTAACCAGACACAGGAAAGGAGAGACAGAGGCAGGCAAGGGAGGAGGAAAGGATGGAGTGCCCCAGGTACCCAGAATCACCACTTGTGAAGACTCAGGGTCAAAGAAGTCTAAGCAGTTGTCATGGGGATTCACCCATGCTATGCTGTCTGTTGCAAAAGAGAAATCTGATTTTCTTCATTGTTTTTACTGAAGATTACTCCATCATAGGCAAAATTTAATTGACTTGATCATGCCTCAAGGATTCAAGTTCTAACATCCAAAATTTTATATTCAGATCAAACTCATTATTTTCTACTCCAAAATAGCCTTTCTTATTATTCCTGCTTAAATTCACTTTATAATTTCCCTAACAGAGCCCAATTCTTCTATCTTAGTATAACTCCAGATCAACCACCTAGGATAATCCAATGGAGTTATCTGCATGAAGTAATTACTTTCTTCTTTTGCAAGCATTTCATATTCTAAGATAAGTCTGTATAAGGCCCATACTTAATGTTCAGTTCACAAATTTTCTTAGAAATTAAAAGTGAGGACTCAGCAATTTACTTCACTGACTAAAAAAAGAAACTTTAAAAAGCCATTTTTCCTAGGCTTCTTTAGACACCTACTAAAACTTGATTAATTCCTTACGATGTCAAAAGTGGCAGTTAAGTGTATGCCATTTGTTGGAGATTAGGAACCTTTGTCAGGGGTATTTGAATAATAGTTCTATGATAATGTACAATTGTGGTGAGTATAAGTCACACTGAATTATTTACTCCTAAACTGGAAACTAGGGAAGTATCCTGCCTGCTAAACCAACAGAAAAGTGACTTGTGATGTGATATTGAATATAAGGCATTTTATTAAAAATCTCTCTGATAACATGGATGAAAGATTGAAACATAGGGGCCTAGAACATATTGGTAAGTGTTTTCTACATCGACATTTGAAATTGAACGTGCAGGTGTGATTTATTTCTCACAACAGATGTCTTCCTAAAAAGACACACAGAAACACTGAAAAGGAACTCACGTTTTAAGTGTGCCAGGGAAACTTCCTATTAAAGGAAACCTGATAGACTGATCCTCCTTTGCAAATATAAAGACAGTTCTGATATGCAAATAACTCCTACTAACGGACTTGCCCCATGAGTTAACATGTCTGAGGTGTGCACAAGCAGTATGGAACATAAATCTGACGTAAATGTTTCAGCTTTTGGAATTTGCATAGACTTTAAGAAAAATACACTTTAGCTAAAAAATAGGGAGAAAGGGTGGGAGGGAGGAAAAGGAGAGAGACGGAAGGAGGAGGACAAGGGAAAAAGGAGATAGAGATGAACTGTAATGTTTTATTTATGTGTTGAGCTTTAAAGCAGCCACAGTGCTATTCTCAGATATGAGAACACCTTCGTCTAGAATCCGTTGGCGTCTTTGTGTAGGGGTGTGTTTGTTATTAAAAGGCTGACATTTTCAGAGTCTCAGGTCCTCTGAACTAGGCCAAGAAGTCGCTTACAAAGGGGTGGGAAATGCTTATGAACTTCGTCTGAAGAAATTTGAATTAACCTAAAATCTAAATCAAGTGCAAAAGAAAAAAATCCACGATAAAAAGCCCCCTTCTAAGACTTTAGAATATTCTTAAATGGATGGGAACACATTCCGATCTTTCCTTTTGCCATTTTCTTGACAGAGGCCAATTCCTTCCTGCTAGTTTTGCACTGATCATCTGTAATCATCACTCTTGATAGCAAGTCCTGATACTCTCCAGCCCTGCCATTCAACCCCTGTGATTTCAAGTAATCATCTTGCTGTCCCAAGTAGATTAGAATGCCTTAGATGGTAAGACTCAGATATAATACCTACAATTTTCAGACCTCAAATTATGCACCAAGAACTTTATTATATTTTAAACAATGCAATAGCTCATTTAATCCTCACAAACCCTAAAAATAGGGGTGTCTCTCTCTACATATATATAGAGAGAGAGACAGATAGAGAGAGCGCGATCACATTTTGGAAGTAATCATCTAAGGCTCTGAGATTTTAAATTACTTGTCCACATTTTCACAGCTAAATGGCAAAGCACGATTTCAAATGCGCGTTCCAAAATCCTTGATCTTTCCGTGCTGTAAACACGGCAGACAAATGAGAGTCTCGTCTAACACTTGAAGGAATGGATGCATCAGTAAAAGAATGAAACAAACCAAAAAAATAAAAATAAAAACCCCCAGCAACTATCAAAAGAAGATATTTAAAAAAAAAGAATTATAAAACACTCATGTTATTATTTTAGGGGAAAAATAGATGGTATTGGTTTATCTGGAAGGTAGTGGCCACATTCCCCAATCTTGCCGCAGAAATCCTACAGCCCAGTGGTCAACAAAAAAGGGGCAGGACGTTCAAGCTCATTACCCACGTAAGTTAAACCTTTCTCTCATTCCCGGCTCCCTTCTCTAGCCATCACGTCATCCAAATCCCTGCCTTTGGTATTTATTCTCCTCGTTACCTCCCTTTTAAACTGAACACTCATTTAAAAGAGACCATGTTTCATTTATATTTGTGTTTACTTTCCCCATCAGGTCCCAGTAGAGTACTTCTCCCTCCAAAGAGTCACGATAAATACATGTTAAATAAATGAATAGCGAAATAGATGTGTGCTTGTTTAGCCTCTCCATGCTGTCTGGTTTCTTAGAGTGCTGTGCCCTCAGACAGACTGCAAGCCCCACCGGGCAGAGGGCATGCGCATTAAGCGTGTTTTATCATGTCCTCCTCTGCACCTAGCTCAGAACTGGATATAGCATACACACCTGGCTGTTCCCTAGACAAGGTAAGTGATTTCTGGCTAAGTAGGTAGATTCCATAGTCCAATCAGATCACTAGCACAGTTGTCAGTTCCCCAGATCTGCTTTCTGAGCCTTCCTCTCTCTCTGATGTGGCCCACTGAGGTGGGTAGCCTCATGCTCCTGGACCCTTGTCCTACCTACCAAAAGCCGCTCCAGGGAAGGAGCAACATTAGTGCAATGGGTGGAGCTGGGGAGCTCTTTTCAGCAACTCCTCGCTTGTGAACTACATGAAAGAAAGGGCTTCTCTCCGTCCTTCCCCAAGGCATTTTTCTTTATTCACTGAGTTCAGTCAAGCAAATAAATGTGATTTAAGAAGATAAATACCTATGCATGCCAAACTCTGGGAAAAGAATGGTCAGAAAGACATGATCTTCCTTAAAGTCCTCTCAGTCCCCTTCAAGACCGAGACCACTATACAGGAAAGTGCGGCACATGACAGGGAACTAGGAAGGAGAACCATATGGAGGCTAATTAAAGGCACAGGTTAACCAAGTACTGGTGAGAAAGAAAAAATGTTACCCAGAATATTAGACATTTTATCTGAAAGCTGAGGGGCAAAAGAAGTTGACCTGGTAAGAGAGGGTTGAAATCATTGTAGTCAGAATTAAGTCGCACAAAAGCTTTAATGTGAGAGAGGCCTAGGGCATGTTGGGAACTCCCATTGGAAACTCCAGGAAAGCCACTCACCCCAGCCTACCTACAGCCTGCGGCAAAGAAAGAAAGAACTGGGGAAACAAATAGGAACCATTAACGATGATACTTTGTCCAGAGGCTCCTTGGGGCCATGCAAATATTTCAAACTTAAAAAAACAACCATTTAAAGTGAAATGGAATTTTAGAAGACCCGTGACAACCTGGAAGGGAGTGGTTGTAAGTGGAAAAGCCCAGGAGGCACAGACACCAGTTCAAAGATGACTAATGTCTTCTTGAGAAAATCTGGTTGCGGCCTGAGAAAGTGTACGACAGAGCACACAGGAGAGGGAGTGGGTTTTAAAGTGGCTAGGATATGAACGAATGGGATTTTCTGACAGACTGGGAGAAAGGCGGATGAATAGGCTTCTGGCTTGTGACTTCTGCTAGATGGTGTAGTGCCAACCACAGGGGCTGAGCACATTATAGGAGGCGGGGGAACTAACAGGGATTTTGGTGGTTGTAGCATTGGTGGTATTTAGGGAGGGGAGGAGAGAAGAATATACTGTTTATTTCTTTTTATTTCTTTAAATATGGAGCTAAAATGTGAATTTTCCCCAGTTTACTCTTTCAGCCTATTAGCTCCTGGATCCCAAAGACTCAACTCATTATAAATCTTCTATCAGGGAGTTGTTTGCTCAGTAGACTTCCTCAGTGAGACCTTCTAATGTATCACTTATCATAAAATACAATTAATACATAGTTTATGAAGTCCTGAATAAAGATCACATAATTAGAATCAAGTTTTTTTAAACATTTAATTGCAAATGAAATATTAATCTTCGTGTAAATTCACAATAGTTCTGTGAGGATGACACAATGGGTTCTATTATTTCTAATAACAGTAGAAGAGGCCCCACATCTGCAAGGTCAGTTGCTTGGCCAGGGTGACCCACAAGCAGTGTCCTTGCCAAGGGAGCTCAGTCTTTCTACTCAAGTCTGGGACTTATTACTCTTGTCCGCTGCCTGCAAAAGGCATGCCCAGATGTTGAGTTCAACAAGGTGCATATCTCATTGGCCATTAGAACTCAGCACTATGATTCTCGTTACTATTTTGACTTAGAAAGTTCACCACTCTAGCCAGTCTTCTGCCAAGTGGAATTTCCTCATATTTTAAAGCACAATGCATAAAGAATGCATGAACAAAATGCTATCAATGGTTTTGTGAGAGTGTTTTTTTCCCCTCAAATGCACTTTTGAGCCTGGTTCACTGACGAACTGCCCACATTGGGAACTAATTCTAATAAAAGCACACGTGTTCTAGAGGTGAGAACACTTGAAACAAAATTTGCATCTGCTACAAGACTTACAATGTAATGGATTTCTAACTAATTAGCATGATTTCCCAGACTGAATTATGCCACATGTAGGAGTAGCTGGATATAAAAATAAATTTGATTATAATGTGCATAAATTGCTCATTTCTTACAGAATTATGGCTTTTTCTTAAGTGAATGCCTGACTTCCCCAAATTGTCAATGAAAATGTGTTTCCAAATGGCTGCTCTTTTGGGGGCTGCAATGCTTTCCGGTAGTTTGGCTACTCGTGGCAGCTGCTTTGTTGGAACATGACATACACAGCACATCAGGCAATGAGTGTGACCTACATTCAGGATGTTTATGAGTTCTGCAGAAATTGGGTAATTTCACTCCCTGTTTTGTTCTTCTGCTGATGTGGGGTCTTTAAGCACCACTTTGGGCAATACATCCCCAGGTGCAAAGAAGAAAGTACAGGGCTTATAGGAGAAAAAGATATAAAGGTGCAAATCCACTATGGCATATTTTTTTCCCAGTTCTGTGCCAGGTTTTGTTAGCATGGGATAAAATCAATGACAAATGTGCTCCTGTATCCCAAGGATCTGCCATTATCATGAGTCATAGGCAAACAATTGCAGAACAACACAAGACAGAATATAAGCCAATGTAGGACACCAGTAGCATATTCTTAAATTCAGAGGAAAGGGTAATTCCTTTCTCTGAGGGCAAATATATGGCAATTAATCTGAGCAGGAGACCAGGTAAGATTTGGGTGGTTTAAGTGTAGAAGACATACTGCATCTGCAACCTTGAATGAAGGTGAGAAAAGTATGCTTCTTTCATGCACAGATTCATCCATTCTTTATTAGGCTTCTATTATATGTGAACTCTAGTGATCACTTATGTGTGGAATGTTGTTATGTTTAACATCCTATATGCAGTTTGTTAATAGACACTGTGCATGCACAAAACAGCGTTCCTTCGTCAGTAAGTCTGGGAAGCACTGGGTAAACCCAGTTAAACATGATTAACTCAAGACTTCTCAGTGTTCAGTGCTTTTCAAACTTCTAATGAGGGAAGGATTTGTTTTAAATTTAAGTAGACATTCAAGGATTTATTTAAAAATCATACATAGCTTTCATTCACCAAGGGAAGCTATATAAGAGAGTAGTAAAAAATGTATGATATTAAGAGAAGTTTAATGCCCCACTTCTCAATTCCAAATCATAATAGCAAAACATAATCTGTCACTTAGTGACTTCTTACCCTGTGACAGGCATTGTTCTAGGTATCTGATGTGCATTCTGTGTAGCTGTGACATACAAAATAATATATTTTACCTACTACTATTTCTGTATGAGAAAACTAAGCCTCAAAGAGATTAAGGATCTCACAGAAGGTCACTCAGTTTATAACTGGTAGAATTCTTGCTGTCCACCTCTACAGGTGGCATTTTGCTAAATTATGTTTTGGGTCATTTGTTGCTTTTGTACGTGAATCATTTGGAATGGAATTTCCAGGAAGGAAGATGAATATAGTCAAGGAAGTTTAGTACAAGGAAGAGTTAAGCATCAGTCCATAAACAAGTTTAATCAATGCTGTTAGATAAAGTGGAGAATGCGTTGTTTTTCTCCAATGAAGAATATAGGTAAGGACTAAGGAAGCATAGTTCCCAGTTCCCTTTCCCAGGAAGTTACTTTAGGATACGATTCAGAAAAGCTGAGGATTGACTGATTACTCAATAAAGAGGGAGACTTCAGATCCAGGAATAAGTGGGCCCAGCAAGGTCAAATGATGTAGAGAATCCTGTATTTACTTTACTAAGATTTTGCTCCTACTGTAGAATTGTACCCCCAAATTTGGACCTAGTAGAAAATAGATTCACTGTTTTGGGGAGAACTGAGCCACTGGCTTAAATCCTTTCTCCTCTAAACTATAAATATTTATTATTTTGTTGGTAGATGTTAAGATGAGATCATCTTTTTACCCATTTCTTACATATCAATTCTCATGAATCCCAATTGATTATTAGGATGTCAGGGTGAGGCTGGCAGTTGGTGAGCCCAGTGGAGACTACACAGGAACCTAGGGACTCCCCGTAACGTAGTAGGACTAAGGTGAGGAATCCACGCAAACAGAATTGAGCCGAGTTGGTGAAACATTCTTGTTATCACAATGTAAGTACCTCTTACTCTCTATGTTGGCCCCAACAAGCACAAATAAATGCTTGGTCCCTTGGTGGGCCTCAGCAACAAAACCTAAAAGAAGGTTTGCCTTCAGTCTGGAGTGGGCAGTCACAACCACTGGGTAATTATTGGTGATCAGTGGGAAGTTCAATTGTGTTCGTACATGGTCTAAAAAGCTGATTTGCCCTCATTCAGCTAACCCAATGGGAGGGTTGGGCACAAAAAACTGATTTCCAAATCCCATTTTAATTATTTGTTGTAGGCCCCAGTGGCCAATTCCATCAGAGAGTTTGTTCCATTTGGGCAAGAATGCTTGTTCAGAATACCATGGAGACTTATTTTCAAAGATGGTAAAAAAAAAAAAAAGTGTGTTCCTGAAATGAAGTCTCACCATTATTCACAGAAAATATAAAGGCACTGCCTATGTTAACTTTTCCAGCTATCACTGATTTCATTTAAACCAAAATACTAGATTTTGCCTATTCACAATACTGTAATCACAACATAGTTATTGCTTTGAAGTGCTGCTATTTCTACCTACTTCATTTTAGTACTTAATTTGTTTCTTTCTTTTTTTTAACATGTTACACCTCAGTATTTTAATTATACTCAGCTGAATGTATCTGAATGCTCTCAGCATGCTTCATTATTTATATTAGTGGAAAAGCACATAAAATCAAATTGCATGCTGACATTCCATAATTTGTACTTGCATATCTCTAAAATAGATTTCTATAGATACAGCAACTATTCAACAGTGGCTCAAGATATGCTATGATTTCAAAATTTAACTGAATTGTAATGTACTCCCAAAATAAAATTTATGAGTTTTCACTAGAAAATGTCTTATCTGATTATTCATATTCTACAATTATTAACTGCTCCAATTCTGCATTTGATTGAATTGTAAAAAGGTGAATCCCTCTCCTTCTTACCCCAGGCATTAAGCTGTAATCTGTACATTGTGAGTTTCCCATATCTAAAATGGAAATTATGTCAGATCTCCTGAAATATCAAGTATAAATAAAATATAAACCTTTTTCATTAGAAATGGACATTACTGTTTAATTGAGTAAGGAGGTATATGGCCATGCTGACTTTCTCACCATAAATTTTTTTCTGGGTTAAATAGATACTCTTTATCACAAAGTTGGTTTAAACTCTCTCCTTTTTCATTTTGAATTAAAGTCAGAAGGTCCAGAAAGAATTATGAGAGCCTGGGCTTTTATTTTTAATACCTCTCTTGTGGGCTCAGCTGTGTTCTTAGGTCTGGCAAAACCATCTCTCCATCAGCTTTGTCTGTCACTGCAATTCTCTAAATAGATGCCCTGGTTTGATCTTTTGGCTTATTGTCAACACGTGAGAAGCAGATAAATAGCAGAGAAAGCTGCCAAAATGTATGCCTACTCTTTGAATGATCAGGGCACAGAGGATATTAGTGTAAATTTTTTTCTCTGATTAGAATCTGTTGTACTGTGCCACAAATGATTATGAGAAAAAGAGGAGGGGTAGTCTATTCAGTTGTGGGTTTCAGGGAGAAAATAGTTAAGTCCTTAAGGGATGAGTAAACCTGTAAGAGGCAAAATGAGAAACACAACAACCTTTCAGGTTAAGAGACCACCTAAGCAATTTCCTAGAGGAAGATGGAGGTCTATTGTAAACTTTAAGAGTAACACAAATGCAAGTACTAAAATGAGGTCTGGGGTTGGTTAAAACACAAAGCAAGTATACGCGAGCCATGAGATGTTTAGCTTTTCACCTCGGAATAGAGAGCCTTTGCACAGGTGAGAAGAATGGCCACATCTACTGAATTGGAGAGGCGGTGGGGAACTTTTGAATATTTGTGTGTGGAAGGATAGAGGTGATGAGAATTGTGTTGCAGGAACATGAATTTGGCAGTGTGCGCAGGATACTGAGGATATTAGTGGAGGAAGAGCAAATAATGGTGACGCTGTTAGAGCGACCCAAGAAATGGTTGAATCAATTTAAGTGCAATTCAGCAATTTTGTAAATACCTCAATGGAGAGGGGCACAATGATGCACACTGTGTAGGCATGAATGATAAAACCAGCTTTGTTGTTTTCTGGAGGCATGGACATGTATACTTGGTAAGTTCTGGGAAAAGAGAAAAGGGAGGAGACATCAGGAAGAGAGGACTTGAATAAGGAACCATGGAGTCAGAAGGAAATATGGAAAGGAAGAATACTGCAGAAAGTAAAAAGATTTAACTATAGACAAAAAATATTTTTTAAAAATGCATACAATTGCCCTGGCTGGTGTGGCTCCGTGGATTGAGCCTAGAGGGCACGTGAGAGGCAACCACACATTAACATTACTCTCCCTCTCTTTCTCCTTCCCTTCCCTTCTCTCTAAAAATAAATGGATAAAGTCTTTTTATAAAAAAATGCATAAAGGTATCTGCAGATACCTCTAAATATTTTAAAGATTTATATTATTTCCTAAAACATAGATAATTAAAATTAGTTTGAATATTTGATAGAGAACATCAGTGCTTGTCAAAATGTATATTCTCCTCTATTTCCTGATTACATAGATAGACATGAGCCAAAAGAGCATGAACCACTTACAGGAAGATCTATAATAACCTCCCACATGAGTTCTCCATCTCCCCATGAGGCTGCTTGACATAGCAGACTCTGAGGACCCATAGGCTGGCAAAACAGAATGGAAGGAACACAGGACTCTGAATGACAGAGTGGACCAGGGTCGCCAACTCCAACGTGCTGCATTAGATAGTGACTTGAGTGATGACTCAATGTATATTGCATTAAGCCATTTGAGTGCATTAACCTACTCTGACTGATATAGAAAAATATGTAAAAGAAACACCAATCAAATAGATACTAATTTGATTGATATTATAAGCATGTTCTACCAAGCTTTCAAAAAACATATAATTTCAAATAATAAATAAAACACCTAGGTTTGGGGAAAATATCTCAATCATATTTAGAAGTTACCAAAGTGACAGATGTGTATATCTATGTTTATGAACTAATACAATTTATTAATACAAAAGTATATAAATGAATTATAATTTCATAAATAAAATTATACAGAATATAATCCACAAATGTGTAAAATTTATTCCAAGCAAGAAGAATGGTAAAAACTATTTAAAATGTACATATTTTCTTACTCTGATTGAGTAAGAACTATAACATTATCTTCAAGAAGGCTAAAAGACATTTAACTTAAGTAAAAGTTAATTTCTGAATTTTAAAAATTACCTTAGTAAAATAAGAACAGAAGGGTATAAACATGATAAAAAAATATATAACTGATATCAACAGTGATATCACAATAAAGGCACTCACATCCATCAAAGTCCACAAGAAGACAAGAGTGTTTCTATTCAATTATTACTCTATAACTGTATAAATTTTCTAGGAGAAAAAAATACAATAAACAACTGAAGACCAAATTGCAACATTAATAGGTATGATTGGTGACCTATTCAATGTAAGATAACAAAAATAAACAAAGTCACTGCACAATATTTCGGGGCATTAGTTAATTAACAGCAGTAAGTCCTTTACTAGCTTGCTGAGGAATTACACACACACACACACACACACACACACACACACAAATATTTTCCAAATGGAGAGCCATACATGTTCTTGCATAAATATTAAACCTAGAAACAATTTTGCCTCTCCCCAACTTAATATTTTCTATTAAAAATTCATTAAAAACTGCTTGATTTAGTATTGGAACATAATGAAGTGATTAAAAAATTCATCAGGAAGAATGAGCATGAAACAATATAAAAATCATTTTTAAAAAAGTCTGTGTAGGGCACTGAAATTTCTGCAGAATGTATTAAAATACATTGTAGTGTTTTAGCTATTGAAGTAACGTGGTAAAGGATCATTTCAAAGAAGAGAAAAAGTTGATTCTTCAATGATTACTATTGACATAGTTAATGTTTAGAAAATAACAATATCCCTACCTCATACCTTATTCACATGTACATTTCTGGATGAAATAATATATAAATGTCAAAATAAATGAATCAACCAATAACAATGCATTACTAGTGTAGAATGAGTATTTCTATAATATTCAGGATGGAGTGAACAACATAAAGAAATAGATGATATAAGAACACTTTCTAAAATGAAGAAACACTTTCCTTCAAATGAAGAAAAGCAGATAGTTGAAATGAAATGGAAAAATATTATTTTCTATGTAAAAAAATCTCACAATATATTTTCAACCCAAGATGATATTGTATTAATACAAGCAAATATTGGCGAGGTCGTGGAGAGAAAGAAACCCTAGTACACTGTTGGTGGGAATGCAGACTGGTGCAGCCACTGTGGAAAACAGTATGGAATTTCCTCAAAAAACTAAAAATGAACCTGCCTTGTGATCCAGTGATTCCACTGCTGGGATTATACCCTAAAAACCCTGAAACACCAATTCAAAAGAGCCTGTGTGTCCCCAATGTTCATAGCAGTGTTATTTGCAATAACCAAGTGCTGGAAACAGCCTAAGTACCCATCAGTAAATGAGTGGATCAAAAAACAATGGTACATTTACACAATGGAATACTATGCAGTAGAAAGAAAAAATGAATTCCTACCCTTTGCGACAGCATGGATGAAACTGGAGAGCATTATGCTAAGTGGAATAAGCCAGGCAGTGAAAGACAAATACCATATGATCTCACCTACAAGTGAAACCTAATCAACAAAACCAACAAATGAGCAAAATGGAACCAGAGACATGGAAATAAAGGACAAACTGACAGTGACCAGAGGGGAGGAGGGAGGTGGGTAATGGGGGAAAGAAGGGGAAGGGGCAAGTCAAGGAACACGTATGAAGGACCCATGGGCACGGACAACAGGATGGGGATTGACTGTGGGAGCAGGGGTGGGCAGGGCAGGGGAGAGCAACCAGAAAAAGTGGGACAACTGTAACTGAACAGCAATTAAACAAAGATAATTTTGTTTTCTCCAAAAAATACATTATTATATTATCATAAAGATCTATTGTTAAGTGTAAAGAAAAGTATAAACAACCCCAAATGAGGAAAAGTTTAAAAAATGGAAACAGGCATTCCAAAAAAGACCTGTACACATGTACAAACTGTACAATTGCAATCATAATAAAATGAATGCAAATTAAATACATAATACACTACTCTTCTCTACCAAGTTGTCAAAGACCTTGAGAAGATAACCGCCAGCATTGTCAAGGGTGGGAGAAAGACAGAAATGTTCCATAGCACTGCAGGTGTGTGAGTTGGCACAGCTTCCTGGAGTGGCCATATGTAACACATTTTCAAAAAGACTAAGAACGTGCAGCCTTAGCAATTTTTTAATTCAAGTGACTAGTGATAAAGATATAAGTAATAATTTACAAATACCATTACAAGGGGTTTTCTAGCAACATTGCTTAAATAGCAAAAGAAAGAAAAAACAATTAAATCTTCACTGGCGACATCATGGTGGTTGAATAAATGTTGGCATTTGACATCATGGAATCATATGTGACCACTAAAAACAATGTTAGAGAAAAAATACTTTGTGTCCTGGAAATATGCTAATGATATATATTTTAGGCTTAAAGTTATTGCTAATATGAGTCATAAAATAAAGTTCTCTCAACTTGCATGTACACACGGGTAGAAGCATACATTTGTGCCGACATGCACAAATACAAACATGCAGACTCACACACACACATGCACACACACCCCTCATATGCCCCAAACTGGAATCGTGGACTCATAAGGGAAAGAAATAAGTCTTCAATTATTTCCAGGAAGTCACTGGACTTAAATTTTTTTAATTGTTTTGCTTACATATATTTTATAATTTTTCAAAGGTATACAAAATAATTTTGCATTAAAAATATGTTGTATTCAGTGGTAAAATACCTGACTTAGGTAATGGAAATATCCCATTTATGTGTGGTTATGAATCTTTTCCTGGGTCAATTTAGGTTAGACTCTATGGTAAATCACTTCTGTCTCTAAGCCTCAGTTTGTCCCTAAGTCAAAAGAGAGGATTCGGGATTCCAGTAGATGATTCCTGAAGACCTTTGAGAGTACATAATTATTAAAAATGTGTTACACACACATGTACACATATATTTTACTTGCATTGTTTTAAATGCATTGTTTTTCCCCTACTTAAACTGTAAGCTCCTATATACTGATTCTTAGATGATAGAAAAATTATGCTTCCTCCTTTTATATCATACTATAAGATCTGCTTAATTAGGAGGGTCCAAAACACAATGTGTGAGCCCATCCTCAGTGATTGAGTCAGACACAGGAGTAACATGACCCAGAATGTCAAGGTGTATATGGATCTGTGAATGGCTAGCTCAGGAAGTGGCATGTTACGTGAAATGAGAGACAAAGAGATGCTGAGGCCAGAACTGTGAATGATATAAGTTGTGTGACAATATATTTCATCCTATGAATAGAAACCTTTGAAAATGAAGGGGGGGCTTACTATCTTACTATAATTCTACTGAACCAGCAGGTAAGATGGTGCTACTGTCATAGAAAAAGTAGGGCTCATGGTCATCTCAAATACAAGGTCTGTCCAGAAGGTATCCAGCCATGTACTATGAAAAATAGAAACATTTACTGAAGAAGATACAAGAGACAAGAAGCATTGTACATGGGACAATGATGCCTCAGTCTCCTTCAAAGCCGGCACCTTGGGACCCCACACAATCTCCCAGTCGCCATCAGCTGCCCCATTGCATTTTCCTGAATATCACTGACAGTCTGAAATCTCTTCTCTTTCAAAGGTGATTTTGGTTTCGGGAAAAGCAAGAAGTCACAGGGCACCAAATCTGAGCTGGAAGAATGCTGAGTCACCTGGGTGATTTGATGTTTCTCAAAAAACTCTGCACGAGATGTGATGCATGAGCAGATGCATTGTTCTGATGAAGCTGCCAATCACCAGTTGCCCATAGCTGTGGCCTTCTGAATCATCTTGAACAGTTTCCATGGAAAAATGTTCAAGCTTAACACAAAGTTTGATGCAGATTTGTTGCTCTACTTGCTCAGTCATTTTTATCTCAGAATTTGGAAAGAGGGTCTTTGAAGAGGTCATTAAAATAAAATGAAGTCTTACATGTAGGGTCTTAATCCAGTATAACTGGTGTCCACAGAAGAAGATGAAGAGAAACCAGGTGGTGGGGACCACTCTGTGTGGTTTCTGATAATGCAGCCCTGGGAGAGCAGGCTCTGCAAGGGGCTAGTAAGTCTCCCTGGAAAACCAGGTAACACAGGTGGCAGGCATGACCCTACTGTAACAATGAGGTTCCCGTGGGAACCAGGCCTGATAAATGCAGCGTATCCTTTGAAGCTTGCTCTGCTCTGCTTTGTATGGCCCTGTTGGTATAAAATGGGTGTTTAAGTTCAAGGCTTAAGAAGTAAACTCCTTGTCTCACAAAACACATCTTAAAGACCCTCTGGCGTCAGCATGACTAACAGATCCTGACCTATGACAAATCTCTGTGTTCCTTCAATTGTTATCTATAGATAATACCTGTTTTTGTATGACTATAGCCTTTTTGACATTGACTGATGAACTATGCATGTATACTGTATGCGCCTACACACACCATTCCCAATCAAAGCCATTTGGGAGAAGAGCTCGAGGCTTTCTCCACTAGAGGGAATTGCCACCCCCTTTCCCTCTGGAACAGAGGAGATTGTGTCTGGCACAACTTATTTCTCATCCACAGCGGACGGGAGGATTCTGTGGGCCGGAGTTCATCCCACAACCAGGGATGCACCTAAAGAAAGTCACATGAGGATATTGGAAGAAGAGAGTCATGTGCAAGCCAAGGAGAAAGTTCTCAGAAGAGAGCAACCCTGACAACACCTTGTCATTATACTCCCGGTCTCCACAACTGTGAGGAAATACATTTCTGTTCAGTCCCCCGTCTGCCATGCTCTGATATGGCAGCCCTAGCACACTAATGCAAATATACTATAAAAGTAATTTTCTCCTTAACCTCATTGCCTTGGAAACTTCAGAATTCTCTAGAGGAATGGTTTTCCTGGTTGTTGGAAATATCGTGATTCATCTTGTTTCAACATAATATTTTTTTCAGTAATTTGTACATTAGGAATAGCTATCCTGATTTTTTCATAGGGCTTTAAACTGCATTTGATTTCCCTTTCATTAAGAAACCCATCGTGATTTGCATTCTGTCCATCTGTGTGAGTTCATCTTATCTCTCTGAGGAGTTGACCTGTCTCTTTCTGTTTAGTACACATAATTGGTTTTGATGTCCATGTTAGATCAAGTTTAATTGTCAGGTGGCCAATAGTCCCTAATGGCTTACTTATTTCAAGTTTACTCATTTAGAATATATTGTTATTTAACAACACATCAGGACCGAAATTATCCTAGTTAGAGTTTGTCATTTAAGCCTTTACAAATCATACCCATAGTACATTACAGTTTTGTTCACTAATTACTAAGTAATTACTATGATAAAGCAAATTCAGGTTTTGAAAATAAGCAGCTTTATATACACCAAAGTGGGAAAATGTCTTTTTTTTTCTTGAGTGGGAAGACATTAAGTTCAATCTTTTTATCCTTCCTTGAATATTTAAAACTTGTAGTGAAACAGAAACAGAGGTTCTCAGGAGATGAGAGAATGAACTGCTTACTTGACTGAGAGCCACTCGTAGACCCGGATCACAGCAGCGAGTGGTCAGGGTAAGCGTCAGGGTCAGCCCTGCTCCCATGCCTGGTTGCCGAGCCCAAACCAGCAAGCGGACCGATCTCAGACATTTGCCCCTCGTACTGACACCTATTGCTCTCTTCCTCCCAGGCCACCATGTGCTGTCCTCAGAGAGACTGCCCTCTTTCTTTGCTGGGAGAATGTTCCCTGGAGAGGTCACCAACTCTGACCATAGGGCAACAGAGGATCACATCATTTAAAAATAATTCCTAAAAAAAAATAGAAGTGTTGATTAGTTTCTAAGACAAGGTTGAGCCCTGGTTGGTGTGGCCCAGTGGACTGAATGCTGGCCTGCAAATCAAAAGGTCACTGGTTCAATTCCTGAGCAGGGCACCTGCCTGGGTTGAAGGCCAGGTCCCAGTTGGGGGCACATGAGAGGCCAATTGATGTTTCTTTCTCCCTTTCTTCCTCCCCTCTTCTCTCTCTAAAAGTAAATAAATAAAATCTTTTTTTTTTAAAGATTTTATTTATTTATTTTTAGAGAGGGAAGGGAGGGAGAAAGAGAGAGAGAGAAACATCAGTGTGTGGTTGCTGGGGGACATGGCCTGCAACCTAGGCATGTGCCCTGATTGGGAATCGAACCTGCGATACCTGGTTCGCAGCCCGCGCTCAATCCACTGAGCTACACCAGCCAGGGCTTTAAATAAAATCTTTTAAAGAAAAAAAAAAGGACTGAATCCCCTCGGAGCTGCTTAGATTGAACAGACATGGGAGATCACAACCAGCACCTAGTACTGCACCTGGCACACAGTAGGTCATTGATCAACACCTTCTGAATCAATTTAACTAACATTTTAAGAACAACCACTCTAAGGAAGTAATCTGGCAGAGAAAAGGATCAAGGTTAGATGTCACAATATTCATGAACTATCCAAGTAGATATGAAATGTGAACAGAGGCCAGGAGGGAAGCACATACCCACTTGGATGAGGTGAGGTCAGAATAAAAGACCTCAGCAGGAAAATGGACCTGGCAGGCAGCGAAAAGTAACCAGGCAAGTAGTTTCTGAAACCAGGAGGACGCAAGTAACCAATCCCAGGAGAACTGGAGAAATGGCTCCTTATTTGGATACCACCATTTAAGGCTTAGCTTTGGTGTAAATTGTTCTCTGCAGAGGGCACAGACACAATTTAGCCCTGAGCACCTCAGCCTGTTCCAAGGAGCCAGCACTGGAGGCCTGCCTTGAAGACAATAGGGTCATTTTTCCAGTGCAGGCTCGGGTAAGAGTACTTTTTGATTCGGAGGCAATGAGAATAGAAAAATAAACACAGTCCAACTATTCCCTTTGATCTCTTCAAGGCGACATACTTAGTTTTTGCAGAAGAGCACTTACAATCATATGCCTTATTCTTCAAAATTGGATGTTATATTCTCTCACATTTTAAAAAAATATTTCACTCCATATTGCTTTAGAATTATCTAATAGGACTTTCTATACTTTTATTTTTTAAATTTGATTTCTCTTTATTCTTTGCATATTTACTTATGAGATCATTTTTATAATATGTAATTCACACTACACTGAAAGATGGAAATGGCCTTAAATGGAAATGAAAATCTCTCATATATCAAATTTGTTATTATCAGCACTCTATTTTATAAATTGTAACTTATTTATAGTAATCCTTGCCTTAAAATCGCCTACCCAATCAAACAATTTATTTTATTGGCATATGTGATTTCTCTTTTGATATCTCCTGATGCCAGAAAACTTGCTCATGTTTAATTAACTTTACTTCAGGATAAGAATCAGGATTACATTTAGTTGTGAGTTAAAAAAAAAGGAAGAAACAATAGATTAATAGCTTAAATAAAACAGCTATTAATTTGCTTGTTAGTAAAATAAGTTCAGAGATAGCCAGGGTCTGCATAGTTGCCAGTATGGACTCGGGCCACGTCGAGGGTTGCACTAGGTGGCATTCATCCTTGTGATCCACAAGGATGCTGGACCTCAGGCCCACATCTGCAGCAGGATAGATGAGGAGAGAAAGAAAACCCTGGCCCCTCTCCCTCTGTCTTCCTTAAATATTGCAGATGTCCCATGCAACATCTCATTCCCCAAAACTGGTTTCAGGACCACACCTGCACTCAAAGGAGGTTTGGAAAGACAGTTTCAAATAAACACATAGGCAGCCAGGGAAAATCAACATCACCTTTTGTGGAAATTCGAGAGAAGCAATGTGGAGGGATGAGTCACAGTTTCTGACACAGGAGAGCTGAAGAGATGTCTGTTGTGTAGCAATCGCTAGGCCAACAGGGGCAGATGGGAACCAGGTCAGAATAGGAGAAGCAGTCAGTGTATGCCTAAATAATATTTCTGAATAGAGAAATGAATGATGAACTAATGTTTTCTTAATGTGACTTAAATAGATAACAAGTACGTGACTTGAGAGTCTTCTGTTTCTAAAACTCCATGACCATCCCCCGTTCTGTGACTGTTAGATGCCACACGCTCTAGCTGAAATGCCACCGGCATGGGGATCGATAGTTGTCAGTCTGGTCACAATCCTGCTACTACTTGCTAAGTGACCTTGAGTTATTTACTTTTACTGAAACTGGGTTTTCTCACTTATAAACTACGCATAAAATGCTTTTTCATTGATCTATTCATTCATTCAATAGATACTTATTGATTGGTTATTAGGTACTAGCCCTACGCTGGGTACTGGGGGGGTAAACAAAACACAGAGCATGCTCTCTTGGGGCTTAGCCAAAAGAGGGGTATTTAAAATAATCCCCAAATACATCTGTTTTTGCAGATTATTATAAAGCAAGTACAGGGTGTTATAAAATATAATGGAAGTCCTTAACTTTTTCACAGGGCTCTTGTAAGGGAATTATGCAATGTGTGGCTGTTATGGTGTCTGATAACTAATGAGTTCAACGGATGTGAGTTCTTTTACCAGATCTGCTTATGTGGGAGAAGTAAAAACTTATGTAACTGAATAAAGCACAGCATTATCTTTGTGGTGGGAAACACTGACAATATTGTACTGCATTCAATTGCATTCAATGTATTCAGTTGAAGAATTGAGCTTATTTGGAGAAGAAAGGGAAGTCAAGGAGGTTTTGAATTATTTAAACCATATCTTTCAGAATGGAGAGGATTGAAGCCAGAAGAAAGGAAAGAGAGACATTTCCAAGAGAAAGTACAATTTGAGGTGTTATAGTCCTAATATGTCCTGTACCTCCACAGAAATGAAAAGCCCAGGACATTTGTCTTTCTCCTTCTTTAACCTCAGGGTCCTGTGTCTCCTTCTCTCTTTAATATGCTTCTCTGGCCCTGGCTGGTGTAGCTCAGTGGATTGAGCGCTGGCCTGTGAACCAAAGGGTTGCCAGTTTGATTCCTAGTCAGGGCACATGCCTGGGTTGCGGGCCAGGTCCCCAGTAGGGGACGTGCAAGAGGCAAACACATACTGATGTTTCTCTTCCTCTCTTAATCCCTCCCCTCCCCTCTCTCTAAAAATAAGTAAATAAAAATTTTTAAAAAGAGTTATAAAATTCAGAGGGCCTAACAAAGTCAATGTTATTTGAAATTTGGTGCTGAAAACTTCAAATAATTGTAAACTTAAAATCATTATTTTATTTGTTTATTCTCTCTTTAAAAAATTACAAGTCTCATGTATCATTTAAAGCAAAACATAATAATCACATATCAACTAAATGAAAAGCAGACAGTTCAATTACACTTACAGAGTCCAATAAAATGCTGAAACCATTACCTACAATGAGTAAAACTAATCTCTTAGCACTAAGTAGTTCTGGAGTAGTTCATAAGTATGTGGCTACATATTGTTTTTTGAAAACTATAAGAATTAAGCAGTATTAAATAATTTATTAAAGTTACGGTTTATATCTAGTTTGCCAATTTTGAAGGAAAAATTAAGAGGGAAAAGAGCATGTATAAAAATAAGGAGTTCATTCTCCAAGGAACAGTAGTGTGGCCTAAACAAATAGATGTGAGAACATAGGAGAAACTGACAGCACCCCAATAAAAGGGGTAAAGTCAAAATGAGGAACAGATTCTGAGTTGGATGACAGGGAAAGTGTGTAAGAAGCCAAAAGCTGGTCTATGAAAAAAAATTAAAATTCTAGGTTACGTTCAGACAAGATTAGTTAAAGAGTTGCCGATGCTCTGGAATGTAAACATGAGCAGGAAAGCGGAAGACGTGTGGAAGGCACTGGGCCTTTGGGGCCCGGGGGTCATGGACACACTGATCTCCTCCGCCGTGAGGCTTTCAGCAGGACCACAGGACAGCCATTGCCTGAGTCCTTGCTTCCACGCCCCATCAGAATTTAGGAAGGAGTTCATACACCCTAGGTGAAGGTGTGCCTGATACAGAATATATCCTAAGGCAGGTATCGAACACACCTAAACTTCATTTACTTACAGCTCACTGTATCAGTGCTAGAACGTGTTAAGTGCTGTTTCAAATGCTGTCCAGAATTTGAAATTATAGCAATCAATTTTTAAATGATTTTAGTAGGTTTTAATAACTGAGTATGCACTGAACATAGAGAATAATACTCATCACTAAAACTATATTCTACAAATTTCACAAAACTTTCAGTTCCATACATTGTATGCTGCAGATGAAATATTGCTGCCAAAGGATGTTTTTCTTCTAAATTGCTTGTTTGACATAGACATTATTATTTAATTTATTAGTGAATCAGATTGTGACAAAATATATCCATAGGTCAAGGAAAACTGGGAGGAATCACTATTTCTAGGGGATCTTCCTCTTACCTCACACACTTCTTGAAGGTCCTCACAGAGATCAGAGTAAGTCATCATTTTGTAAATTTTTTTTAAAAATCCTAGAGAGAACCAAAAAGAGTAAAGATGGTATTGCTATGAATGTTTAGGTAGTGAAGGTTTGAGAAGAGATATATAATTGAGCTTTTCTCAGGCACTAGAATGTAAACGTCATGAGAACATGGGACCGTTTTTTCTTGTTCTTTGCTGTTCCATCACTGCCTAAAATTTTTTGGCATATGGCACAACAATCTATTTTGTCTGATTAAATAATTATTACTCCACTCCACTGTAGAACTAGTGGGGGCAGGATGGTGCTAGTCTTGTTCACTGATGCATCCTTAGGACATGGCATCCAGGAAATATTCAAAAATTGAAAAACAGTATTATTGATAAGAAAATTTAGAGAGATTACGTAGATTCCCCTAGGTCATTCAGCCAGTAATGGCAGAGCCAAACCCAAGACCTGCTAATTCTAAAGTATCAATAACCTAATATATAAAGTAAGTGCTCGGCACAGTTTGGTTGCTCAAAGAGGGAGCGATCTCTTTCCTCTTAATTGTATTTTAGTCTTTGTTAATATACTTATATAAATCATTTTAAAGTTACATTCAGTGGGCATGTACTATTTGGGATCTATATTTTTCATGTACCATTCTTTAAAACTTTTATGTCAGCATAGTTGATGTACTAGTTTTTTTCTAAGCCATTTTGATGATCTATGTTTCTTTCAATCAGCTTAAGTTGTCACCTTTTGTATTTTATTTCAGAGCCTGGAACCAAGTGTTAAAACTCTTGATACTTCATTTACTTTGCATCTACAACAAAACTTAGAGAAAAACACAATCATATAATCATGACCATTCTTTATGCTAAGTGAAATAAGCCAGTCAGAAAAAGACAAATACCATATGATTTCACTCATATCTGGAATCTAATCAACAAACTGAACTAAGAAGCAAAATAGAAACAGACTCATAGATAGAGAGCAGGCTGAGAGCTCAGGGTGGGTGGGTGGGTGGGTAGGGGGCTTGCAGATGAGGGATCAAGCAAAAAAGAAAAAGGACTCGTGGACATGATAATAGTGTGGTGACTGCGGTGGGGAGGGGTGTGAGAGGTGGAAGAGGGTCTAAGAGGAAAAAATGGAAATGAAAAAATATAATTAAAAAATTTAATAAATAAATAAATAATAAAGTAAAGCATCTACTTAAACCAGTAAACGTGTGTGGCACACTTCCCATTCTGCATGACCTATGCACGGTGTTAGGCAAGGGATTGGAGTGCAGGGGAAGAAGAGGCTGTCTCGACTCCAACGGCAGCCGCAGGCGTAGCAGAGGGAACTGGGCCCTCCGTGCTTCAGCTGTCTGTGGAGTCTGTGAATGCAAAGATCCATCCTCTCCTACTTTCCTCCTGTCTTTAAGACTTGTTGAAATAGCTCAAGGGCTTCTGGAACTGTATGCTCAAATAATTCCCCTGGGTGAACTTGAAATTGTTATTAAAGAAAACATTATACTGGAGAGATATAGAGGGTGCTTTGCTGGTTGTGTCTGAGTTGAAGCATTAAGACTATCCATTGATTCCATTAGGCTAGTCCAGTATGCCAGACTTTATTTCCTTGGTCTCTGTGATAAGCTTTCTCAGAAAAAGCTGCTTAGATTAAAATATACATGCATATATATGAAGTCTGTCCAGAAACTACCCAACTATATACTATGAAAAATAGACATTTATTGAAGAAGATACAAGACACAATAAATATTGTACAAAGGACAATGACACCTCAGTCCCTTTCAAAGTAGGCATCTTGGAACCTCACACAGTTCTCCCAATCACCCAGTCATTCATCTGCTCTGTCATACTTTCTTGGATCTCATTGACAATGTGAAACCTCTTCCCTTTCAAAGGTGATTTTATTTTTAGGAAAAGCCAGGGGTTGCAGGGCACCAAATCTGGGCTGTAGGGGGGCTGAGTCACCCGGGTGATTTGATGTCTCACCAATAAACTACGTATGAAATGTGATGCATGAGCTGGTACATTGTCATGATGAAGCTGCTAATCACCAGTTGCTCATAGCTGCAGCCTTCTGAATCATCTGAATAATTTTCATAGAGGAGTGTTCAAGCTTAATGCAAAATTTGATGCAGATTTGTTGCTCTATTCAATCTGTCATTTTGAATGTGATGGCCACACAGTATACATGTTCCCTCAATGGTGTGTACCACCCCCACTGACTAGTACAGTGAAGTTGTCATTGTTCATGGATGTGCATTGCAGTCCACTTTCCCTGGCTGCCAGGTTACATCAATGTAGCACAAACCATTCTCATTATATTAACAATGGCTGGACTTTTTCTAGACAGAATAAATACACACATATATATATACACATATATATGTATATACATATATATTGCTTTAGAAATATACGTATATTTTTAGAAATATACGTATATTTCTAAAGCAAAAGAAATATATATATTTCTAAAGCAAATTGAAGGCAGCAATATAATTACGATGTGTTCTACAATTGCACCTGAAAGGCAGGCACTGGAGTTCTTTGTTATCTACGAATTTATGTTTATCTTCACTTTACTTAGTAATATAGTCAGTGAATGATTTTTACAAAAGTGAATTTATCTTATGCCTCTTTATCTGTTTCCTTCTATTTCTGAAGGAACCATCTGGACTCAGTACAGTCATTCATTAGTGAAAAAATAATAATGATTTTGATGGAATTAAATAGCATGTCATAATTAAGATTCCTTGTTAGTACACTTGTAAAGACTACCCACTAATTATTGGCCATTTTCTTTTAAAAAAATTAACCAGAAATTGTACTTGCAGAATGCTGTGCTGATGCTCATGCAGCATCACTGTATCTTATCTCTTCTTTAGAAACTTTTGATTTTAGCTGTCTTATTTTGGTCACATTCCAGAAACACATCGTTTTCTTAATTGGAATGCTGGCTTTCTCTTGGCACCATTCCTGCATTCAAAGCCATATTTGTTTTCCATCTCTGAGATTTCTAGTTTTATATGCAACAGATCTGATAACTGGTTTTGTGTTTTGCTATTATTTGTACTTTCTCCTTGCTTTTGTTCACACCTGTAAAACTTATGTATTTAATCTTATTTTTTCTATCTCTGTTACCTATTTTTCCTCTTTATGTGACTTTATTTATTCAACAAAACAGTTGTCATCAAATTTTCTCTGCTAGTATTATCATTCAAATATTCTTGAATTTTAACTTGCATAAATTTTTAAAGCATATCTGGTTAATGAATTATTTATGGCATACTTTATAGCAGGGAGTTTTATTTTGTACTGATTGTCCAGCCATCTTCTGAAGAACCTCATAGTGGATATACCATTTATAGGTATTATGGCTCAAGCCTGAGTGACAGTGTGAGCAATGGGCCTGAATGCCCTGCCAAAGGGCTGCTTCTTGGGTTAGAAGATTTAATAGAATCAGGAAAAGATCAATAAAGGATATTTGAAGTGTTAGCAGCCTGCTATGCTTGAACTACAGTAGCACCGGTATCACCTGATTTAACAAACAAGTGTAAACACTAAGAAATAACAGAGTATACGAAGAACATGTGTGCAAATCAAAACAAAGTGAGTAACTGGGGAACAAGGAAACATTTTGTAGCACAAATGAATAGTAATTCAAGAATGGACAAGATCTAAACTTCACTTAAAGATTTTCTGCACTATATACACATAGACTTTAGAGACCCTCTGAACTCGATTTTAAAGAAACAAAAAAGGACATTGACACTATTCAACAAAGAAGGCAATGTATTTTTATACATTAAAAAATGGAGTAAAACGATGAAGATAATCATTAGGAAAAAGTGCAGTAAGAAACACAGGAAATGATAGAAAAAATAAGAACAGGAAATTCTGAACACTAAGTCATGGAGAAAAGAGTGTGAATGTCATACCTGTGAGTAAAATCAATTCTTTAAAAATCTCCAAAATACAGAATTAATAATAATTATTACATTATTTAAGTATTCCCTCCCTCATTTTCACAGAGGATTTCAGGCAAAATGCAAAGGTATTGCATAACTCATTTTTACACTTAAGACCTGGTATTTAGGTCTTTGGTAACTTGCAGTGGCATTTTACAGCTGCATTTATATAATTCTCATGTATCTTATAAAGATTACTTTTATATAGTTTACATTTGTATTGCTAATGTCAATGAAATATCAGTTTCTTTTCTTTTTCTAATGGATTATTGCTTTGGAATATGTATGTTATGAACTTCCTCATATACTTAACCCCTTGTAAAACCGAATGCATTTTAGCTTATTTTTATATTAATTTGCTATATTGTGCTATTTAAAACTTTCTTTTAATATTTATTTTCAAGGTTTTCCATGTTTTATTCTAATAAAAAATAAATAAAAAAGATGAGACTAAAATAATTATGTATCTATTTTAAAAAGAAATGAGTGGAATTTTATTGTATAGGTTAAAATGAAGATTCATGATTTAAGATACATCAACTTTGTCCCTTAAGTAACGGACATTACTATAAGTAACGGGCATTACTATAAGTAACGGGCATTACTATAAGTAACGGACATTTTCAAGATGAATTTTTGTTGTCAATAGTGGCTAAAGCTTACCAAATGATTTTGCACTGGAATATGCAAAAATTTTATTGTTTAGGCTTATTAATTATTAGTATATTACAGATTTTTCTAATTTACTATATTTTATTTGAAGTATCTTAAAAATTGAGCACAGTCTCATTAAAATCCTGTGTGTGTTTTTACTTTCTTTATTTTTTAAGATTTTATTTATTTATTTTTAGAGAGGGAAGGGGGAGAGAGAGAGAGAGAGAGAGCGAAACATCAATGTGCGGTTGCTGGGGGACATGGCCTGCAACCCAGGCATGTGCCCTGACTGGGAATCGAACCTGCGATGCTTTGGTTCGCAGCCCACACTCAATCCACTGAGCTATGCCAGCCAGGGCACTTTCTTGTTTTTATTTTGTTTTTCATAAGTGGATAAAGGAAAAAAAAACTTCTTTTTGGAAAAAGTAATCAAATAAGAATGTGAAAATAAAAGAAATTAAAACTACCTTTGAGCTTATGTCACAAAAGTATAATAAATAAATACTAGAATGCATTATGAAAAATAAGTAAGAGCTCATAACATAAACACAAACAATAATACGACAATGAGAGAAATTAGAATCGAAGTTGGATAATGTAAGATAAATGATAATTAAAATAGAGAATTACATTAATAAAGTATGATACAATTAAATTAAAATAAAATACCTTAATGTGAAACTGTGCCACCAACCCAAAGAACTCTCCAGAATCTGAGTTACCTATTTTTTGGACATTTCTGCATTCTCTTTACCAGTTAAAGTGATTGAGTTATTAGTTATTTCTTTTAATTCTAAAGAATAAAGAAACAGTGTCGTCTGTGATCTTGTTATTGTACATAACAGGTATACTGTGTTTTCCTTTGTGATGGGTGTGTGTGTGTGTGCATGTGTGTGTGTGTGTGTGTGAGACAGAGAGAGAGAGAAACAGAGAGAGAGGGTGGGGGTGGGGGGAGGACCATGCGCCCTGTGTCTGGTACAGTCTGGTTAGCTAACAGAACACCTTATACTCCTATCAGCTTTCACATTTCTGAAGGCCTTGCAGAAACTGAGGTCATAATTTATGCTGAAATCTTTTCTTGTTGTTCTTTAAACATCCTCAATCGAAGTGATCTCCACCTCCAATTTTACCTTCCTAAGTGGATATGCTCTTGTACTAACTTGACAGACTCTCAATGTTTGTATTAGCAGTTAGTTCCGAAAGGAAATAGGCATTTGTAAATTTGCAGTAGAGCAGACACATCTAGTTGTCCGAGTTACATTGTTTACTGCTGTTTGAGAGTGAGCATGAGCAGTTCAAAATAGTGCCCCTCACTGAGCATTATTGTAATGGTGAAAGTGTGTTTGGGGGTGGGGCAGACACAAGCACCCTGGAGTACACAGGCCCACTAAAGACTGGTGAGACTCCAAGGCAGCTGGGTGCCCAGAGGACAAGGACTGGCTCTGGCAGGTGTGGATTTAAGCAGTACCAAATGACACAAAGTAAATGAAGGGCTTGCAAAAGTGCAGGAAGAAAAACACTGAGAAATACCCCCGTTCTATGCTTTGTCTTCATTGGAAAGATTTTTCTTTCAAATTAATTATTTAGCATATTTAAAAAATATATATATGGAGAAGGTAAGAGTGCAAAACTGGACCAAGTGAACAGGAACATTGGAGAAAAACTAGACAACGGTCAGGGGACGAAGAAAACAGCTGCCAGTCCGTAAAGAAGGGAGAAAGAGCTGGCCGAGCTGCACCACCCTAGTGGAACACAGGGCGTGATCTCTACTCACTTTTCACCTGCTGCCGGGCGAATCCCCTGCAGGCAGGGCTCTGTCCTCTGCTCCCCGCATTGGACATGGCCCAGGTGTTACATGTGCACAGTCGTGCTTTCAGCAAACGTGTGCTGAACACCGGCTATGTCTCAGCTACTTTTCTAGAAGTTCTAGGCACATATTAGTGGACAAAATAAGATAAACAACAACTTTACTCTGGAAACTTCATGTTTGGATCCGGGAGGCACAGTAAACACAACTAAAAGATACAGCATTGCTCTGGCCAGGTGGCTCAACTGGTTGGAGCGTCGTCCCGTGCCGTGCACTGGGCGGCTGCTAGTTCCATCCGCCAGGGTGCATGCAGAGGGCAACTGATGGGTGTTTCTTTCTCTCTCTTTCTCCCTTCCTCTCTCTAAAATCAGTTAAAACATATCTTTAGGTGAGGATTTTAAAAAGTAATAAAATAAATCAAATAAATATAGTATGCTTAAATAAGATATATAGCATACATATAAAATACACAGTGCTATGAGAAAACATTAGATACGGCTAAAGGAGACCAGGAATGCCCAGAATGAGGGACACAGCTGAAGCAGGTGGCCAAGGAAGTTCCCACTGGGAAGGTGACATTTGGACGATGACATGGAAGTGCTGACAGAGAGAGCTGTGCAACTATCTAGGAAAGTTTAATTAACTGTCTTCTTAACATGTGAGTTTCCGACGTTAATATTATTAATTGTTAAAATAAAATAACTGTTATACTTAGAAAACAGAATGTGAAGTGTTTTGAAAGAAAACACTTTTAAAAAGTCACAGTAAGACATATTAAAACCTATTTAAACTCCAGTTCTTTTCTTGGGCAAATTAATGCATTTTCTCATTTGTATAGTGGGCTTTTAAATAATATCTACTATTTAGGTGTATGATGCATGAAAATAGTCTCTTCACAAGGCTTGGCACACAAGCCTTGTTAAATTGAAGTGAGTTATTCATTCATACAACAAATACTTATAAAATGGTAATGATGATCGTGAATCAAAACCATTCTATTCTGTCCAAAGCAACTGGCCTTTTTCCCTTTCAGAAGAAATAAAATTTAAATAGCTTCAGAGTTCCTCACATGACCATTAATTACATCACTTAATATTCTTAAGATTCATTATCTTGTCATGTTTTAAATAGGCTATTCAGGAATCGATCATTAATTATTTAAATTTATTTTCATTCTAATGTTGTTCCAATTCAGATACAGTATCTACTATGAAGTGACCCATTCATTAATTCATTTATTCAATCAGCTTTCATTCATTATCACAATATTAGTTCAGTGACCGGTACCTCAGTTGGGCCTTTCATGGTAGCAGCAATAGTCCCACATCTCTAGTCTAGTCAGTCTTCAGTTGTTCTGGAAACTGTTGTCCACATTCTTCTGACATGGAAGATTAGGTCTTTAAGTTTGAGTAGTCCACTGAACAAAGACTTTTCTGACCTGGGCTTGAGAGCCCATGACACCACTTCTGCCATATTCTATTAGTCACAGTCACCAGCTCTACCAGACTCAAGAGGAGAGTAACTATATGTCGTTCTTGATAGTAAGAGTATCAGAGAATTTGCAGGCTATGTTTTAAAACTGCCAGTGTGAACTCTGGCCATACATCATTTATATTTCTCTCTCACACACAATACACGCGCTCTCCGAGAACAGCAGAAGTCTTGGCACAGTGCGGCTCTATTCAACTCTTCACCGAGAGAAGACCGAACTCTTGCCTGGCTTCTAGCAGCATGAGGCTGAGTCCCTCCGTAACCCCAGCCCCCACTAAAATGCCCCCTGAGAAAGGTGAAGGCTGCCTGGAGAATTTACTCTTTGTCCCAGACAACACCTGAAAACAGGCCCCTCTTTCTTAGAGTTTTTGCTATAAAGGCCTTGCAATTGTGAGTCCTTCCTCTCTTCCTTTGAGATGCATATGTATCTCTTATAACGCAGGAGAGTGTCTTTCTCAAGAACCTGAAAGTCACTCCTGTGAAATGTAATCACCAGGGAGGATAAGGCCTCTGTCTCCCAGTCTCTGTGGAAGGATCAAGTCCTAACTCTAAAACTTGCCAGTTTAGCAGGCATCGCTCCTAATCACATTCACGCTGCCCAACCCTGTGGAAGTTTCCACTTGCTCCTCCTTTCCCTCCCTCTCTACTCCCTCATTACACTTTTAAAACACCCAGTCACCTCTGCATTATGGGACTAGCGTCAACGGTGACTAAATAAAACTTAGTCTTTACCACTTTAACAAATGTATGATTTTGTTTGTCTTTGATATGCTTCCTCTAAGACCCCAAAGTCTCATCCTATGCCAAATTCAAAAATCTTGTTATGTAAATAAGGTCTAGATACAATGAGGCATGTTGGATACTGATATAGTAACTTTAGTACTGTATTTCTTGATTTGAAAAACTTTAAAAAAAAATTACCCTACACATTCATACCAAAAATACAGTGGCAGAGCTGCCCTAGATAATTCCTATAGACACTACAAATGCACACGGCAATCACTCTTGCTAAACAATTCTAAAATTCAGCTGGGCGCACACACGTTGTCCACTTCCTTGATGAAGGTACAGTTCTAATCCCAAGAAGTCATTGCTCTGACTCTGGATTCTTGGGTTTTGGGTTTTGTTGGATTAGAATCCAGTCATCTTGGATTCTTGGGTTTTGTTTCCTCTGAGGACCCTTGGTTTTATCTTCTAGGTCATTTCTTTTCTCCATAAAAAATAGCCCCTGTTTATGACTAAGTAGACAGACTTTTCTGCCCACGTCCCGCCAGTGAAAGTTGAGAGGGGTGGTACCCAAAGTCGCCTTCTCTTTGACCTTGCACTGTCTTTGTCTCTTTTGGTCAAAGTAATAAAAAGTAGCCTTAAAACAGTTGTGGATTTTTGGTGTATCAGTTTATAGTCCACTCCATTGAATTAAACTCACATCCACAATTCTCTTAAAGGTAAGTCCTTATCTTCCGTCAGGCTTCCTAAGGTATGGTAATGATGCCTCTGTCGTTCTTCAAATGTTTACTATTGAGAGAGAGGGTAAGCAAGATGTCCTAAAGATCCTTAGAAGTCCACTTATTTTATTGAAAGGGCTCATAAAGCATTTTCCCAAATCTTTCTGAGGGTTTTTTTTTTTTAATCTTCACCTGAGGACAAGCATATTGATTTTAGAGAGAGGGTAAGAAAGAGAGAGAGATAGTGAGAGCAATATCTATGTGAGAGAGAAACATCAATTGTTTGTCTCTCATACATGCCCTGACCAGGGACTGAACCCGCAAACTAGGCATGTGCCCTGACCCGGAATCCAACCTGTGACTTTTCAGTTTGAAAGGGTCAGGCCAGTTTCCCAACCCCCTGGACTGCCCATGACTCAGTTATCTTGACTCACTTGGTAGCCTGAGGCTTAATTGATACTCTCTCCCACTGCTTACAAAAGACATCTGGCACCAGTTACAGTGGCCAGTGGTCAGACTGATGCTCCTGTACCTGGAACAGCCCAGCCCTTTACCTAACCCATTTTCCTGGCTCATATCCTGGAACCCTGCAGCACCCACCCAGAAGAACAAGAAACTAACCCATCTCCTATTCCCCTACAAACACCGTGCTTTTTCTTTTAAAAACCCCATTCTTGCCTCCCCCCTACCCCTGGTGGCTGCAGTCTGTCCAGATGCATCCCACCTGTAAGCGCAGCATCAAATAAAGGCACTCGGGTCAGATCGTCCGGCTCCTCCTGCTTCTATCTCTTGAGCATTTCTAACGTGGTTCAAAGCGCGACACTCCAACCAACCTAGCCATGTGGGCCAGGGCTAAACTTTCTGATGTTTGAACAACCGGGTTTTATAATTACATGCTTGCTTCACCTTTATTCTAAGACATATTTCTGATAGCACCCTGGGTTTTATTTTTCCTTGAACTCCTTTCTTACTTTGAAAAAAAGCAACTTTTAGACAGTAGAAACTTCCTGTTTTTGGTCTGGCATGTAAGAGGCTGGGAATTCACCACTCCATTAAAAACAAGTAAAAACGCTTAACGAATCAGAAAACTACTACGTCTAATACAATAATGACAGATACAATTCATTACACATTTGTCCAAAACCATAAAATGTACAGCATCAAGAGTGAACCCTAATGTAAACTATGGACTCTGGGAGACATGATAAATCCATGTAGGTTCATCAATGGTAACCAATATGCCCGTGTGCTGGTGAGTGCTGACAATGGGGGAGGCCATGGATGTGAGGGAGGGTAAGACACAGGGGGCATATCTGTACCTTCTACTCAATACAGCTGTGGTCTTGAGACTGCTTTGAAAATAGTCTACTTTAAAATCTTTTGCTGAGAAAGACAGGGGGTGAAAATAGTTTTGTTTTTGAACGCAGCAAGTCCTGGCTCCTTAATATTGTCTCTAAACTTCGCTTGAAAATATAAATAGTTTTCTTTTGCTCACCTCTCTCTCTCCCCTCTCTGTATCTTCTGCACAGCTTAATAAATCCATAGGTATTTCCAAAAACTATCTGAAAATTTTCTTAGCCAAATCCACCAGTCGATATAGGCAAATATTGTATTTTTCATATCAACACAGATGGTAGTTTTGCTAAAATTTCTGCCAGTACATAACGAGGGTCCTTTTAATTACAATAAATCCTCCAATAACCACTTCTTCAGTGTCCTTGACTTCTAGGCTTTCTGAAGCCCTTCTAGGGTATATGAAAAGTCTCAAGTTCCTTTTTGATTTAACCAATATGCTACTTTATGTAACTAACATTAAAGGACCTTTCAGCCAATACCAGGTGCCGAGTTCCAGAGCTGATATCATAGTGTTCTAAAGTTTTATAACAATAGAATCCCACTTGTGGTACTAAATTTAAGCTCTAAGTTTACCCTCACTAACTTAGCAGCTTAAAATATCTATTGTTTATGGTCAGAGGTTACCTAAGGAACTAGGGCAGGGCTCAGCAAGAATGACTGATCTCTGCCCCACGTATCCATGGCCTCCGATGGGAAGACACAATAGCTGAGGACGAGAGCCGTCTGAAGGGTTGTCTACTTCTACGGCCTGCGCCTTGGCTGGGATGACTTGAATAACTGGAATGCCAACCAGTGTGTCTGCATATGGCCTCTCCGTGTGGCTTGCCTTTTTTACAGCCCAGCAACCTCATTGCTGACGGACTTCGCCCACAGCAGGTTGAAACTCCAAGTGTCAGATATTCCAGGAGAAAAGGCAGAAACTGCATTACCTTTTACCATGAAGCCTCAGAACTCACTTAGCATCATTTCTACTGTATTCTTTTGGTTGAAACTGTCACAGATCCACCCGAGTCAAGAGGAGAGAAATTAGATCAATCCTTAATAGAGGTTGCATGTAGAATAAGAGAGATTATTGTGACAACATTTGGAATAAATAATCAATTATGCTTCAATATGTTAGTCAAGAATATGGATCAGTAATCAATTAGCTTATGTGTGTGACACACGTACCTGCATCTGCCATGCATTTAGCATCTGGATGTTGCCTCGGGATATGAATCTAATTTATGTTCACATTGCTTTGACTAAATTTACAGTAAATTTATATTTTCTTGTCTCAAACATTCAAGAAAAAAATTGAGAAAAAATGATTATTATATCATATAATAATAAATAATTTCAAGGCGGCAATCCAGAGTAGCTAAGTGCATGAGCTTTGTGGTGCTAAGTTTGTTATGAAGCTATGAAACTTTAATCAACTTATTCAGACTCTCAAAGCTTTAGGGTTTCTTTTAAACAACTTTATTGACATATGATTTATGTAGAGTAGACTGCACCCATTACAAGTTTAAATTTTGATGAGTTTTGACAGATACATATACCCATAAAACCAGTGAATTATATACCCAGTGAAACCAATGCCACAACCAAGATATAGAACACTACCATCTGCCACCCAAATTTTCATAACGCTTCTTTTCAACTCATTCCTTCCTCCACCCCTGGCTCTGAGCAATCACTGATCTACTTTCAGTAACTACAGACTCATTTGTATATTCTAGAATTCTTAATAAATAGAATCTTACAGTATGTATTTTGCACAAGGCACCTTCAGTTAGCATACTGATTTTTGAGATTCATCAGTGTTATTGTGTATTCCATTTTATTCTTGAGTAGTATTTTGTTTTACAAATACAACATCTGACTTACCCACTAACCTACTGACAGACGTTCGGGTTGTTTCCAGTTTGGTTGCTGTTACGAATAAAGATTCTATACATGTTCATATATAGCTTTTTTGTGTAGATTTCTCAGTTTGGGGGGTGAATATCTGGGAGTAAAATGGCTTGGTCATTTAGTAAATGTATGTTTTACTTTTTAATAAGTTAAACTTCTTTTATAATCTCACCAGCTGTGGATAAGCATTTCTGTTGCTCAAAGTCTCGATTTGTGCATCCGTAAACTGTGAAAAATATTATTATATCTCAGGAATTTTGAGAAAACTACATAGAATAATGTAATTGATTAGCTAGCACCAAGTTGGGTGCTGAATTTGAAATATCTATGACAGAACCAGGAGGGAGTAATCCAAAAGATGCTTCAACATAGTATTATGTTAGAAGCTCAAACTTGCAATCTGAGTTATAAATTTGAAATTTATCAGCATAAGTGGTAAATTCATACATGACAATGATTTAAATGATCTAAGAAAGAATATAGAGAATGAAGATTTAAATCTAAGTCTTATAGGAACAAAATCTAAGATGCCCAACATTTAGAGACAGAGGAGGAGGAGCCAGGAAAAGAAGCCCAGGAGTGGTTAGTGAGGTAATAGAAAAACTAGAAGAGACCTCTGTCAAAAGAGCTAAAATAGGTGAATCTTTCAAGTAGAGATAGGGAAGGGTTCTAGCATGGAAGTCACTAAGGACCACACAAGAACCGTTTCAGTGAAGCCAGATTAGGGGATTTGATAGCCCTGGGAATGAAGGGCATGACCCAAATGATGCAATAAAAGCCAACATGACCATGCAGGTGAACAGAGAGAAACTGGGCAGTAGTTAGACAGGGAGTAAGAATGATTTATCTGGGGGTTTTTTTTGTTTGTTTTAAAGGAGATGAGAGCATGTTTGTATGTGAATGGAAAAGGCCCAGGAAAGAGTGATTCCATGCAGGAGACAGGAAGGACTCTCACAAGGAGGGAAGTCCCTGGGAGGTGGGAGGGCTTGGGAACCAGAGCACTTTTTACTGCAAGAACTCCCTTATTGTTTCATTGTTTTTCATTGAGCCTGTGCTGGGTTTTTCCAGAAAAATAACAAGTACAATATTGACCTGCAGTCAAATAAACAAACAAACAAACAAATATCTGCAGGGGGATACATTTATCATTTAAATTCCTCATAGAGACTTCGAGAAACAACTTCAGAGAGATTACAAAGGTGAATACACAAGGCAAAAGCTTTAAAGGCCTAATAGTGAGAGCTAAGTAATGAAAGAAATGAAGTGGTTTTGGAGATAATGCTTTAACACTGTGGGTTAGAAGCTACTGAAAATGAAAATAAAATTTGAGCTAAACTTTCTGGCCATCAAAACAAAAGGCAAATTAAATATAGTAAGTAGTAAAAACATCTTTAAAAGACATTTTCTACAAATTAAGGAATATACTTATTCATACTTTTTAAAAGTATGAATATACTTTTTTTAAAGCATGAATATACTTTTTTTAAGTATGAACGTTAATGAAGAATATCAATCTTCAATAGAAGTTGTACAAAATATCCAGAGATACTCTTTAGAGGGCCATTTCTCAAACTGATTCTCAAAGAAAAAAATTAAAGACAATTTAAAAATCAAGTTCCCAGATACATTT
The DNA here is from genome assembly GCA_004024845.1 of Tonatia bakeri. Taxonomy (NCBI): domain Eukaryota; kingdom Metazoa; phylum Chordata; class Mammalia; order Chiroptera; family Phyllostomidae; genus Tonatia; species Tonatia bakeri. The sequence continues at coordinate 55,906 of PVIA01000037.1, forward strand.
CTGTGTGCAGCCAACACTCACATGTTCATGCACCTATCACAAAGGCAATCTGGTGGTTTAGGATTAAAAAGAAGCAAACTCCTAAGGAAGAAAGGAATGATTTATCTGCTTGATAGTCTTCTCTTGTTCCTCCTTTTTTTTATCTCTCCAAAATATCTAATGCTTCCTGTAGATAAAGATAGGAATGGAACAGTCTGTCTCTCTGTGTACTTCATATGGTGGATGTGGGAGAAGAGAGATAAGTGATCAAAAATGACAGGAGGGACAAGAGGGCCTGGTCTCATCTGAGCAAAGGGAGCTTTTGTCCACATCAGCCTGATATAAGATCCACTGAACTGTGCGGATCCAGCTTCCAAAGCCCTAGAAGCAAGGGAAGGAGGTTAGAATTGTGCTCACGAGGCAATGAGAGCTGGGGTGTTTTCTGGAGCAACATAATAATGAGGTGAAAATGCTTTTGGGTGGGCTAGTTTGGCTTATCCTTCCCCTCAAAATAGAAAGAAGAGGTAGAGGTAGTGTGGCCACTAGGGAGACAAGAAGAATAATCCAGGAATATCACAAGGACCAGGAGCTAGTGTTGGCTTCCGTAGTAATGAGAGAATAGAGCTCTCAGGAGGTCACTTTGTTAAGTAGGATAGACAGCAAACAATGGCAGGGAGGAGGAGGGAAACAGGTCCCACCCACTGACTCAGCAGGCCTTGAAATAGTTTGTATTTTTTCCAATATCTGGGAAAGGAAGCCTTTGAAACTGTGGTTTCATCCCAAGACCTGAAAGGCCCAGGGGGCCTATACTGGCTGAAGGAAGAAATCCATTAATACCTTTGGGTATCACGCCCCCCTTCCTGGAAAGCTAGCACCACCTTTACCTCTCAATCAATATGTAACTTTTTCAGCCTCCCCCATTCTGCCAACTACGTAAATCCTCAGGACAACGGACTCTGGTCTCAGTAGGACTTGGCAGGGGCTTGGTGCTCTTTGCTGTCAGGCCATCTGGCCTCTGGCCACTTGCACATTTGCCACCCCAGCCCTCACCACCCCTGCACTTGCCACCCTGGCCTTTGGCCACCCTTACCTTCACCGCCTTTACCCTGCTTCACCCTGAACCCATGCCTTTCAGCCCCCACCCCCACCTTAGCTAGTATTGAAGAAAGTACGTATCTATTACATAAATTACAGATTACATACAGGGTCCAGCACAAATAATGCCCCCATTTTATTACAAAAGCTCTTATTACAAAACCATAAGCATGTGATTCTGTAACATAACAATATCACACTCAAGCACTCCATATGACATTCTAGGTGAAATGTTCACATTAAAACTATGAATTATTACACCCATATTATTACCCTACCAACCACACTCAAGCAGGCATTACTTCTGCCAGATCCTGAATTTGGGTGGGAAGGTAAGACTGTTTTGTTACTTTCTCCCAACCTTTGAAGACTTTCTAATAATCTGCTGCAAAGAAAATCTGACCTTAGTGGTTAAAAAGAAAGTTAAGTAGTCCTTTCCTCATTCAAATCTGCCTTTGGTGTCACTCCCTCGAATAGCTCAAAGACAATTTAATTTGTTTCAGTTAATTAATTCAGGTTCAAAACAGTAGGTGCAGTTGCTGTTCCCAATTAGTAAATTGGACCATGAGCGGCGCAGGGTCTGTCCTTCATCCAGGTGTGTTAGAATGTACAATAATGGGTACTTACAGGCGCTCATCTGAAGCACCTAATTGCCAAGACAGTTTCCCTTGACATAAAAGACAATTTAAAGTTAAGCTAAATTTGATCCAAATTTAATTAATTTGGGGTCCTAGTTTCTCAAAGAAGGAATCAAACACATTGACTACAAAACTGATACTTGACTAGATAGGCATGCTTTTTTTCCCCTTTTGAAATGCTAATGAAATTAAGAAAAGGTACTATTGTCGAACGCAAACACATCTATAGCCCTTCTGAGGATGATGACAACAATGACGATGATGATGGAGAGGATGACAATGGCGGCGAGTGTCGTGGTGATGGCAGTGGTGGGAAAGATGGATTTCACAGAGACAGAAAGTAAGATTTCGGAATCCAGCGATATTTAACAAATTGTATTGTCAGCAGTGACTCACATTAATAGAGTCATTATCAGAAAATTGCATATAATTCCTGTTATTGCAAGTCCTCAGGATAATATGGCTGTTCTGCTAGGAGATTAGAAGCTGCATGCCCTGTGTAATTTTGGAAATTGCTCCAATACAGCTCCTGTGGAGGCAGAGCTCAGAGCAGGCCCTCCCCACGTGCCGGGGCTCCTCTGGACGGTGCGTTTGAGGAAGTTGCCTGCCCGGTTGACTGCACAAGCTAGCTCTTGTCTTCTAACAATTAATACTTTCATTTATTTAGTACATGGAAGCCTCTTGCCCGCATTTAACAGTGCACAAGAGTAACATTCTCATTTTACTTTAATTATGCTCTAGAAAATTGTACCATTTCAGAATCATAATGTCAAAAATTACCTGCCACCAGGTCTTCAGCAGAACGGTCAACCCTCCCAGACTTTTCCAAATGTCAGCGCCAGGCTCTCTGGCTCTGCTCACCAGACACCGGGCTATGGCGGTCTCTTAAAATCTCTCTCTCTCTCTCTCTTTTTTCCCTGTTTCTGCGATCATATCTCCCTTTAGATAAATTCTGGTTGCAATATTTTACTATTTTTAATCTTCCAGGAGGGAAGTAGTAATGCCCTTCTCCCTGTCCTTCACACCGATTTGTCTTTGCTTCTCATTATACAGTGTCTGCTTAAGTCCCGGTGCCTGCTGCCAGTTCTATTAAACTGCAGAAGGAACTGCCAGGTCACAATTTATGCTGCAATATCATAAAATTAACTTTCATGCAGAAATCCTTTTTCCCCCCTCTCTGATTCATTTTTATGCTTAAGAAATCCTGATGATTTCTGTTAGAAGGATTAGTTGTCTTTGTCTTTGCAATTGACAAATTGCATAGAATTTTGGTTTTAAGAGCAAAGGAAAAATAGAATAAAAGCTTAATTCAAATTTTCTTCCTAATGATTACAAAACCCTCCCTGCCTTATCGCACTAGACTGAAAGTGGAAATGTGGCTATGGATCCAGATGCAGGGCAGAATAATATGGAAAATGAATGGAAGGCAATGAAAGATAGAATAAGGTCTCTTACCAGATCTTGAATCAAAGATCTCCATTGTTAGTGCAAGCCTTCCCTGCTCCATGCTGCTCCTCGGGACCTAGCAGAGACAATTCCCTCACTAACTGGGACGTGGGTGCTGGGGTCCTACTGCCTAGTCCACCCAGTGACACCTGTGCTGAGTAGCATGTGTGAACTACCTTCCACTGGCCTCTTCCAGTAGCCCACAGACTCCAGGCTAGAAATGCAACTAAGGAAGTCTGGGTCTTGAACAACTCTGAATGAACCACATAGTGTCTGCCTGACACCTGCTGTGCCAAAACCTTTGACAGAGTTTGAGGAGTGGAAAATGGCGGGTTGAGGATTTTACTTGTGCTACTTGAAGCTTTTACCTTGCCCCTCAACAAGTGACCCTGTCCATTCCTCCATTTTCCTTTCATCTTTATCAAATAGAATATTCTCTTCCTGGATGCAGGGGTGTTATTAAAGGGCTTTCAAGGATTAAAATCTCTTTCTGATGTTATAGATAGCAATAAAAACATGATAGTACTTGTTCTTATAACCAATCATAATATTTTTTAATTACTTAAATTTAGAGTTGCTCTTCAGCTGGGAATGAAAAAATTTATGATTTCATTTCACACATTTTCATATAGATACTTTCTGATATTACAGGATAGAGTAAAATAGGGAAAACTAATACAAGATGTCATCTTTATAGTTAGCATTTATTTCTTGCAAATATGAGAAGACTGTTTTGTGGTGAATGATTACTATTACAAAATGGATATTATATGTTCATATTATATCACTCTGTTTTTTTCCTCAATGGTATGCCAAGAATATAAAAATAATGAATGGAATATTGCTATAGTTTTGTTTCACATTGAAGGCTGACTTGGAAAGCAAACCTCTCATTACCTGGAGTCAGAAAATGTAGCTGAAGGTGACGCGGTTACTGGCTTGCTCAGAAGAGAGTGTTCTGCAATGCTGTCAGAGGGGCATATAAAACATTCACCCCTTAGCAATGAGGGGGCGCTGGACACTAACCGTAGGATTATTCTCTTAGTGTAATATCACACTTTGCCAACCTCTTCTGAGTCACCATTCATAGTATATATACAAAGAAAAGTGTACCAAGTAAACTGCGTAGGGAGCAAATATGAGATGATGTCCATGAGTACATGGATTCTGACACCTATTAGCAAAGTATATAATCCCAACTTAAAATAAATATAGTAAGTGTGCATTACGTAGAGTTCTCCAAAAGAACTGTTTGAATTAATCATGTACTATTCTTTCCAATTAGAAAAATGTGTCTCAGAGCTGGGTTTGGATCTAATAGGGTCTCAAAAAAAAGGGACTTCCACTGGGTCACATGACTAAAGTTACTGAAAACAGATATAGGTAATTTCTTATTAACTTAACTAAGTGTTTCTGGATAGGTTCCAAATCTGGTGTGAATCATACAGACTCTGTTGTAGTTTGAAGCCAGAGAATAAATATGTTTTCTGCCAAATGCACATATATACTTAGTAAATTGCCAATCATTTATATTACAGGTCCATGCTAAATGTATCTATTTCTTTAATATAATGAAGATGGCACGGTTACCCGACAGCATGTAGCAGAAGCAATATGAGCCTTTCTTAACATTTCCCACCACTGTGTTGCAGCCCTAGGCTGTAACTGTGTCCCTTGTAGGACAAGGGAGGAGACATGCTAAGCACATTCTAAATTATAGATCAAATAATTACTCCTTCTACAAAGAACATGTCTGTATATGACGTGTGTGTGTGTGTGTGTACCTTGGCAATTGAAGTAGATTGTAAACTTAAATCCAGATTACCGTGGATTTAAAAAAAGGTTCTATGGAAAGTAATCTCACAGGGTGATCTGATATCTGATGATACATTTCTAACTGGGAAGCTCATGGGGTGTCATTGCACCCCAGGCCTGTAACTTCTTTAGGGAAAGCTTTGAAGCCAGCCCTATCCATTGTTCTTGTGCATCTAGGTCAACAAACCTTTGAAATACCAGGAAAAACAAACAAACAAAAAAAACACACCTAGAGGGGGCTATCAACACTCAAGAGAGCACATAATCTTCTTAACTATCCTGCAGTCCCATCCTTGAGTTGCCTCTTTCCCCTTCATGTAGTTTTCCTTAGGTTCTCTCCTAAATTTCAAATGTGAGAAAGGAGTTTTGCAAAACTGTTATTCTCCAGAGCATTTGAGATCTTGCTTCTCTGCCTATGTTGAGAGTTTGCCTCAAATAAACTCATGAAAATAATCTACAAGTGTGGACGTTTCTTTATGTTGACAATATACGAACATAATGGGTGTGTCCATGTTTGCGCGTGTGTCTCTCTCAAACAATATCACTGTCTTGACTAGCTGTCTGTACTTCACCCATGCATGTCTTTCTTTTTCTTGTACACAGTTCCTCTTCATGCTGTTCCTCTGGCTTAGAATGGCTACCTCTCTCTTCTTTCCAATCAATCAAAAATGTCACTAATTTCTACAGCTTTCCATAAATACTTTTTGTTTCATGAAGCTTCTCAGACACCCCTTGCCCATTAAATTGTTCCTAGCCAGAAACACCCACAGCCTACTGTATGTGCCTGTCCTGGAGAACCGGGTTCATATTACTTTGTATCAAATTTACTTTTTTAAAAAACACATCTCTTCCCATAAATACACAGTCCATCCATAGAATGCAAAGCCCCAAATTACTCATCTTTGTATTTTAATCAGCACCAAGTATAATGACATGCATATTTGAAATCCAAATTATATGCTTATAAGAATTAAACTGTATTAAACTCTGGTGATTTTCTCTGAAAAGAGAGAATATTAATGAATCTTTTAAAGACTTTTGTAATCTCAGGGTTTGCAACATCAGAAATTACTGATTATACTAAGTCTATCTAAATCATGATCATTGATAACAGAAGTGCATTTCTTCAGCCCAACTAACCAAAGTGAAATTCACAACTTGTAAACATGTGAACAACTGTCACGTATTGAGGACACTTACTTTAAAACTCTTATATTGTGCAGCAACTCAGAGACTGGAAAAGTCGACAGAGGCACAGCCTGAGTTTGCTCGTGGACGGCTTTGGTCGGGGTCTTGGCTGAGAGTCTGTCTCCATCAACAAGTTGTTGGGTGGCCTCTGGCAATTCTATATCTTGTCTTTCGACTTCCATTTCTTTAAATTATTATTTTACCTGACATTATTAGAATGCATTGGGTTATCTAATCAAAATACTAGAGAGAGCCAAAACTAGATGCGGAAATAGGAGTTTGGTCTCATTTTACCATGAGTAGCCTATGTGATTTGGGGAAGCCCCTTACCCTCTTGCTCTGCAGTCTGAGGCTGTCAAACCAAGTAGGTTACACTGTGAACCAATGTTCCTGTCGTTCACCACAGGATGAGCTCATCATGTAGTCTCAGGTGGTCAAACGATTCAAGTGAATGGCCTAATTCCCTGGACAGCTAGACAATTACGTGTCTACTTTGTTGAGGATATATGCGTTCTTCCCTAGCCAATTTTTTTTACATTCTTAAAAAGTGGGCTTCTTTCAGAATCTTGACTCATTGTGAACAATGACTGACTTTCCCAGTGTGTCATCCAACACCCACTGTGGGATGGTTGATTTTGTGTGTCAACTTGCTTGGGCCAATAGCTTCCCAGATCGAGCGTTCTTTCTGGGTGTGTCTCTAAAGGTCCTTCAGAGGAACTTCCCGTTGTAATCCCTGGACTGCTCAAAACAGACTGTCCGCCTCACTGTGGGCAGGTATCATGCAATCTCTTGAGAATCTGAATAAAACAAAAGGTGAAGAAAAAAGAAATTTGCTTTTTTGCTTCCTAGCTGCCTGTTGAGCTGGGGCATCTATCTTCTCCTGTCCCATTTACCTCATCAGGTCACCTGGTTCTCAGGCCTTCAGGCAAAAACTGTAAGTGCGCCACCAGCTCCCCTGGGTCTCCAGCTTGCAGACCAGACAGCAGTTGGTGGGACTCCTCAACCTCCATGATTGTGCAAGCCAATTCATATGTATATTCTATCGGTACTGTTTGCCTGGGAGCCCTGACTGACACACACTTACACATCACAGAAGAGCTGAATTTCCAAACAGGGCTCAGTCAGGCAGGTTGCAGTTTATTACAATCACAGACACAGACATCAGCTACTAATCTCTCTGCCTCACCTGCCTTTTCAACACCACCTTCCCATTCAAGCACACGAATGAGTGTTTGCTTTTATAATCTACCATCGCTGGTCACCTATTCACCAAAAGAATGATTTCTTTTCATCCCTTGGTACTTCCACCTAAAAACATGTAGTTCCTCCACACCTTCCTGTATGAAACCTACTGGGTTTTCCAGGAGAAAGTCCTCGTCTCTTGTCAAAATCAGAGGGCTAATTTCAAACAGCATAATAGTGACTTCATTAATTAATTCATCAACGAGATAAAACTTGTCATTTTAACTTGTTTCTGAGATTCCAATCAAAGCCTAATTAGCATAAACATTTCAACATGTGTCCTATATTAGCAGCAGGCCTCAGGAAATGAAGACTTCCAGCGTGGAGGGGTAAGGAGGCAGAAAAGGTCAGCCTCATAGCCAAATGCATATGTTTTTTGTTCAAAATGAGTATCCAAGAAAATGTTACAATCTGATGAATACTAACAACCACCCCTAGTGTGGGCCTGATGCTTCCATAGATTTGCAAACTTTCCAGTCTGCCTGCAGAGAAACCTTTGTAATAGCCAGACCCATCCAAAAATGCTGCGAGCTGCTTTAGGGAGAGTAGGATTCCTGCCATGGAACATACCTGGGAACTGGACTGAGAAGCTGGGGCAAGCATGATAGTCCTGGTCACATCACCGCAGGTGTATAAGTGACAAGTAGTTGAACTAGACAGACCCTATGATTTCTAGCTGAGTCCTGCTGCTGGCCAGTTGATCTTGGGGATGCTTCTCAAAGACAACTTATTCTCTCTTCTCCACCTACCTTGATTTACCACTATTCTATGTACTAGAGACATGAAACTTTGATAACTTAAGGTATATTACACAATTAAGAGTTTGCCTCATAGCCAGTGCAGATGTACAGGATTATGAAATGGACTGGAAGACTGGTGAGAGAGAGGATTGGATAACAATACTCACCCAAGTTTTGGCAGAAAGGAGGACCTGTATGCTCACTTTCTAATTTTACCAACACTCAGCCTAGGCTTCCAGATGCCATATCACAAAATACCACACAGGCTGGCAGTCAGCAAAGGAAGATGAGAGATACAGCTCTCCAGTGTCTCCAGACGTCTCTGCTCTGCCTATTCAAGGGAAAGCCGAAGGAACGTTGGATCCCGGGCTCCCGCCTTCGCCCTGCATTTGTAACAGTGCTGTCCTAACTTCCTCCCCTTCCCCAACTCCCTGGTCATCCCATTTCTCCTGGGCTTTAGATAAGTGTAGGAGAGGAATTATTTCCTTGTTCACCGTCTCTGCAGCTGGGGCTATGGCTACCGGTTTTCCTCGGAACAATGAGAGGTTACCTCAGTGTCGTTTCTGAGTTTGAGGCCCTCCATTGCTGCCCATTTCATATCTATGTCATTGTAGAATGGTCTATTTTTATTTGAAGTTTTTAGAAACATGGAAGGGAAGCCTTGGCCTTTTCCTTCAAATAACTGCTACGACAGCTTTATGGATGGCTGGTTAGTTTCTTTCTGACCTCCCTGAGAGGTCCCATCAGCTCTAACCCAGTTTCCTCTAAATTCTATATTCCCAGCTCTGGGACAGCAGCCGACAATTGTATCTTGTTCCACGGTCCATAATGCTCAGCTTCAAAGTTCAATGCCAAATAAGAACGCATGTTGTTGGATAACCTTTTGCACCAGCCCTTCAGCAGTAATTAAATCCAGCTCCTTCCATGTGGCCTGGAGAAAACCTGGGCTCTGCTATTTTCAAGTGCAAAAAACGAAGCAAAACCAAACAAAACACAAAAACAAAGAAGAGCAGACGTACAGACCTGAGGCTTCCTCCTCGTTAAGTGTTTTACTCAGCAAAGTCAGGGAACATGATGAAGTGGCCCTGGGGGAGCGGTAAGGAGGTGGGTGAGCTGAGGGGATATGTCAGAGCTCTGTGGTGGGCTTCTGCTGCAGCAGAACTGAGAGCAGAATTTAGTCTCTAAGTGGCAGACCCATACGTCTTTAACACCATTTAGTAGACATGGCAAGTCAGGTAATGTGAACCAGGGAGGCTGGGTAAGATCCTGAGATGACAAGTGATTAGTGTATGGAGCGTCTCTCTGGTTAAGAAATAGCCAGGACTTCCTGAGCTACATCTGTGTGCCTAGTGGGTCATTATTACACCTACCAGACATTGAATCCTAAATATAGGATTTACTTACATATCTAATAGTTATGACATACTTGGATCTATTTCTGTTTTACAAATAAAGAAACAAATAGAGAATTTAAGAGAGTAATCCAAAACTTATCAACAGTGAAGCTAGAATTGGAACCTGGTTCTTTGATATGAAATCTATGCTCCTTCTAGTTTGCCACATTCCTGTACCCTACCCAAGAATCCATTATTTCTGTCAGCAACTATGCCAAAAACCTACCCCTACAGGAAAACGCTGCTCAGTTGCTTGCCAAACTCTGGCTAACTCCTATCTCACTGCAGTTCCCAAAAGCATGGTGAACCAGATATTGTTGTCATCACCAATTGCCATCATGCTTACTTTTGTAACCACCATAGAAGGGGATTCTAGGAAATGAAAGACATGGATCTTGCCCTCAGGAACTTGGAATCAAGTTGGGATGACATTCAAAGATTCGTGGAGAGCACAATAGCACCTCAGGACAAGGACATCATCATAACAGATGTCAGATGAGTGACTACAAACACTTGATTAAGTGCCCAGGAGAAGGAGAACAGTTTGATTGAGTCAGATGTCAAAGTATCCAGAGAATGAAGCATGGATGAGGAAGTCTTTAAATAGGTCTCTAAAAGTTGGTATTGTTTGAAGAGACAGAGAGGAAGTACGAGGATCTTCAAAATATGAAGATCCAAAGGTCTGATTGCAGAGCAGGTGGGGGGCGGCAATCATGGTGTTTACAAGGGACAATGAATAAATTCCCTTGGCTGAAATATGTTTTTAATGCTTTAGGACTGGTGAAAAAAGAAGTCAAAAAAGTAATGAGCCACTTAATCACAGGTGTCACCATCTTCTTAATTGTACAGCCCACTAGTAAAAAGCAGTCAGAGGTACCCAAAGAGTATATATATATATGTTCATCTCTAAATTATATTCATACATTACTATCTAAATAGATTATTATGTAAAATACATGTGTAAGAATATTTTAAAGGATAAGATATATAAATATAAATTTTAACATTTATTTTTTGTATTGAATAAATTATGGGGGTACACATATTCTATTTTAGAGCTAAATTCCAGGCCACATCATTTTTTTCTCTCTCCAGCTTTATTGAAGTAAAATTGACAAATAAAAATGGTATATATTTAAATTGTAAAAGATGATTTTTACATATACACACACACACATTTATATATACGTATATATACACACACACATTGTGAAATGATTATCACAACATCATAAGAACATTTCATCATCGGCAAGCAGAAATCATTTTACGTCTTCCTTTCTGGTTTGGAAGACTTATTTCTTTTTCTTGCCTAATTGCTCTGTCTAGGACTTCCAGTATTATGTTGAATAGAAGTGGTCAGAATGGGCATCCTTGTCTTGTTTCTGATCTTAGAGAGAAAGCTTTCAGGTTTCATCACTGAGTGTGATGTTAGCTGTGGGCTTGTCATATACATCTTTTATTATGTTGAGGTACACTTCTATATCAAATCTGATGAGTGTTTTTTTTATCATAATGGATATTGAATTTCCTCAAATGCTTTTTCTGCAACTATTGAGATTATTACATAATCTTTATCTTTTATTTTGTTGATGTGATTTATCAAACTCATTGATTTGTGTATATTGAACCACACTTGTGTCTCAAGAATAAACCCCACTTGGTCATGGTGTATGATTTTTTTACTGTGCTGTTGAATTCAGTTTGCAAGTATTTTGTTGAAGATTTTTGTATGTGTTCATCAGGGATATTGACCTGTAATTTTCTTTTCTTGAGGTACCCTCATCTGGCTTTGGTTATCAGGGTAATATTGGACTCATATGATAAGTTTGTAAGTATTCCTCCTCTGTGATTTTTGGAAGAGTTTGAGAAGAATTGGCATTAATTTTTATTTAAACATTGGTAAAAATTCAGCAGTGTAGCCATCTTGTCCTGGGCTTTTCTCTGTTGGGAAATTTTTTATTATTGATTCAATGTCCTTACTCATTATGGTTCTGTTCGGATTTTCTGTTTTGTCATGATTTCATCTTGCTAGTTGGTATGTTTTTAGAGATTTATCAATTTTCTTAAAAGGTTGGCCAATTTGTTGATGTATAGTAGTCTTACATAACCTTTTGTATTTCTCTGGTATCAGTCATAATGTATACTCTTTCAATGATAATTTTATTTATTTGAGCAAAAAGGAAAAAGGATGCATGGACATGGACAACAGTGTGGTGATTATTGGGGGTAGGAGGGTATAAGGGGACTAAAAGGTAATGGAAAAATATAATAAAGATTATATATTTTAAAAATTGTATTTATTTGCATCCTCTTTCTTTTTTATTGGTTACTTAAGCTAAAGGTTTGTCAATTTTGTTTATTTTTTCTATAAAAACTCTTAGTTTCACTAACTATTTTTATTGTTTTTGTGTACTCTTTCATTTATTTCTGATTATGGGTATTTGTCACTATTAATTTACCTCTTGGAACTGCTTTTACTGCTTTCCACAAATTTTAGTATGTTGTGTTTCATTTCCATTTGTCTTACAGTATTTTTCTTGACCCAAGGGTTGTATAGGAGTGTGTTGTTTAATGTGCATATAATTGTTAATTTTCCACTTTACTCCTGTTATTGATGTCTAGTTTCACACCATTGTAGTTAGAAAACATAATCGATGTGATTATAACCTTAAAATTTATGTGACTTGTTTTGTGTCTCTTCTCCTAACAGAACTAAGTTTTACAAGGGTGGAGAACTTGTTAAACAAAACTTTTTTGTTAAACTAAAATTGGTAAGTCCCCCCACCTGGAAATAGATGTTATTTAGGAAGATAGAGTTTCTTCAGGATTTTTGTGTTTTGGGGAATCTTGAACCACAGAGTTAAAGACTTTGATTTTTAAAAAATGCCAAGCAGTGGTTTACTTTATCTGAGGGCACACAGTCAAGGCTTAAGACCTGGAGGTAGAAGATGTGTTCCTGGTGACGGGAGATGAAACCACCTCCCTAAACAAAGTGAGCATGTCACCATCCCACCTCGCTGCCACCACCACAGAAGTTGCAAAGCCCTTCTTGTGGGGTTTTATTAAAAAAATCATAAGTTCCTCAAGGGAATAAGAAAGAATCCTGACTGACTCAGGGGAGAGCTTCTTATAGCAACAGGCCGGGGATTTTACTAGATGTCTAAAGAAATAACCATCTTAGATGATAGTTATGAACCCCCAATGAATCAGAAAAAGCACTTTGGGAGGTCAAATAGATGACTTTGATCTCAGGACATCTCAGAATAATTCAATAATTAAAAAACGAACAAGGTTGTGTTCACACACTGCCATGCTTGTAAGTAGTAAAGGTCTGAGTAGGAAAAACAGAAAATACTAAAATCCTGTCTAATGAACATTTCTTGGTATACTATAAACCAAAGTTCAAACTAATTTGAATGATAATATACAGTTTTTGGGCAGCCATTTCTTAGCCTCACAGTGATTAAAATACTTGGGAATCCTTGCTTTTACATATTAAATTTTGGGTTTTCTTTATGTGTCTATGAAAGATTAATTCGGAACATTGTCTCAATTTTTGTTTTTGCATGCATCACAACTTGTGACTCTTAGATACAGCTCTCATTTAGATCCTCAGCAAAATCTCTTCCTTGGTCTCTCTTCCCATACTTGCCTCTTAAAACACTTCAAATATTGCTTTTAGGAGTCAGGACCAACTTACCTATTAGGCCCAAAGGCAAAATTTGCTGGGCTCACATTACTTTTTTAAGTAGTTTAATTTCTTTTGAAATTAGAATTTTAAAACACAAACTTTTAGGTCAAAGTAAATGTCATAGTGTATAATATTAATATGTTCATTTTATATCAATGCAGTCATGAAATATACATTTTAATAATTTTTAAAAACTGATAAAGAAAATGAATGGAAGGAAGATGCCGCTAAAGGCAAAAGTGTTTAGGGCCCAAGAAAGTCATAGTGTGGTCCTGCTCAGATGGAATCTTTCTGAAATCAAAATCACATCTTCGCACTCCCCTGTTCTGAGACCTTGAAATTGTATTTGTTGGTAGTGAATAGAGGAGACAAACACAGCATCTCCTAGGATCGGGCCCCTATCAGACACCCTGGCATAACCTCACTCCATCAAGACTTCAGCACATCTTGGGCCTGAGTGTCAGCTGTTCTGACCCGATCTCTGTTCTATTTCCAGAGCCTCATCCCCTCCTCTCTCTAGTTGTTTCCTTAACACGTAACAGAGACACCCTTTTCTGCATGCACTTACCCAGGTACTATGGACAGAGAAGGCATTTACCATTTTTTCCAATCAAAGGAAAGTTTTCTCCCTTTATATTTGTCAAAGCCCTTCTGCTACGCAAATTCCATAGAAAGTTCCATCTCCTTCAGCAGCCTTCCTAAATTTCCTTCTAAAGCTGGGTCTTTATAACTGTGATATCTTTATTGCCACCCTCCTCATGAGTTCTTAGACTGTACAGTGCTTAATTATTCCCATTACATAATTTAATACTGCAGGCAGGTACCACTATTTCTCCAGACTAAAGCAGGGGGAATATCTCTTTTCATTTTGGATTACTCAGTTAATCCACCACTGTTTCTTACTACATTTACTCAGTGTAAATGCCCATGTTCCCTACAGTGAAATGCAACATAGAAAATATTTGCAGCATTCTTTTATCATCATTACTCACCTAATGCCATTTTCCTGGATGGAGAGGCAACTACTTTGTTTTAAGGACGATGTCCTGTCATCTGTGACACTTCCTATACCTCAGTGTTCACTGCAGCAGCACATTTTAATGGATAGGTCACCGAGCTGAGAGTCAAAAGCCCTTCATCCTACTCTGGGTACAGTCTCAAATCAGGTCAGGGAAGCTCATGTATAACCCCATCCCTCTGGGTTTGTTTTCTCACCTATAGAAACAAGGGATGAATAATAACAGATCTCACGAGCTTCCGGCCCCAGCATTCTCTGGTTTTATGGCCCACTGATACTGGTCCTAATAGAATCAGATACAAATTACAAATGAACTGATAAGGGCCTCCAGGAAATATAAGAAGGGACATATCTCATATGCCCGCTGAGGACTCTTCCCACAAGCAGGCTGGTAGTAACATGAGCCTACGGGAACAGCTCACAAAGCAGGGGAAGGTCCCATCGTTTATAATAAAGCTCTTCCTGTCTCTCAGTGTGCCTTGCCCTTAAGTTATTCCCACTTTCAAGCATAAGGAGCATGGGTGCCTAACCTCCCTGGGTTCTGATATTAGTGTAAGAAGACACTAAATGAGATTTCTCCAAACGAAAGCAATACTTTTTCATTTCTCCCCAAAGACAGTCTAAAACCCATCTATGCACAGTGCATAGAAGTAGCTATACAGGCCATTGAGAGGAGGCTTTTCTACTTGTATTAAATTTGCACTTGTATCTGAATTTTAGAGACTTTCCTTGTTCTCTGCTTTTTTTTTAATCTCAGTAACACCAAAAGAGATACAGTTGGGCACTCTGAAGAATAAGACAATTTTTTAGCAAGTTCCACAGGGCAGATATCTGTCTTGTTAACTTTTTAGAAAGCTTGTGGTTCTCTGAGCTTGCTTTGGTTTAGTCACATTTTCCATATGTTCACTGACAACCCAACTTCACCATCCTGAGACAATTGAGGCCCCATGGGTGGGCTGTCTTAACTCTTTTAATCAGTGAAAAATCCCATCTGCCCTTCATGGTCATGGGTTTCTAACAGTAAGGCTGACCATGATTCCTTGACTCACTTATAAGCTTTATTCTTGCTCCTACTAACAGTATTAAATATTACATGGCAATCAGGCTAACGTGGAGTCAATAACTGCTCTAAACTGAAATCAAACCCGTCATTGGAGTCTCTTCACCCCCCCTTTTTTTTATGCACATACCAATTGGAAAAGCATTATTTAGCACCCACTATAGGTAAGACCATTACTGTGCATTTTACATTCATTATCTCATATAAAACCACCCTACAGAATAGTTGTTATTTTTATCACTTTAAAGATGAAAAAGCTGAATACCCAGAAAATGACCTCTCTGGAATCACCTAACTAGGAGGAAGGGGTGCTGTGGCAGTCAGAGTAGGTTTCCTGTTTATTTGAGGAGAGGGGTTGTGGATGCATCTAGAAGAATGGATGGGTTTGGACAGACTGAGTTAAGCTGCCCGGCATTCCCATAGGGGAAAATCTCTTGGGCAAAGGTGCCAGGGGACTGAAAATAGGGCACATGACTGTGCGTGAACTGGGATAGTGCCATCGGCCAATATTGGATATAAGAAATGAGAAACTGCTGACTGATGGGATTAGCCTGAGCTCAGAAGAACTGTCTCTTTCAATGTCTAGGTTCTGGTCTTGCAATTTCTCAAGCTCACCCACGGGCAATGATTGGTCTCACCCGTACACCTCCTCCTGTTTTCCATTTCCACTAAAGGGAGAATGCTTAACTCTAAGGTGAGCCCTTTACCTTTGATATTCTGACAAGAAATGCACATTGCTGTTTGCTAAACCTCCCCACTGACCTGTCCTTATTCTTGGAAGGAAATAAAAAGGAAACATAGGAAGTTAGGAGGGGGCTGATTTCTCGTACAGCCACTCATTTCCAAAAGTCATTTCAAATTGCACTGGGTGCTTCAATTGCCCTATTTTTCTGAAATTAAATCTAAATTTTCTGGGTACAATTTGTTTCCCTTAAGTCTGTAATTATGCTTTTAACATTCACTCTTTCAAACTCCAACCATTAGTGACTTAATATGGTGTTATCAGAAGAGACAGGGAGTTAGAAGTGTGGGTGGGGATTATAAGAGCAGAAGTCGCACCTGTGCTTGTGATAGTTTGAAATTGATGTCCCCTGGAGGAAAGCTGAAAGGAAAATCTAATAAGTCACCAAAATAGACTAAAGTAAAGTCTGAAATTAGTATTTAAGGTATTAGGACAAGTGGCTGGGAAGGGTTTGATAGCTAATCATAAAGTTCCATTTAAACTTACTGAACATGGGTGATGGTATGGGATTTCAGGCCCAATGAGGATCCTAGAAAAAGTAGACAGTCAGCAAGGCATGTACAAGGTATAAAAAGCTAAAGTTACTGCATTACTTTTAAGAATATTAAAAAAAAAAAAACTAAAAAAGGAAACAGGTAATGAAGTGGCTCAGACAGAACACAAAAACTTTGAAAGTTGAATTACTGGATAGCTAGGAATGGCCTGTAGGAGGAAGAAGGCGAAGATAATCAGTAAAGCAGATTTATTAGTCTTTAAATGAATCATCAATAAGCACTGACTGAGCAGCCACAGTGCTGCTTCTATTTCTTAAGAAAGGAGGTATACCAGATGACCTCTGTCCCTCAACAATCCCCTTCTATCACATACACACATAGGTATTTCCCATTTGTATTGACACAGCTGCTCCATGATTCTGATGCCAGTAAGCAACTTAAACTCTTAAATACTGTAGCATTTTAGGAATAGAGACCAAGGGGAGCTGATGTAAGCATGGATTGCTTCATGCACTATTCAAACAGAGGAGGGAAAGACCCAGACTGTATTACTGAGAACTCACAGTTTTGGAAACCGGAAGAAGAGAAAAAGACCTGGCTTTCAGAAGTTCACAGACTAAAGATGTCAGTTTGAGAAAGTCCTGTCAGCAGGGCCTTGGAAAGGAGGGGCAGGAAGAATCCTGCCAGTCACAGGCATTCATCTGTTGATGTCTTGGGGTAAAAAAAATAGGAGACATTGATTGAATAATCAACAATGCCAACCCCTGAGGGAGGCAGCAAAGGACACATTCACTGTTTGGTGGGGCAGAAGAGGATCATGCCCATGAAGCAAGCAGTAAGCTGTTTGGAACAGAAAAATTACACCTCAAAAAATCTACTTTTTGGAAGCTTAGAAAAGTAAAAACACCCTTGAGACCTTGAAGTCTCCTCACATGAATAGATGAATTGACAGATATTAGAGAGACAGGAAAATGAAAGCTCTTTAGTAGGAAGACTCACCTGAGAAAGGCTACAAAGCGAGTCAGAGATGACCACAATACGTACAATGATAGTAAGGACCGCATCTGCCAGAATGGCTTGGGGCCCATGACATGATCAAAGAAATACAGTTGGAGTGACGTGATACAACCAGGTTGTGGGGCCTTGGATTCTATGCTGACAAATGTTAGACCTCATGCAACCAAACAGATAGGTGATATTGAAGATTTCTGAGCAGAAATTTGACATTAGGATGACTTGTTTTAATCTTTTGTTCTTTTGCATATGATTTTGATCAGGATTTTGAAACCTAAGATCTGGACAATGATCAGGTTACAGTAGAGGACATATTTTCCAAAGTTTGAGAGTCTTAAATGGTGTACATAGGGTATATTTTAGGAAAGCCTGGACCAATTTGTCAACTAAAGCTCAGATATCAGGATCCCCTCATGTGTCTTCTGCAAAGAAATACTTTCTATGTAGATGTATCCCAAAATCCTACGTGTACATGTATTCACCACCCATACTGTTGAACCATCCACACAAGTGTGTGCCATCTGCCTAGGTTTGCCATTAAAATAGATGTCCCATTAGCACAGGTGTGCCACCTACAAAGTTGTGTTATCAAAATAGGTGGTTAGCCCTGGCCAGTGTGGATCAGTTGTTTAGAGCATCACCCTGTAAACCAGAAGCTTGTGGGTTCAACTCTCAGTCTGGGCATGTGCCTGGTTGGTGGGCTAAAAAAAAATAGGTGTGTCATAGCTAGCTAATCCATGCTATAAATGGGACATGTGAAGATCCTTACTTTCCAGCATCTGTCCACATGGATGCTCTCCAATAAAGCAAAGTATATAGAATTCTCACCCCTGTCTCTATGAGACAGGAAAGGTGAGGAGCTATGCACCCCCTTCTCTGTTTGGCACCAAGCCACACTATTTCTAGTAACATCTTTTAAGCCCTAAAATTAAGGAAAAATATTTTCTCCTAAAGATCTCACTTTTCAAAGCTTTATTCTAAATAAACTGCAAAAATTGATCACATAATAACAAAAACAAAGAAACAAATAAAACACTAAACAAGTATAGACCTTTAATTGACATGAAGCAATATCTGTGCAAATTTAAGGAAAAGGCATTAAATACCAAAATGAAGGAAGAATAATCTTCCCATTTTACTTCTTATTTATCTTCTAACTCCTTGCATAGAAAAAAATATATAAGTTGAGATTCACACTAAAAAAAACTTCTTTAATTCAAAGATGAACTTGAGTATGACCTCAGAGAATTCAGAATTGACTAAATGTTAGTCCTTTAATAAACTGGACTTGGCAACAACTGATCTCAGGGAAAATTCAATCAAAACCAAAGTCTTATCTTTCTTCAAAAACAGGACAGTTAGGAATTGAATGTGATGTCCTAGAAAAATCGAAGAAATGACATCAAACTAGTTTGTTCCTGAAAACAAGGCAACAAAAAATTGATGGCATTTCACCTGTGATTTTACCACAAAAGATTTTGGGCTTAGAAATCATGTCACTTGGCTCTCCTAAAATCAAACCCAGAGACAGAGACAGAGAACAAGGGACCACGGTGGCCACATGTCTGGGGTACTTTTGAAGTAGCATTCAAGGAAGTCCTGGAACCAATAACTGTTCTTTGAACAGATGAAAGTTTTCCACCTAAACCACTCAAAAGTCCTAAGCCTCTCTTCTCTCAGTTTCCCCTTCCTTGCAGGCAGTAAAGGAGGGCAAGGAATGGAAAACTGTGAAAAGGGAAAGACTTTGCAAACTTCCTTCTCATATTCTGCTTAGTACTATCTTTTATGAAGAAACATAAATGGTTTGCAATTCATCATGGCCTTAAAGACAGATAAAATTAAACAGGAAAGCCAATCTCTAAGGACCTAAAAAGGACTAACCCATTTGCACATTTCTATCATATCCCTGATTAATTTTTACAAATTTTTTTTTAATTTAAATGAATGTTCAAGTACAGTTTTCACCCCCTTACTCCCATTCAAGTCCTCCCACCCCCCCACCTCCCAACAAATTTTTTTTAAAGCTTAGCTATTTACCAAATTTGGACTTTGATTGTCTCTGTAAGAAAAACTAGAACAGGGCAGAGGCTAAGTCAGCTCTGTGATCTTACTCTTTTTAATGATGACATGCTTTGTTGAATAGGAGAAGGTGTGAAATTTTGCAAAACCCACACTGGCTCATCTATGTATGCTACAGTCCATAAAGTATGTTATGCGTACGAATGACATACATTTGTCGTGTGAATCCTAGTTGAAAAAAAATGCAGCACATTAACAACTTCAGATTAAAAGAAGGACTGTGAGGGAAACAGACATAGCAGATACATAATAGCACAAAGAATTAAACACTCTCATCCTCATCATGAAATATGCATCGTCAAACCAACAAAGAAGCAGAGAATGCTTGCCAGGCTAGTTTAATCCAGGATGAAATGTTTGTCACGTGAAATCAGTCTTCCGATGTGACCTTTCACATATCCAGTCCAAGATTAGTTTAAATTAATCAAGTGAACAAGGAAAACTATGAGTTCTACTGATTTCTAAATACAATACTAAATCATTCCATTGCATGCAATCAATGAAATATATACTGTGCTATGAGAACTATGAGAACCACTATTACACGAAGATGGAAGAGATATAATTTCTACCCTTCTGGAACTCACATTACTCACATTTAATGGGAGAGACTTGCAAAAACAAACACACATATATATATACTTACATATTTAAGTTTATACATAAACTATATATTTATATCCATAAACTTTATATATATTTATATATAAGCTTATATATTTATATATACTTTATATATTTATACATAAACATATATTTATATGTAAACTATATATATTTATATGTAAACTTACATATATCTAAACTTCTGTGTGTGTGTATATATATATATACATACATGCATTTATATATATGAACTTACTGTGACTGGTATAGGTAAATGATGTGATCCAAAGTCAATGGGAAAAAATTCAGTTCCTATAAGAGCCCTATAGATGACTTCTTGAACGAAGAGTCTTGAAGGGTGAATGAAAATACGCCTGAGAAGAATGGGCAAAGGCTACCTGCAGTGAGGCGGCATGAGAAACACAAGAAGAGAAAAATAGCAAGGTACCTTAGGAAATCAGGCAACCGAAAAATAGGTAAAAGTCAAAAAAAAATTTGCAAAAGAAAGCATGTTGGTCAAGGTCTTAGAAAAAAATAGAAAATAAAGCAAACTGAGGATAATCTGAGGTAGTTTTAATAAGGGTTTATTTATAGAGGTTGTGCAGGGTTTGAGAAACGCCAAGTATCCAGACTGAAGGGGCAGATGAGGGAGAAATAATTGGCATCCAGAGGCAGAAAGCTGCTTGTCAGGAGCAAAGACAGCGAGACTAAATCTGAGGGTGCAGCTAGCCCTCTGCAAGCCTGCAGGGAGGGGGAGGGTCAGGAGGGTAAACACTACTGACCTCACTCACACCCTCCCCCTGTCTTCTGCGGGCCCCACCCCACAGCCCATTGGTCAAAGCCAATCTGAAGCCTGCAGGTATGAAAGTCAGATGATGCAGTCTCCTCCCGTCAGAAAACCTAAACAGAGAGCAGACTAGGGAAAGTTGGAGTGTAGATCACCTGGAGGATAATCCCAACTACCCAGCACAGAGTGTATAGATGGGGATCAATCCTAAAAGAGAAAATCTCTGAATTATTTCATCTTTGAAGTCTTTATTAATAGTTTACCTCTTCCCTGAAGTCTTCCTAGATCTTAGCAGAATTAGCTACCACATTTTATAATCCACAGAACTTTCCTTTACATTTAACCCTTTGTCATTATGAAATTTTATAGCCAGTTGGGTGTGTATTTCTCTCCACAAATAGGTTATAAAATCTTCTAGGGAGAAAGTTGTGTCTGAGTCAGCTTTGTATTTTCAGTGCCCAGAATGAGTAACAATCACTCACTTTTTGTTCAATTGGATGTAAATAATTGCATCCATCATTGGAGTGATTCACCATATCAGGGAGTTACACTGGGTATGAAAACTGCCATGTACATTCTCACCATTCTCAGTGTGTCCAGATAACCTGCACCTGCATGCTCATGCATCTGAAAAGGAGAGATTATTTTATCATCCAGATGACACACAGGAGTGAAGTGCAATATTATTATCCAGCAACCAATGGAAAAGACAGATGTCTGCCATAGTATAGATATTTACTAGAAAGCATCCTCCTTACTAAATCAATAAATACCAGTATTCAAAACCATTCAGGTTCAGACAACAATTATCTTCTGAGTGATATTCTACCCAAGATGCCTATGCTAAACACTTCCACACCTGCAGTCTAGTGTGATGGTCAGGAGAACTCTGCGGGCTAGGAGATGATCATGGGCACCTGACAGAGACGCAAACTGAGATTAAGGAACGTGATTGTAAAATGGCAGGCATGAACACTACTCTTTTTGTTTCAACAGAGGTCTGTTCTCACCATACCAGAGTGATTTCTTAATCTTAGAAATAAATGCAAATAGGATTTATTAATTTCATTATTCATTTTTATTTGATAATGATTATCATTTATTACTTTATTATATATGTATAAAGCCTAACAATATATAAAAGAAAGCTGAGATTGGTGTCTCTTGGGCATGTTTGCATTAAGTACATAGCCATATACGTGCCAAAATCTACTCCTAATTGATTTCTGTTATTTGGAGAAAAGTGAAAAGAGAAGATTTTAGTACAGAATAAAAATAAATGAATAATTACTATGACTATTCATATTATGAGAAAATCTCTAAAACACTGATTCATAAACACTTTGTAATAATCATAATGGTAACCATTAGGTTAATGTAACCTTGAACATTTTCTTGTGCATTTTGCAATAAATCTATGGAATAGCAAGGCACTGGTTCGGGTTCACAGTAATGAGTTTTATGGTAAAGACTGAACATCATTCTGGGAAGCCAGAAAGTTCATCTAGTAACTCAAGAAAAACATTAGAAAGCAAAATAGACTGTGGCAGAGAAAAGCAAAAATTGCCATGATTTGTAACATCTGCGTACCAACTGCACTAATTAATACAGACTTCACAATCCTTTCAAGAATATGAGCACAAGGACTAGAACTACTGCTGGTGTAGATAATAAATACAGATCAAATGAGTTTCATTTAAAATATGGTGGCTTCAGATAAGACTAATTAGCAGGATGACAAAAACAGTCAGTGAAATAGAAACAAATCTTATTCTGAAATTCTGGCAACAATGAGTAGAATTAATTGGAAATTGTTCCTCTTGCCCAGTTGTATATAAAAAACTTTATACCAGTTTGATTGCTGCCATTTTATCACTTTCCATTGCTTATTGTGTTGTAGTAATACACATATTGTTCGGTGTGGACAGAGGTGCCAATGATATCAGGGAAAGAGGGAAGGGGTGCAAGCAATTAGAGAGTCAGAGAGTGGGGTGAAGGAGAAAACGGAGAGAGGCTTAAGGGGACAGACAGGTGGAATAGTCTGGGAGCCTAGTGGATAAACAACAGCTTTCTTCTTTAATGCATATTTTTTCAAAAGCAGGGTTATCTATTCTCCTTCTTTTGATGGCTTTCAATTTCCTGGTTATTTGTCAAGTCGGTTACATATTGCTGCATAGCAAACTATCATCAAACCTTAGTCAATCTTAAAAACAAAAATTTCATTCAGTTGCTACAATTCTAGAATTTGGGCAAAGCTCAGCAAGGAGGGGCCATCTGTGTTTCCCAGGGCATTTGCTGGAGCAGTTTGACTACAGATGGAGATTCCACTTCTTAGATGACCTCACATACATGGACAGTAATTAATGTGGACTGCGAGCTGGGAGCGCCACTGTCCTCACAGCCCCTCCATGTGGCTAGGTCAGGCTTCTCATTGCACGTGGTCTCGCAGTAGCTGAAGTTCTCACATGGAGGCTGAACTCTCCTGGAGCACAAAGATGGAAGTAGCGGGCTCTCCGGGCTCAGACCTGAAATAGGCATACTGTGACTTTTGCCACTTTTTAACAATTAAAGAAGGTCATGGCCCAGAGTTAAGGGAGGGGGCCACACAAGGACATGAGTATAAAAGATATGATTCACTGGGGTCATCAAAGTAACCATCTGATTCAGCTGTCTATAAAACTGATGATTGGCATTCGACAAGAATAATATTTTTTAAACTTTTAATGATGCTAAAACAACAGTCTCTAACAGATGACTCTAAAAAGTATGCACCTCATAACACAGTTTAGGTCACCCCAGTCTAATAACCTACTGAAGAACACAAAGAAATAGAATTCACACCATATGAAAGATGGGGGCCTTTTTTTTTTGAAACAAATTATTTATGAAGTGAAATTTACCAGCCAGAAACTTATAGATCCAATTTTGCTTCCCTGCCTCAACACAATATTTACTGAGCTTACACACTCTCTCATTTGCTTACTCAGCGAAAGTGTAATGTTCTCCTGCTCCGTGGGCGCCGGGTGCACAAGGTACAATGATATATGTTAAAAGGGAATCTATACTAAACCTGAGTCTGCAAATATTTGTCTCGTGTGGATTTGGACTACCTGAGAAAAGCAGTGTGCAGAAGAATCCTCAGCTTTGCTCTCGTCTATAACTAATAAAGGGCTCCAAGTTTTGTGTTATGGAACCGTGGCAAGGAAGAACCACTAAAGTAGAAAGAACAAGCAACCTTAATTGATTTTCTGCTACAGATGTTTTCTTTTCATCTGGGATAGCTCACCACCCCCACAACCTCTACAACCTCAATTTCTTCATCTTTGATAATAGATGGAAATCTATGTAGATATGAGAGTTAAGTAAGAGGAACCAAAATAAAATAAAATAGGAAAAAATAAGGAATGTGAAGTTCATCATCTACTGTAATGTGTTATACAAAAGTACTGTTTTATGATAATGGTATGGAAAGATCACTTTTAAGCAATTCCACCAGTTTTGTTTTGCTTCTGGCAAATGCCTTACTTGGAAATATTACACACCAGGACTGCAGATTCCCATTGTCCAAACTTTCCTTGCGGGTGTTCTTGAGTACTCCATATAAAGAAAGTATTTTAGGATTTTTACATACGTTAAAGAAATATCCTGAATGTCAATGCTAATTGTGGGTCAGGAAAGAGAGGCAACAGGTGGAGTGTAGCGTTTCCAGGCCACTTGACATTTTCATTAGGAAAACTCTTGCCAACAGGAATCACCTCAACCTCACCTAGGTTATGCCTAGAAATGAGAATGTTCCTTTCTTAATAAAAAAAATATATATAGAATTCTCTTTGAATATGTCAAGTCATAAAACAGGACTGAGCCTTGAATTTCACACTTCCTTAGGTACTCTGGGGAAGACAAAAGAAATCTAAGCTGAGCTGATGGTTTTTGAGAAATGTGTGATGTGTTACTATGTCAAAATGATAGCCTGCGCAGCCACAGTGAGCTGGGTGGGAGGGGCTACTAACAGTTCAGGGAAAGTAGAGACAAACCCAAGCTTGGACAGGAAGGAAAGATTCCTTGAAAATAGGGACTAAACTTCTGTTTAATATCCATTTCTGTATCTAAGCATTAAAAACGATTGTCAGTAGTTTGGCTCTTTGGTTCTTGAAAATCGAGAGAAAGAGAGAGAGAGAGGGAGAGAGAGAGAGGCATTTACGATGGAGGGAGAAGGCTGAGATGAGGGTGTCTGGAATAGATTGCACCTGCTAAGGATGTGGGGAGACGAGGTTGGCCAGGTAAGGGAACTCTAGCTGTAGAAGACTTCTGAGTCCAGACCCAGGAGATTAGGCCTTCATCTGACAGGCGATAAGGAGCAATTATTATAAGCTTTTAAGTATGATGTTCTACTTTGTTTAAAAAACTAGGGAGTAAAACTTTCTGTAGTTTCATTCTCTATATTGACAGTTCAAAGTCTGGCAGAATTCTGAGGTTAAGGAATAGAGAGAAACCTTAAACATTGATTCATTTTTCACGACGGAATCATTTGCCTTTGATTAATCATGAGGATATTTCATTTCTGATTGTCTCTTTTCATCTATTTCTACTTCATACATTTCTTAGATACTAAAAATCCATTCCTTTGAAACCCTAATAAGAGATTCCCTTTGTGCTGATTTTTTCACTTCTGCACAAAAAGCCATTGTGTTTGTGAAGATGTTATAATAACAGGCTCCGCGGCAAGTGAAGTGCGACCACCAGAAGCAGGGTGCCCTCCTGTTACAGTCATGATTGTCTTGAAACAAAATGCTTAATGATGACTCCTTTAGGAATTTCACTGCAAGGGTAAACAACCACTAAGGTAATCAAGAAAGGGAAATATGAAAACAGCATTATGTCTGGCCTTTTAGGGTGTAAATTATGAAAATAAGGTGTGACTTCTGATTTTTTGTACGTATATTATCAGAATCTAATCAGCTCTCCTAAACTGTAAGGTGAAAGTGCTTAGTGCATTCATACTTACATATGCCTGCGGATGCAGAGAGGGAGCTAAGCTACAGATAACCCCATGCTGGCAAAGCCAGGCTAAATATTCAGATAAACACAAAAGTCAAGTGAACTAGCAAACCCATGCAGCCCCCTGAGGCACAGCCAAGCTAGCCTTGCCTGCTGCTCTGTATTCTCCAGGAATGCTAATTTTAATACCAGCCTAGATCTGTACTTAGCAAATCTCCAGCCCTTGCTCACCGATTTAGAATTGTACCTGACATGTCCTAAAATGATACTTTGATTCTTCACTCTCAAACCATGCAATTTTGCTTTCCAAAACTTCAGCTGAAAAGGAATGTATTGAACATTTGTCTTTGGCAGGGAGAAAATGTTTCCATATAGAAGTATGTGTCTCCATGAACACAATTGTTAGTTCAAACTCAGTCTAGGCAATTAAGGAGAATGGGTATGTAGCACATAATAGGTATTCAATTGCACTGTGACACTGAATTCCATGATCTGAGTGGTTAGAACTCAAAATTGTACTCGCAATTTGGACAAGTCAGAAATGAATTGAGCGGTGCCCAGAACAACCAGAGGCAGGAGAGAAATGATGAATGGTTCCAAGACAAAACAGAGAACAAGGAAACTAAGGGCCCTGGGGAGTAATCCAGAGAAAGGAGCACCCATCTCATTCAGTTTCATCCCTTAAATACACAGTACCTACCTGACAGAGAGCCACTCTCCCACCCTTCAATGCAGAGACCATAGATAAATAGATGGTTTCAGGAATCGATTCTTGGGACAGGACAGTAAGACAAAAAGCACCACATTTGAATTCTCTCTCCAAATATAACTCACAGTGTGTGACAACAGGAAGACTGTGTCACTTCTCTAGGCCACCATCTCACCTGCTAAAGCAACTTCTTGACATAATGCTTTAGGCAATGCCCCGATTATATGTAATGACACTAAAGATGATTTCTTCTGCTATAATTCCCAAACCTCCCAGGAAGGAAAGCTTGTTTCCAGGTGAGCATGTTTAAAGGCTGGAATAACAGAATTATCAAGCGTGAGCTACAAGGATATCGAAGGCGCACCCCTGAGAGTATGAAGGTCCAGTTAGGAAGCCTGACTCAGCAGCTTGTGTGTCAGAGGCGGGCACTGGAGTGGCTGAACGCACAGCCATGGAAAAGGAGAAGTTCACGTGCTGAGGGCCGCAGATGTTAACTCAGCCTTTCATTTGCTGAGTGCTCCTGTGTCAGACACCGTTGTAGAGAGGCGGATCTGCCAGTAAACAAAACAGAAAAGCCCCTTCGCCCATGGCGTCCAATCCCAGTAAGAGGAGATAAGCAATAAGCAAAAATGAACAGTATGTTGGGTGGGATAAAGTGCTAAGAAGGGAAATGAAGCAGTCGAAAGGGAGAGACGGGGCATATGGGGAATGCTGCTAAAACAGGCTGCTGGCACAGGCCTTTCCGAGGAGGTGATATCTGAGCAGAAACCTGCCGGAGAGGAGGAGGCAGCCATGTGGATGACTCAGAGAAGAGCACTCCAGCCCAGAGAAAGAGAAAGGGCAGATGAAGCCCTAAGGGCTGACCGTGCCTGGTGAGTCTGAGGGAACCTGAGGAAACCAATGTGGCAGTGCGAGGTGCAGTGTCGATAGGGGTCAAAGGTGGGCAAAGCAGGTGGTCAGCTCACACGGGACGATGTGGGTGGCTCTCCTGCTAGTAAGAGCCACAATATAAACTCTGAGCCAATGAGGCCTTTCAATAGACTAATAACATGTTCTAAGTTTTAGAAAGATCACTTTGGATCTACATACAGAATGAATTGCAAGGAAGAGGCATTTAAAAGGAATATGGGTTCAAGCTGTTACAATATGTCAAGCCAGACACAATGGTGGTTTGAACTCATGTGCTAGCAGCAGAGGTGGTGAAAGATGGTCAATTGTGTATGTATTTTATAGTTATAGCTAACAGGGTTTGCTCACGGGTTAATAGGACACCCCCAACAATGAGGTTCCCTTTACAACATGAATCCGTGGCCAACCGAGATTGCAAGTACAAGTGAAATCCCAGGAAAGGTGATCCTACCAGCACTTTAGAGAATGGAATAACCAAGACATTGGTCTAAATTGTAAGGTAAGCTAAGCATATCTGAGGAGTCACACTTAACATTTCACAGGACTCGCAGGTCTCAACAGTTGGTGAGTCCCAATGAAATTTCTTACAACATTGCATGAAATGACCCATCAATAATTCTCCATCTCCTTGTAGTTGCCAAGTCAGAAACTATGTCCACTGTCTGTAGGCTAAAATGGGCTCTGTGGCCATATGACAACAAACTTAATGTGAGGAAAAGGAAGCTTTGCCCAGGCTGAGTCCGGGAAACAAGGAAATCTCATTAGGGACTCACTCTCCCACCAAGTTCAAAAATCATCCATCTAAGGAAAGTCACGAGCTTGACTTTGTACTTTGTCGCTTTGACTGCCAGCCATACCCAGGTAACTGGCAGCAGCACCGTGTCACCGTAGTTCTCTTTCCAGAATATTCCAGAGCCCCAAATGTTTGCTGTAAACATATCACAAATGGCTGTGTGGTGAGCTTTGACTGTTCCAGCAGCTGCTGTGTGGCTGTGAGTTATTCATCCCCTTTAATGAGCCCCGGTGCTGCCCACGATGACTATCGGTATAAACTACCCCAGAAAACTGTCATGCTGGGACACACATACACACACATAGTCCTCGCTCATCAGCATGGAAGTTTAACTTGATTAATTCTGATGTTTTAACACACAGAACATGACATTTTAAAAAACACTTTATTCTGAGTTAACTTTGTGAATCAATTCAGTCACAAGCTTAGACAATATTTAAGCCCATGCTAAGTGTCTCCTCCCTTCAAAATCACTGATGGCCCATGATGTTTTCTTAGATTAATAAGAATTAACTGTAAGTCATTGCTTATTGATCCAGGCTTAAGAATCTTCCAAAAGAATTTGACATTTAGGAGATGAAACTCACAACAAATGATCAGAAAGAATTATTGGAATAAAGGAGCAAGGATAAAGCAACAGTTCCTATTCTTCTGTTATTGTCTCTGCACATGTCATTTACTGACTATCCATCTAGTCCCTTGAATTTCCTGTCTTATTTGGTCTTAACAGGTAAACTTCAAAGGAGGCTGTGTGTTCACAGCCCCGGGGCCATGGTGGCTCATAAGGTCCGTGCGAAGGATCGCAGGAGAAACTCCAGTCTCAGAAAGTTCCCCTGATACCTAACTCAGAACCTGAAATTTCAGCACAATGGATATATCCCCTTTTGTTATGAATTATCTCTCTGGACTTTTCTTTTAAATTCCAAGTGCCCCTGGAAAGGTCAGTGCAGTAAATCAATATGGATAGGTTTATTGGAATCTCTCCTCAGTGTCTAGCAGTTTCCAGTAAAATTACTAGCTATGAGAGGAAGAAGGAGAAAAAGCAGCTCTTAAAAGGTTTGAAATGAGCCCAAGAAGGACACACCATAGGGAGGACAAAGATATCAAAAAGAAACCTCTCCATCTTACCTAAAACTTGGCCGCTCATGATGACAGTGGACAGAAGCTCCAAACAGGAGAAAAATGGAGAATCAGACCCAGAGTTGGTAAGAGGAAGGGCGATGACCACCCTGTTGAGTATGGCAGTGGGAATGAAGGCTCGCGCGGAGTGGGCTGGAGTGAGAACGGGCCCTGCTGCTCTCAGAGTAAAAGAGGTCACAGGGGACACAGGAAACTGCAGGAACCCTTGGGCCAGTCTTCATGTACTCTCACCTAAGCGTGCCCACGGCCTTTGCCCTCTAGGACTACGGAGTGCAGAAAGATCCAAGTGTTTTGATTAAATACCCATGGAGTTAAATGAAAATGTGGGATTAGGGGGGTAAACATTGGGGTGAGGGCAGGGGCTGTGTCTGGAAAAAAATTGCAAAAACCTATTCATAAAATTTAGTTATGAAAGAAATAGAATATTAATTTGGAAAAAAAATTAAAAGAAATTCCAGTAAAGGATTGTGTGTGTGTGTATGAAAGAGAGATGTGTTCCCAATAATAACAGTAGCTAATGTTTACTGAATGTTTTTTATATTCCAGGTGCAGGCCTATGTCCTCTCTCTATATTGACCCCTTTAAGACTTAAAGCTGCCGTAGGGGGAAGGCGCTCGGATGCCCTTTTCACAGAGGAGAAAAGGAAGCACAGCAGGGCTGTCGACTTGTGGAAGGTCACAGAGACAGTGAGTGAGAAGACCGACGTTGTGTCCCAGGTGATCTGCCTTCAAAGCCTATGCAAGTAACTGTTATGGTTTACTGGCTCCCTAAGAAATTATTGTCTCGCGACATTTTTTATATTCCCTACTTTAGCACTATGACAATATGATGTTATTTATGTGCTTATAAGTCTATGTCTCTATTTCTCTACACTGTGTAACTCCTAAGGGCAGGAACTCAATCTCCTTTGTCTTCTGAAGAACTTAAACAGTGGCTGGTATAACCACCACACTGAATATTTATCTAGGACTGACCATATGCCAGGCACTAAATTGTGTATTTTCGAAGAAGGCAAGGAAGATTTTGAAATGTAAGGAGAGAGGAAGGAAGACAGGGAAGAGGAAGGATGAAAAAGAAAAAAGAGAGGAAGGATGCCCTGGCGGGTATAGCTCAGTGGATTGAGCACAGGCTGCGAACCAAAGCATTGCAGGTTCAATTCCCAGTCAGAGCACATGCCTGGGTTGTAGGCCACAGCCCCCAGCAACCGCACATTGATGTTTCTCTCTCTCTCTCTCTCCCTCCCTTCCCTCTCTAAAAATAAATAAATAAAATCTTTAAAAAAAAAGAGAGAGAGGAAGGAGAGGCAGGTTAATTCTAACTTGAGAGGCCATCTGCCACCAAGAAAAACAGAGGGTAGGGAACCCCCACAGGAGCAGATATTTTATGAGCACATGAACTAGATTTAATTTTTGTTCTGCTCAATGTTTCTAGAATTCAGCCTAAGATTTAATGTAAATCTATTTGAAAGGAGTTGCTAGATTTTAACGAGAAATACTTCTTTGTACTAAATAATGTTTATAGCATGCTACATTATAGCCAGGGAGCAATATCATTATGGGGCTGTTTAGCCCCAGCAGCTTATGTGGAATGTCAGGAGAAGGTGATGATGCATAGCAAAATATATAATAAAGAACTTTTAAAAATCACGGGTAACTTTATTTACTCAAAATAGTTTTTTATGTAGCCGTTCAAATGCATTCCAGATTAAAGGGGAGAGTGAAACTAACCAGTGGGAACTGTGAAATGTTTGAGAAATGATAATAATATCTGGTGCTCTTGCAATGCATTTCAGGAGAGAAGGTCAAAGCACTTTACAACATGTTCAGCCTCGCAGAAGCCTGTGGGATATGTGGGTGGTGAGCAGTTTGAGTTCATTAAAATGGAGATGAAAGTGTTAAGTGGAAATATTCAAGGCTGCAAGTCAGCGTGCACTTGGGTGCACTTGGGTTATCTTTGTCTAGCTCACCCGGAATTCCCACTGTGCATTGATGGGGCTTGAGAAAACACCTGCAGCCCCTCACCGCAACCTTTCTTCCCCCTTGTAAGAGTTCTACTCCAGCAACATCCAGAGAAAATGTGGATCCACTGAAAAAGGATAGGAAGGCAGGAGCCATGTCTAACTCAGGCCCTCCCCACAGCATATCCTATGAGATGTGCTTGTACAGCCTCTGCACGACTGCTTGCACTCACAAGAACCGCACACTGCTCAGGTAGCCCCTTCCAAAGATGACCTGCGCCCTGTAGAAGGAGGGGGCATAGATTCAGTGAGGAACTGCTGACTTAGGGAAATTGGTTAGAACTCAGGACCTAAGGCACAGTTCATAGCTTGAGTTCCTCTCAACTCTCTGACATCCTCATACTTTATTCAGGGAGCAGTCAGCCATTCATACCACAGCTGCCAGACCACACTCTTCCTTTAGGGGCTGCATTTAGGAAGAAAGACAGTGAGACCAGAAATATAACCATGCGTTATAACATTCTCTTCTGCCAGAACCGCTCAGGCAACCCAGTGTGCTCTACTGTCTGTTTGGACATGTGCACGCCAGTAAGAAGCTCCCCCACCACACACTTTAGCCAGTGAGTGCCTCCATGGTCCTTCGGCACACTACCAGATCTTTACATATGCAACACCAAGAGATCTTCATGATCAGGTCACACAATTAACATTTTTTTGCATGACAGAAATATGCCAAGCCCCAAGGTAGTGCTGAGACATCTTCAGGTTCAAATTAATGGGCTGTTTTAAAATGGAATTACATTAGAATGACTAATGTTTTAAGAGATGATGGAGCTCAGCCTGTAACCTAGGTTACACCCAGACGTCAAGGTTCACTTCTTCACAGAGTTTTTAGAGAGCATGTGTTTATTTCCTTGTCCACTTGACATCCAGTATATACAATGTATTGAGGCTGAAGTGGTCAGGCATGCAGTGATATATAATCCATGGTCCCTTGGAGATAATGATGCTACTGAGAGGTAGAAATATCACTGTACTAAAAATTAAACAAAAATCTAAACTTATACAGCAAAAGTTACAAGGCAGGTGTAAGCCAGCAGCAATTTAGGACAATGCCGTGAGTAAGACTGCAGATAAGGAAAAAAAAAGGGATTCCTGAGAGAGACAGAAATTAAGCAAATTCCTGGACCATGAGTAGCAGGTTCAGTTGTGAAGAAGAAGACAGAAAATAGTCTATTTTTTGTGTTATGGTGGATCCTTATCACCAAGAATAAAATATTTGTTTAATAGTGATTGAGTGAATGAAAGAGTGAATGAGTGCAGACACCAGGGAGAGAGCCTGTGAGGAATAAAGGGGAAATTAGAAGATGCTCTTACTTTTCAGAGAGCAGATTAGTTTCTCTCAGTCCATGGTCTATCAGATGGCACTTACAGTGGCCATGGTGACAAGGTGTAAGTAAACAAAATGCAGAGAGTTACATTACGATTTATGGCCACCTAAAAGCAGGTGTGCAATAACCGCTATATGAATGCTGGCTGACTTCAGTGAAATTACCAGTCTGGAAACCCGACCTCCCTCAAGTTAGCTCTCACTGGCCATGACAATGGGCTGTCTGGCTTTTTTGTCAGCCACCCAGTATCAGAAGGCAGTGAGAGGACGTAGGTCTGAATCAGGGCCTGGCTCTGAATGACTGGGAACACCTGGCTTGGAGTCTGGATTACGTGTTTACGGCTAGTTGCATCTCCACCTCCTCCCGGAAGAGCAGATCCACACCACTGCCTCGCTGTTTCTGGTGAGAAGTGTTATCTCCTTATGCCAAGAGACCAGGGTGTTGAATATTGTCCTAAGCGGGATCACAATGAGGAAAGCTGATACATCACAAGCCTAACGCAGTTTTTCTTCACTGCTGATGATGTGGAAGGGTGGGCCCAACAGAGAAAAGAGTGATCTGCTGATGCAGAAAAACTTCCCCAATAAATCCCTCCTACCCTATAATACAATCTCTCCTCACCTCAGCCTGTACTAAGACCTAGGAGGTGATCATTTTGGAAATAGCATCTATTCATTTGCTTATTCCTTTTTAACTGATATTTTACTCCTTTTTATTGAGGTAGAGTTTATATACAGCAAAATGCAAAATCTGAATGGCTGATACAGGCAACAACATGGATGAATGTCAGAGACCAAAGACGCCGGGCGCAAAGGAGCACAGAGTACGGGCACCGCGTGAGGTTCAGAACCAGAACAACCAGCTGCAGGGACATTTGTTCTCAGCCGAAGTTTTCTAAACTTCCTTCTCCTTGAAGACACCAGTGACTGATTATTTAGTTTAATTCACACTAGAATCATTTTTTTTGTTTAAATGTAGACTTAAAATGACCTCCACAATTGCTCCAGAAAGTGATAATCCTGAAGACGTATGGTATTCAAAGGCGATGTTTAGTTTCTTCTACCCATTTTCTTATATGCAAAAAAAAAAAAAATTACCAAATCAAGAGATCCTAGAACAGGATGAGTCCATCATAATATCTTATATAATGGCCACAGATGAGACTATTAAGGTTAAGCAGATGGTTGTAGTACAAAAGGCTTTACCAAAACTACATCTTCCAACTCATATCATTGCACACAGCAAAAGGAAGGAAGGAAGGAAGGAAGGAAGGAAGGAAGGAAGGAAGGAAGGAAGAAAGGAAGGAAGGAAGGAAGGAAGGAAGGAGAAAAGAGATCAAAAGCCCCCCTCTAGACACAGGTGCATGTACACACCCAAGTCTCTGTTTATTTCAAAGTCAGTATGTAGTGCCTCACAGAAAAGTTTAGCAAGGTTAAGTGTTAAGAAAGGTATAAGAAATATCTGTTTTCTCTCTGGATTTAATTAGGATCCCACCAACATTATCTAAAAGGATTCTATTTATTTATTTTGCTTAATCCCATCAACTTTTTCACCCAGCCCCACAACACCCCTCCCCTCTGACAGCCATTGTCTGTTTTATGTACTTGTGAGCATGTTTCTATTTTGTTTGTTTATTTTGCTCATTAGATTCCACATGTAAGTGAAATCATATGTCACTTGTCTTTCTCTGACTGCCTTACTTCACTTTGCATAATACTCTCCAGGTCCATGCTGTTGCAAAAGATAGAATTTCCCCTTTTTGTTGTTTTGTCGTTTGTTTTTTTGTGGGGTTTTTTTTTTACAGCTGAGTAGTATTCCAATGTGTAAATGTACCACAGCTTTTTTTATCCACTTATCTACTGATGGGCACTTAGGAGGCTTCCAAAACTTGGCCATTGTAATTAAAGCTGCAATGAACACAGAGGTACATATATTCTTTTGAATAAATGTTTCCAGTTACTTTGGATCTATTCCCAGAAGTAGAATCCCTGGGTCATAAGGCAGTCCTGTGTTTAATTTTTTGAGAACACTCCATACTGTTTTCCCCAGTGGCTGCAACAGTCTTCATTCCGTCCAACAGTGAACAAGTGGTTCCTTCTCTGCTTCCCCTCCAACACTTGTTGATTTATTGATGACAGCCATTCTGACAGGTGTGAGCAGATATTTCATTGTGGTTTTCATTTGCATTTCTTTGATGATTAGTGATGTTGAGCATCTTTTCATGGTTACTGGCTACCTGTATGTCCTCTTTGGAGAAGTGTCCATTCAGGTCCTTTCCCCATTTTTTAATTGGATTGTTTTGTTTGTTTGTTTTTTGGTGTTGAGTTGTGTAAGTTCTTTATAAATTTTGATGTTAGCCCCTTATCAAATGCATTACTAGTGAATACGTTCTCCCACTCAGTCCTTTTCATTGTCTTTTCATTTTGTTGAGGGTTTCCTTTGCTGTGCAAAAACTTTTTGGTTTGTTGTAGTCCCATTTGCTTATTTTTTCTTTTGCTTCCCTTGCCCGAGGAGACGTATAAGAAGAAACATTTCTAAGAGAAGTGTTCGAGATTTTCTGCCTATGTTTTCTTCTAGGACTTTTATGTTTTTTGTGTCTTACATTTAAGTCTTTAATCCATTTTGAGTTTATTCTTATATATGGTATAAGAAGCTGATCAGTGATCTAATTTTATTTTTGCATGTGTCTGTCCAAATTTTACAACAATCTTTAGTGAATACACTATGTTTACCCCATTCTATGTTCTTGCCCCTATTTTTTGCATATTAATTGACCGTGAAGGTGTGGGTTTATTTCTGGGCTCTCTATTCTGTTCCATTTATTTATTTGTCTGTTTTTATGCCAGTACCATGATCCTTGTTATGATGGCTTTGTAGTACGTATAGTTCGACACCAGGCAATGTGATTTCTTCAACTTTGTTCTTCTTTGTCAAGATTGCTGTGGCTACTCAGGGCCTTCGGTTGTTCTAATGCTGTGAAATAGGCCATTGGTATCTTGATATGAATTGGGCTGAACCTATAGATTGCTTTGGGCAGTATTAAATGCTTCCACTTATTTGTATCAGTGTCTTACCATTTTCCGAGCTTGTGTCTTTTACATCCATAGTTGAATTTATTTCAAGGTACTTTATTTTGTCTGATGCAACTATAAGTGGGATTGTTTTCTTAGTTTCCCTTTCTGATAGTTCATTATTCATATATAAAACTGATATCTGGATATTTATGTTATATCCTGCTACTTTAGTGAATTCATTTATCAGGTCCAGTAGTTTTTTCGTGGAATCTTTGGGGTTCTCTACATATAGTATCATGCCACCTACACATAATGACAGTTTTACATCTTCCTTTTCAATTCGGATGCCTTTTATTTCTTCTTCTTCTCTGATTGCTGCAGCTAGGACATCCAGTACTACGCTGAACTGAATGGATTTTAAAATCTGTGGCTTAAAAACACTGAAGCAAATAGACTCGAAACTGAACTCTCATTTAATTTGGGCATTCCTGCTTATAGTGATTTGTGTCTCCTGTAAGTCAGCTTTAAAGCCAAATGAAATGGGAAAGACTGAGAGTGCAAAGTCAATTCGATATCAACAACACGGGAAGTTACCAACACCACAGTAAAATTCCAGTAGCACATTCATTTCCTGAAGATTTTACTTATTTATTTTTACTTTTTAAATTTTCATTGTTATTGAATTTATTGAGGTGACATTGGTTAATAAATTATAGGTTTCAGGTATACAATTCTATTGTTTTTTTAATTTTTTAAAGGATTTTATTTATTTATTTTTAGAGAGAGGGGAAGGAAGGGAGAAAAAGAGGGAGAGAAACATCAATATGTGGTTCCCTTTTGTGCACCCCCGCACTGGGGACCTGGCCTGCAACCCAGGCCTGTGTTCTGACTGGGAATCGAACCAACAACCCTTTGGTTTTTCAGGCCGGTGCTCGATCCACTGAGCCACATCAGCCAGGGCTCAGGTGCACAATTCTATAACACATCATCTGTATATCATATTGTGTGTTCACCACCCCAAGTCAAGTCTCCTTCCATCACATTTATCCCCCTTTACCCCTCCTACCTCTCCACAGCCCCCTTTCCCTCTGGTAATCCCCATGCTGTTATCTGTGTCTATGTAAAGATTTTATTTTAAACTAAACATAAACCTTCCCCTTACTTGACCAAATGGACCATTTTCTTAAGTAAAGCTTCCTCTCCACCCTCCAGCTGTGTCTCTGGCCAATGCACTTGGTGTGAGCATCCCTTGTATTATCTTTCAACAGTTCTCATGTTGTTGTGTGTCACTGGGTACTTACATTTTTAAGTAAGTATTTGCTTTTATGGGCCCTATCTTGCTCTGAAATATTTAAGGGTGGAAATCAAGTCTTGTCATTGTAAGCCTCAGTTTCCTTATCCGTAAAATGGAGATAATATTGGCATTTCAGTGTAGTGGTAAGAATTGTGTGCTTGTATTGGCAAACATCTGTCACTGTGCCCAGAATATATTCAATTTCAGTAAATGGTAGCTGGCATCATTATCATCATCACCAACAACACGTATATTGCTCTCATTATGTTTCTGAAAGTTTACAGAGAAGATTTGAGCCTTTAGGTTATAGAATTCCTTATGTTTCAGGGATGTCTGACCGAATTCAATACCCTACCCACAGCATATCCCCTGAGAGGTTCTCATCCAGCCTCTGCCTGAAGACCTGTAGTAACAGGAAGCCCATCATTCTCAGAACCCCCATGCTTACATTTGCCAAAATCCTATCTAGTTAGTAAGGAGAGCCCCTTCCAAAGTAGATGCTCTCCGGCCAGAAGCAGAACCCCCAGGCTTACATTTGCATCATTGAGTTTAGGTAACACTTCATGCAAGAATCAATAGTTTCTCCTCATTAAGCTCGACAGAGGTGACTGACCTTGAAGGTTCTCAGGATCCCTGGAGTCTGACACATTCTCAATGCCAAATAAATGTTGTCCTGAAGTGGCAAGGCCACTGCTTACTCCTGGTCTTTGTTCAAGGGGCTCTTTCCTCTCCTGTGTCATTGCACAAAATATTTCCCCAGGCCCTCCTTGCCACAAAGTCTGCACCCTTTTCTAGGAGCCTGGGTTAATAGTCTTTGAAAATATCTTTCAGGACCAGAAATCCTGGCTCTCCTGGCCCCTGTGACTCTTGCCCATGAAAACCACAAAAGAAACAAACATTATTCCACTCAGCATTGGGCCTTGTTGTGTTGTCACAAAAGAAAGAGTGGCAGCTACTCTCCAAGGGGGAGATAGATGGGAGTTATTTTTGTATATAGCTGTATACATAGATTATGCCAACTCATTTTGTTTGCAATAAAACTGAAATACTACTAATAATTATTTTTATCACCAATTCTGATCTTCTCTGGCTCATGGCTTAGTGAATGTATTTTTTTCAAAAATCAATATTTAATAAAGTTATCAGTGTCTGTGTCCTAAATTGAAGCCTCCTTCTCCCTCACCCCCACCACACACACACTTCCAGCTTATTCATTTCTTTTTTTTTTTTTTTTTTTTTGAGAGGCTGAAGAGATTGCTGCTTTCAGCTGGCTGCTCGCAGCTCTTCACTTTAAAGAACAATGTTCCCTTATTGTAGTTGACTCCCCATTTTATTGTTGTAAAAAATTGAGCCACTTCCATATCCCTGCAGCAAGGGTGGAATGATGTTTGCTTTGGTACATGAAGTGCTAGTCCTGCTCCTTTGCATTGTACTCCGTTGTCCCCGGCCCACCATCCGTCATGGTCCCCCATCCTCCACGCCAGTCACCAAGCAAAGGTCAGAAACACATGTCCTTAGAGTCACAGCTATTTTTCACACCAGCAGTAACCCTTGCCCATGAATGCCAGAATTTCTTATAAAATATTCTAACAAGTGCCTTGAATGTCTTTCACGAAAGATTTTCAGGAAGAAATGTGTAAATAAACAGGATGAATAACCACTCTCGATAGTACTGAACAGTCCACTCCATGAAACCATGTATACCTTTCTTCAGCGAAACAGTGCCCCTGAAGTTCCCAGAGGCACATCACAAAGAAGAGACAACTCCAAAGAGCTGTCCCGTCCCAGCAGGAGGGGCAATTCCCCAGAGTATTTAAAAGTTTTCCAAAATTGTCATAGATCCTCAAGTTGTATTTATGGAATTTACCACACAGAGGTCACTCCAAGGCAAATAGCAACAATGAGGAAAATAATAATGATATTATAATGGCTAACATGTTGCGCATGCTTCCCATCACTTGATGTTATACAAAGTACTTTAAATTAATTTTATTCTTTATCATAACAGCCCTATATGGAGATACATTACTGTCCCCATTTTGCAGATTGAGGAAAGAAATGTTGCAAAACATGATTTGCCAAAATCATATCTAGTTGCTAGGTGGAGGAATTAAGATGAGGACCCAGATAATGTTATTCATTTTCTGACACAAGAAGACCTCCATGGGGGTCCTAAGCATTCTTTGTCAGTGACCACCTAGGCCCAAAGCCCTGACCAAATTCTGATGTTGCCACCATGGTGGCGTTAACAAGCACAGAAAACTAAATGGAAACTCATGTTTCTTAGGGCTTGCTGCATCACTTAACTCATTCCAGGTCACCTTGACCTGGATCCTGTTCTGATAATGTTATTTTTCTAGGCTTTCAAGTCTATGTCACCCTACTGTCCCCGAGAGGACAATATGCAAAGGTGAAGAGGATTCAGCGTGGGATTACATGGAAGACAGTTCTTACTATCTGCTGATATTTCAATGAGGAGCCTTTCCTAATTAAGCAGCCTGGGTTGTCACTGCCCGCCATGACTCTGTGTGTGACTTTCAAGTTGTTTCATCTCCACCAGTTTAATGTTCATCGTTTTAATACGTGGATAACAATGGTGTCTATCTCACTGAGAGCTCCTGAGTTTCAAATTAAGGAATATGCATAGAACACTTAACAGAGTGATTGGCATGTAATAATTGCTCAATAAGTAGTGAAATGTTTATAAATATAATACATTATCGTCATCAAAGCATAAGAAATTTTCCACTTTGGACAATTTACTTGCAGATACTTAATTTCCATGAAATTAGAAAAGTGACCACAAGATCAACAAATTATATGTATCCAGTGCAGAAATTTCCTCTTAAATTTCATAGTTGACTGTGAAATTCTTATTTATCAGATTTTCTAAGGGACAAATAGGCATTAAATTCAACTTTAAATATTGAATTGTTGGGTTACTACTGAAAAGAACATAACTGTTTTCCTCCGTGTTTTATGCCACATGTGGGCTTTTTTCTCACCCATTTCATTCCATTCCATTTTAGAACTCAGTGGAAACACTAAGCTTTGATTTCACTATTTAAAATCCCATCATAGTATCCCTCAAACATGACTGTAATTTTATTTAAAATTG
The DNA here is from genome assembly GCA_004024845.1 of Tonatia bakeri. NCBI lineage: Eukaryota > Metazoa > Chordata > Mammalia > Chiroptera > Phyllostomidae > Tonatia > Tonatia bakeri. Next base: position 96,260 of record PVIA01000037.1, read on the forward strand.
TTTAAAAATATGTATGTTTTCTGGAGTGCCTGCAAAATGTCAGGTTTTAAAAACCATTAAAAACATTTGGAGCAAGTGTCGCCCATTTTGGGAAGCCATATTATTTAAGAAACTCCTATGTTTACACCTTTGCCACGTACGAGCTGTGTGGACAAGAAAACACTCAACCGACCCCACTTCATGTGCAAATTAAAGGAGAGTATGTGCATCGAGAAGCTGTGGTTAAGATGACATGGGACAGCGTGTACAGCACTCATTAATCGCAAGGTGGTCGTGACGCTAGTGCTGGTTTGTGACACAGGCAGTTGTACTGAAGAGATGACCGCTGGTCATTTTTCCTATTGAGCCTGAGAACAACACAAAATGTTATGTTATCGTTCCAGAGGTCAGAAGTCGACCATGGTTGGCAGGACTGGCAGGACTAGAGCCTTCTATGGAAGGCTCTAGGGGACAGTGTGTTTTCTCGCCTTTTCCAGCCTCCACAGGCCGCCCACACGCCTTGCTGAAAGCCTCACATCACTCTGAGCTCTGCTTCTGTCATCACATCTGCTCCGACTCTCCTGCCTTCCCCTCTCACTTGTTAGGACTGTCTTGGCTCTGCTTGGATAATCCAAGATAATGCCCCCATTTCAATTCTTAACTTAATCACCACGACCAGTCCCTTTTGCCAGGTAAGGTAACATAATCATAGAACCTAGGGGTTCTGTGCAGAACATTTAAACAATCATAACTTGAAACTCTTCCTACAATTTCTGTGCTCTGATCTTCGGGATGTCTTTTTCCCCTGATGTTTTGTTTGCATTAGTTTCAGGTGTATGGCATAGTGGTTCGATAATCATATACTACCAGTCATTTTGCCTGAAATAAAAATCATCCCAGAACTAACACACCTGCATTAAGATTAGTTTTTGTTAGGTTTGCCTTAAAGAGAGAAACTGCTTCTCAGTAACTTTTTTTTAACTTCCACCTTTTTGAGTTCAAATTAACTTGTTAATGAATGAGTTAAGGTCAAGCATCTCTCCCCGAGTTCTAATTCAAACATGTATTGACAGGTAGAAAAAAGCACAGAGCGCTGATAAGAGTGTGTCGCTGGAATGAAGCCCGTCCCTGCATCCGTGCTGTACGTCGTTAGGACTTCCCTTTGAAGCAGGAGGCCTCCCTGTGGCCCCTTGTTTAGTGGCTCAGAAGTGTTTCCTTCCCAGGGCAATGAAGCACAGTGAGAGTCACTGTGGCTGAGAAATTGGTTTTTCTTTGTTAAGTGGAAACAGGAAAATTGTGAAAAGTAAAGTAGAAGAAATAAAAAGAACAGCAGTACAGAGAAACTTCCCCAAGGATCAATTTTAGGAAAGAGAACACATGAATTTGAAAACTGATTTCCTTAGAGTATATACTCCCACATAGCTCTGGACAGTTTTTGTATATGTCTAAGCCAATGTTCACTCCAGAGGGAAGATAACCACATCATACTACCAGTTTCCAGGATGGGGAAAGCAATCTATACCTCAGCATTTGCTTAAGCTGTATGGCTCATGGACACCGTGTTACAAAGCCCTAACACAGCAGTCCTGGGCACTTGGAGAACATCTCCACGTCTGAAGTCTCAACCATCCATTTTGCAGATGAGAAAATTGAGTCTCAGGGAATTGAAATACTATGACCCCGATTGTCATAGAGTTCTTTGTGAAAAATTTTGAAGTAGGTTGAAAGTCTGTGGAAAGGTCTGCCAATACCCATGTATAAAACTCTGTATTCATTCATCGCCTACCCATCTATTCCAGAACACAGTGAAGCCCCTTCTTTCCTCCAGGAATTATAGGAGAGGTACAGTGATAATTCAGGCATATACCCTGCCCTTAAGGAGCTATCAAAAGTGATAATGTGTGCACAAAATGTATGAATCAAGACAGCATAGCAATAAAGGAATGTGGATCCCAGAAACAGTATTCTGTTAGTTTGCGTAAGCTTAAAGGGTCTCGTTTTACATTATGGGTAGAACACCAAGCTGTGAATTGATTTCCAGGCCCATCACACTGCTGATTAAACATGGACCAGGAGGTGAATTGCTTTCCAGTATTACCAAATTTCTCACCCATAGCACCCAAGTCTTTGGAGAGCAAAAATGGAGCCAGTTTTTGCATCACGGGGAGCTGACTGACTGAGGGTGGGGGACCCAAAAGCCAGAGCTCGCCTTTCTTCATCTCGGGAGGCCTGCGGGCTACACATCGCCACGCAGATAACCTCCAAGGGTCAGGGATGGAAGGCGAACAGGAAGCTCTAAGAACAGAAAAGGGAGGAGGAAGTACCTTTAAAGAGGCTAGAGAAATAGGACAAACATAAATAATTTAGACAAGTCTTCTTAAAATTCACTTAAAAACAACTTTCATTAAATCTGTAGTTTAAGACCTGCAAAGAATGTGGAATGCAAGCAATGCTATTGAACAGTCAGATCTTCCGGCAGTGACAGAAAATTGACATCCCTCTCCTCCCAGCTCTCGCAGCATCCTGTCTGCTGACACTGATCCTTGCCTCACGGAACTAGGGTTCACACTCTCACTGGGTTCTTTCTCCACCCTTAGACCGTAAGTTCCTTCAAAGAAAGATCTGAGTCCACTTCACTTTTGTGTCTTCCTGAGAAAGTGCTCATTTGACCTAAAATACAAGACGAAGGAATCATTTGGTACCACGTAGGCAACACAAAGTTATGGATTCTGCAACAAGTCCCAAACTGGTCTCTACACGAAAACTAAAGTATCCTACAAACATTGCCCTCTCCCAACTTCCTTAATCTGTACCAGTATGAGCTCAATGTAAACTGTAATGTCTCTTTTGAAAGTTATTTCTCCTTAACTGGTTGCTCCATGACATACACACCTGCCAGGTGTGCGTAATCTGACAATGGCTTGTGAGTCACAAGATTTCAGCGACAGCCTCAGGGCCAATCTCCAGAGAGGTGGCTACCAAGTAAATCAAAAACAATTGCCTTTATTATATTTTGTTGTGTGTGGGGAGGGGGGGGATGTATATGTGTGTGTTTCAGGATAGTGTTGGTTTGAATTTAATCCAAAGAAAGCTTGCGGTGGGCTGAATCTCTGAGGATTCTGGCTTACAACAGAAGAGCTGGCCATCCCTTTTCCACAACCAGGTTTCACTCTACTGGCAACCTCTAACTTGATTTCTTGGTCTGTAATTCAATGAGAGGTTTTTGCTTCCAAATCACTTTCCAGTCCTCCAGCTGTGCTTTCTCCTGGTGCATGATAGGTACATTGCCTTCTGATTGAATTATCACCCTATTTATCTATTTTTCTATATTAAAGTCTGGTTAGCTGTTCTCTTCCAATGCCCTAGGGTCTGGCCCTTTCTCTGGAAGAGCCTACCCAACCTGTCTCAGTAATAGCACTAGGTGGACTCATTAAGTTTCAATCTTAAACAAGCTGCAGGAAACTTCTGAGTTTCTTCCACAAAAGATAAATGAAATCTTGATATGTCTATAAATATGTGATGTTTGGAACCCCATCCCAAACTATTTGTCACATTTTAATGTACATTAGCACATGCAAAATAAGCTCTCAAAAGAAAAAGCATGGCTTAGTGAGTGTTAAGAGTGACAGAACCCAAGAGTAACTGAACCCCATAAGGGACTTGCAGATTGTTGTGAATGAGAAATCTCTCCTTCCTCTCTTTATTACTTAAGAAAAAGCTGGTGCTCTGGGGTTGGGGAGAATACAGTGAGCCTGAGATAAATATTTTCAAAAAGTTATCCACACAGAAAGCTCCCATTGGTCTCATTTGCTCCTTCCAGGAGCAGCCAAGGATCCACCTGGAGAGGCACATCACTGTCTCCAAACATCAGAGAGGCAGTCCCAGCCTTCTCCCACAAAAAGCACAAATTCCCACAGCTTAGAGACAGGTGTTCAAGGGCTGCTCCGTCTTTGGGTCTGATACCAACTACGGGGGTATCTGAGCAAGGTGATATTAAGTGTCTGTGGCTTCACTGGGCATCACAGGCTCTGGGTCCATCCCTTTGGCCTCTCGCAGTTCATATTGCCAGCTCGGTCTCTGACTGGTCCAACATTCACAGCAAAAGAGAAGTCAGGAGATAGCCAAGTAATTACAACAGATGTTGAAGGGGAATTATTTTATACTAAATTACTATACCCTTGCAAATGAATGGGATTATTTCTGGGTGGGGGGAGAGAAAATTATGTTTACCCAAGTGGAAAGTTTTCTTTCTAGTCATAAGCTGAGGCTTCATATCCCATTAAGCAGCAAAGGGAAATAGCTCCTTTAGCCTATTCTTCTTCCTGTCAGTTTTGATTTAAATGAAATAGAAAAAGAAAAATTAACCAGGCCACAGGTCAAAGGATTCTAGCTTTCCAAATCAGAACACTATTTAGAATGTTTTGAGGCAGTCAACCGACTGGGGAATAAGTGTGAGTTCTATAGGAACCAGTTGACACAACCAGGACTTAAATGGGACTTCAAGATCCTCTATCATTCTAGCTTAACCCTACCTAGAGGCAGGTTGCCTCTTTTCATTTTTTCTTTGTAAAGAAGGTGAGATGATTTAACTCACTGCAGGAACTCCCACATAGACAGAACATCCCCACACACAAGGCAGGCAGGCTAGGAAGGCAGGCTAGGGCAGGAAGCGCTCCACAGTGTGATAGAGTCACATATCTGCCCCTGTGGATGAGCTGGCTCTACCTCCATCACATACCTGCGTTCATTATGGAAAAAGCAGGAAGGCAGAGTTGAGAAGCAAGAGTTTCAATGCACTGGGAAATTTAGAAGCAGCAGCAGCAGCAGCAACAACAAGGGCAGCCAGAACTCAAAGATTTTATGAAATGAAAAGCTTCAGGCAGCTTGTTGCAATAGGATCTCACTATAAGTGTGAGTTGCTTCAGAATTCACCACCTCCTTCCCATCTGGTTCGGAGGAAATGGCACCAGGGTCTATGCTGGTAGCACTGTCACTCCCCCTGAATTTGTAAGAATGGAAATCTACCATAAAGTATTTCAATAACTGTGGCCCAGAGAGTATGCACTCCCAAAATGATTATTATACCATTGACTTAGTTCAGTGTCCTAAGGGGGTTCTGACCAATAACTTGGTGGAAGAAGTTAAGACTCAAAGAGACGAAAGTTCCCTAAATAATTCCACCAACCTTCTTTCTCTGATGGTAGTATTAGTCTCTAATGACAGGTATTTTCGAATAAACTCTGTGATCTTTTCCCTTGGGGTGTTATCCAACTGAGTATATTAAACACCTTCCCAGACACACAGGAATGCCTTCCCCTCATCCATCTTGTCTTTTCTCAAGGGCTGTTCCTTTCCAGTCTTTGATGTGCTGTTCACCTTGTTACTTCCTATCTTGTCAGGCATCTCCTCTGTGGTTTCAGACATTTCATGCATCGCTGCTTCCTGTGTCTTTTTCTCACACTTTTTTTTTTTTTTTTGCTTCCTAGGCCTTGAATCACTTGCTGGTGCAATATTTCATGACATTCACTTTTCATACAAATCTGCAATTTATTTCCCTTTCCTCTCTGATCACACCGCATTTCATACTCTTTAAGACACTGCGTGGAGATCCTCTTCTGGAAGAGTCCCCACGAAAAGAAGGACAGGAAGAAAAATGGTGTGTCATCCTCCTAAACTCAGTTTATACACCCGGATGGCTCCAGAAGATGCTACATTGACCAAAAGGAAAGGTGACAATATTAGTCGATAACAAAGACAAACGCATGTGCATAGATGCAGTTAATCTGCAAAGAAGGGAAAGTTTGCCTTTCCCTGACATTAGTATTTTAATCCTTGGAATCAATCTTAAAATCTACTCTGCCAACCAAGAGTTAAGCCATATTTTTAAAAGATGGTCTTCAAGGTTAGCAGACGTTGAGATAAAAATAAATTATAGCTCAAGAAGAGGTGAAAATCAAGAGATCCTTAGCATAGAAGAAGGAGACGTGTTTCTAACTGAGTGTCAAAGCCATATGGAGAGCTGATGAGGTGGAGAAATATAAGCAGGATTTCTTTTCCAGATGGTGGGCACTTAAGTTGAGGAGCTGAGTTTTGTAGAGGCCAAGGACCTCGGGAGAAAGGATTTAGAGGCTGTATGAAATTGATTCTCAAGGTCAAAGTAAACGAGGTGTTCAAATGCGAATGAGAGTCTAAAAAAGAGAAGGTAAAGGAGGTGACATGTGGAGACAGTTGGTGGTTTCCACAAAATTTTTCAGTGTATGTAAAATTCAAAAGATATAACAGAAATTCACCGATGCAACAATGAAATTTCCATGAGCTCTTCTGGGACAAAGAAAGGGTGATCCACCTACAGAAAGTAAACTTAAGCAGAAGAAAAGATAATCAGTGCTTCTCAAAATGTGGTCCCGAAACCACCTATATTAGAATCACGTGGAATATTTCTTTAAAATACAGAATTCCAGGCTTCAGTTCATTTCTTATTGAAAAGGAACTCCTTGTTCCAGGAGAATTTTGGACAGTTCACCGGGTAGTACTTAGGATCACCAAAGAGTGAAAAGATTGAGGACAACAAATTTGCTACAGACGCAAGTACAGAAAGACTGGCAAAACCCGAGGGAGTGCCCCTAAGCTCATAGACGATTTTGAAGAACACTGAAATATACTTACCAATAGGAGTAAAAAAATTAAGTACTATAAACTAACTACTTGAATGGAGACTACCATATAAAAGAAATACTATCTAATATTAAAGCTGTGTTTGTTTGTCTAAAGTCTGTATCCCTCTAAGAACAGAGTAATCATGGTCTATTTATGTTTGGGTCACTAGGGACCTTGGAAATATTTATGCTAATTTCTTGGGACAAATATTTTAACATCTTATTATGTGGATACAGAAAAAAGACAAGATTGAGCTGGCAATATATTTACTCTAGAATAAACCTGAAGCCTTCCTTTTAAGGAATTTGTGTGTGTGTGTGTTTTATTTGTCTTTCATTATTTTTAGTTTTTACTTTTCTTGTCTCTTAGAAAGGTGGACAAAAGGGGACATTTAAAACCCTAAATGTATTATTTTAAAAGGATCTTGAGCAGGCCCATAGGATGTGGCTATTGTTTCACCAGAAAATATCTTTTTGTCAAGATTTCCCCTAAAGCAAAACTGTTACTGCACCGAAATGCTGCTCATAACGTCCATTCGAAGTCAAAGGGTAATGGTAGAAATTTTTTTTCCACTGATTCATTGTAAAATGTAAAATGTAAAAATACTTCCTTTTCATGAAGACAAATGACATTTTTAAATTCTCCTAATGAAGCAGCATTCATCAATGCTTGCTCATTTGTCTTTGCAGAAGGAGTTCTGGGGCACAGATAAGAAGATTAATGTCTCTGAACTTTTCAACACATCGAGTTCAGCCATGGCCCTCCCCTAGTGAGCAGAATTAAGTCAATATCATTACTAACATTCTCAGTAACATTTTTAGATTTACATTATGTTTCTATCGTGGGGTTTTTTCAGATTCAGAGAGTCCATCCTGATACCACAGTTTATGTTTCTAATTTATCAAGAACATGGTTTCAATTTTTTTTTATCATGGTGAAAATAAAATTGTGGCCACCAGGGATAGGATAGTAGTAAGAAAGTTAATAGTGCTTGGGGGCTTTAAGGAATGAGGAAGAAGACAAGGTCCTGTGTTCCCTCAAAAATTATTTATTTATCAAACATTTATCAAGCATTTATTCTAAGGTAGACATGGAAGAAGTCTCTGGGGAAGCAAAGAGAACAAATAAACCAGTGTTTTTCCAAAGAATCAAAATCGTTGAAGGAGGAAGGCAGCCAAGGAAACAAATAGATGGTATAAGTGAGCAACACAGCACTATTCAATCGAGGGAAAAATATTCTATGAATGAATTAGAAAAGCGCTCAAAGAGGAGAGTTGTTGGATTGAAAAATGGCCAATAAGGTTTGGGTGTTTACTGGGTTGAATAATGTTCATCAAAATTCTTGAGGAATCTATGAAGAATCTGAATGTGACCTAATTAGGCAATAGGGTGTTTTTAGATATAATAAAGTTACTATCAAGTCACTCTGGATTACAGTGGGCCCTAATGCAAAAGTTAATATCCTTCCAAAAAGGTAAATTTTGACAGAGACACACAGGGAGAATCCCATGTGCTGATGGAGGCAAATATTGGAGTGATTCATCTACAAAACAAGGAATACCCATGATTCCTGGCAACTACCAGAACCTAGGTGGAAGCAAGAAAGCCTCTCCCTTGGAGACTTCCCAGAAAATATGACCTTGTCGACACACTGATTTAGAATTCCTAGCTTCAAGCACTAAGAGACATGTAGTTTCTATATTTTTTAAGCCACACAGTTTATTTTGTTCTGTGAGATCTAGGAAACTAATATATATATATATATATATATATATATATATATATATATATATATACTAAACTAATATAAACTAATATATATATTACTTTCCTATATATGTATATATATGTGTGTGTGTGTATATATATATATATACATATATATATATATATATAAATGAGGAAAAAGAATGGCTCTATACCATGCCATATTTGGTGAAAATGAGTTTTCCAGGAAGCCAGAAATATAGAGATTGAAATAGATAGCATTATCAGGAAATGTGGCTGGAAAGATAAACTTGGTACAGATGGTGGAAAAATCTATATGCAGAGGTGATATTCATCTGGTATGCCCAGTATGGAGCACTAATAAATCATTAAATATTTTAGATTTATTCTTAATGCATATACCCTGTTAAGTGGCATACACTTTAAATGGGAGGCAAAGGATACTCTAAAATAGTTTGCACAAGCACAAAAAGAAATTAAAGTTTTTAAAATGATTCTGAATGTCCTGAATACAAAGGTATGTGGGAGGAGTGGGTTGAAAGGCTGTACCCAGGGAGGCCAGACAGAGGATGTTACCAGGGTTCAAATGAAAGAGTAAAGTAGATGGTTAAGGAATATCACTTCCGATAGTAATGGGCAAACTCGTCTTAAACTAGACCACCTACCCGAACTATAGTCAAATTTTTAAAAAGGCTGAAGTCATTCGAGATTAACCAAGAGTGGGCTGAAACTGGAGGGGCAACTGAAAGCAAAGAGACAAACTAGGTGAGATACACATTAAACCAGTTCTTGTACTAAGGGCATTCTCCTGTTCACATCATGCAGTGGACAGAGCTCAAGCAAAATGTCTTATCTTTTGAGGAATAAAGGAAGAGTTCAGAACTACCAGAGATAAGAAAACTACCAGAGAGATAAGGAATCGAGGAAAGAAACCCAAAGAAAGGAGTCAGAAAGAGAGGGATCTCTAAATTATGCATAGAAATGTCACTCAAATCTTGACTTCTAATCTCAACATGCACAGGGAAAAAGTAAAAACCAAGTTTCAAATTGGAAAAATTTGAAGGGCTGGAAGGCTGAAAGAGACAAGCCAAGATTTTCAATAACTGTTCAGTGCTAAGGAGAAAAACTTGAGTGCTCAGGGCCTGCCATGGTAAAGGGGATTGGTAAACAACTCGGATTCACTCTTACAGTCTCAGAAGGGCAGTGCCATAAAAGCAGGAATGTGTCCTGAGCTGCGGGCCATACCCCAGAATTAAAGACAAATTTGAAATAACAAAGCCAGTATCTAAGCGTTCACAGTGTCAAAATGACCTACCAGTAATTTATCTGCTTTCAAAAATGAAAGTACAAAATTGAGAATTCAACAGAATCTAGTGGGTCTACACTTCAGTCATAGTATCTAGCGTACGATACAATAAATTTTTTTTTCAGTGAAAGACTGATATAACAAGTGAAGATACAGGAAATTTTAGAAAAGTAATAAAATCTCTGAAGAAGACAAAATGGAAATCCTAGAGTTAAAAAATGCACCTAACATAAAAAATTTAATGAGTACAATTGCATGAATTAAAAAAGCAAGTACAAAATAATGATTTCATTAATATGTCAGTGAAAATTCTCCAACCAGAAGCATTAACAAAAGAATAAAACAATAAACAAAGCATCAGTAATCTGTGGGACAATAATACCTTCAACATACATGTAACTGGAGTCCCCCCAAAAAAAGAAAATAGAAAATGGGGCAGAAAAATACCTGAAGAAATACTGGCTCAGTTATTCCCAGATTTGATTACAGACATCAACCGTTTGATAGAAGATAGTCAGCAAGTTGATATAAGGAACACCCCACCTAACATATTATACTCAAACTCCTAAAACAAAGATAATAAAAAAATCATACAACAGCCAAAAGAAGAAAGACCAATGGCTGATTTATCTATAGAAACAATGGAAAAGAGAAAGTGATGAAACAAAATTTTTTAAATACTGAATGAGTAAAACACGTGCCATTCTATACTCAGTGGAAAAAATCCTTGAAAGCTTATTTAAAAGAAAAATATTTTAGATAAATAAAGCATGAGAGATATTATAGCTAGAAGAACATCACTATAAAAAATGTAGGAGAAAGATACTCAGGCAGAAGGGAAACCAGCTCTGAAGGAAGAAATGAAGAGCACGAGGAACAGGAAAAATTGGGGTGAACAGTTTTTTTATTTTATTATCCTTTTAAAAAAGTAGTTAAGTACTTAAAGAAAAACAGTAACAGTTCTATATGTTGGGGTTTAAATTACATGTAGATGTAATTTATGACAAAAGTAGCATCAAAGAAGAAGGAACTGGTAGAGTGCTTTATATTTTTGTAGTTCTTACAAGTCTCAACCTGTTGGTGAAGTACTAATAAGTTCAGGATGCATGTTAAATTACTTGAGCACTAACAATTAATATAAAATGAAAGCATAAAACTAACAGAAAAGACCTAATAGAATACTAGAAAACACTTTCTGATTAACCTAAAATACAGGTAGAAAGAAGGGAAAAAGAGGAGAGAGAACAAATTAAAAACCTGTGGTGTGGTTGGATCTAAGTGGTTAGACTTAGATGCAACCATATCAATAAATACATTCCCTCAGCCCTGGCTGCCGCAGCTCTGTGGATTGAGCGTGGGCCTGCGAACCAAAGGACTGCCAGTTCCATTCTCAGTCTAGGGCACATGTCTGTGTTGCAGGCAACCACACATTGATGTTTCTCTCCCTCTCTTTCTGCTTCCCTTCTCCTCTCTCTAAAAGTAAATAAATAAAATCTTAAAAAATGTATGTTTCCTCATTGAAGAGAATTCCTTATTCTGAAAAACTAGATAAAAATTTCAGATCAACTTTTCTAAATATATTATATATAAAGTTATAAATAGGTAGAAGTAAAAAGATAAAAACTACAAAGTTCCACCATGAAGCTTAAGAAAGCCCGAATAGCTCTAATAATATCAGACTTGGACACAAGAAGTATCACTTCAAGTAAAAAGAGGTGTTCATAAACATAAAAGGTAACTTGTTGAGATGACATGAGAATACTGAATAAATACACATCTAATGATAAATCTTTAAAATATACAAAGGGAAAAATCCTGGAGAGAGAAATAGACATAGCTAGAGATTTCACTCTTGGCTAGAGATTTCACTCTTGGTTCAGCAATTGATAGAAAAGTAGACAAAAAAGTTGAATGAGGATGAAGAATATTTGAACAGCAATAGCAGTTGTCTTGGTTTGGTTATTACTTACGTAATACTTCACCTGACAACTTTTAAATACCCTCTGTTGAAGCAGATATGTATAGCACAGCAAAAAAGATATGCCAGGCTTTCAAAGAAGCCCCGTATCAAAGGATTGCAACCACTCAGTGTGTCCTCTGACAACAGGATTAAATTACAATCAATAACAATAGCCACTACTGAGGTTATAGATCTAAAATTATAAAGCAAATATTATCAGTGGCATTATTTTAATAAAATCAATAATCTGAACTAGAAAAATTTCTCAAAAATAAAACCCCACCATTTAACACACTGGCTACAGGTAGAAATACAAAATACAAAAACCCTACAACTTTTGGAAGAAACTGAGTGTGTAATTTAAACCTTCTTCCCTTCCTTCCCCAGATGACTGTACTAGTAAAATCTATCAGCCACTCAAATAACAAATGATACCAACCTTACAGAAACTCTTTAATAAAATATAGGTGGAAAGAACTCTTTCCAACTCATTTTATGAGGCCGACCTAACCCTGCTATTAAAACTTGAGTAAGACTGATAGGAAAAGAAAATCACAGAAAAACATACCATTGAAAAATAGAAATTCAAGGTACTTTGATCACCAATGAGATACTTGATGATATTAAAGATCATATGTTTTGTGTGGTAATGATATTTTGATCATATTTTAAAATAACTTTCTGTTTTCGAATATGTACTGAATATTCCTAGGTAAAATGCTACTAAGTTGAATCGTATAAAACTGGCCTCAAAAAATGGGCAAATGTTAACAATTTCACAATTCAGCCTCAGTTAGTGATGGGGAATTTCTTCATTACAGTCCAATCAGGTAAGGTGGAATGAGTGTGCGAGGGCAAAGGCAACGAGAACACTGAGACGATGATTGTTGTGTTTGGACTCACCCTTTTCCCCAGGACCATTCTCACATTATAAAAACTGTGCTGCCGCCCTACTCCTCACATCCCCTGTGCTACTCCTGAGAAGGGGACGCAGCACACAGAACCAGTCAGAGATCACAGCCTGGACTATGTCACACTGGAAGACGGTTGTGCCCACTGTGACTGTCCTTGTCATAGCCTTTATTTTATGATATCCCATCTCTTTCGCAACTTATCAGAACCATCTGCATTCAGCTATTCTCTCTCCTGCAGTCCATTTGGAAATTCTGAAGCAAAACGAAATCTCTGCATAAATCACTGCACATTAGTAAATTGTTCTGAATTACACTTGAATTAGTCAATTTTTTGAAGAATGTTACACACATTACCTTTCTCGTAAATTTCAAAAGGCATCACAAAGTATAATCTAGTCGTTGATTTATGGACTTGAATTTTTCAAAGGAGGGTTTCAGACTCACTTTGTGTCCTTGAGTTGCTCAATCTGGTATTTAGATAGGAAACACTGAGTTCTATGTGGGAATTCAGTCCGCATTCTCCAATATTCATCATCAGAATACATGCGAAGTACAAGCTCTACTCCCAATTTCAAAACTTACATTCTGATGTAACTTGCTCCATCATTTGCTCCACTGTTCCCGCACTGAGTGAGAGGCATGCCCTTTCCTCTGTCCTTTATATATGTCATAATCTTCCATAGTCCTCAGGCCGCTTGGCTTTGTCTCAGTCTGGGTCCAATCAGGAAACAGAAGCCACATTATAATTTTAAACAGGGGAAGCTTGATATAAAGAATATTAAGCCATGATCAGAGAGCAGCCGTAAAAATATAAAGAGAACTCTGAAGAGCACTCTGCAAAGAAGGACAAAATAGGCAGGGGAATGCCTCCACGGCTCGCGCTCAGGCATCACGGAAGAATGAGTAGTCACGTGAACTTTAGTCCACTGGACGGTGAAGATGTTGGCCAGTTGGCCTGGGCAAAAGCTGTCAACAGTTGCTGAATAAGTAGGAACAACCATGCAAGTTGCAAGTGAGCCAACCCTGGTGAGCAGGCAGACTAAAGGAGCTGGGCATTGTTGCAGGGCAGGGCTGGAGCGCATGGTATCGTGTCAGAAGTACTACAAGGACCGGGTCACTAGATCCAGGCTGGGCTGGGCTGGGCTGTGGCACTTTGAGTGTGTGACTGGGGCAGAGAGTGTCAGTGGGCATCCTCACCCACCTACGCCAGACTGTCATGCAACAGGAGCAAGCAGCAGCCAACACAGTGACCAGGACCAGGATGTGAAGTCCCCTCTCATGCAATGACCTTCAACACACTTTCCTGACAAAGCTTCACAGCATACTCATTATTATGGGAAAAGGTTCAATCCACTACACAGAGCCAGGTACTGAAAGGTGAATTTGGAGTTGAGAGGCAACAAATCCAGCAGGAAAAACTGGGTTTCCATGGCTAGAGGATGTCTGGGATTCATATCCGGGCAGGCACAGTCTCCCAAAAGTAAGTTAAGATCTATCTAACTCAGTGACTTCTATGGCATCCTGAGTTCCAAGAAAACTGTTTTGCATCCGAATATCACCAGATCATTCGCACAGTGGTTAGGAATCTCATAGTGTGTTCGGGGGCTGGGCTTCCTTCGGCTAAGCTAAACACCGGTTTCTCTACTTTCTAGCTGTGTGACTTTAGAGTAGTTATTTATCCTCTCTCCTTGGAGTTGTTAGAGAGACTAAATGACAATATATATTAGAACTTAGAACAGTCCCTAGGTCACAGTCAGGGCTCAACAAATATTAGTTTTTAATAATATTATTGGTTGAGCACCTATGAGAGAGATCCTTCACCTCTCTAGAAACAGGCACCACAAGTCCACGAGTCAGGCCTCTAATCAGTTTACCCACAGCCTCAGGTGCTTCTTTCATTCTATTAGCTTCGTTGTGTCTCCTTTTGCAAACCCACCAAAATTATATTGACATTGCTCTGTGCTTGAATTCCATGGGCTACCAGGAGTTGATTGCATCTATTCAAAACTCTCATACCAGATTTAACTCCCCACTGACTCTGCCAAATACATGCTCCTCTCCCTTCCTTTGCCTCCATTGAACAACCTGAGATATTTTTTCCAACCATTTATTTCTCAATTTATATGCTGATACATTAAAGCACACTCTATAAACAGAAAGGCAACTTGTTTAGGGGTCAAAAAATGATGCTCAATTTTGAATTTCTAAATTTGAATGTCCTCATTTTCTGAGAATGTTCCCTACTTCATTTATTTAAAACCTAATTTATGCAATGAGGTTGCCAGCAACATATGCCTGTTAGTCTTAAATGCTAAAATGAGAATCACTAGGCTTCCCACTACGACCTTTGGGTACAGCTCTAGTCTTCCAGTTTTGAAATATTCGCTTCTCTGGGTAGGTGGGTGATAAAATTAACACTGAGATACTTCTACTTTCTAGTTCCTTTCCCACTTCCGTTCATTACTCTAAGTGTGATGCTTAAACTTTTACTTCATTACCCTTCTAAATGATGAATGTTACATCAGATCAAAAACCTTTCAATTTCTAAGGCCAAAGGGCCAAGGGGGACCCTAAGCCAGACTCTGATGTACTCCAGGTAAGTCCCACATGAGAAAACTGGGACCTGGGGGCATGTTGGCTGCCCCATGTGCATTCCTCAGTCATGAAAGCGACATGACACATTGCAGTGATTTTAATACTTCTACTTTCCTCACTGTACTGAATATTCCCCTGCAGACCAGCATGGTATCCTATTCATGCTATACCCCAAACAATTAGGATATTTATAACACATGTATGTACCTAATAAATGTGGTACATTAATGAATGACTAAAATTTACAAAGTTAAAGCTTCACTTGCTTGCTTTCCTAAATTTTTTTAGGAGACGCAATCCATCCAGATATGCAGTATAGATATAGGATCATTTTCAAGTTAAACATTTCCACCAAAGATGAATGGCTGACAGGATTTACATTTGAGTCAACTGTTGCGGGGGCAGGAAAACCCACACCTTCACAGGGGACTAAGTAATTGCTTATTCTTATCAAGGATATCCAATGACAAAGATATCCGAAGTCAAGAATGATCATCTCCATAATACTCAACAACTCTCTTCATCCAACAAATCTCCCTGCACAAGAAGCAAATGGTCCTCGTGAAAAAAGTCTCAAGAAAATGATCAGGAGGACCTCAGGAGAATCCAAATGTAAGTGTTTGAGCATGCTAATCCCACTTGCATTAGAGTAAATCCAGCTACACAGAAAGACAAAGAAACATAAAGGATGAATACAAAAGGCAAATAGTCACATGTAACTCAATCACGACCAGTGCCACAATGCCCCAAATGCAAGGTATCAGCAAAGACGCTGATCAATCTTCCAAGCACGGCCAGAAGAAATATTATGTGTGATTCATAATACCTGGAGAGAAAGAAAACACCCTAAATGGATAAACCAAAGAAAAACATAGGAGGTGTTTTGTTTTGTTTTGTTTTGTTTTGTTTTGTTTTGTTTTTTAGAATCAAATAAAGAAGGTGACAAATCTGAGTCCTCTACGGCAGGCAGACGAATGACATCTCCACACCCCTGCAGGCCATCACCAGACACTGAAGCAACAAACAACAGGGAGGACAATCAAGTCAAGAGGCATTCAGAATGAAAAGGCAAGAGCCACACTGGAGGATTTTCTAGAAGGATAACTTTTTATTTAGTTAGTTAGTTGTTTATTTATCTATTTAATTTATTTTTCAATAAGTCTTTGTGGATGCCATGTAGTACTCCAAAATCAAGATAAATCAGATAATATTCCTACCACGAGAGAACACAGTATTCATTGCAGATAAACTATATATATAAATGCTTAAATTAATTAGTGCACTGTTTTAATAGCTATCATGGAAGCAGGGACTCTTCCCTGAGAAAAGCAAAGTGGAAAATATTAAGTGTGCATAGTGCGGGGGCAGATTAGGAAGTTAAAGCATAGTATAAACTACCTGTGTTTAAGTTGGCAAGGGCTACTGTAACAAATACCATGCAATGAGTTAGTTTAACCAGCAGAAATGTATTTTTCACAGTTCTGGAGGCAAGAAGTCCAAGGTCAAGGTGCCGGACAACAAGATTCTGGTGAGGATCATCTTCCTGTTTATAAACAACCACCTTAATGCTGTATCCTGCCTCCCGTGATGAAGAGAGGAAGCCACCTTTCTCTCATCTCTGCCTACACTAACCCCATTCTAAGAGCCCCACCACCAGGACCACGCTCTCTTCCGAAGGCGGGGTCTCCAGATACTTCCTATTACGAATTAGGGTTTTGACATAGGAATTGGGAGCGGTGGGGCACACAAACATTCAGTCCACAGCCAACTTCGTCTTTCTCTGGACTACTTCAAAAGCCCACTGTTCCTCTTCCCTAATGGCTTCATTAGCTTAATTAT
The DNA here is from genome assembly GCA_004024845.1 of Tonatia bakeri. Classification (NCBI taxonomy): domain Eukaryota; kingdom Metazoa; phylum Chordata; class Mammalia; order Chiroptera; family Phyllostomidae; genus Tonatia; species Tonatia bakeri. The sequence goes on from PVIA01000037.1 coordinate 113,238, forward strand.
CTTTTCAAAGCCTTATCTGCAACTCCAGTCCCCTTCTGACTTCAACAATTGAACTGTATTGTTTGAGAGGTCAGGGAGCACAGTTCAGTCCATAACGATGCACTTCTTTTCGGTGCTTAAAACGTGCAGTGTTTTCTCTCGAATCTTCCCACACGTTGTCACTAAATACTGAGTACTTTCCCCCCTCTCATTTTAATAGGCCACCATCTATTCATGCATCAGATTTCAAGAAGTTCCTTCCTAAATTTCAATGTTCAATGAGTTTCCCCAGTACATAGGTATTGTTATATCTTATTTACAGAAACGTGTCCTCTTGTAATCATGTGCTCACTTCCTCACTCGGTTGTGTTATTCTCGTCTTGCCTTTAAACAATGCACTCTAGGAGCATGAGAACAATGTCTTTGGCGCCTACACTCAGTTACTCGTTCACGCCATGAAATCACATCCACTTTGTATTTTTTGTTTTGTCTGCATTTGTTGCTTTCTCTAATTAAAAGAAATAAATTGTCCTTATACTTAATTACAAATTTCTGTCCTCTCTAGCTGTTACTTATTTTTAATTATTCTGAGATTTTGCCTTTGCATTCTGCATTCTTTTTATTTAAAGCCTGGATTCGCTTCTCAATTGTGTCTACTCTGTACTTGTGGCTTCTATATTATTTATTGGTTCTATAATGAAGTTCTGATTTATCCTTTTAACATTTGAAATCTCCTTTTTCATGCTATTCTATTATCTCATTACCTTATCTATAAGACATACAGAGAACTTTATAATCATGGAAGAAATGGTAGGCACTAAAGTAACAGAATTGATATCTCTGCTTTCCAGACAAGTAAAAGAAAGTGAATAATGAAATTCAATCAATAGTGAAGACAGAAATAAATATAATAAAAACAAAATCAATTCCAAGAAGGCAGAAAATAATAGAAAAATTATTAGCTATAAGATGCAATCTAATTTTAGGAATGTTCTAATGTTAAAACATAAAATAAAGTCACAAAAAGTGGAATATAGTAATAATTCTACAAATATAAATGAAATAAATACCTATTTGCATACAGTAAATAACAAAACAGATCTTTTGATCTAGATAAACTGCTTAAGTAGTTAACTTTAGAAAGAACCCAAAAGTTCAATGTAAAGGAATAGAACAATATATAAAAAGGCAATCTTAGTGAAAAAAAAGATCATAAAGCAGTATTCATATCAGAAAAAAATCAAGGTAAAAATATTTATGATTACAGAGAAGCTATATATTGCTAAAAGTATATCCACTTAGAACAAAATCAGTATCAACTTCAGTGACCTATATATAGAGAAATTATAAAACTGAAGTAGAAATAAAAATCCCATTACTTATAGGAAAAATTTTAATGATCTCTTCCAGAATTTATGCAACAAAAATAGTAAAAGTATAAAATTTTTGAAGAACAATGTAAAAAGCTTAATCTAATTTTTATAGAGATAACTCTTCACCTAACAAATAACATAAATATTATTTTGAACTGTATGAAACATGCCTAAAACTGATAACATGTGGGAGACCATTCTGCATGATATAGACCCAGCTCCCACTTGGAGATACACAGGACCCATGCCCACAGATAGGTTCTCCCATGGAGAATCAGGCCTACTATGTACCTAGACCCTTTGAGACTTGCTTTTGCTAAAACTCCCTCACCCTGAATTGAGACAGCAAGTGCTTACTGTAATTCCTAAAATCCATGCTAAGCCTTCCAAGGATGAGTGTAACTGGTTCAACTACATTTCCCTTTACATTTGCAAATAATTCCTCTTCTGTGATATGATTAGCGGCATTGGTTCCTTTGTTTTTGGTAAAAGGTAACCACCTAAAGCCAACAGGTGCATAGTAAATGAGCACCATCATGTAATGTGACCAGAAAAAGAAATAAAGGCCAGTCATGGTGAAGGCCGCAGCTTTTGGCTCCTCTTGACAGTGAAGCCACCCGCCCTTTTCCTCCACAGGACTCAGTAGTGTGAGTGAATGTCTCTCCCCCATCCACAATGTTGCAGACCCCACAAGCTGGGGTCCGCATCAATAACATGCTCCAATGTTTCATCATATCTAAAAGTTGTTTGTAAGATGTGTAATAGTTCATGTAACACCAGAAAAAATGAAAATAGAATAATAAAAAGAAAAACAATAGATAATAAAATATTAAATAGAAATAATATGAAAGTGGTGAAATAAATGAAATAGAGAACAAACAATAGAAAAGATTAATAAAACTAAGAGTTTAAAAATATGAAAATACACCTTTTATTAGACTAATCAAGAAAAAAAGAGAAGAACCAAGTCAATGAAATTATAAATGGAAGAGCAGACATTACAACTGATCCCACAGAAATAAAAAGACCCTAAGAGACTGCTACAAGAGCGGACACCCTTGTCCTATTTCTGATCTTAGAAGAAGAGTTTTCAACCTTCACCACGGATGTTAGCTATGGGTTTGTCATAGATGGTCTTTGTTGTGTTGAGGTGCATTCCTTTTAGACACAGTTTGTTGATTTTTTTTTATAAAAGGGTGTTCACTTTTGTCATCACTCCTATTCAACATAGTACTGGAAGTTGTAGCCAGCGCAAGCATGGAACTGCAAGAAATAAATAAAATACATCAGAACCAGAAATGAAGCAGTAAAAGTATCTCTATTTGCAGATAAGATTTTATATGGTGAAAATTATAAAGATCCCACCCAAAACTGTTAGATCCAATCAACAAATTCAGTAAAGTTGTGGGATACAAAATCAACACACAAAAATCAATAGTGTTTCTATGTACTAACTACAAATTATCTGAAAGAAGGAAAAAATCTCATTCAGAACATTTTTGTGAATGAGAATTAAAATTAATAAAGTTCTTAGAAATAAATTTAACAAAAATAAAAAATCTTTACACTGAAAACTATAAGACATTGATAAGAGAAATGCAAGATACAAATGATTGGAAAGATATCTCATGTCCATGGAATGGTTGAATTTTGTTAAAATGCTTATGCTACCCAAAGTCATATACACTTATGCACTGCTTAATACAGAGACACTTAAAATGTGTCATTAGGTGATTTTGTCATTGTGCAAACATCCTAGAAAGTACTTGCACAAACCGACATGGTTTAGTGTACTACACACGGAGGCTATGTATGTACTCTAATGAGACCACCATGGTATACATGGTTCATCATTGACCTAAATGTTATACGACACATGGTTGTGGAGATTCAATGTAATCCTTATCAAAATTCCAATGAAAACTTTTACAGAACTAGAAAAAACAATCCTGAAATGTGTATAGAACCACAAAAGACCATGAGTAGCCAAAGCAATCCAAAACAAACAAACAAATAAAAAACCTGGAAGTGTCACACTTCCTAATTTCTAACTATATTAAAAAACAATAGTAAGCCAAACAGCATGACATGGCAAGAATTTCATGCAGTTAATCATTTCAACATGCTGATACAGGTAGGCTAGGTTCTCAGTCATGATATTTAAGCCAGATCTCAGTATGTTTCCCATAATGACATTTGTTTTGCTTTAAATAGGCAATTCACAAAAGAATTAAAACAAAGAGAAACAAATATATGAAGCAATACTTATCACCTTTAATTATCAAGCAAAATTATCTGCATATTATTTAATATAAATTAAATTAGAAAAAATCAAAATTCTGTACTACCAAGTATTGACAAGGACAAAGATAACTGAAGCTCTCGTTATGTTCTGAAGGGAAAATAAAATGACTAAACATTTTGGAGACAACTTGTCAAAATCTGGAAACAGATATATTGAGCTATACAATGTGTGGCTCAGCAGTCATGATTTTAAATATATGCCGAAGAGAAACTCTTGCACATATTCGCCATCAAAGATATGCATGAAAAAACCCATTTCAGAGGAGTCCTTAGTTAAACTATTAAATAATAAATTACTGTACATTCACACAATTCATACAGCAATAAAAACTGGATTAATTTATGGGAACATGGATTGATCTCAAAAACATAATACTGAGTAAAAGAAATCTGGAATAAAACCCAATGACAGCATAAATATACGTTTTTAAATAGCAATGTAAAGTAATGCTTTGCTTGCAGATCTATAAGTGAAAATATAATAAAAATGTAAAGAAAAAGAGCACATGCCACATTTGGGATGGTGTCTGTCTTGGGGACAGGAGGTAAGACAATATGACTGCAATGGGGGACAAAGAAGACTTTGCTGCCTTTCACAATGTTATATATCTTTTATTAAAAAATAAAATGAAATCTGAAGCAGAAGCAATAAAACGTTAGCACTTCTTTATTCTGGCTGGCAGGTACTTGTGTACTGATATTTTATTATGCATATTTTCCTATAGTTTTAGAACTTAGCAACTTTCATCAAGGGGAAATGAAAAAATTCATCAATCTGGGAAAATTGTGCAGCACCAGTTAAATAAAAGCAGAGCCTGGGCAGCTAGTCTGTCTTCGCCAGCCATTCCCCTGACATTGGCGATCCCAAAGCCAAACTCATATATTTGAACACTTCGCTGGTCTTCTAGTTAGGTTAAAGTCCCAGGAAAGCATACCCTAACCCACAAGTGAATCTCTTGTTCCATTAGAAGAAGAATCTATAGGAGCATCACACTCTCTGTGCAGATCTTTAATGTCCAAATGCTTATACTCTGGGGCAATAAATATCTTGTGCTTTCAAACATCAACTGAATACTGGTGAAAGATTTGAAAACAGGAAACAGTGTATAAGAGCCAAAGATAATAAGAGTCTTTTCCCTGATGCCTAAGTTTACCAAGGCAAATATCCTGGACTACCTAACAAGGGGTAACTTCCAACCAAGAGGAAATGTATCCAGATAATTTTACCTTGAAAGAGAGAGAGATGGGGGGGAAAGGGGAGAAGAGAGAGAGAGAAAGAGAGAATGATTATTTTCCATTTTTCTCTAGCTCAAGGTTATTTGAGCTAGAGAAAAATCAAGATTAAATTATACTGTTACTCCCAAGGTTCTAGCCTTCAGAAAATGTGGCCAAATGGCTAACTTTAGACTTAGTTGGGAGAAAGGCAGAAGAAGTTTGGACTATTACTAGAGACGGAGAAACACTTATAAAAATATCGGCAATATGACATTGCTGAGTGAATAGGAAGATGGCAGGCATTCACTGAAGGCAAGAGAGTTGGAAAGCAAATTTAAGGCTGCCACTCAAGATACTGATACTGGGGGACAATTCTGGATTGAGGAGCCATAAGCACATTGAGAGTTATTACAGACATGAGAGGAGATGAGCTCACCCTAGAAGAATCTATTAATTGGAAAAAGAGGAGGAAGAAAGAAATAGCAGATTTTAACTAAACCACAAAGGAAGCCAAAGAGAGAGAATAATAAAGACATAGTCAAGGAGCTATCATGAAAATTTGTACAGGTTTTGGTAAAATTCAAGAAATAAAATGCGTTCACTACGTAGGATGAAACTGTCAATAGTACTGAATGCCTTGAGAGATCTGACGAAGCCTGAAATGATCCCGTTGCACTGAACGTTTGAGAGAGCAGTGCTCACGGAAACACAGCAATTCAAGTCTTCACAGCAGCATGGGGAGGGAACGGGAAGAAAGGGAATGGCTGTGTATTGTGTCGTCTATGTGACACTCCAAGGAACCTAGAACCAGTCCTCAAAATGACATAGGACACCTGTGAATTGAGTTAAACCTTGACCTCTTGCTGCTAAATTCTAAGAGAAAAGCATACATTTTCAAATCAGAATAACCCATTTTGTTGCAAAAAAAATACAGTACATTAACTGGTGTGGCTCAGTGGATTGAGTACCAGCCTGCGAACAAAAGGGTCACTGGTTCAATCCCAGTCAGGGCACATGCCTGGGTTGCAGGCCAGGTCCCCAGTAGGAGACGCATGAGAGACAACCACACATTGATGTTTCTTCCCTTTTCTTTCTCCCTCCCTTCCCCTCTCTCTAAAATTAAATAAATATAATCTTAAAAAAATAATAGTACGTTTAATTATTTCATGCATGCATTTGAAATCAACTGTTAATTCACAAAAGAAAAAGTCAGAACATATAACTTGTTTTTGGAATCCATTATCATTTAGGTTTATTTATCCTGAGTTTAATTATCTTTGTACTGTGCATGTCATTTTATTGATACATAATTAAAATGCAGTTCTGAGTCTGGACAAACGCATAGTCACAGCTTCTCCGTGCAAATCAAGATATAGAGCAGTTCCATCACCCAAGAAAGATGCTGCAGATTACAGTAAATGTCCTTCCTCACTCCCATTGTCCAGCATGAACTTGCTGGCTTGTAGAATGTCACATAAATAATATCGTGGTGTACAGTGCATTGTGCACTCATTGTAGTTTAAGATCTTTCCCTGTTGTTGCACATTTCATTACTCACGTGTGTGAATGTATCACAGCAGCCTCATCCATCCATCAGTTGAAGGACATTCGTGCTGTTTGGAGTCGGAGTTGATTATGAATAAAGCTACCACCAACATAAGCACACGCATGTGCACCCTAGTCTTCATTTAACTTGGATGCACGCTTAGGCGTGGGATTGCCAGGTCCTGTGGTTATTGTGTATCAGGTGGGCTTTTGTTTTGTTTGTTTCTTGTCTTGTCTTCCCTGTCAATCTAATTAAAGTGGAGTGATATCCCATGGGGTCTAACACATCCCTTCTCTAGTGACAAGCGATACTCATCTTCTGTTGCCATGTGTACATTCTCTTTACTGAAGGGCCTGCTCAAATACTCAGTCCATTGTGTTTTATTGCATTTCTCTTGTCATCGTTAAGTTTTGAATGTTCTTTATAAGTTCTGGATAGAATTCTTTTAGCAGATGTGCACCTGGCAAATATCTTTCCCAACAAATAGCTTGTCTTTTCATTTCCCCAGCACTATCTCTTGAAGAGTGGTTTTTAAGAAATACTTCAATAAAGCCCAATGTATTAGGTGTTTGGTGTGCTACCTAAGTAACTTGTGCCTAACTCAAGTCCACAGATTTTTCTCCCATGTTTTCTCCTAGAAGTTTTAAAATTTTGAGTTTTATATTAGAACTATGATGTATTTCAGTTAATTTATATATTGAGTGTGAGAGCACCAAGGTCTAGTTTGTGCTGACAGAGGTCAATAGTTCCCAAACCACTTATGGAAATCGCTGCCATGTCCACAATGAATCGCCTTCGGCCATTGTCAAAAGCCAGGTGTTCATATGTGTGTGGATCTATTTCCGGCCCCTTTATTTTGTCTCAGTGACTTGCGTGTCTGTCCTGTCACCGCTACCACCCTGTCTTAATTACTGTGATTTTATAGTGCATATTACAATTGGTAGTGGGTTTCCTTCGGTGTTTTCTTCTTCCAAAATTGTTTTGGACAGACTGCTCCTGCGCGTTTCAGTACATACTGCTTTAATTTTAGTATTAGCTTGTCAATTTCTTCAAAAATGTTCCCTTGGGACTTTGATTAGCATTACACTGGATCTTTGTAGCAGCTTGGACAGAACTGACACTTTAACAATATTGAGCCTTTCAAACCATTAGCAAAGTATAATTCCCCTTTTATTTACTTCTTTGACTACTTTCATAAGTACTTTGCAGTTTTCAATAAATAGAACTTGCACATATTTTGATAGATTCATCTCTACTGCATTTTGCTGTGTACAAAGCACTACTGTGAGTAGAGCATGCCTGCTTTTGTGCACATCATCCATGGGGTTATTATAACCATTACTATGCCCCTGGTATGTAATCATTATACCCATGTATAATGTGCATCCTTATTTTTCCTTTAAACATTTAGGACAAAAAATGCACATTATACACAGCGAAATATGCTAACTCTTTTGTGTGTTTGAACTATTATAAATTTTTAATTTTTATTTCAAGCTGTTTATTAATAGTATATAGAAATTTAATTGGTTCTTTTCATATGATTTTTGTATCCTTAAACCTTGTTCAAGTCACTCATTAGTTCTAATAGCCTTTTTGTAGAATCTTTAGGGTTTCATATGTAAGCTATCATATCACTTATAAATAGAATTTTATTACTTCCTTTGCAACCTAGATACCTTTTATTTATTCAGATGCCTTTTTACACTTGCTGGAACCTCTAGTAAAACATTGATGAGCACCAGTGAGGACGACACCTTGGCTTTATCCCTGATCTCAAGAGGAAAGCATTTGGTATTTGAATATTGTGTTACTAACTAAGGGGTTATTACTTTATCAGGCTGAGGGAGTTTCCTTCTATTCCTGCTTTTCTGGGACTTTTATTATAAGTGATGTTTTTTTAGTTTTTAAGTGCTTTTTCTGGACCGAATGACATCATATGGTTTTTCTTCCTTAGTGAGTTGAAATGGCAAATTACATTAAGTGATTTTCAAATGTTGCACCAATCTTGAATAATTTCAAATGTTGCACCAACAGGATAAATCTTACTCATTACATTATCCTGTTCATATATTACTGGATTTGATTTGCTAAGATTTTGTTGAGGATTTTTGCTTTTGTTATCATGAGGCATGTTAATCTATACTTTCTTTTCTTGTATTGTTTTTATCTGTTAATGTTTTCAGGATGATGTTAGCCTTAAATTCGAGTTGTGAAATGTCCCTTGTTTATGTGTTTTCTGGAAATTGATGGTTCAGAAAACTTTATTGAGAACTTCAAATATCTAGAATAATCTAGACAAATATTATTATTCTAATTTACTTAAAAATATTTCCAGCCCTGGTTGGTGTCACTCAGTGGATTGAGTGCAGGCCTGCAAACCAAACGGTTTGATTCCCAGTCAGAGCACATGCCTGGGTTGTGGGCCAGGTTCCCACTGCGGGGAGCAGTAGAGAGGCAACCACACACTGATGTTTCCCTCTCTTTCTCCCTTCATTCCCCCTCTCTAAAAAGAAATAAATAAAATCTTTAAAAAATAAAAATAAAGCTATAAAAATATTTCCAAATAAAAATGATGATATATGAACAATGATCAAAATTAAAAATTAATATACAATTATTTAAATTAGAGAATATTAAATTAATATAATGTTATTGCATATATAAAATAAATGTACATAAATGTATTATACTAGTATTAAGTAAAAACATACTACAGCACTGTGAAAAGTCACATTAGAAAAACAAGCATAATTAAAGAGAAACTGTAAAAATGACTATTGTACAATGATGCAGAAGAGTCGAAGAAAGCAGAAGTCCTGGTGTTTATTAGTTCTTTGCACCAAAGATTTAAAATAAATGGTACATCTACCTGTCACAGGCAAAGTCAACCCACGTTCAGTGAGTTATGCAGAATATGTTACATACCTGACATTTGCCTTTGCAGACATATGCTCAGTACCTTTTGGCAGTAGATGGAGAAGGATATCCACATTTCAAATGACAAAGCCAACAAGTATGCAATCAATAAAAACTCATCGCCCAGAATGCTACCAAGTTTCTAATGTGTAAGCAATGGCTACTTACATGACAGAGGCATTAGGTTACTTGTTTGTACCAGTTTCTTTCTGGCAGGAAACTTTCTCACCTGGGAGAAAACTAGGCATGTTTCAAAGCACAAGAAAGTGTTATTCTTCAGAGAATGTTTCTGAGGAAGGCATTTCATTTCTACGGCTCAACTTTTTCTTGTAGTTGGTGGTCACCAGTTCAAGTGGCTGTTACTTTTGTTGGGTCAGCAAGAATCTGGCTCAAGCTGAGCTGGTGAGGAAAGGAGCAAATGAGGGTGTGTAAAAACATGGCATAAAAATAAAACTAGATTTCTTAAGTAGCACTGAAACGTTTCTCAATGTCAAATATTTATGGGTTCGAAACATTAACAAAACTCAATCAATGTTTCTTTGACATGGATATCTAGGGGAAAAACAGTTAATGAGACCTATAAGTTAGAAATGAGCTCAATAAGAATATTAATCTTGAAATGTATGCCTATGTCCTTCCTCCAGGCCAAGCCCTCCGCCAGGTATCTAGTAATTGCTCAACAAATGCTATTTCTTCTTGGGAGTAAGAGATGCTACAAAGAACTTCTGTTTCTGCATATTAGCTCCCACATGTTTCCAAGAAGAGCCTTTTAAAAAACATTCATATATAAAGTATCGAGAACTACCAATAAAAGCATATATGTGCATACAGGGTAAAACAGTTTAACCCAATTTTTACAACAAAAGTTGTCACTGTTCTTTCTTCTAGAGAACTACAACCCATTCTTTGATGACCTTATTCTTTGTTTTTTTTCTAATCTGATTAATAATATATTTCCATTTTTATTAGATCTAATAGATAGCTGATCTGATCTGGAGAATATAAATTATACAGTTATATGCGAATTGATTGTACCACGTAACTCTAATACATTGGTCATTTTTTTGGAGATTAGAAGTGCTGCTTAGTTCCTTTTCTTCGGATGATTAATTTTCAGTAGTTATCAACCCTCAAACTGAAAATTAAGCAATACATATTTGCTTTGTGGATGAACAGTTTTATTAAAATAGTAGAGTTGACGTAATTAATTATCAATACCTCATAAAGGGAAGCCAGAATTAAAATGGCTTAAAAGAAGCAGGCAGGTATGTTATTATCAGTGGTGAAACTCAGTTACTGCTGTGAAGAGCCAGACCCTGGCTTTTACAACAGTCTGGGAATCGTACACAAAGTATTCTTTGATTCCCTGGTCTTACATCTTTTATGGAAATCGGTTTACTTCACGAATCACGTCAGGTGATGCGGCTTGAAGACGACAAAGATTTCATTTGATTTAACGGAACTGCCTCCATTCGCCGCGGTGCTCGAGGCTGCGGTTGTCTTTGGTGCTGACCCCCTCCAAACCAGCGACGACCCTCCAGCGCCACCTGTGGGTTTAGCCCTCATGTGTGCCTGGACACCATTTTTGAACGCAATGATGCAACTAGAGCTCTGAAATCGAGAGTGGATCCTCGGCCTTTCATTCTTGGTCTTGGAACTTCTGGGAACAAGAGACTCTGGGACAGCGCCCCGGGCGGGTAAGGCCCATTTGAGCTGCAGGCTGGGCTCCCCTGGTGTTGGCTTCCCAGAGGGCCGGTGAAATAGGCTCAGATAGCAGGCCTCTAGAGATTTCCAGGTGCCACGTGGAACTCTTCTGCCATCCTGAGTACGAGCATTAACTGAAGTTGCAAATAAAGTATAAGACCTGCTACTATGTGTGTGTGTGGGGGGGGGGGGTGATTTGCAGTCATAGTTTTGAGGACGTGCATTGATTACTCATATTTTATGCCAAAATACCTTATGGGATAGGCTTTGTGACAGCTAGCTTAATGTGGGACCTTGTCAGTGCCTCATACAGTCCTAAGTCCTTATTAGGCACTAGCCCCAAATTAGTTAATTTATTTATCTTCTTTAAAATAATGAGCATGTTCTGATTTCTCTCATGATTTACAAATGTGGATATTCTGTAATTTAATCATGACTTTACTTCCATTTAATTTCTTCGATGGGTCTCAATTCCCTTTTTAAAAACATTCTCGCAGAAGTCAGGGGATGTTTTATCGTTATTTCTGTCGAGGTAACATCCCCAGACGAATGAATCCTAGGAGGGCAAGTTTATGGACCCAACGGTCACAGTCTGCGGTATGTTCACCATGGTGGCGGGGCCCCCGGCACCTGACACCTGAGGACCAAGGGTGGCAAGCTAAACCCCAAAATTAATTGAAAACAAAGGAAATCTTTCAGTTGTAGCATCTTGTAAATGTGTATATTATGGAATAAGGAGCAGAATCAGAGTTATTCAAATACAATTGATTAAAAAAACAATAAAGTTGGAATCATTGCAGGTGGAAAAACTGGCATTTTCCTGAAGGATAAGGATCCACACTTGGATTTTATAGACACAACGCTCCTGTTTACACAAGCCGCAGGAGGCAGAATACCAGGTGTCAGCCACCCTGAGGGGTGAAGTATGTGTGGGGGCGGGAAGAATGGGATTTGTGTTAAGAAGAGCTGTCTTTTACTGAGAAGAGAAATGCTGTCTGAGTGAACAAAGACTCTCTGAGGGGAACCCAATTCACAGCAAAAACAGAAAAACAAAGCAGGTCTGTGATTTATGCCACAGGGTGCAGGTATGAATAGAGGGTGGAGGGGGGTCGAGAGATAGTGGACACAGTCCATTATCTCTGACATAATTTCCATGTTCATAAGTCTGCCACTTACTGCCCAGCCATAAAAGTCACAAAATGTGACAAAAGGTGGTTCTAGTCAGCTTTACATCTCAAATGACTCTCTCACTAGGCATATACAGATGCATTTCACTTCAATCAGAAATGTCCCTAAGTCTCGTATCAGGATCAACTTCGTGGGAATTTTACAAGAATCTTTGAGATTATTCATTCTGTATGCACAAAAAATTTTACTAACCACTTATGATGTCTCTGCAAAATTACCCAAAGCACATTTAGCTGTACCATTTACCACTTCAACTCAGCTTTGTCATACAAGTTCTGTTTCAACCAAGATGTTGCTTTCTACTTTGATCATGAATGGTTTTAGTATAGTGTTTTGTCTTTTACTTTAAAAGTGTTTCTCTTTAAAAATGTAAGTACCATAGCAAAGTGTCTCTTAAATTCATATTTAATTAACTGTGCAGTCCTAGAAACTACTCATATACAGAGGGCTTTTAACCGGCAGGTGCATTACATAAAAGTTATTAAAAGTTTTAACTGTTACACAGCACGGTGTTTCAAAAAGCTGTTTACATTGAAAACATGTCAGGGGAAAGAAGTACAGAGCCAAGGGGTCATACAATCTAGACTTCACTCTCTGGATTACTGCTAATTAGTTGTGAACCGTGGGCCCCGTCGTTCACATTCCTGTAGCCTCGGTTCCAAAAAAGAATACAGAAAGACAAAGGAAAAGGGATCCAGAAGGAAATTCTAAAGTTCTCTGTATCTGTTCCTCAGGAGCTGTGAAGGGTCTGAGCTGTAATTTCACTCCAAGCTAGTAAGTGTGACACAGTGTCACGGCTGCTGGTGGAAAACATGAGACTCTTGGGTCAGAGATGAAGGACAATTTATGACTCACAGCAGCTGCAGTAGCCAGAACATCAGATTTATGTGTGCGCACACATGCGGGGGCACTGCTTACCAGGCTCGTTACCTAGGGCAACACAAAGAGGGCCAAGGGAGACCTGCACACGCTGTGAGTTGTGTTATGGGCAACCCAAATATTTTATAATGGGAAGTAAGTATGCCTGTTCTTTGCTTAGCAAAACAGATGAATTATGGTAGAGTGATACAATCGAAAAGCATGCAATAAGAATAAACCACTGTGATACGGCAACAACATGGCTGAATTTCAAACACTGAATGTTGACAGAAAGAAGGAAGTTATGAAATAATACCCACTGTATTATTTCATTTATATAAATTTCGAAAATGGCAAAAATTGATGGTGATAGTAGTTAAGATCGTGGTTCACTTTGGAGAGGGTGATGTTTGCACCCGGGCATATAGAAAGCGTCCATGTGGCCAACCATGTTCTGTTGCTTGACCTGGGTGGGCTATGAGTATGTCCACTTTTTCAAAAGTCTTTGGGCAATCTATGTATGATTCACATACTATTCTTCATTTATCTTATTTTTTAATGAACAGTTTAAACATACATGTATGTACCTACGTGTGTATGCATGTAGATTGAAGAAAGAGAGAAGAGGGGAAAGAAAGAGAGAGGGGGGGGGAAGAGAGGAAGAAAGAAAGAGAGATTAAAAGATTTGGCTATGATGAACCAGGTTTTATAAATGCAGTGAGTGTGAAGTAAGGATAATTCACCAGTACCATCTGCCATTCCTCCAAAATATGCCATCCATCATGTCTGCAAGAACTCATAATTAAAATAATTCCAGAATTACATAGAGATTGTTGTGAAGTCTGGAATCACAGTCAGTACAATAATACCTTTTTTATTAAACAGCTATGGAAACATTTGGGGATCAGTTGTTAAATAACTCCATAGGTATAAACATGTTGAGTCAAAGTTTGCTGAAAAAAGAAAAAAAAACTAGTTTTAATAATAAACACTATCCTATCTCAAACAGATGGAAAATTCCATTGGAAAGTAATATCTTTCTTCCCCCAACCATGCACATACACGCAGTTGGTTAGCAAACTGGCTCTCATAATTACACAGAGGGCAGGGAGAAAGGGAAGAGGCAGCCCACTCAAACTGGTAGGTGGCAGATTTAATAAGCAAGGGAACTTACATAGAGGCTGGGCTCAAGCAGCCACAAACCAAGCAGATGTCTGTGCCCACCCAGAAGAATTCAGTCCAGACGACAGAAACACCTTACTCTCTGAAGGCTACATACAGCCTTGCAACAGTTCCTCGTGTGGGAATGGGGTGCAGAACATGTATTCCAAGGGCAGAGGAGGGGGCGAAGGGCTCCTGATTGCTCAGGCTCAGGTTTCTGGTCAACTGACAGTCCCCTCCTCTTGATGACATACTCCAACACTCCTACACACACACACATGTCCCCTTCTTGTAGTAGGCATGACGGGGTGCAGGAGTCAGACAGGTCATTGAATATCCAGGCAGGCCTTCGATAGAGTGCATAGGGGAAGAGTGGGCACAATTCTACTATCAGAGCTCCAAGGTCAAGTGTCTGATCGCCAACCTTGAATACAGATATGATATCAAGAAACCTAGAGACGACTAAACGTAAAGACATGAGTCAGTTAACTAAAATCATAACAAACTGATGTAGAACTAATGCCATACTATTAATCAGTGAGAAGGAAAACTACTCAACAAGTCAGAATGCTCTTGTTTCCATGTCAGTTTAGACTCTCACTGTTCTAAATAGAAATATGAGAGGTCAGATTATACTTAGACTTGGCAAGCGAAATGAGTGGCTTAATTTCGATGACAGTGGCATTGACCGATGAGCACGAGTGACCCACTTCCACTGAGGGACCACACCCAGCTGGCTGTCGAGCCAGAAAGCCTGCAGGTGCCTTCCCCTTGCAGCAATCAGAGGGGGAGACAGGTCATTCAGGGCTCTCACCTCAATGTTCTAAACTCCACGCAGATCTGTCCTTGTGGATTTGCTCGCCCACCTCTCGATAATAGTCCTGTGCCCACGCCTGTTTATGACGTGTAAACTTTTTTTAGTTGAATCCTCCAAAACAGCTCTCTCAGTTCTAGGAGTGTTCTAATCTAATTCTATATGCACTAACCTCAGGACTCTCTCAGAAAGGAGAAATATAATGCAGAGGGAAAGAATTTATATTTAAGACACACATTTCATTAATCTATATGAAAACAGAAGTTTCTTAAGAATGGTTATTGGCTATCTCTAGTTTAAAAATAATGCAAAGGTATACAGCCAATATAAACATGCTCATCACAGGAGATAAATATTCTAAAATTTCCTAAAATGGGGCTTTTGACAAAACTTGAAAATGTCAAAGGTCCTGGGAAGAGACCTGGCACCAACCCCAGTGGCAGGTCCGGGAGACACTGGCCTGACAGTCCACAGTGAGATCTCCTTTCTCCAGTCTCGGATGCCGTGGGTGCATTTTATCCTGTACATTGATTAGATGTCAACAGGACTGCACAATGTAATTAAATATATAAGCAGAAATCACTTTTTAAAAATCTGCAAGTCAACAAAACCTGCAGAGTAACATAGGAGACATCTAACTTATTCAATTCTTCCAGAAAAAGTAGTCAGGAAATCATTAAACCATTCAGACCATCATCTGCCTGATACTAAATAGTTGAATATTGAAATCACGCACAGCCAATGATTGGTCGACATAACCCAGTGGACACTTTGTTAAGTTCCCAACGCTGTACTATCACACAGACAGCAATGGACCCTGGGGAACACCCTGGAATAACAATGTACATTTTAATCAAACTCAGGGCTGTCGGGTACACTCTCGCAGGGTGTCCATTGCACACCGCCAGGAGGCACCATCTGCATAGACTGGAGGGAGTTGTGCCATGTGGCAGTCTTAAAATAGTCTTCATCCATTGAGAAATAAAAATCTATTTCAGAAAGATTGTGGCGTGGCTTCAATAGAAAAATAGAAAAAAAGTTAAGTTCAATTTTATAACTTGACTGATGCCAGTATCACTATTTCAGACAGTCTACTTGGAATACCATGTGTCATGAACCCCAAAACACATAGGACAGTGAGCTAGAAGAGGGTGCCACAGGACCCGCAACCTGAAGACTCCTCTGCTTACAATTACAGTTTTGTATGGATGCGATTGCTTTGTGTATTTCTCAAATATCTTTGTTAGCCTTTCCATCCACATTTATAACCTCTATAGCTCTCTTTATATTATTTATATATCTTCCTAAGTGTTTTTAATGCTTTCCAATTTAACATCACTGAAAAAGGCATCGCTGCAGTTCAGCGCTGCTCCCTAATCATTAATAAAGACGTTGCCTGCTTAAAAACCTACCCTGCTTAAACATATTTTTGCAACTTCAACTTATATAAAGCCTAAAATATGAGTAATTCAAAGACATTGCTACATATTATATTCTTTGCTTATCATCTTTTAGCTCATTTTCAGTTATTGAGGCTGATTTTTTCAGGCTTGATTTGAATCAATTTTGCCAGTAAAATCTTATTGATGTTAAAGCAGTTACTGTAAAAGTAGAATATAGGATGAACACTATGCTTAATCCTCTGTTTTCACCTCTGAATTTAGTTCTTCTAACAAGAATGCTATTCAGCTGTGTGTGTGTGTGTGTGTGCGTGTGTGTGTGTGTGTTAAAGGATGGTGGTGTTGGGGGTTGGGAAGTGGTTTGGAAAATGCACAGTGGAGTTACACTAAATAGAGCTGGGCTCAGGGTAAAGGAAGTAGGACTCCACACAGTCTGAAGATCCATTGGAACTTGACTTTGGCGTCGGTGACACTGTTATTCTAAAGTGAATGTGGTCCCAGAAATCAAGAGGCTTCCCAAGAAGTGTGTTCCAAGGGTCAAGATTTAGGAGAGAGGGAGGGAGGGAGAGAGAGAGCGAGCGCTAGAGCAACCCCAAAGGTCCTCCTGCTTGCCCGATCCCCAGCAGGGCCCTGGGTTTGAGTTGGACACTGTGAGCGGGTCAGAGTGCTTATGGAAAGGGCGGAACACAGACATTTGGGGTCAGATCAGAACAATTAAGGATACACTGAGAAGAACCTCTGCCCCTCTGGGACTATGAGGTATAAGCTCAGCTGGAGCAGGGTGTGTTCTAAAACTGAGCTACAGGCATGGAAAGAAAGGCCTCATGGCCTAACTACACAGAGCTGTAGCTGTCCCTCATAGTAATGCAAACTGGGAAAGAGGGATTTTTTTTTTACCCATAAAGAAACATAATAAAACGACTGTTTCAGGAAGAATTGTTTGGTGTCTCTGTTAGAGAGACAGCCTGGAACCAGGAGGGGCTGCAGAACATTCTAACAAATGCAGCTTGAAATCGAAACAATCATTACCATTCATTTGGGATTTGTGCCACTTTGCTATGCTCAAAGAACCCTTTCAAAAATATGAGATCATAATGGAAAAATAGTAGGAAAATTGAAATATATTATGAAAGCATCAGAAACACGCACAGACTTTCAGCACAGTAATGTGAGTGCAGTTACATGTATTGATTCCTCATTCAGATACAATTAAGCTTTGAAATCAGGTGCATATAGATTCAGACAGTTGAAAATGATATATTTCTTCGGTACTTAATAGATGTCCAAACCGTGTCTAGGAATCATAGAAAAAATGAGTAAGCAAATTGTTCTACTTTAACTTTAGGCTAAATTAACTTTTTCTGATTTCAGTTGTCTTCAGTTTGTGCTGCCCTTTCTAGCGCTTCCTACTTCACACGGTCAGCCTCTTTGGGTCTTTGTATAACCCCACTTCACAGATACGGGCAATGGAATCCAGGCATGGCAAGTCATGCGTCTGTCCCACACATGAACTGCTACTTAGCGACAGAGCGAGGTAGAACTCGGACGTAGGCACCGCTCAGCACACCGTGGGCTACTGTTGCTCTGGGAGCGAATGATGAGCTCGGGGAGGCAAGTCAAGACAACCCTTTCAGGGGCTGACAGTGAGCACCTCAGCAAAGGGGGAGCGAGAAACGGGTGTAGGTTTGGAACTGTGTACAAATGACTCTTCAGACTCTGCCCTTTCTTTCAAATTCAATGTACGTTGTAACCAATAAAGACAGATAAGCTTAAAATTTCCACAATTCGAAGCAGCTCCCTTTTGCTTTGGTCACTGAAACCAGGTTATGTTCAGATTTCATGGATCGATGGAGTACAGTCGGAGGAGCTCAGTGCAGCCAACTAGCTGGCCCTTACCCCACCTGGCTCGGAGGGGTGACATCAACATGTGTGGTACCAGACCACAGCGCTTCCCCTACAGTGGTGTGGGTTAGGCTCTGCTGACTGTGTCCAGCTGGTGGCTGAATAGACTAATTAATACCCAATCTGTGTTCTTCTCCCCAGGCCAGGCTTGCTTGGTGCAGGGCTGTGTCCACCCTTCTTCTAAGCTGCACAAAGATGCTGCATGGGTTTAAAGTGGTCCTGTATAAGGTAGGTCCTGCAAAGGCCTGGCTCTAGTCTGCCGCTGTACTGGACTCCAGTGCATTTTATCACCTGTTTTATGGGCATGTGTTCTGTGAGCCAGAGTGACTATAAGCTAAGCAAATGATGTGAATCCATCAGAAAACCTGTTCTTCTTTCAGAAAAAAAGCTTCCTTGTTTCCCTGGGGAATCTAAAAGCACATGAGTGGTGAACTCACTTCCATGATGCAGAGACCGAAGGGGAAGACCAAGGGAGGAGAATGGATGAGCTCCATGTGCTTATGGATCTCTTCCTGACTGAAGCCAGGCTGCCGGTTCCAGAACCGGAGGGGCCCACAGCTGTTTCCTCCACCCATCCTTCGGAAACGGTCTGCTCCTGTCTGTCTGTCACATGACATTTCCCTTTCTCTTCCTGGCCGCCTTGCTCCGGCTAATTCTCAACTCTGACACCATTCCTGCAGGCTGCTTAGTGGACCACATTTGGACCCGTGCTTCCAGCCCACGAAGCACTTTCACTCCCTTTCTGTGCCCAGCCTCTGTTCACAGAACCTCCGCCCAGGGGTGTGCATGCACACTCCAGTGCACACCAGAGGCCACAGGACTTGACCCAGATAACATGTCAAAAGGTGCGTGCTGAGCCATACACACTTTACACTAGGAACAACTGGAAGGCTGGAACTCAGATAACTAACATGAGAGGACAAGGGCAGGAGACTACGTCAGAAGAAGAGCTCCCCGTCAAACTGAAGCCCCCTGCTCGTCACCTCGCCTGAGATTTGGCCACCCGTGTGCGTGCGCGATGAGTGTTAATTATCTGAATGAGTGTGCACAGTGAGTGGGAGTCAATAAACGTCCACTTCAGCACACCTTGTCAGCTGCAGTTTGCATCAGCCCTCCTTTCTCATCACAGGGTGATCCAACTGGAGAGGGAAGGCGAGGCTCAGGAATACCCAGGCTTAATTAGCCGGTTTTCAAATGGGAGACGCTGCGAACCAAGGGCAAGAACTACATGAACGGGAGTCAAGAAACCAACTGA
Organism: Tonatia bakeri; assembly: GCA_004024845.1. Taxonomy (NCBI): domain Eukaryota; kingdom Metazoa; phylum Chordata; class Mammalia; order Chiroptera; family Phyllostomidae; genus Tonatia; species Tonatia bakeri. The sequence continues at coordinate 132,856 of PVIA01000037.1, forward strand.
AGGGAATCAACAGAATATTAATTAAATGAGAGACAGACTTGCAGAAAGAGAGGCCAGTTTATACACCGCCCCCCAGCCTGGGGTGGGGGGATGCTATTAAGGGCATTATTGGGCCAATTGAAAAAGGAGTGTATCAATGTTAAATTTACAAAGCTGACCATATACTGTGGTTATGTAAGAGAATACTTTGGTTCTTAGTAAAGACACAGTGATATATTTAAGGGTAAAGGGCCATGATGTAAGTATTTACTCTCAAAAGAATCAGAAAAATACTTTTCATATATGTGCATGTATATCTGTGTAAATATATATTTAACATATGTATATAAGCGAGTGCAGGTGATGAAGCAAATGGCAAAAATGTTAAAAACAGGTGAATCTGAGTAAAAAGTAGATAAATATTCTATGTCTAATTTATGTTCTTGAAACTTTTTTGCAAGTTTGAAATTATTTCCAAATAAAAAAATTAAAATTTTTTTCCAAAAAAAATGAAAGACATACTCGAGGACAGATGCTCAGGATGGCCAGGCTTAATCCTAGGGAAAGGTAGCCAGGCTTAAAGCTACATTTGACAGGGCAGAAAATAGATCTGCTCAGACATTTGTGCCTTGCTTTGCTAGACATGTGAGCTCAGATGGGAATAATGGCAAAGTGATACTTGTTACATCAGATACTATTTTAAATGCTTTACATCCGTTAGCCAATTTAACTCTCATATCCTGTAAGGAAGGCATTATTATTATTGTCCTTTCATTTTACAGATTAGGAATTTGTGGTACGAAGTCCAAGATCACCTTGCAAGTAAGTGACAGAGTTAGTATTTGACTACAAAGTGTATGGCCTTAACTATTATATATTATATTATATTATATTATATTATATTATATTATATTATATTATATTATATTATATTATATTATATTATATTTATTATACCACACCATACCATACCATTCCATACCATACTTTTCCCAAGGAAGGCATGTCTTTCCTCTCTGAAAAGCCTGAGAAATATATCAGAGATAGTGAGAGTGAACAAAGACAGGGTCCCAAAAATCTGCCACAGGGAAATGAAAATAGACAGAAATTTAACTTAACTAAAAAGAATATCTTGGAGGATATTGCCCCGCCCACCCTTAAATTTTATTCTGCTTGCTCTGTCCTTCCACCCGGAGTAACACAATTGATCCCTGGTCCAGGTTAAACTTTGTACTCTCTGTATTTTTCTTTTACTTTTTAGTTGATCCCAGCATGAGTTATAAAGTTCATCCATCCTAGTAGAATCTTATTCTGAGAAGGGCCTGGCATCGGGGCAGAGAGATTCAAAACTGGGTGGGCAGGGTAAGAGATGCAGGCAGGAAGGCCTGGGAGGGAAAGGGAGGACCCTAGCTACAAAATCTGTAAAGGAAGTGGAAGGTTTTTTGTTTTTTGTTTTTTGTTTAACTAGAGTAGTGATACTCTGAATCCAGAAATAATTGACTTGTGTCCTGAAAAACATAGAGTGAACCCTGAAATGGAAAAACAATGACACCTATGTTTGAAATGCAAAGAAAAACATATGAGTTTACATGCAATAAATTTCCTATAATTAGTTTTTTTTTCACACTTTAAATAGTAAGGGGATAGACAACATAAGGAATTATAAAGGACACACACTATTGTTCTCCACGTTCTATGGGTCGGGAAACTGAAGATCAGAAAGGCTAAGCAAATTGCCCAAAGGCACCCAGCCAGGGAATGGCCAAGCCCAAGTGTATACTTAAGCAGGACAGATCCAGAGTCCATCCTTTCAATGTTGACACGGTCGTGCCTTTTATGTGGAGCACGTGGGCAAAATGCTGGTCAACTGAAGTCCACAAACAATGTTGGGACCATATCACTATATTTGGTTCAGGGTAAACTTAACACAATGAAAACAGAGCAACATTCTCAATTCAGCAACACATACCTGTTGTGTCCTGGAACTTTGCCGAATACGTATTTCCGGGAAACCAAATGTAAGCCACAGCCCTCAGTGCAGGAGACATTGGCATCCCAGATTATGGGATGGGAGTCAACAAGGAAGCCTTTGGGCATACAGCAGTACATACTAAGCCCAGGTAGAGGGAAGCATTCCATGTCCAGAGGAGGCAGACAACCCCACCCAGTTGGGGGTGAGGTAGAATGATCAAGGAGAAGCATGTACTTATTACACTACATCAAAAATGGCAGGTGAGGGGCCCTGGAAAGGCAGGTGGTCGAACAAAGTCTAACAGGACAGCCAGGGGCTGGGTGAGTGCAGGAATCGCTGTTCTGGCTGAAACACTGAGGCCAGGAGGGAGAGAGGCTGGCTGCCAATTAGATTTAATTTTGCACACCTGGCTAAGGAATCTCTAATTCTGAAAGGAACAGCTTTTCAACAGAGGAGGGACAGAACACCTAAACATATATGAAAATGAGAAAGTAGTTATAAGTGAAAGACGCAGGCACATTTCAAAAATTATCTGGAGGAATAAAGGGAAGAGAGTCATGAATATAAATACATTGACTGTGTAAGAGGGGTATCACTGTGCTATTTTATCTTTTAAAAAGTAATCAATTTGATAGATGCATAGAAATTCAATACAGGTGAATATAACACACAGGTGAGTGGGGCAAGGGTGAGTCATAATGAAGAAAAGGACAGGATTTAGAGGCCACTCCAAGCTGAGTCCAGGGAGAAGGCTTCAGGCCAGAATGCAGATCAGCAGAGAAGCTAAAAGAGTGCAATTTTATTCAGCACAAAAACGCTGATCTCCAAGTGCAAGTCTCCTACCGTGGCTATTAGAAGAACTTCTGAAGAGTCACTCATGCAAAAAAAAAAAATTGTCTCATTGCCATTGTTATCAGGCTCATAAGTTTGCACAGCCAGATAAGTAGATATACGCTCCATTGCATCTTGTGAATATCATAGCTTTTGTTCAAGTATCACATTGAAATCCTAGGACTATGTCATTTACCCTACCATACATTTTTACTCAATTTAAAATACAACACAAAAGGCATGCATAAAGGCAAAGCAACCACACCCAAAGATTGAAATTTAGTTTAAAAATGGAAATTGGGAGGTACCCAGTGTGCTCGGTTGATATCCACCACATAAAATGTGGAATGCATATGAATTTTGAATTAAATATTCAAAAATAGCAGTTTTGTAGATTGTTCCTTTTTCCTCACCAAGGTGAGCGAAAATCGATAAATTCACAGCCCTTGGTTGGATGATTTGAGAGATAGATGCAAAGCAGAAAATATATATTTTTGCCTTCAAGGACTTTATACAATAGCTGCGTGGAAAAGATGAGTCTCACACTATGGAGCTGTAAGTCGTGGCCCTGTGTTGATGGATAGGGAGAAGGATTTTTAGTTACTACAGTTTCACAGAATTATATACTTACAGAGCAAATAAAATGCATTATAAATAGCTTCATTCCATAAAGAGTTTTCCCTGCGAGGACTTTTTGAGTATCTGGTATATCTTAGATGCTGAAGAAGCAGAGAAGACTAAGAAATGGTTTCTGCCCTTGAGGCGTCCAGCGAGTAAAAAAGAGGATATGCGAACCATTTGAGTAGCACATCAAGCTTCATATAACAAGGGGACGAACCACGTGCTTCGTACACAAAGGAATATGGCCGCCTCTCTCTCTCACCATGTATGATTGCACTACTCAGAAAGCTCCTTCCACAAAAGCGAATGCCAGGAAATTTTGTCTAGCTTTTTTGCTCCCACACTTACAAAATCCATACCAAGGAAGCAACCCTGCTGACCTATACATGAATGTATAATGTGTCCAGTGCTTTTTTATTAATTTTGGCCTACTATGTATTAGAGGATAAAAAAGATGCCCAGTTTCAATTTAATCCCTGAATAATGAGGCGTGATTTGTCAAAGCATAAAAGCACATAGTCGAATCAGAGTCTGGACTTTTAAGATTTAGAATTTTCTAGGAGTGAAACTCAGCAGACAAGGCAGGCTGGGCGCACATTTTAAAGAGGCACAAACCCCTCCTGGAGCAATGCTGAGATTGTGTGCCCTGAGTACCTCGCTTGCCTCACCGCTGTCTCAGTCCTGGAGTGAATAGTTTCGAGAGGGAGTGAAATAGAAGGGGATGTTGTTAAAAGAAGCCTGTAACAGCCAGAGAAATGAACCCAGACCATTCATTTCACAAAGGCTTTTCTGCACGCCACACTGCCCTTTCTAGCATAGCCTGACAATAAGTCTCAGTGACTTCCCGTTGCAGACACTAGGTGCAGAATATGCACTAGGTCTCTTTCTTTTTTTGACACACCTCTGACCAAGTCCTTGACTTGGCTGTAATCAGTGACAGACACCTCCAAGTGATTACATGAGAGCTATTTTTGAGTGAGTCTTTATGTACTTTGTTTCAACATGCACTCGGGATTTGTTTAAACAGGTGCGGTAACACAGAGAGACACTTAAATGAAGGAAGAAGTTGTTACATTCAGAGATCCTAGAAACAGGAGTTATGACATGTCATACAGAGCCACATGGTGAAGTACCTGAGTTAGTTGAGAGCCATAGTTATCAAGGGAAAAATATGGACAAGAGCCTTTATAATGGTTTTCTACAGGAAGGTGTGGGCCAGACAGGGGAAGCAGGTTACGCAGGTTTAGGGTCCCTGTGTTCATCTGAATAACTTGCATGTAGGGCTGGCTGCCCCTAGTTATCCGATACCTGGCCTGGAGCAGTTAGCGGAGGGTGATGATGTGATTCTGACTCCCAGGGTCAAAGCATGAGAAGGAAGGAATGAACTCTAGATCTGCTGATTTGCATATAAAAGGTGCACTTCCTGATGGACAAGTTGTTTTCTTCTAGGAATTCGCTAACCTTGAGAGGGGAAGTCCCTTTCAGGGTCAGCCAGCCCCCAAGATGCCACAGCATCAGAATAAAAAAGACATGCATAACGTATGTCCCTGCTTTTTAATACGTAATTACCGTTCACTAAACTTCCAGAATTCCTGAGGTTTATAAGAGAATTAATTGAGCTTTCTTCTCTTTCTCAGAACTGATGCGGAGGCATTGATGGAGCAAAGGCTGGACGAGCTTACGGCATCACCGGACGGGCTGTGCTCACAGGGCCACACTCACAACGCCAACAGTCTTTAAAAAATGCACAGAGGAGAAGCTCTCACTGTACTCTGGGTACTCGTTTTTAACATTCACACTGACTCCACCAAGACCCTTACATAAAAAGTGCAAACACTGTGGGTGTCTGCCTGTGTTGTGTTTGTGAAAGAAAGGAGGGAAAAAAACTGTACAATACAAGTAAAAGCCATGAAGACAGAAACCTCAGATTTTCCTGGAGCCTTTGGAAATAAAGCTGCTGACATGGACACTCAGCTCCCAGATGAACTTCGATGTGTCAGAAGTCCCTTCATTAACAACATAGGTGGCTGCATCTTTGTTCCCACCAGGTGAGGCACAAGGTGAAACTTTAAGTGCTAAGAAAGCAGCCAGCTGAGGAGAAAATTGAAAAGAACAGGGCATAAAGGAGGGGAATAGGAATAAAAAAATATAATAAAATGTGTAAAAAAATAAAAGAAAAGAGCAATTTACAATTATGAAGGTGCTGTAGGACCTGACTAACCAAAAGGGCCTAGAATAACTAAATCTTGTTTAGCTTGTGTTAACAATGTTGAAAGCATGAAAAATAGAAAAGATCTTAGTTTCGATATATGAGAGGTGCAAACATCAAAGGGGCATAATTAGAAGCAACTGTTTAGAGCAAAAAATGGTAACAGATTGTCAGAAATTTATTACAGGTCTGCCATTTTTCCAAAGTTACAGAAGTCTGTCTCCTTGAAAACGAACACCTTTTGCTTTTCAGGGACTCTCCCAGATAAGGTGAGCAAGGTCAGCACTCTTGGGGGGGAGGGTTTGTTTATCTTCTTGTTTTAAGATTTTATTTATTTATTTTTAGAGAGAGGGGAAAGAAGGAGAAAGGGAGAGAAACATCAGCCGGCCGCCTCCTGCACATGCACCAACCAGGGACCAAACATGAACCCAGGCTTGTGGCCTGACGGGGAATGGAACAGGTGACCTTTCACTTTGTGGGACGATGCCCATCCTACTGGGCCGCACCGGTCAGGACAGCACTCTCGTTTTTAAAGAGTACCTAGGGAACTCCCCACTCTGGGGTGCAGCTGGTATCCTAATCAAAGTTTCAATACTATGGGTTAAACTGTATCCTCCAAAAAAGCATGTTGAAAGTCCTAACCCTCCAGAACCTCAAAATGTGATCTTACTTGAAAATATAGTCATTGTAGATGCTTAGTTAAAATGAAGTCATAGTGAGTTTAGGGTGGGCTCCTAATGCCATGTGACCAGTGTCCTTATCAGAAAAAGGCTATGCAAAGACAGGGACACACAAGGGGAGTGCCACATGACGGTGAAGGCACAGGCTGGGGTAATGTAGCTATAAGCCAAGGGGGAGCGAGGATTGTAAGCAAACCACCGGAAACTAGAAAGAGACAAGAAAGGATCTCCCTGCATGTTTCAGGGATGGCACAGCCCTGCGAACTCCTTGATTTCAGACTTCTAAGCTCCAGAACCATGAAACAATGAACTTCAGCTGCTGTAAGTCACTTAGTTAATGGCACTTTGTCACAGCAACCCTGGGAACTAACACACAGACTGTAACTACTGACCAGAAATCTTGTCATCTATCCTAAATCCCTAATTCTGAACACTGAACCCATCCCTCTTTTGCTAGTTTTGGGAAGGAAAGATAATGTTTCGCTCAAGTTTTGTTAACAGTTTTGCTGTGTGATCATGAATAAATCCCTAAAGGGCAGAGAACTAGTCAAAAGGGTCATACGAAGACCTTGTTCTCTGACTGAGAACCTGATATTTGGTCTCTTTAGTGACAATTCAGGGCCTCCAGCTTGAACATAAAGGAGCGACAAAGACTGAGTTTCTGGAACATGTGTATTCCAGGGAAGAACTGAGAATGGTCAAGGAGAAAGGTAGGACATCAAACAACTTTTGAGATGAATCTGAAATCAATGAAGTATCCCTGACACTCCAGAGAATGTGGTGATGCCCTGGTACTAGGAGAGAAAAATAACACAAAATATTCATCCAGCTGCCCTGAAAATAACAAGACAAACAGAATCATTGCAAACACACAAAGTGAGAGTTCCGATCATCTTTAGGTTACCGGAAGATTAAACATCAGTCTTCCGGTAACCTAAACATTACGGGACGACAGGTAAGCATTACTCAGTTTTCTCCAGGTTTGGAGCAAAAAGAGCATCCCTATTTGCTGCTCACAGGAGCATAAACTAGCTCAGCTGCCTGGACTACTACCTAATAAGGTGTATCAAAAGTCCTTAAAACACGCATTCATTTCTCATTGCCAGAATGCAGATTCCGTCTTATTTCACAGGCCTATTCCATCTCTAAGGCTCCCAGCAGTGTGTTCAGGGGTTCCAGTGCTCCCGAAAGTCGGAGGGCTGGCACACCCTGTGTTCCCACCAGCTGTAGGTGCAGAACCCATGGACTACGCTTCTTCTTGCAGCAGACTCCAAATATGTGGTGAAAAGATCAAGTCACTTCACGCTGGCCAATAACACTGAGGCCATGTCTTGCTGGGCAGTTCTACAGCCTGTCTGTGCATGGACACGCAGGGCTGCCATCTCATGTCGCTTGCTCACCAGAAATCAGAGAAATCCCAAGCTATTCAGGCACGTGTCCCAGAGCTGGACTTCTATTGGTAGGAGTCTGAATGATGCTGAGCATGGTTCTTTCAGTGGAACTGCGTCATAAAGATGATAATCCCAAGTGGGATCTTTCCAGGGCAAAAAGAGCAACTGCGGGAGTGGATCATTAATGCAGTGAGTGACAAGAATGAGAGCTCACTGAAGCAAACAGACCCAGGGTAGGCACTCAGCCACACACATGCTAGTCTGTGTCCTCCTCCGTGATTAGCCTCGCTTTTGTCCTGAGCTAATGATGACACCGTGATGCCACTGTGCCCACATGCTCAAATCTTCCTCCTGTCCTGGAAGCACCTTGATAGATTCTATTTACCCTTCAATGGCAACTGTGTAACTCTGCAATCCCACCCACTGAAATGAATATATATGCCCACAAAAGTCTTATCTAAGGATGTACACAGCAGCTTGATTCATAAAAGCTCAAAACTGGAAATCATCCACATGTCCGTCAACAAACTGGCATGTTCGTACGACGGAATACTACTCAGCAAGCAGGTGGACAAACAGCTGCGCCTGCAGCGCTGTGAGTTCCTTTGAAAAACAGTGAATGAGACAAGTCATGTATCATTGGATTTATAGGAAATTCTAGACTAGGCTAAACTAACCTAAGGTGGTTACACCCCATGAGGAGGGAGTGAGGATTGCCTGAGAAGGACTTTAAACATTCCATATATTGCACAAGATAATTTAAATGTTCGATATATTGATAGGGGTGTGGGTTACAGAAGGGTATGCATTCGTCAAACTGAACAAATCGCACACTCAGAATGTCTGCATTTCACCACAGGAAAATTATCCCTCAATAAAAAAATCAATAAATGAATGCAAACCCCACTCTAAGACCCTATTCTAGAGGTGCATGAAGATTTTTCAATAAAATAGAGCTGTTTGTAGGTCAGGAGTGATCCTAGGCTACGTGAAAGAAAGAGGATGTTCATTCCAGGCTGCCTGGGAGTTCTGACCCCAGTGCCTCAAGTTGAGTGAAAGGTAGGAGGGGCTTCCTCCCTGCTGTCCAACTCCCAAGACCCAGGTGCACCTGCTCGCTCCCTAAAATTGGCTGGACAGGCTACATGGCAAGGACCGCGATGCTCCCAGGTTTCTGTGCCCACGCAAGGACAGTCACCACTTCCTCCACCTACTCTCAGGACCCTACCAAGTAACTCCCTGTGACAGCCTTGAGAAGGCCTGGCTCATAGAAAGAACTCATCTCTCGAAGATCCAAGGTTCTGCGTAGTTTCCTGTGCTTTCTGGCAGTGTCCATATTATCTAAAACAACATGGGCAAACATTTTCAGGGTGCTCTTGGACAGAGGAGAGCACCGTGAGGTTATTGTGACGAGGGCATTGGTGGCCTCCCAAGCTGACAGGCTGCATGGACACAGACTCAAGAGAGCAAGGCGGTGGGCTGGACGAACCTGAAGCTGCGATGGGAGGTGGGGCATGGAGTGGGAGGTTCTTGCCCTAACGTTCCCCTTGACTCCGTGGCTACCAATACTTACAGGTGCCTCACTCTTCTGGCCCTTTATAGTGCTTGCTCATTGGTTAGGAGAAGGGGAAGAGGGGCAGTGTGTACTCCTACGTCCAGATGGAGGAGAGGTATCTTGTCTCCAAGGTCTGTGGAGGGGCAGTGTGGCATAGTAGCTAAGAGGAGACTGGAGCCAGAACACTTAACCTCAGCTCCACTCTGTCTAGCTGTTTGAACTTGGACAATGAAGTTCATCTCTCCACCAGGTTCTTCATCTGCAAGATTGGAGATAATGTTTATAGGTTGGGCTGCTGGGGAATTCAGTGGGTTAGTTAAATGGGTCGAGTGTTCTGAAAAGTGTCAGGCCCACCATCAACACACAGTAAATACCAGTGACTGTCAGCAAAGCTCGCCTTCAGGTTCCTGTGAGTTGAGTACAAAAGCATCGATTCTTCTGCTTCAAGTCATGTAGATTTGATCAGATACGGAGAAATCAGACTCCAAGTCAAGGAGGGATCACCTCTGGAAAGTCATTTCTTAATTTCCTGATCTAATATCTGGTTTTCCCACGACCACAGCCATGACTTGAAAACTCCCACCCACATATAACACCCCCCCGAAACATACACAGTGTTACCCAGTTATATGGTGACCCATATCTTCCAAAACCTTCCATGATACTCTTCTCTGCAGGAAGCAGATCTTAAAGAACTCTTTTGCATTATTGTTGTTTTTGTGAAAATTTCTAGAGTCTGAAGTTTTGCTTAAAAAAATACCTCTTTCTTTCTTAAATGTTAGGTTTGCTTACAAGTTTCATTGACTTTTCCAAATCCAAGATACAACAGTTTTGTTAGCAAAAAAAAAAAAAAATCCATCTTACTGATTAAAGAAAAACAAAAGCAGTCCAAAATTAAAGTAAATAACATTAAAAACACAGAGAAAAGAGAGTCTTTTTGTTTTTTCTTTAAATCTATAACTTTAACTGAAGTTGGCATTATTCTCTGTGCTTTGCATTTAAATCTATGCAGTCTTTTAACAAACCTGAAACTTAATTCTTTAGCCTGTACTTTTACATGTTTATCGAGGGACAAAGATATAGAAGCAGAGAATTTGCTTGACTAAGAGACTTACCTCATGTATAAAGTTTTTTTGTTTGTTTCCCTGTTTCTTTTTCACACATCCCGAAGCTATCTTGTCCATGTTTCACCAACACTGAAGTTATAAGTGGGCCACTCAGTCCTGAGAGTCACAATAATTTCTGCTCTACAGATTCAGTTTGATAAGATACACAAATTCTGAACATTTTATTTTAGTGAGAAAACAGGCTGGCTGCACGACTTGGCCTGCTGCTTTGGCCCCCACAGCCTGTGGTGCCTTTCCACACTAATAATTTAATTACAATAAGTACAGGGTTCTTTTGAACTCATTCAAACGGTGTGTATGTACACACACATGCCGACTGCTTCTGTAATGTTATTAACAACCATCTGCTAATTATGTCAATAGATTAATTTGACCTGTATTTGGATTAACATGGCCTCTATGTTCTGCTGCTTCTCTTCCTTTGGACTTCTAACCCTGCGCTCTAATAAGCTGCCAGTTTGCTCCTCATGTATACGTTTTTCCTGGATTATTATGCTTTAATGCATGTTCTGTTCAGCACTGAATATCTTCTCCTTTAATTCATGTATTGACTGCTGGATGTTTTGTAACGAACACTGCAGTGGTTTAGAAATGCATTGGGTAAGTCATTGATTAACCCTTTCAAATACCTAATTAACCATGAACAGAGGATTTAAATAGGTCTATTTTTCTTTTGCAAACGGTCTGTATAAATTGCAAACCGGAGTAAAACAAATTAAAAATGTGTCTATCGTATTATCGAATCAGCACCACTCGATGCTCAAGCCTCAGGAAATGGGGCAGAGGTTCAGCATCTTTCTCTAACACATGTGTAATATTATGCTCTTTTCCCTCAAATAGCTTTCAGATCATTGCACATACAGAATGCAATTACCGAAAAGCAGTAAAAGCGTGACTTTTAAAGGAACACGCTGCCCCGAGCAATCAGTCGCTATATGAGATGGAATGAAATGCTACGCCTGCCGGTTAAACTTCGGGAAATGAAGGGACAGTTTTTACAAAAGGCACAATGCTCATTTTACAAGGACATTTTCTTTAGCGTCAAGTTGTAAGGTGTTCCTGTCAGAGAACTTTCTGGTTTTCTGACTTCTTACATTGCATTATATAAAATGTCTATTATGTGTCTTTACCAACATAGATTATAGATGAAATAATAGCAGCAGCTTGCCTTGCACTGAAAAGGCAGGCACTTTAGGAGCAAAGCATCCTTTCTCCTCCTCCAGCCTTCTCATCCCGGAACAATGCACTTGGCAAGGAGCAAACCCCTTTGTCCCTTTCTCTTCCCTGAAATAGCCATGCTGGCAGCAGAGTTCCCCACAGACGACTTCTTAAGTGTCACAGTGGAATTCAAGTCTGCCGACCTCAACTGTCAAGTAGCTTCCGGGTGGGGGGCGGGGGGGCGGGCGAACAGGGAAAGAGAGCAGAGAAGGTGAGACCGTAAGTCCCCACACAGAGTTCACAGCTGGGCAGGAAATCACTTTCCCATGCCCCTGTGTACGTCGGGGACAGACACGCACTGCATAGGTTAGAGGCTCCAAGGCCCTGAAATAAAATTCTCATTTCATTTCCCTATCTTTGCTTTCCTTAGTGCATTTTCCATGATTCTGGCAGAAGCACCAGTCCAGGGTAGAAGTGGAGGTGCAAGTTAGAGGTCAGTAGTCTCGGGAGTATCAGAGAGGGTTTACTCGGCTCACGGAGGCAGAGACTGACCTAAAATGGAAAGGAAAAGGATTCTCCCTGAAGTCCCAGGCTCTCACATGAGCTTCAACACGCATTTCTGGCTCTGTGAACAGAGCAGCCAAATGAAACTCCCCATTTCTGCGATTTCCCATCTGCAAGGTAAAGCAACCATTTGTCTTGGTTATAATTCACATTCAAGGGAAAGACACTCTGCGAGCATCAACTATTATGTTAAGTGCATGATCATTTTAACCATGAAGATATCATTTTATTTCCTTGGGAAAGTGCTTAGAGAAGAATCACTTCTAAAAACAGTTTGCAAAGCTTCCAAGTTTGGCTCCTCCCGCATCGCCCTTTGGTCTGTAGATACTGAAAGGCAGCTATGTGCACAGCTGGAAAATGGAAAAAATCTCCCAGAAAGTTTGAAGACTCATAACTCTAAGTCAATCTCATACTGGGGCAAATGTTATTATGTTTTCTAATAATTTATATGACCTAAGTCCCAAAGATGTGAGAAATACGATGGGCTATTTACTTTTTCTGTAATAGTGTCTGACCTATAATTACCATTTGAAGACATGAAAACACAACTATTTTTGTCCTTTGTTTTCAGAAGGGACTGGCATGTAATAAATTCTATCAGGCATTTAAATAGCTCTGTGACCAATTCTGGTCATGTTTTTGCCCTGTCATAACTCCAAGTGGCATGGGAAAACTTTCAGATATTAAAATATTTAGAAGTTAGGTATGCAGTGACATAATAAACTGAAGATAGTTTATAAGGCAACATGGCAATACAATCTCTTGTAGAAACTGAGGAAGACTCCTTTGAATAGATTGTTAGACTTAATTTTATTCTGTTAATATTTTATCCACCATGGAAAATCATGGTCCAAAAGGGGCTACATGTAATTGAGGTGTATGATTATTTACACAACACAAGTCCAAAAGTCCAAGTTCAGGTCAACATAATCGCAATTAGTCCAGGTTTTAAATCTGTCCTCCTCTATCATAATGACGAGAGATAAAACATAAAAATATTATTTAAATGGCTGTTGCTCTAAGCAAGTGAAACAATCCCACAGACCAGAAATAGAACAGTAAAGCAAAGGCCAAAGCTCATGATCTGACAGTTGCGGAGACTGGGGTCTGGCGGACCTGGCCAGAGAGTCCATTAGACACAGTGAACAAACGGGGAGGTTCATGAGGCTGGGGGTCAGAGCCGAACTTCCTCCCTGGACGTGGTGACTGGGTGGGGTTTCCAGCCCCTGTCAGTTACATTAAAAAGGGGGAAAAGCAAAGCCTGCAATCAAACGCTCCCTAAAACAATAAAGTAAATTTCAACATGATTTAAAATATTTAGCTCTGATATGTGAAGAGTGTAGAAGTTGTCAGTCTCATCCTCACAACAACAAAAAATGCTGAACTGGAGAAAATCAACAGTTTTCTCACACCTGCCAGAGAACGGGGGTGGCAGGACCAACCTCCACCCGTGAACACTGCAGACAGAGATCAGCTCAGAGTCGGAGTACCCTAGAGCTGCTTCCTTGGCACAGAAGTGAGTGGAGCTACAAACTGGTACGGATACATGCATGGTGATTAAGAAGAATTGCTGGAGGCTGAGTGTGGACTAGAGTGTGGGTGAGGGCCTCCAGGGGGCCAGCCTCAGGGGGCACCGCATAGTTTCATGGGCTTTATCTCCAGGAGCCCACCCGGTACTCATGGTGAAGAGACTAGAAGGATCCCCTGTTGGTTTTATCAGGGTGTAGAGAAGATTAATCATCATGGAATGCACGCAAAGCATCCTCCACAGAAAACTCTGTGCCCTAGGGGCAACTGTTTTTTACCAGGGGTATAGCCATAGCTAAGGCCCACCTCTGAGAAAGGCATTTCTAATATTTCTTCTGTTTTGTCTAAGAGGGGGAGCCTAAAAACACTTGGGGTGGTCACAGCTCAGGGACATCAGCCCATTAGGAGACTGAGATTTAATCAGAAAACTGTAGAGTGTCTCTCATTCCACGCCAGCAGGATGCCAGTATAATAACAGTGGATGACAAGTGCCAGAGCTGCAAGACCCAGTTCCATCTGGAGAAGGGCACCTAGCGCATTCCAAAGTCAAGAGGGAATGAAAACAAGGATGCTGGAGAAACTGGAGCCTCTGGCACTTACAGTGGTAGCCAACATGAAACACAGCCAACTCCTGGCCAGATTAACACAACAGTCTTACACTGCAGGCTCACACCCCAGTTCCCATGATGCAATACGTCGTGTCCAGCTCTGAACAAAAACTTACAAGGCGTGTGAAAAGGCAAACACACACATGCCACACACATATGCACACACCATACCACACACTGTCTGAAGAGACAAACTAGACATCAGAACCACAAGCAGATAAGACACAGATTTCGGAAATATCAGACAGGAGTGTCAAATATCTACAGCTAATGTGTTAAGGGCTCTCATGGAAAAATTAGACAACATGTAAGAACAGATTGATAATATAAGAAGACAGATGGAATCCATAAAGATGAATAAAAATAAATCTACACACAAATATTTCTTACTGAAAATTTCAGAAGCTCAGGGAGAGAGAGAAAATTTTAAAAGGTAAGGATTAAAAATAATAATAATAAAATAAAAGGTAACAGAGAGAAAAGTCATTTCGACTTCATGGAAAGACAAAATAACAGCAGACATTAGTCACACTGGATGCCAGAGCATTAAAAATCTGACAGAAGTAACCTGAAGAAAAGTAATTACCAATAAAATAAATTCTGTGTCAGGCCAACTTTTAATCAAGAGTTGGGGTGAAAATGTGAAAAATTCTTGCTTTGTTTGGAGGAGGATAGAGATATACACTTAGACATAATTTTAGTTACAAGGTTAAAGTAAATACGAAAAGTTTTTAAAAATAGTGATCTATTTAAATTGGAAAGGTAAAAAAAGAAAAAAGATTACAGTTAATAAAAAAGGAAAATATGAAAGGAGTGATGATGGGAATAACTGGAAACGTGTTGCGTTACAATGAAACAACTACTGTTAGGTATTTAAGGCAATAGGTTGCTAAAACAGAAACATTTCTGTGAAACAAAATGACACAGGAAGATGTAAAATAAACGGATAGAAATAAGTATATCAGAAAAATCCTGTCCAAAATAAAACTTGTGTGTCAATGCTAATATCAAGGAGAATTGAAGGAAGACGTCGTGAGAAATGAGGCAGAACGCGAATTCAGACGTGGAAAGTGCAGAATTCAACTTAACGATCAAGAACTCAGGTGCTCTTTCCGGCGTCTCCTACACACTTATTAGCCAGAAACTGACATTATTAAAAGCCAAATTGACCCAAAGAATATTGTGGTAAATTTTTCACATTCTTACCAGAAATTCTTCTGCCAGAAATCTGGAAATAAAGAAAGGAGCAACAGAATTAATAAGATTGATATACAAAAAAAACAAAAAAAAACCCCACAAAACCTTGGTATATAAAGAATATTTACAAAATTTGGGTAAGTACTAGATAATAAAATAACCCTTAGACATTTCAAATAATCAATATTGCACAGTACATGATCTCTGTTCATGAAACTGAAAAACTAGGACTCAGCAGTAAGTGATAGCCCCCTCAAAACCTTACACACTCCTACAGAACTAATGGGTCAGGGCAGCACAATGGAAATTGTAACATATTTAAAGCCTAATGACAATAAATGAATCACACATCAACACTTGTGGGATGTAGCATATGTGGAACTAAAATCTCATTATAACACTAAAAGCACTTTTTTAAAAAGAAAAAGGCTATTGAAAATAAGCGAGTTAACTATTCAATTCAAGAAGCTTGAAAAAATAGTATGAGCCAAAAAAGTGAAAAAAACACAATACAGATAATAGTGTGAATTAATAAAAACAGAGAAAAATAAAGGAAATAAGCAAATTCAAAGCTAATCCTTGGGAAATAGTCACCGAACAAACTATCCTGAATTAAGGGTGATTGAAGAATGTGGCAGGAGAGACAAATTAGGAATGAAAAAAAAACAGGAAATGTCACGTATATTCTTAAATTCTTATGAAATTAGTGTGAATAACATTGTCTAACAAACGTTACAACTTAGAGGAATGGCAACATCATGGAAAAGTATAAATTACCAGAATTTACTTAATAAAGAAAAAAATCTAAGTTTTTCCCCTCTGGGATGTTGATAGGTACGCGACGTGATGATGTAAGAATAAAACTATACTGTGTGCTAGAAGACGACGGAGTACTAAAAAGACAGGACAGAGTGAGGGAGATAGAAGTTCTGGAGGTGGAAAGAAGCATGGTGGGTATGATGCACAATTTTGTCTGATTTTTTTTTTTAAAGATTTTTATTTATTTATTTATTTCTAGAGAGGGAAGGGAGAGGGAGAGAGAGAGAGAGAAACATCAATGTGCGGTTGCTGGGGGACATGGCCTGCAACCTAGGCATGTGCCCTGACTGGGAATCAAACCTGCGATGCCTGGTTCGCAGCCCGTGCTCAATCCACTGAGCTATACCAGCCAGGGCTGTCTGATTTTTTTAGAAAAAAATTTAAAAGACTCCATTTATTTATTTTTTAGAAAGAGAGGAAGGGAGGGAGAAAGAGGGGAAGAGAAACATCAATTGTGGTTGCCTCTCAAACGCCCCCTCCTGGGGACCTGGTCCACAACCCAGGCACGTGCCCTGACTGGGAATCGAACTGATGACCCTTTGGTTTGCAGGCCAGCACTCAGTCCCCTAAGCCACACCAGCCAGGGCATTTTCGCTGATATTTTAGATTGAAGTTCAAGGTTGGGGGCCCTGAGAAGGCAGGTTCAGAAGGAAGGCAATCAGCTGTGTTGATATTTAAGGGGAGAGTATTTCAAGAAGAGAAAGCTGGGAGAGCAAAATGCCAGAGCCAACTGTCCCCCAGAATGTTCCAGGTCCAACCAAAGGGCCAGTGTTACTGGAGCAGAAGGAACTGAAAGGCGGGTGAGTAAAAGATAGAGGTCAGTCCCATTTTTAGATTTCTGAGGAAATTCCATATTCCATACTGTTCTCCACAGTGGCTGCACCGGTCTGCGTTGGGGGAAAAGAGGGCAGGGCAGGGGAGGGCAACAGGGGAAATTGTGGAACAAGTGTAAGTGAACAACAGTTTTTAAAAATTCAGTCACGAAGTGTTCGTTTAGATTTCTTTGACCGTATTTAGATAATAAAGGAGCCACATAACCTGTGTTCAAAACAAAGAAGACAGAGGTCAGACTGATAAAAGAATTTTACGAAGAGATAATCCTTCAAACCCGTATCAAAGGAGACAGAAATAGGTTAAAAAGAATACCGAATTTCTTTTATGAAACTGATTTAATCTTGACACAGATATTAGATAAGTAGAGAACTAGATAATTATAGACCTATCATACTTAAGATCATGGATGGAAAAATCCGAATACAATATTGGCAAATCAAATCTACAATGTGTCTAGATTTAATCTTGCCCAAGAAAAGATTTTTTTTTAAGTATGGAAGGCTAGTACAACATCAGAAAAATTTATTCGTGCATACATACATATTAATATATGTTATATTAATAAATTAAATAATAAAAATATAATCACCTTAACCGACTACTCACAGTGGCCAACATAGAAGACACACATGTAGGAAACAATAGAAACTTCCCGCACCTCAGCTGGAATTGCAATGCTCAGCTGGGTGCCCACATTTGCAAGCAGCAACCCACAATCTGCTACAGCCTGTTATTCGGCTTGTCATATAATAGTAATCTGCACTCTCCTTCCCACACATAAACTTTTTCCTCTTAAGGAGACAATACAAGGACCCCTCTAGTTATTCCAGTTATTTTATCCCAAAATCGTGGACCTTTAGGTGATATGCAATTCTCTTTTCTTCATCAGGTTCAGAATACTCCCTGCTGGAACAGCACCTTCTAAAGTCTGCCTCAAAACTGCCAGAATCAGTTTTGAGCCCATCTCCCTCCTCCTCATCTTAACAAGGAGTACCTTATGGAAACCTGAAACAAAAGCCTTAGTAGGATATCAATACTAATCCGATTTTCTGACACAAGGCTGCCTCTATCTCTTAATTTGGCTGAAAGTCTTAATGGCCGGGTTTTGTGAAAGGCTTTATGCAAATAGTTTTAGCTCTGGTTCTTTGTGATACCAAAGCACTTGTATTTTCAAATACTGCTTACTAATTTTTCACTTCTTGTTTGCAGCCACCTTGCTTTGCTTCAACTATCGAAAAGAAGCAAGGAGCAGCCAATGCACCATAACAGGATAGCTCTATCCAACTGCTCTCCATAAAGTTCGCATCCCCATAGGCACGTGAGCGGCTTTCTAAGTTGCCATAAATGACACTTTTTAACAAAAACTTTGTGATAGCATGCTGTGTCTATCTGCTCTTCAGTCTGCAAGACCTACCATGTTTCTTCACTACCCGGTGGCTAGCCTAGCCTCGCAGCGGATGACATAGACACGATTTTAGGTTCTTGTTTTGTCAGAACTCTACTTTCAGGTACGAATGTGTATTTTAGTTGTATCAAGTCTAAGCTTCCACGTCAAAACTGAACAACTCAAACAAGATAGAAGTTTATTTCACTTTCATAAGACAATCAGTGTGGAGAGTCGGTCTCTGCTCTACGAAGTGACCCAGGTACCTGGCTAGTGGGACATCAGGCGAACCAAAGTTTCCACAGTGGCCGCCATGTCTACCCAGCACCAAAGATGAACATGAGTAGAGAAATACGGAGAAATGTAGCATCTCGCTGAGTGGCCACATGACCAGGAAGAAAGGAGAAACAGACTAGAGGAGAAACCCTGCATTCTACAATAGCTTCAGAGCACATGATTAAAATCAAATATGCAAACACAATATAAATTGGTATGATACAGTTCGAATGAACTACTGTAAGTCTTACTGAGATTTAACAGAAGATTGATAAATCCATGTCTATAATGTTACAAATAGTACTGTGACATTTAAAAATGTAGCACCACGTAGCATAAATAACCCAGGAAATTATTTTCTTGGACACAAATAAAAAGTAAAATAGTAACTTAATCAATTTCAAAATAAAATTATGGAACTTTTCTGTCTCAGAACGAAAAAGAATGGAAAAATAAGGGTTTTGGCACCACTTTAGAAAACAATGGTCTGGGTGGTTGTCATGTGATGTGACGCAAGAATAAAGCTTTATAGTGCCTTTGGGTAATATCACTTGAAAGGATCAATTAAAGCTACAAAATTCAAAATTGTATCATTAGCTTTCTAAAGCCCTTAGATTTAAGACCAAATGGAGAAAGTGTGACCCTGGCCAGTGTGGCTCAGTGGACTGAGGACCGGCCTGCAAACTAAAACATTGCCAGTTCGATTCCCAGTCAGGGAACATGCCCGAGTTGCAGACCAGGTCCCTAGTTGGGGACATGCGAGAGGCAGCCAACTGATGTATCTCTTGTACACTGATGCTTCTCTCCCACTCTTCTCTCTCTAAAAGTAAATAAATAAAATCTAAAAATATATATTTTAAAAAATGAAAAAGTGTGGTAAGATCATGGGGAATAGCAAGTCATATTCTACTAAACCAATAGAAATTTTGGTAAGTTTATTTTCAGTAACATATTTAACTGACATTATCTGCATCTTCACATGTCTTCTCTTCCCTCTCCCCTCTTCCTATTACCCTTAAGTGGCCAGTTCCTCTAGGTCTGTTGAGATTTCTTTCACCAAAGAAACCATAAACTATCTATTTCTCCTTCCATGCCCTCCACTTAGCCTTTCCCCCTCCCAGGATCCTTCCTTTCAGCTAACTCCAGCTACTGCTAGAGCACCCCTCTGCTTCCAGTTTCAAAGTTCTTCAAATAGGTGTCTTCATTCCCTGCACCTAATTCTTTAATTTCTATTCCCCCCTCAGCTGTCTCACATGTTGCCTCAATACACAGCACTTCCTGAAGCTGCTCTTGCAAAGTGAGCAAAAAGTTCTATTTCCCCAGTCCTGCATATACCTGTTCCCTTCTTCCCCAGTCCCTTAGTAACTTTTGTCATGGGCTGGTCTGTGACCTACCCATCAGCTGCTGCAACAACTCACGTTTCCTCCTCTTCTTCCTACTTTCTGATCACTTCTCCCCAGTTCTCTTTGCTGCCTCATCTTCATCTACTTTTGGATGCTGCTGTTCCTCATAAATCAGTTCTGGGACATCTTACATTCTCATTAGGCATGGTTTCCCAAGGCAGTCCTATGTCCACACTGTTTCAATATCTTTCTGGGCCTTGATGACTAACAAATAGATACATTAGGCTAAGCCTCTCTTCTGAGCTTCAGGGTCTTGCATCCATCTGCCCACATGATATCTTCTAATGAATCTTTCTGTGACACCTTTAAATTCAGTAAGTCCCAGCAACATGGTCATCCTTCAGCTTGGTTTTCTTTCAGTGTTCCTCAGCTATCTAAATAGCACCTTCCTGCACCAAGCTGCTCACCTTGGAAAACCAGAAATGAGCTTTGGGCACCACACCCAGGATATTTCACACCGGGAATAACAAACCCCTTCTCAACACAATGAAATTGTTGTTGGTAATAATTATAATTAATTCCACAAAATGGAATGCATAATGATAATGATCACAACAGAAATGCAGACATTAAGAAATGTTTTATCAAACTTTGCATATGTGTATTCAGCTAGAAATTAAATAATTCATATAGTTGATTAAAATTAAATTATGTGTTTGGTAAAATAAAAAATAATTGTTTCACACCTGTAGAGTACATCAACTTATCTTTTATCAAAAATGGGAAAAACCACATCTACATATTGGTTGTTGTAAAATGAATAACAATTTAGTTTCTGTTTCTGAGCCTCAAATTCTACAAATTTGTCAAAGTCAAACTTGATCTTCATAGATTCATAGTTACTAGTAAAGATTTGTCCATCTTCACTCATAGTCGAAGCACTGTTATTTTAATTTTTAATTTTTTCTTTGACAAGAAACAACAGATATATAAATAGTTAAGAGAAGTCTTAAACAAAGGAAATATTTGGCAGAAATTGCTAAAAATCACATTTCACACACACAAAAAATCAGAAACTGCAATCCTGTGCATGTCATTATTTCTTCAGAACCTGTTCTAGCTGGTTTCAATTGTTCTGCTGTCAAAAAATTTCTAAAACACAAATAAAAATTCCAAGGGATCACTTAGAATGACAGAATTGAAATAATTTAAGTTTTGGGTTTTTGGTGGGTTGTTTTTTTTTTTGCCTTTACCATCACTGTGCTGTCATATTTTATTCCTGTCAATTGTTTAAATGCAGACATATGCAGTATAACTGGGATTGGAAATACAAAATCTGCCCGAAGTGGACTAAGGGACCCTGAACCTTTATGACCTTAATGCCAAAATGAATCCATATAATCGAGTTCACACATGTGAGGTGTGCAGAGTGAGATGTGTACCTGAGAGCATTCCAAAGTAACCTCCTTGTAGACAGTCAAGGACAGTTATAAACATGTGTTCATTTAAAGTTATATATAATATACACACACATATTCAATGGTAACTATAGGAATTGCTAGAATCTAGGCCAATAAAAGATTTTACTGAGAAAAATGTTTTATCACTAACATAATTTTTGGTATGGCGGAACTTATATATTCTTATTATAGTGATGGTTCCCTGAGTTAAAACAGATCTGAAAATTCATTGAACTGTACACCAAACAAAACAAAAATAAAACTTTATGGGATACATACATAAATATTATATATATAAATTGAATTAAATATATAAATTACATATTATATATGAATTATATATAAATTATATATTATGTATAAATAATATATATATATATTGGTAGTGGTTATTGCACAGAAGTGTGAATTTGTCAAAACTTATGACATTAAAATAAGTGACTTTTCTATGTGATTTACATCTTAAAAGTTTTTAAATTAATGTAGGAGGTAGGGGTGGGTAGGGCAGGGGGAGAATAATGGGGTGAGAAATGGGGACAACTGTCCCCCATTATTAATTGAACAATAATAAAAAAGAGGAAAAAGAACACTTCTGGAGCATAATGACAATGAAGAACAGATTGCCCATGGCGGGTCGTATTGTCGTTTTAAATACTCTACAGGCACACACCTCCTTATCATCGAAGCCCCAGTTACATGGGCCTCATAGCCCCACCCATGATGCACCCCCTGGATCCTGGCTCTCTCTGGCCCTTATATATGCTACCCCAGTGGCCCTAAAGGCAATTAAATATAATAGTTTGGTTATTTTACAAAACTACCCTGTGTTTCCACTTCATTTTCTAGCCGAAGCCACTATCATATCCTGAAAGGACTCGCAAAATCTCTCATTTGTGGGAAATTCTCTCCATCTGGTCATGCCACTCCAATCCATTCTACAAAAGGCACCTTAAGTCACCTTTGTAAAAGGCAGAATTTTCTGTGTCAAGCTCTTTCTTAGTAATATTTCAATAGTTTCGAATTGCCCCATAAAATGTTGAAATCCTAACCAGGGCCCGAATATCCTACACGGCCTGGTCCCCGCCTGCTCTGTTATTTCTACCCAAGACCGCCCCCCTCACCCCCATCTCTGACTTTTATCCACAGTGGCTGTGGTAGCTAATTTTCTTCTTCTCTTTCCTTCTCCACTGTACTCTTCATTGGCCCCTCCGCCAGCAGCCAGAGCAGAAGAATGTCACCTTGGTTGAACAAAGTAGAAGTTCTTCTTACGGACTATAAATATTGAGCAGTTGGCCTAACGGAGAGAGAGAGTGATCACAGATCCTTGCCAGCAACACTGGTTTGTTTAGCAGCAACAGCTCCGACCTCGCCTAGGAGGTAAGCGTGTAACAGGAGTGGCTGTGATCGCTGGTTAAATCTAGGTATAGGGTGGGCCAACATCCCGAATCCTGTATTCAGTACTTGACAATGGCACCAACTCCTCCCATTCCATTTGGGACATGGTATTGCTTTTGCTTTACCATTTTGGCTGGAGCAGGAGGTGGTATATTAGATGGAGTAGAAACACTGAGACTTCACCTTGACCTTTCATCTAATAATTTCTGTTATTCTGAAGGTCATGGAACTCTGATGAGGTTTCTACCACCTTCTAAGAAAAAGTATCCATTGGGTGGATCTGTGGATCCACTGGGCCCATTGCAAGACAGGCCTAGCACAAAACTACATCTGTCACCTGCTTTCCTGTGCCACTCTTCTGACAGAAGGTGAGGACTACGTCATGAAGCTCCTAGTATCAGTGTGAGCTCAGACCTGATGTCCAGTAGACTTCGACCATCTGGAAATTCCTTTTCTCGGTACAAAACTAAGCATGTAAATAGCCATATGTCACTTTGGGAAAGTACTGAAGTAATCGTTACTATATACACTTGGCATTGCTGTGGCACTGTAGGGTCCTGCCTCAGGGGCAGCTGGCCTTTCCTTCAGTTGATGGACTTCGGTTTTGAGAGCTAAGTCAGATGCAGAAACTATATAAGGAGTCAGGACTTATCATTGAGGCAATGGACATTAGCCTCCCGCTCATCCATTTATATCCACATGCACACATGCTCACACACACATATGTCATCACGGCTTCTTGGCTGACCATCATCTCATCTTGCTTCTAAGAACCATATGGCTTGTTTATTTGTTATTGCCATCGATCCCTGCAGGCCAGGACTTCTGGTTGCAATTCTGACCTTGATGTCTAATCTAGTAATTTATTACCTCTTGCCTCCGATGGTTAAATGCTACCACTGGCACTGGCTTCTACATATTCAAAATTTTACGATCTTTATTGACTTTACAGAGCTCAGAGTCAGACTAGGCTACAGAAAACAGCTGAACTTGGGGTTGCTGGTGCCCGCTTTCTGGCACATTTCTTATTGCCTTAGTGAAGCTAACGGCCTCTGAAGTCACCCAAGGAATGTAGCCACCTAGTGTGTTCCTGAGTCTTACCCAATAAATCCCTTGTAGCCTGTTCATGTCTTCCAGCATTTGACCCCTTCCTTAACATCTTCCTAGGCAGGTTTTGCACCTCCACTTCAGTTAATGAGGGTGGCTCCAATGCCCCTGCCAGAGTGTTAAATTCTGAATTGCAGTAGTTCTCAAACATCAGTGTGCATTCTAGTTTCCCCGAGCACTTTGTTACATTCAAAATGTCTGGGACTCATCCCCAGAGTTTCTGGTCTGTGTTTCGGTGGGGCCTAAGAATTTTCATTTCTAACAACTTCCCAGATGATGCTGATCCTGCTTATAATGGGGACCCTGTGTGGAGTGACATCATTGCCACAAATTCTTCCTTTCCAACCTTGCATGTACACCACCCAGCTAGAGCCCACAGGATCCATTCCCACTTTTGGCCAGCATATGACATAAGGTTCAGAGAAATCTGGAGTTTCAATATTATTGAGCCTTTAAATATCAGAGTAGAAAGAAGGAGCAAGTATAGCATAATTCTGAATGTTCTGCCGTGGGTGTCTGAACTGAGGCTGGTGCTATTCCCCAGAGAAAAGATGGTGATGGGTGGGGTTGGGAATGAGTATGGAAAGTTCAGTCTTGTACCTGGGGAGTATCACCTTGAAGGTATGCAATAAGCAGTAAGATATATGATCCTTGAGCTAAGCAAGAAATATGTTCAGGACATACAGGGAAGGAGTTGGAATAAATGAGTCCAATGTGGTTGAAGTCACAGGAGTGAATGGCATCACCTAGACAGACTATGCCCAGGGCGGGGCCAAAGTATGTTTACAGTTGTGAGGTCATGAAACAGAGTCTATTCTTCTATTATTATTTATAAATTACTGTATTATTTTTCATACCAACAACTGTAAACCTACTTTTGCCCCAGCCTGTAGGTAGGAAGAGGGAAGCAAGATAAAGTTCAGAGAAAAAAATGCCCACAAATTAATATTGATAATTCTACAGAGGAGCATCTTGCAGATGAATCAGAGCAGAACCCTGGAGAGGGAAGAGAGAGGATGGAAAAGGGCCTGGCCAACAA
This sequence comes from Tonatia bakeri, assembly GCA_004024845.1. NCBI lineage: Eukaryota > Metazoa > Chordata > Mammalia > Chiroptera > Phyllostomidae > Tonatia > Tonatia bakeri. The sequence goes on from PVIA01000037.1 coordinate 157,929, forward strand.
GGTAAAGAGCTGAAGAACAGTCAAGGCATATATGCAGTGTGAAGAGTCATTAGCTGCAGAAGCAATTATGACAATTATATTATATTTACCAATGCAGTTTCATAAAGCCTGAACTTTGGGGGAAGAGGGGCATCTCAGCTTCAAGAGGTAGGTAAGGTGAGGCAAGGTGTTCTACACTATCTTGTTCTGTTTTGCTTTATTTTTTGTTTTTGTTTTTGAGATGCTTTGCTGCCAGGGAAGCTGCAGGGAAATGAAAATATTTGGGAAGTGTCTTTGATTCTGAAGTCAGGTATGAGAGGAAAAGAATCCCGGGGGTTGGGGTAGATGGTGAGACTCGAAAGGCGCAGCCTGACTCCTTAGAGTTCATGGAGAGAAAAGAAAAGGAGAAGCTGAGAGCCCCCTGGAACAGCAGAAGTGCTCCCAAGTCCTGGGCAGGAAGGTCTCAAGGAGCCCCCAGTAATTCTTCAACATGAAAATGATTCATCTTTTAAAGTATGTGAGAAATGTAGAAATGCAATGCATTATTCCTATCTTAATCATTAATACTGCACAAAAAAATCAACTCAGTATAAAACATCAGTGATAACTTCCCCTTGAAATATGCCAAATATACAACAATACTGAATTTTCAAGGAATTGCAATGGCTTGAACTTTATTGTTTGCATGTCTGTGGCCCGCAGGACCTATCCTCCTTAGCACTCTTCACTTGGTGCTGTTTATGAATATGCATCCTGAAAGCAACTTACCTGGATTTTGTTAGACTAGCCTCATACAGAAACCTCTTTACTGAAATTTCTTAATACTGCATCCTTGATTTCTTTATCAAGGGTCAATAACATTTAGCCCTATAAATATATGTCAGCATAACCCACAAAATCATTATTAAAGACAAGGTGCGTTATATCCTGATGTGAACACTGCCTTCCATACCTGTATCTAGGAGAAGTGTTTCTCTGCCCTAAAGACAATGTGCGTATCTCTTTTAGTCAGACAACTAAAACAGCGTGACGTTTTCTGTTCCTTTTGTACAGTTGAAAGTTTGCTATTAATTTGTGCTTGACTTGTCACTTCTCTTTCTTATTTTCCTCCCATTTGAACACTGTTAATTAAAACTTTTCTTTCATTGCAAGTTCTTTCAAATGCTTTAAAAGTAAAGAAAATGTTTTTAAAATGTGTACCCACAGGCCTAAAATATAAATGTGCTGTTAAACCTTAGTCTGAGACAGGGCTGCCTATCTCCAGTCTGGAAGACTTTGATAAAGGACCATTCGATGGGGTTGTTAGGTACTTCGGATGCAAAAGGCGGAACTACAGAAACGATGACCACTTTATCTTCAACCATGCGAGATAGATTTACCAAAAAGACTAGATTCAAAGCACTTTGGAATAAAGTTTCCTGGTACTTAGGAATTTCCAACTGATATGAGTACAATAAATATATACATTCACTCCCCAGTGATTTCCAGACCCACAGAAATTCATAGATGTCTTTTATATAGAGGAAGAAAAATAAAATAAGATTCAGGAAGATAAAATAAAATAGCTGAGTAAACTCAATGTGAATTCAGATAAAGATAGGACTGCAGATTATGCCAATCACCTCTCAAAGCAACACTGTCATGTCCATTTTCCTTACATATGCCCAGAGGGTTTTGAGAGAGGACATGTCTCCTACTATTTTAAAAATGATTTCAAGGACTTCAGATGGTAGCGGGAGAAAAACTAATTGCATCAAGATAAAGCCTCTGGAGAATTTTTGTTGATATTGCCTTCATGGAAGAGAAGTTTAAGACGCAGTGATTATTAAAACAGGAAAACTCATCCACTCTCTCGTTAAAGTAGATAACAAAATGATTTTGCTTAGAGCAACAAATGTGAAATCTCTTAATTTTCTTCCTAAACCATGTGACTCTTTAGCAGCTTAGATAAAAGAAGCAGTTAAAGCAGATGAGCGTCAGATCTCCTGTTAATGCGAAGTAAATTGAATTCCAGAGAATCTTGGTTCCCTCCAGTTGGCTGAGGGCACCACAGTTCAATACAAAAACCATTATGGCTTACTTACCAGGCTACAAAGTCCTCCGAATCATTTATAAGGGCTGAGCCTGAGCAAATGGCCCCAAGCTTCCCTACTTCCTCGCCAATAAATCCTAGTCCCCCTCAGACATTATTGAATTGTTCCGGCAGTCACACACAGTGCCTACCTCTTTTCTCCCCTTTTTCCAAAACTCGTTGTTGTCTTTTCTCACTAGCTTTTGCTCCTTTTCCTTTACCAGCAACATCCCTACTGGACACCAATGTTCCCACTGCTACAAGGCTTGACACATTCCCTGGGCTCAAGGCAGGTTACTCTGCAGTTAACAGTGGTCTGTTGGGAACCCAGGGATATATGAGAATGGAGCCTCCCTGCATCCCACTGACTTCTTCTCTGTTCCCAGCTGGCAAATGCTCCATCAAAATGCTCTAAGGTGTCACTTCATCCTGAGCACTCATAACTGTAGCACCGATTCTCGGTTCCAGTGTCAGCAGAGTAGAGCGCTTCCATTCTCATTGACCAAGCCAACGAACTAGAGTGATACCAGAAGTAATCCAAGGAGAGAATAGCCCACAGAACATTTAGATTTAGTTTGAGGGTTGTTATACAATTCCTTCTGTCATGAAAGCATCCTATTTTAAATTTGAATTAAACTAATGTCACGGCCCTTAAGGGGACACTAAATAGGATGAAAACATTGTGGATTAGAAGATAGTACAGTTTGGATATTGGCCATCACACATCTTTGAAAGGAGATACAGCCTGTATGCTTTACTTTCCCGGTCAACTTGGCACCAGAGCACCTGCTAAAGCCTGGGATTAGGTTTCCCTGTGCCTTTCTTCTACGTGGTTTTGGGTCAGAGCTGGTCAATGAGATGAACTCATGTGAGATTTTTAAGTTCATCAACTACCTAGGTTTGCCCAGGACAGAAGTGTTGCCAAGGATATCCACTTTCAGTGCTAAAACTGGGGACATTTTGAGCAAACCAGGATGGTTGGTCACCACTCTACATTTGGAAAATGGAAGTGATGCCAAGATCAGTACTCGGCAGGGTCAGAATGATGGAGAGATTCAAGAGTTTCCAGGATGCCCCAGCTTGTCCTTGCCCCTTCCTGTCCTGATTACAGTGTGTCTATACAACCTTTGACCCTGCCTTCTATTGGCCAGGAGGATCTGTGAGCTCAGCACCAGATGCTTGACTGCAAGCTCAGAGAGGCAGGGTTCCATAGGAGCGGGGTTGCCCCCAAGCTAATGGCTACTACAGACCTCTCCACCGGCTTCCCTTTTGTGGTTCTGCTTCACCAGGCAGCCGTGCACAGCCTCCCATATGTCCCCACGAGCTCTGACTTGCCTCCGGCAGCACTAGCTACTATCGGGTCCTCTGACTCTCACCTTCTGGACTTTCAGTTCACTCCTATTCTATGCAAGCTCTAGTTCCTAGACTCAATCCCTTACTCCCATGACTTTTGTGGTGGCTCAGTTTTCCTAACTGACCTCTGGTGTGAACTTACGAGGTGGTACCAGATAACCACGGCTCAGAAACCAGAAGTATACATCAGGAGCCTAATTACACACTCAACAACAGTAAACAAACTGAACCACTTTCTCCTCAAAGAAGTTAATCCCACTGTCTGTCCTCTTCTTCCACCTCTTCCATCAACCCCAGTTCTTCTTTTCCATAATAATTCATTCTTCTTACTTTTAGCATTTATCACAATTTGTGACTTTTATATTTATGTGTGTGATTATTAATTTAATGTCTGCTCTTCTTTTCCACACCACTAAAGGTCAAATTGCACGGTATATGTGGTTCAACACCACGTATACCATCTACCTAGTGATTACAAAATGCCCAGAACATAGTAAGTACACAATTGAGTACAGTAAATATGTTTAAGTGCATATATTTAGAGAATTGCTGCTCGGAACCTAGCACTCTCTTAAAGGAACACAGATTTGTAGATTTGCCTTTTACCAATTAATCACAATATGTGTCTTAGAAGAAGGAAATAAACAATCCTCCATATCTAAACATTGAGAGCCTCTTTACATTCCATCAGTAACATAACCCATGACCAGGTAAATACTTGTCTTCTTTATTTCCCCCAACAAAGAGAATCAATTACGACTTTCTCTGTTAATCCCCTAAGTACAATGTGAAGTCCATTAAAGGCTTAGAAGTTAGTAACCCTGGGATAGAAAGTAATGTTTATACTATTAAATGAATAATGGCTCCACATTGTCTGGAAGAGGAGAATTTTCCTGGGTTGCCATTTGGTTTGTTTGTTAGTTGGTTTTAAATCATTTAAGGGTCAGGAAGACGCTCTGCCTGGCATGAATACTAATGATCCAGCAGACTGTGGAGGAGCAGTGCGCTTCAGTCAAAGTGAATAGCAACGAACTCCCTGGCGGTCACTTCGGGATTTTTGTCTTTGATGAAGTTTTGAAAGTCGTAAAACTGTAATGTCAACGTGTGCTAAATAGACCAAAAGGGCTGTTAGTTCCCCAGCCAGTAGGACACTGCATGAAGGGACCAGCCCAGCCAACAACCTGCCTGCGCTCTGAGATAGGAACTGCAGCCCTGGAGGTCAAACGTTTTCTGATTCCCCTTTCTATTTCTCTCTCAAAGCCGGTCCATTTGGCAGATTCCACATGTGGGAGATATCGCATGTATTTATATGACCAAAGCTGGCAATTACTCTCAGAGTATTTACCAGGAAGAGACGCCCCTTGGTACTTCTCGGGACCTACGCACCAGCCCAGTCTCTTAGACATCTCCTTTCCCATCAGAAGTTCCGGAAAATGCAAGTAGACACCCAGAACCATGGCAAAGTCTCTATGAGAGTCTCGATCACCCAGTCAAGTTCAACAGTCACCACACTTCATTTAGTGAGTCAGGGAAGTTAGCAAACATACTTTCCCACGGAAAGTTACCAGTATCTCACGGAGAGTGGCCTGTGAGGCAGCCGTTGAGCACTGGGGAGAGGACAGCCCTTGCAGAGAGGCCGCCCAGACACCACACTCATTTTCATATGGGGAAATGGAGACACAGCAAAGAAAGGGACAGTTACAGACTTTTCTTTCAAGATATGAAAAGTAGACATAAAAGCATTACTTCTCCTCAGGTCATTATTCTCAGTGCCAGAAATCACCTGGGGAGGGGGACAGCAAAGACGAAACTGATGCCAGTGTCCACTCGGCAGAGTCGGCTGTGTCTCCTGGCTACCCAGTGCCTGAGCACCTTTACCAGACTAGGTCCTTGGTCACAGCTGCCTCACATAGTAGAAATCAGGATGAGGCTAGATACTCTTCCCGTTCTCAGCACCCAGGTTTCTGGTCTATAACCTCAGCCAATTGTATGCTTCTGCCTTGGATTTTGGATCATAAAGGAGCAACATTATAAAAAGCAGGGGCAGTTTAGAAATCATTCAGTAGGAGAGCAGAGTGGAGCCAGGGCTGTGAGCCTGTGGGGAGGAATCCAAGGTCCAAGGGCAGTGCCCCTGAGTGACCAGAGCCAGGCCAGCATCCTGGCCAGACAATTCCAAGGCATGCCTTGTTTCAGACCAGGATTTCTTCCAGCCTGTCCTTCTGAATGCCTCACCATTCTTAATTCCTGCTCTTTTTGACAAATCCAATTCTCCAGTCCTCATTGGATTCAGAGATAAAATACTCCTCTTTGATGTGGTTTTGCCAGAGCAGAATCGGTGACTTCACAGTCTGGCAGGGGCAGTCATGGTGAGGCAGCAAAACCTTCTAGACAAGACGAATGGGGCCCAGTGTTGGCTTCACGCTTGATGCCCATGTGGCCTTGGGCAAGTTGATCTTCCTCAGAGGAATTTAACTTCCTTGCTCTATCGTAAAAGCACATTGGAAGAGATGGTTCCTGTCACTACTATAGTATTAGTGCCATCTTTTGTTTAGTACGTTGTTATTGATGCCTAAGATGATGTCACTAAATATCTTAATACCTCCAATGTATTAATTCAGTGAAACCACTTTTTCACACCAAATGCTGGAGATACAGTAGTGAATAGGTCATTCGTGGTTTCTGTCCTCTTGGGAATTACAAGGAAGACACAGCAGCAGCCAGCCTGTTGTGGAGCAGCTGGCTGAGCACAATGTTCTAACAAGGACAGCGTGTGCTCAGACAGCATGGAATGGGGCTCTACCTAGACTTTGGGCATCAGGGATATTTCTCCAGAAACTGTGGCTTCTAACTTTTTCTGACAAGAACTGAAGTGAGTTAGGGTGAGGAGACCAACTATTCTAAACTTAAGGGACAGTATTGACCTTGGAGGCTGGTCAGTGGAACTGAGAGGAGGTCACTGTCTCTGGACTGAAGAGATGACATTTATGATGGGAGATAGGTATGTAGGGACCACACCATTAGGCAAGTTTTATCTTAAAATTTAGCAGAATATCTTGGAGTGAATTCTTCTTCCTTCTTTCCTTCCTTCCTTCCCCCCTCCCTTTACAGAGGCTAGAAAGTAAATAAATGTATTTTAGAATTATTTGCAGCAACAAGGATTAAATGAGAACACTTTCAGAGTTAGTAAAAAAATTCAATTCCCCATTCTGGAGCCTCTGACTCCATGAAGTTTCTCTGAGAGTGCATGTTAAATCTGTTCCTTGGGGAGCACAACTCTGACCCTCAGAATTCATCTTCTCAAGAGGCCAGAAGGCATACTGTTCTGCCCACCTGTCTCATGTTTGGTTATTGCATTTGGGTTTTTTTTTTAATGGCTCATAGATGCAGAAAGCAGAGTGATATCTGTCAGAAAGGAGGGGATTAGGGGCCTGGGTGAAAAAGGTGAAGATATTAAGAACAAAACGTGTAGACACAAGCAACAGTACGGTGATTACAAAAGGGAAAGAAGGTGGGGGTGGGTAGAAAAGAGTAAAAGGGAGATAAATGGCGATGGAAAAAGACTTGGCTTTGGACGGTGAACACACAAAACATTATACAGATGATGTATTATAGAACTGTGCACTTGAAACTTACATAATTTTACTAGCCAAGTTCACCCCAATAAACTCGGTAAAAGTTTAAAAAAACAAAAAACAAAATAAACAAAATGGCTCATGCATTACAAAAGCATGAAACTGATCTGGAAGCTTACTAGAATAGAGCCGTTTTATCACCTGCTCCCTTGGGTTCTCTGGAGAATCCTTTGGTCAAAAGGTGCCACATTTTAACAAACATTGCTCACCCTTTGACCCTCAGAGCAGACAAGAGCCTATAAAGAAGTAGAGGCAGTTGTAACAAGTTAATTTTGCCATTTTCTCCCACAGTGTGCTCTGTGGAAGGACATAGGACCACTAAATCAGTTTTAGGAGCTTATAACCTTTATTTTCTTAATCATTCCCCACGTTCTTAGGTTTCCTCATTGCTTACTAAGTCTTCTCCTTCGACCAAGGCAGAGACTTCCCGGGTCCCTCTCAACATCTGACACTCAGAATGACACATGAGTAAGATCTCATCTCACCCACCGCTGATGCACAGCCACCCCGCTTGCTCTGGACTCTGCCCTTAAAGCGATGTAGTTGGCTCACTCTGGTGTTTTCGACATTCACATCACACTGTGGACTCCCACTGAGTCTGCTGTCAATGAAATCTCTAGACTTTATCCCATGTATTACAGTTCAGCCACTTCTCCCCCATCTCATGTACAGTTTGACTTCTGAACCCAAGTGCAGGACCCTCCATTTATCCCTATTAAATTTCATCTTGTTAGATTCAGACTATTGTTCCAGCCTGTCGAAATCGTTTTAGATCTTGGCCCTGTCAGCTGTCTCCCTCTTTGCTTCATGTCATCTGCAAATTTGATCAGCAAGCTTTCCATGTTTTGATCTAAGTCATTGATGGAAAGGTTGGGTAGCGCAGAAGCAAGGACATGGCCCTGAAGGTCACCGGAGATTGCTCTCCAGGTTGCTGGTGATCAATCAATCAGCATTCATCGAGTACTGTCTTTCATCCAGGTTCCAGTTCACTGAGCTATATTATCATCCAGCCCACACTGCTCCATCAAGTCCACCGCGACATCAGGAGCTATTTTGTCAAATGTCTTGCTGATATCCAGATCCACTGTGCTAGGGCCACCCTTTATCTATTGATCTAGGGGGACCAGGTGCAGAAAATCTATGTGCACTACTGCAAACATTGATAAATGTGGTTTATATAGAGCAAGATTTCTACAAAAGGGCAGGGACAGGTATAGTCAGATATAGTTCTATCATTCTGCCAGATCACGACCTCCTGAAAGCCACAAATGTTTGTTTTGCTCACAGCTATTTCTCTAGCACCTAGAATAGTGGTTAAGGATAGTCGACACACAATTATCTATTAAATGACTCCAAGAGTGAATGTAGTTTGGGGTTATCTATAACCCAACCAAAGCAGAATGCAAAATATCAGTGTATTTCTTAATACATAAATAATAATTAAGATGTTGGATTTGTTATGTTCCCTAAACCAGGTGTTGGCAACTGTATCAGGACTACTGTCTGGTTTTATAAATAAAGTTTTATTGAAACACAGACACATTTATTCCTTAACATAGTGTCTATGGCTCTTCTCATGCTACCATGGCAGAACTAAGTATTTGTGACGGAGACTGTATGGTCCGTGAATCTGAAAATATTTACTATCTGGGTTTTTACAGAGAACGTTTGCCAACCACTGACCTAAGGATTTAAATATTAGCTCTTGATATCTAAGACTCTCCATGGTATACCTTCTTGTTCATTTTCTTACTGATCAAGATTAATGTTCTGAAAAAAATGTTCCCAAATTATCATGCGTGTCATTTTCTCTGTGTCTCTCCCCACTGTTGGGTACACCTAGAATGTCCAGTCCTTCTATCCAGGTTTCTTTCAACATTTCACATATACACCAAAGAACTATGCGCAAAATAAACATAATTATGTAGCACACCTTCGCTGAGTGTCTACAATAGACTGAACAGTGTGTTAGACACTTTGTAATTACCTTCACAATAGTCTTACAAGGCAGATAGTATTATCTCCTTTTTTCTAGTGAGAAAACTGAGGCACTAAGCGCCTTACCCAGTGATTCGTAGACAATAGAGGGTTTGACTAAGGCTGAGCTAAGGTTTGTCAGACTCGTAATTTGGTTTGCTTTTGCTCATTGCATGTTTAGAAATAAACGAGTTTACAAAAGGGGAAACAGGTCATGTCTAATTTTAAACAAATCGAAATTTAGGCCTTAAATATCATCAAATTAATTTTTTAAAACTCTTCTATTGTTTAAGCCATCCAGTCAATTTTATTTTGAAAAGCCACTAACTAGCATAATTTTTAAACAATAAAATCAATTCCAAAACCGTTCACACAGTTAGCCATATTAATGCAATTGTATTGGAACTTATACTTATCGTAAGTTCATTCATATCCAACCCTAAATCACACTGTGCTCTTTACTTAGGCAGCTCCCATCCCATCTGCCAATACACAGATGGGCTGGTCTGTGCATATGAGCTTTTCTTTATAGGCTGGACGTAATGGCAACAATAACAAACCTGGTGTGTCTGTCAGGAGCCTCACATGTAGGCCAGTTTTCCCTCCAAGTATCTTTGGGCAGCAGGTAAGTAAGTGGCATTATATAACCATGGTTTCTATTATGTCTCTCCACTTCAAATCACTTCACCAGGCTCGGCTGGTTCTTTCCCTCCACTAATAACTGAATTTGAGCTTTCCCTTAAGATCATATTTCATCAGCTGCTGGCACATCTCTTCTGCTGCTAATGCCACGCTGATCTTCTCTGGCAAGTTTCCAGAGCTTCTTTTATCACCTTAGGGGGTGCGTCCTAGCCAGGCTTTCCTCTCTACCCATGACCCTTCCATATGCCCCCTTTCCCCACAAGCTCCAACATCAACCCCCCTGGCCAGATTGAATTCCTTATCCATGTCTATTCAAGCACACCTGAAAATAAAAATAGTATTTCCCTGGAAAGAGCTCCATTTCCCCTGGCCGAACTTAGCACATCTCACGATCAGGAAGCCTTTCCCAAACTGAAGCTGACTCCCTGGAGTGGACCGGGAGAAACAGTGAGACAGATGTAGAGAAAGGCGGAAAAAAGTCTTATGTGAAAACACGTTGAGGGCCTTCTGGGCATTTTGTTAAATAAACACCACAGGGTAATTTGGTATTTATGTAAGGATAAAACCCAACCTTAAAGATGATAGGGCATCAGCAAAATCGAATGACTCCCATAGGCCTCTGCTGTGCAAGGAAGTGTGCACGTGACAACTCGGGCAGCTTGTTCTCTGCTCACACGAAGGCACTGATGAAAATGGCTGGCAGATGACAATGAGTGCCGGTCACAATAGAACTCACCTCCCATCCACACCAGTTCTTACCTGGCAAGAGGTGAACTATGTCAAGTTCATGTGCTTAGCCAATGGGCTCCTGGGAGACCTAACCAGAAGGCCAGTTGCTAGGGGCATGGATACTATCCCAGACCTCTGGAAAGTTCCAGAGTTTCTCAGGACAGAACAGCAAGGGTTTCTAAAATAAAGAATCCATAGTCAGAATTTCCTCTCTCCGAATATTGCGGTGTTGTTTGAAGGGAACTATACAGAATGGGAAATGTAGGCAGAACTCTCTCTCACCAACAGGAAAAGCCCAGAAGTGCATCTGTAGATTCCAAGACACCCTTGGGGTCACCCCTAGACCCCAAGACTCTTTGGTTCAAGGGCCAGAAAAGGACTACAGCTCTTGCATGGACACAGTCTTCTGTCTGAGAGTACCTGTCTCTGCTTAGGGCTTGACAAGCATGACTGCCTGTGACTACAGTCTGGACAGGGCCTGCGTGGGTCAGCGCTGCAGTGATCACAGGTGGCCCCATGGCACACCACACTGACCCCGAACACCTCCTCGGGACAGAGCCCTGGGCTATGTGAGTGGATCCGCAATGATGACGATGTTCTCTCCACTCCACCCAAATGGGGTGCAGCAATATAATGATATGGGCAGTTGCTTACATTTAATTTCACAAATACTTCAAGACATAGAGCTCTTCCAGGAATGATAGAATTTCTGGACATTTGGCATGGTATTTCCTTGAGAATTGAAGTTTGTGGAGTTAGAAAGTCAAGATTTATATGCTAGCCCAGTGACTTCACCATTCCTGACCAGTTTTATCAATAGAAAGATAAGGGGGGTATGAAATGACTCAGTACTGGGCAGCCCACCTGGACTCGTCTTCCCACAGCCCCCCACCCTAAACCTGATCCCTGCAACATGATCACTGAGAAGCACCACCCTGCCTCTAATGACTAAAGACTCGGAGTCCTTGATTCTTCTTTTCTGCCCAAGCTTTGCCTGAAATCAAACCAAACCAGTCTCTACATGCTGGTTAATCCACCACCCATGCATTTCTTGTGCTTTCCCCTCCTCACCATCCTCAAGGCTTCTGCCTTCGTAGCCCAGTTCCCTAGCACATCCTCGCTGGTGGCAGCTGTCCTCTATCTGGTCTCTCTCTAGTCTTCTTCCCCAAGTCAAAAGCAGCCCGCCACTTCAAATCCATGGCACTTAGAAAACTCATGACTTTCACTCAATACAAGTCTTACCATACTAGTCCTCTGTGTAAAATGCTTGAGTCATTCTATAGCTAAAATATAATGCCCAATTGCCTCCTGCCATCCACTTTTTCTTGGTATCCCCAGAATCTAGCTAATGTATATATGATTTGGGGCTTTTGAAAGATAATAAATTGATTCATTTTTAATTTTATGGGCTATTAGGCACATTTTTAAAATTCAGCTCATAATGTTGTGATAACTGTGGATTCACGAGCAGTTTTAAGAAATCCTACAGAGAGATCCCTTGTACTCTTTACACGGTTTCTCCAATGGTAACACCTTGCACACCTACAATATACTATCACAACCAAGATACTGACATGGAAGTTGTCAAGATACAAAACATTTCTGTCACCATGAGGATGCCCTTCATTTCATCTTAACAGCCACACCTACCTCCGTCCCTTCCATCCCCCACTCCTTGTCTCTAATCTCTGGCAACCACTAGGCCTATTCTCCATTCTTACAATTCTATAATTTTAAGTATACTATCTAAGTGAAATTACACAGTATACAAGCTTTTGGAATTGGATCCCCCCCCCCCACAACACTGTTTCATGTATTGATCGTGTGCTCCTTTTATTGCTGAGATATATTCCATAGTGTGGATGCTCCACAATGTGTCTCTCATTCATTCGGCAAAGACTATCTGGGTTGTTTTCAGGTTCGATTACAAATAAAATTATTATGTACATGCATGTACAGATGTGCACATAAGTTTTAACTCCTTGGGGAGAATTTTCCAAAAGTATAACTTCTGATTTGAATAATATATGCATGTTTAGTTTGATCGAAATTGCCAAACTGGTTTCCTGAGCGGTTGCACTATTTTATATGGACACCAGCGATGTGTGAGTGAACCAGTTTCTCTACACCCCAGCCAGCATTGGATGGTGTCACGATTTAATTATTAATTTCAGCAATTCTCATGAATGCACAGTGATATCTCGCTGTGGTTTTAATTTCTATTTCCTTCATGGCAAACGTTGGCAAACCTCTCTTCATGTGTCTGTCATTTTCTTCTCTTTGATAAATATCTGTGCATGCCTCGTGTGTATATCATAATTGGATTACTTGGGGCTTTTAACTGATGAGTTTTGAAAGTTATCTTTATATTCTAAATACTAATTCTTCTTCGGCTATATTTTCCCCAAGACTGCAGCTTATCTTTTCACCCTGTCAGCAGGACCCTTCACAGAGAAGAATTTCCAGGGCTGATAAAGTCTAATTCTCAGGTTACCCTTCTATGGACTATGCTCTTCGTGCCACATCTAAGAGTTCTTTGCCCAGCCATAAATCCCAAACATTTTCTACTTTTCTACAAGTTTTATAGCTTTATATTTTACATGGAAATCCATGATCCATTTTGAGTCCACTTTTTTATAAGGTGTGAGGTATGGATCCAGGGTCTATTCTGTTACTCTCCTCAGTCTCCCTCTGTCTGTCTGTCTGTCTCTCTCTTTCTCTGATTTCCTGCCAATGGATATCCAACTGCTTTAGCGCCACTTGTTGAATAAGCTTAGTAATGCTGTTTGTGTTTCCATTCGGTTGTTTCCCTTGGTGTCCTGTCCATTGAGTCTTCCCTTCCCCAGCTTTTGTAATGCTTCTCCCCCTCCCTTTTCACCCAGACCTTCCAAAGACTTAACTGTGGCCACAGCCTGTGGAGGCCCCCAACAGCTCAGTGCTAATTCAAGAAGATAGTACATCCACATGGGCAGGATTCAGAATCTTAAAAAGCCCTCCAGAATCCCAACTAGAACAACCATCTCACTGCCATATCACCTGCCTAGTCTTTTTCTCCACCCCTGTTCAATGACCACAGTCTCAAAGAACTAGAAAAATGTTGCCTTTGCTTAGATGTGACAACTCCCTCGTGCGAAGAATATTTTTAATCTGACATGTTTAGACTGCCTTTGACTAAGATTAGCCATTAGATTGTGTCCCGGCTCCTTGTTTCCACTTCATTTTGTGCAATTTGTCAAGCTCAAGTATCTGGCTCACATAATGGACAAATAGTTGTTTACGTGCCAATGGCCGTGACTATACAGCACACCACATGGGCTCTCTTTTGCCTTCTCCATTCCCTAACGTATCATATATGTTACTTCCATACTCACTCACAGACCACTAACAGCCCTTATTCAAAGTCATTGACATCTGCCCTGGCTGGTGTGGCTCACTGAATTAAGCACTGGACTATGAACCAAAGGGGGCCTCCAGTTCAATTCCCAGTCAGGACACATGTCTGGGTTGTGGGCCAGGATCCCAGTAGGAGCATGTGGCAGGCAACCACACATTGATGTTTCTCTCCCTCTCTTTCTCCCTCCCTTCTCCTCTCTAAAATTAAAATCTTTTAAAAATGAAAAAGTAAAGTCATTGACATCTGTGTGTGCTTGAGGTAACATTTCCACAGAAGAATGTCAAGGACCATGCCTTTCTGGCTTTAGGGAAACAGTCCAAGCTGAAGAGAAGACGATTATTCAGACAGTCCCCTGGGAAGTGATGGTCTGGACATCACATCACTCAGTCCCTTTGGCTGTGAAAACATGGCCTCTGAGGGTGATCCGGTGTCAGTCCATGGTTGTTTCTGGTTTTATTTCACTAGGCCCTGCATGTGGCCGAGTGCAGAGCTGAGCATGCTCTTTATCCTTGGGTCCATTTTAATGGGCCCTGTCTTCTCTGTCCCTGTCCATTCTTATGCAATGTCACTGCCATCAATAAAGTTGATCATACTTTGCCCGAGGCACTTTAAGCAAATTGGACATTTTTTTAAATAATAAAAAGCTGACAAATGAAATGTTTAAAAATAGGATGGTGCTGATTCTGAGGATGTATCTGGAATGAATGTGTGAAGAGTGGAATGGTCTCTTTCAGAATATTTTTTGTGCTCTTCTATGACCTTAAACATCCCATGTTCATTAAGAGATGGCATCCTGCAGGTTTTACAAGCTTTTCAAACACTTCTTTAGCACAACCATGTGGAAGGCCCTGCTGTGGGTACTAGCTCAGTAGAAGAAGAAGGTACATATATAAAGTAGTCCCCATCCCTAACTTTTCAACCTCTTCAGACTCACATTCTACAATATTTACTTTTCTTAAAAGGTGTCCCCTGATAAGTATGATATACAATTTTTTCTTCTTCAAAGCCTTCATAGTGTCCCTAACAATTACCTGGCATACACAAAGACTTCCTTGGAAGCCCTCCTGTACAATGTTTGTGTAGCAGTCATGAAATTGTATTTTCATTTTTTTATCATCCCTGGCTGGAGCTCCAGATCCACCCCCTCCCCCCCGCCCTGCCCCAATCACAAATTTTCCATCCTTATGGGCTATTTCAGCTCCTTTAAAATTGACAGTATATATTTGAGGCATAAAGTTTTGTCTGCATCGACTACCTGGTCAATCTTTTGCTGTATTTAGTTCTGTTAATGTATTATGTATTGCTGAAAGCTAAACTGCTTTGTTTACAAGTGGCTGGAAGCTTTTAGCAAAACAGAAGTTCAGGGCCTATGTGAGAGTCCTTCAGAGTCCATCACTTAATCACGTCACTTCCAAGCTTTCCAAACTGCACGGCCTACTCTACAGATTTAACCATTTCCATTGCCTTTAATTGCACTTTCTGGTTTTGGTAAAGAATCTTCCATAATCACAATAGCTTTTCAATGTGGCATCATAATATAATCCTTTTAAGGTATTATGAAGCAATCATGAAATTGCTGGAGAAATACATTACCAAAAGAAATGATCTCCCTGAGGTGCAAATTAGATAAACAGTTACCTCCAATATAAAGTTAAGAAAAAAATCATGATGACTTACTCCTTTGGCTGCCCACTGGAAAGTCTCTCTTGACGCAATGATAAGGTGCATCCCAGCTTCCAAACTGTCAAAATTTGAAAACAAAACATGAGTCTTAGAACCAAGAAATTGTTGCATAGTATTTATTACTCCAGCTGCTCAATGATGTTCTAGACATGGTGTGAAAAGCCACCAAAGCAATTAATTCTCATCCTTGTTTGCACAGAAAATATTTACATTAAATATTATTTAGCTGGAGAACGCCCAAGTAAAATACCTGAAATAACTGTGCTTTACTGTCCCAGGGTCCATTTCTGTTCTTTCTGCAATTCCTCAATTTTGCCATGGTTTGAAATTTTATGAAACATAGTGTAATGAAACAAACCATGGTTTTGGAAACAGGAGATAAAAAGTGAAACAAACATGTGCATTTATTTATTTCCCTGGGCTTTGAATTCCTTAAGTACAAAATAAAAATTTTAAAAACCTACCCAGAAGGGCAGTGTAAGTTTTGTAGAAGATCTGACATAGAACAGAGTCCAAGACATAATAGATCCTGAGTGAATAATAGTCATGATAAGGTCTACTTCTCTTCATCTACTTTCTTTAAAATATTTTCATCATTAGAATTTTAATTTGAAGTTGAGATTCATAATAGCCCACAATATCTATGTTAAAGCTAACAGCTTTTTGAGACACTAAACCAGCATCATTTCATCTGAAGGCCTTAAAATAATTTTTATTGTTGAGTTTAGACTCAATGTTGTACAGCACATCTCCAGAACTTACTCATCTTATATGACTGAAGCTTTATACCCATGAACAGTAACTCATCATTTCTGCCTCCCTCTGGCCCCTGGCAACCACCGTCCTCCTGTCTGCTTCTAGGAGTCTAGCCATTTGTGTATATCTCACACACCAGTAATCAAATGCAGTATTAGTTCTCTGTGTGTGATCGGTTTATCTCACTTGGCATAATGTCTGTCCTCCAGGTTCATCTGTGTTTGTCACATATGGCAGAATTTCTTCCTTTTTAAGGCTGAATAATATTTCATTGTGTTACATGTATAGACCCCATTTTTAATCCATTCATCTGTCAATGAGTATTACGTTGTTTTAAATCTTGGCTACTGTGGAATAATGCTGCAATGAACTTGGGAGACAGCTCTTTGAGATCTTGATTCTAGTTCTTTTAGGTATGTATCCATAAGGGAGATTGCTAGATCATATGGTAGTTCTTTCTTCCTTTATTTCTTTTTGAGGACCCCTCACTGTTCTTCACAGTGGCTGCACCAACTTACATTCCCGCCAACGGTGCACAAGGGGTCCTGTTTCTCTACATTCTCAACACTCATTTTTTTTGTTTTGCTAATAGCCATCCTCAGATGTGATATGAATTCTTATTGTGGTTTTGATTTGCAGTTTCCTGATTACTAGTAACATCGAACACCTTTTCATGTATACCTGTTAACCATCTGTAAGTCTTATTTGGAGAAATATCTGTTCAAGGCCTTTACCCATTTGTCAAGTGAATTATCTGTTTGCTTGTTTGCTTTTGAGTTGTAGAACTTCCTTCTATATTTTGGATATTAGGCATTTATCAGGTACATGGCTTGCAAACATTTTCCTTATTCTACAGGTTTTTCTTTTCACTCTGTTGATTGTGTGTGTGTGTGTGTGTGTGCGCGCGCGCACACACACACACACGCAGAAGAGTTTTCATTTGATGTAATCCACTTGTTTGTGTATTCTTGCTTTTCTTGCTTGTGCTTTTGAGGTCATATCCAAGAAATCATTTCCAAGATCAATGTTACAAAACTTTATAAAACAGGATAAGGGAATAAAGAATGATGAATGTGGCGGAGCTTTTTCAAACAGGAATCACAGGGAAGTCCTCTCTAATCGGGTGACATTTAAGCAGAAACTTAAATGCATGAGGAAGGAAACACTCCGATGTTAGCCAACAAATGTTCACATCAGATGGAACAATAGGACAAAGGCCAGCAAGGAGACCAGAGTCACTGCAGCACAGGGCTGTGGCACAGAAAAGTTCATATGAGATTGTAGAAAATTTTTCAGGGACACAAAATCACAAGGAGACTAGTAGGCAATGGAAGGATGTTAGAGTTCATTCTGGGTGAGATGGAGAAGCTGGCCAATGGGAGGGTTTGAGTGAGGCAGTGACTTGATCTTTACTAGATTTTTAAAATATTACTGTGGCCACCATGTGGCTAATAGACTATAAGAGAACAAGGGATGAAGAAAGTTAAGTACTCAGGATAAACCATGGGAAAGCTGAGAATGTCTTGAATTAGGTTGGAAGGAAGACAGTGTTACACAGTGGTCAGATCCTGAACATATTTTACAGATAAAGCAGAGACAATTTGAGGTGCACATAATGTGGAGTTTGAATTAAAAATAAAAGAGTAAGTACAAATTATTCTGTGATATGAGCACTAAGCAACAATATGAATAAAATTGAGGAGAATATGAATAATATTGAGGAGAGAATATTTCAGTGATAGAAGGTCAGGAATACGGTCTTTTGGGAAAAGACCAAGAGTTAAGATTTGGACAGGATACGTTTAAGATGCTTGAATACCTCCAATGGGCGATTCCAGAAGGTGGTAAGATTTATGATTCTGGAATTTGGGGAGGAGATCTGGTCAGAGACAAAGACAATGTTCATAGTATTTAAAGTCACGGTACTAAGTGAGGCCAACTTGGAAGCGGCCACAGATAGAAAACCAGGAAGTACTGGTCTGAACCCCTGGTTCCCTCCAAAATGTTGTGGAAAGAATATGAATTTGGTAAAGAAAAGAACACAGTAGCAGACAGTGAAATAGGAGCAGATGAAGAGCGTTGTGTCCTGACACCAAGTGAAGTCAAGAGAGAGAAGGACCAAGGTGAAACACTGTACATGGAGCAAGTAACAAAGGGATGGAAGATCACCATTGAACTTGTCAATGTGGAGAACATCAATGACCCTGGTGAGAGCAGGATTAGTGGAGTCAGGGGACAACAGCCTGACTGGGATGAGGCTGAAAGAAACGAAGTTAGGCTCTGTGAATGGTATAGCAGTTTCCATTGGACCAGTCCTTCCATGGGCAACAATTACACACTCTGTATGAAATATAAATTACACGAAAGTAAAAAAGGGCAGCCAAACATCAGGTTTGTTTTCTTCAAAGATAAAATGCAGGGACAAATAAGAGAAAGACAGGGGAAGAACTGCTAAAAAGTCTTAAGAGACACATCAAGCAATTATAGTAAAAGGATCTTATACAGATCCCAATTCAAACAAACTGCTAAAACAAATGACAAAACAATCGGGAAATTTTAAGCAGTGATGGGATTTGATGATATTAAAATCTTAATTGTTCTCATGTGTAATTATGGTAATTCAGATATATTTTTAAATGTCATTATCTTCTAGAATTCCTAAAATATTTATGGATTAAATGATACGATGTTGAATATTTGCTTTAAGTTAAAATAAAGTGATATAGAGGATAGTGAAAACAGGAGTGGTCATAAGTATAATTGTTGAGGTTGGGTGATGGGAATATATGTTCATTCTACTATTTGCTATTATTCTACATGTTTATTTTATATTTCATAATAAAACTAATTTAAAAAACAAAGACAAACTAAAATCTAACTTGTAAAGCCAAATCATTAGTAAAATTGTATTTTATTTCCAAAAAGTAAAAGACTTTTATCACTATTATCAACATAAAAAGAAACAGTTTCTTTAAAGCTTTAAAGTACTTGCCTTATGAATCATTCAGTATTAAACACAGGGCTGGGGGAGGGGGATAAACAAATGCAAAATATGGGAGCCTAAAAAATCAGAAATTGAACATAAATGAAGTATAACTGCTTCTGAAATGATAATTCTAGTTTATGGTAAAGTGGGATTGGATTAACAAACACCACCTCAGGATCAGAATTATTTTTGCAAAGTAAAGTACACTAGCAAATAACTCTGAAAGATGTTTACCCTTTAGGAAAAGACAGGCATAGGTAACCACAACCAGGCTCTAAGCCTATTTGTAAACACTGCTACTATATTTTCACTGCTTCTCAGATTGTGGTCTAAACATTTGACATTTTTAATGTCTTTCAAAGATATTAAATGTTGCAGGCATGTGAGAAAGGTCATATATCATTTCTGATTTGTTGTTGAAATTGCTGGCAAATACACATTTGTGTGCAGCTATCTTTAATAAACTGCTGGCTTCCTGTTTGTTATATGGCTCCCCACTTTGAATAATTTATTGTTCCCCACATTATTGGCACGACTTCTGAAAAAAGTGTGAGTGGAAAGGGAATTCTAATAGGTATGTCATGTTGAAAGAAGTCAGAGAAAACTCTAAATCAGTATGTTATTTTAAACAGCTTCTACTCATTAGGGAGGAAGCTTATGAACCCAAAGTAGAAATGCCTCCCAAATCTACTCACAAAGCCAGGAGGGACAATGGGAATGAGTCTGTCTGTTAATCACTGTTCTAATGCTGCTCTACATGTATCCCAAGCTCTGTGAGCTAAGTCAGATGATCTCCTAAGGTTTTATTTTTTACTTTAATTTTATCTCATAAAGTAGTAAAAAAGTGTACCAAATTAATGGGGGTGACAGAAGGAGAAGAGAGAGAGCAAGATATCAAAAACCTATTTGAAAAAATAATGACAGAAAACTTCCCTAAACTGGTGAAGGAAATAGATGTACCAACCCAGGAAATGCAGAGTCCCAAACAAGATGGACCCAAAGAGGCCCCTACCAGAGCACATCATAATTAAAATGCAAACATTTAAAGACAAAGAGAGAATCTTAAAAGCAGCAAGAGAAAGGCAGTTAGTTACCTACAAGGGAGCTCTCATAGGACTGTCAGCTGATTTCTCAACAGAGACTTTGCAGGCTTGAAGGGATTGGCAAGAAACATTCAAAGTGAAGAAAAGGAAGGACTACAACCAAGATTACTCTACCCAGCAAAGTTATCATTTAGAATCAAAAGACAGATAAAGAGCTTCCGAGGTAAAAAAAAAAAAAAAAAGATAAAGAAGTTCATCACTACCAAACTGGTATTACATGAAATATTAAAGTGTTCTGAAAAAGAAGAAGAAATATGAACAATAAAATGCAAATGAATACCTATCTATCTAACAATTCAATATAAAGACCAAAATGAGCAAAGGAGCAGAACAGAAGCAGACTCACAGATACAGAGAACAAACTGATAGTTGTCAGATGGGAGGAGGTATTAGAGGGATACATCAAAAAGGTGAAGACATTAAGAAGTACAAATTAGTAGTTATAGAATAGTTAATGGTATGTAAATATGACACAGGAAATATAATCAATAATATTCTAATAACTATGTGTGGTATTAGGTGGGTACAACATTTATTGGGATTATCTTTTAGTAAGTTTTATAATGTCTAATCACTGGGGTGTACACCTGGAACTAATATAATACTACATGTCAACAGTCATTGAAAAATAAAAATGTTTTAAATTTTAAAAAATCTCAATCTTCACTTTCCATAAACAGAGGACAATACATTAGTTATCAAAGCTGAGAAAATGTACGCAACCTGAGCATTGCACACCAGGTTCTCATCTAGATTGGTTCCTAAATAGATCAACTTTCCTGGACACAGATCTGCACCCAACAAGTTAGGGCCAGCCCAGGACCTCGGACTGAGAGGCTCTCGCACAATGTAACTTAGGCAGGGTCCGAGCTGCTGAGATTAGAGCCCCATACACTGATGGGTGGTGAGATCCCTGTCACTTTTGTGAGGCTATAGACCACCGGGCAAATATGCTACAGATCACATTGATTGGCCGCCTTCTGTCAGTGCCCCAACTGGGGACTGAACCCACAATGGAGGCATGTGCCCTGACTGGGGATTGAACCAGTGACCTTTCAGTCTGGGGACACTGCCCCAAACTCTGGCCAGGCCATACCAGCCAGAACCAGATCACAGGTTTTTAAGCATTGTAAGTTTTGAGTGCCTTGTAAAAGAACTTGAGCTACAAAACTTCTCTATGTAAAAACATGTATACTGAACAAAATATTTCATAACTTATTGGGGAGACCATTGACCCCATGCACACCTCTAGTTGTTCAGACTATGTTTTGACATTTGGAGGAATCACTAAGTACAGAACCCCCATGATCTGTCTGCTCCAAAATTTTGTTCCTCTGTAGGAAAGATTTTTAAAATAAAGGATTAAAAGTGATTTTAAATCATTTCATCTTGCCATCTTTACTTATTCATAACCTGGCAAAATGGCCCTGATTTACTGCAAGTGAAATAATTACATATGATCTTGGCTTGGTTTTCATGAAATCCAGTGACAGAGACAAACCATAAACAACAGTAACACCGCTCCCCCTTCCTCATAAACACCCATCTGATTCTCTCTGGCACTCTCTCTCCACTTGCCGCTCACTGCTCCCCACTCCGCTTGTCCAAATTCAGGGCGTTTTACATGCTGTCTGAGTTTCTCCTCTTCTTCAGAAGCCTCCTCTAGTTTTTTAGGCCCTGCTCGTCTCCCCTCATCCAGACTCCTA
The DNA here is from genome assembly GCA_004024845.1 of Tonatia bakeri. Classification (NCBI taxonomy): domain Eukaryota; kingdom Metazoa; phylum Chordata; class Mammalia; order Chiroptera; family Phyllostomidae; genus Tonatia; species Tonatia bakeri. Next base: position 179,940 of record PVIA01000037.1, read on the forward strand.
CAGAATAAAATCTGGTGCACATTTCTGTCCATAATTACATTGTCATATGCTGTTAGTTTCTCTGTCTTGTTTGTATGTTTCTTTTCTGAGAACAGACTGTGATATTCTAGATCACAGTTACCTGGTCAAATTTTCTTTTGCTTTCCCATTATGCCTGGAACACACATTAGATACTCAAATTAGTAAGTAAACTATTGACCATAATCTATACTTTTCCTTCTCTCTATGATGGTTTTACCAGGACTCTGAGAAATTATAAGATCTCAGTGAGGGTATGGAAAGGAATCTTTTGAAAGAGAACTCAGATGCAAGGTGCAGGCATTGTTCAATGTGAAAGTGGATGCCAGTCTGGAGCATTATTTTTATAGAAATATGATTAAGGGAAAAACAATTAGCCTGGATTAAAGAGCTGAAGAAAAGACTAATGAGAGAAAAATGGTAAACACATTTTTAAAAGGGCTGTGGCCTTATTTTTAATCGTTTTTTAAAAGCTGAAAAGAATTATCTTGTAAAAATTATTTTTAAAAACAGCTATTGAACTTGACTCTAGGAATCTTTTTGAAAAACAGCGACTGTGTTAAATTTGCTGCAGTTATAATTGCCTAGGACCCAGGCCAGGCTCACTTAAATGGCCCATTGTCACCTTAAAAGAAAGGTTTTACTACCCTTAGTTATAAATATTCTCAGCTGCTGTCATATTCAACAAGGGGTCAGCCCCACTGGAGAATAGGAGTCAATTGTGAATTCTCAGCTTCAGTGTCTAATTAGAAGTATTGTATGGAATGCTTTCCTTAATCACGTTGGAGTCATTGGGGTATTTCATTAGTCTCCGTTTTTATTTTGTAACTTCATTCATAAAATATGTTCCTTATCAATTAGCTCTGCCGGGAACAGATCGCTGGCCCCATGCATCCTGCCCTCAGTGTGCCATCTCAGCCCCGAAGGAGAAGGTCAGAATTCCTCTACATAATAACACTTGCAACTCAATTATCACACTCAGAATGCCATGAAGGGGAAAGAAAAAAAAAGCAAGCTATTAAGTTACTTACAAGATAAAATAACGTCCCCATGTTTTGCCAGAGATATTAGGTAAAATTGTTATCTTCAAAGAAGTTGAACAACAAATGTTATTTATACAAAAAAATCGATCATAGGTTCAGCCTATTCTTTTCTAGGGATCAATGGAAGCATGCTGCCTAAAGATGTTTTCAAAAGAGAAACTATATCCTCTTGAGTATGAAATTCCGTCAGCACATATATTCAATCAGCAGAGAAATGTGCGGGCCATGCTAAAGAGAAAAATGATTTCAAAGCAGAAGGACACTAAATCCAAGCCATCCATGTGGCTGAAGAACATTAAGGCAGGAAGGTAATGTCACAGAGATATGTTTGGGCATTAGCGGTGCCATCCAATGTGCAGGGACCTCTCCCAGGGATTCAGGCACGTCAGGCCCCATTATGAGTATTATTGAGATGGTGTAACCTGCTTCTAGTTCTAAAATAAATAAGCCACAGTGATGTAGTATGCAACACAAGGAATATAGCCAATAATATGGTAATAACTCTGTACTGTGATAAATGGGTAATAAACTTAACATGATGATCAGATCATAGGTATGTAAGTGTCGAATCACTAAGCTGAATACCTGAAGCTAATACAACATTATATGCCAACACCACTTTCATAAAAACTTTTTAAAGCGTGTGCTTCATAGCACGTCATAGTTCATCTCAAAATATGCAGACCTTCAGCCTCATTCTTGATTTAAACATTTAAGTCCTGCAGTAAACTTTCTGTTATTCTAATCCCATGCTCCCAAAGAAACTTCTGGTTATTGACTTGGCTTCTGAGTTTCCTTGATATCACAGCGAAGGCATAAGAGAGTGAATGGATATACTCAAGTTCACTTAAAGATAGGCTCCGAAGGGGCACAACGTCAGATCTATCCCATTCTCCTGGGCAAAGCAAGTCAAATAGCCAAATGCAGCATCAAGTGAAGGGAAATGTACCTGTTCCTTCAGTAGGAGGAACTACAAAGTCACACAGCAAAGGGCTTAGAGAGCAGGTAGAGCCAGGGCCGATAGGGCACCCTACCACACGTGGCCAACTGCACAGCTACAGAAGAAACCCCAGCAGCAGCAGTGGCATTTTTGAACCTCTGTTCTGTCATCATGATTATCTTGACCCAGGCACACACTTGCATATTTTCTATGTCTCCTCATTCAAGTTTTCAGTAGGAAGAATCAGACTGGATCAGCCTGGTTTATCAGTGGATCTTCTAGAGTCAGGGAGTTCCCTGGTTTGATCAGGGACACGTCCTCTTCAAAGAGGATGTGAGCAGAGACACAAGGATCACATGCACGCCCAGAATGCTTTTCTTGTGCTTGCCATTGTTTTCTGTTGACAATTCTGTCAGCTTCCAGTCATCTGGCTTCTGAAGGTGACAACCTCCCCTTGAAATAGGCACTTCACCTTTTCCAAGACTTTTATGTTCGTAGAAATTGGTTCATGTCATGGTATATCACAATTACTTACTTACTGACCATGGCAAGAAAATGTTGCAGTCTTTATCTCAACAACACCTTCATACACTTTATGGAATGAATTGTGTCCTTGGCCACTCACGATCCCTGGTCCCAGCCCCAGATGGGCACTGATTTCAGCTTGCCACTTCCCTCACTCATGGATGCCACTGGTCTCAGAGGACAGAGGAGCAGCATTTGGATGGCACCTCAGCTTCCTTCCCCTGTTGAGATACAGTCAGGAGTCAATAGATGATGGCGTAGTGACACCATCTTCTCTGACGTCATTTCTTTCTTTGATAGAGCAAAGTTTTCCATCTCATACTTCCATAACATACACATTACGTAGACAAAGCCTACAATCGAAAAGAAAGATGAGATACAAATAAAAAAAGATAAAGAAGAAAATATGCTTCCCTCATATAGTGTTTCCACTGTAGTCCAAACTGAACTCACCCACAAAATACTGGGGGCATTTGAACATGTGGATGGGAGGTAGATTTCATCTGTCATATAAGTTGGCAGAGTACATTGCAATCTACTGTCCTTATCTTGAAGAAAATGGTGTCATTTTAGTTGATAATTTGAAGAATGAAGAATGAAATTCAGGTCCTTTGAAAGACATGACTTTCCTTATGGGAAGACACTGCCAATACAGCAAAGGAACCCTAAGCGTAAGTTTCTCTCTACCTAAGCCAACTGTGGAAAACACAGACATAACCTAAGGTCTATGCACTATATACATGATACATTGTTATTTTGCTTAAGGGTCCTGAAGCAAAAGAAGATCAAAATAATTTTTACAATAGCACCTGCTTGAAAATAAGCAATTTATTCCACCCTTGTCAAATATTTATGGGTATCAAAATGGATGTCCTTGAACGAGGCCATTTCATTTCTGTTCTCCACTGAGGACAGGTTAGTGAGAGAAAACTCTAAACCTATTTCCTATTAATTTAACACAGTTCCAAATCTTTTGTGAAAAAGCAGCCACCCAATAACCTTATTTACTAAACTTCATGCCTAATGATTCTGACTTGGGACTTGTACCAGCAAGAGCTCATGCATCGTTTCACCCTATTGAATAGAGAGGAATCACTTCTATGCAATAAAATAATTTGATTTCCATCGAGAAAATGTATTTCAGAAAACCCAAGAGAATGAAGAAAACTATTACTTTTTATTACCCATATCATAATGTTCATCTTAATTACTGCTAAAGCAAGTTCACAGATGTAGTCTAATTGAATGTATAACTTTTTAATTGAAAAGGAGAAAAGTGTGAGATTTGAATTTTAACAATTGGGTGGAACTGAAGTTAAATCCTTCCTTTCGGAAAGCTTTCCTGGGAGAAATGATCCTCTTAAAAATGCCCTAATTGTCAGGTTTCAAAATTGCACAAATAAAGTATTTCAGAATTTGGAGAAATAAGTCCATGTTGTGTTAGCCATTCCAGCCAGGCTGAGAGCCGGGTCAAAGTGTCAGCATGCCGTGAGTCACATGGCAAACAAGTGGGACTGCTCTCAGCTCAACCTCTGACTTTATGACCCATCTCCAGGCAAAATATTTCCCATTTTACCTACAGAATAAAAGGTGGGGTCCTCATTCCCTCACCTGGATGACCTTTCTGTCTTCATGGACTCCAGCGAGAGGGTTCCCTCTAGTTCACAGTCTTCTAAGCAGTCATGGGAAGGCTCTCTAATGGAAGAGCAAGTTTCTAGGGCACTTCTGCCCACAAGACCAATACCTTGGGCTCGTTGGAATTCTTCCTGACAAGAATAAGCATCAGAGAAAAGAACTCAGCTGTGTCCCTGCCCTTCCATCCTGAAAAATAGGAGAGACTTCTAGGAATCTATCCAAATTGGTTTTGAAGAAATGGGAATCAGTTAAGGTATCTGGGCCTTTAGTTCTGGCCCCTTATAATCCAAAGCCCTACCTTTCTATTTATACTTACAAATAGAAAACAATGTTCTACCTATTTTTGGTAGCCTAAGCTTTTATCCATTCTACTACAGGTTGAGCAATAGAACCTTCTAGTGCTATTACTGCATTAGAGCTATACCTTTCATCTGTAATTGAACAGTATATCCTACATCCATTTTATTTTTCTATATAAAATTGCTTCCCTGGATGCACCACAATGAAACCTGCAATGGCTAAGCTTACTGAAAGGACGTCTGAGGTTCTCTGGAATAAAAACAAACAAGCAAGCATATATGTGCAACAGAAGGCTTATGGCTTAGATTCTTGTTATCTGGGCATGCATAGGAACACGTGACTTTTGTCAGACATTCCATTTTGCCAAAACATCAATTAGTCTGACTCATCAAATCCCCTGTTATATTTTGTATTGTGTATTGGACATGTTTCTATTTATACACCACGGAACACCACTTGAACTTCCACTGAAATAGCCTCTGAGTACGTAGATGGTAATCATATGCTTAAACAGCAAAAGAAGCCTTTCGTGACTCTTTTTCATGCATCTATAACCACTTCAGATGTCTTTTTGGAAACCAAAATCTGCAGAAACAATGTGTTCAAAATTGTATGGTTCAGCCCATTGCCATGTATCAGCTTCTACTGATTTCTTAAAGGCCAGGTTCTTCACTCACACTGAGGCAGAAGGAGTGATATGACTTTAAGGGTGTGGGTTATAATTCAAGTATGATTGTATTAGCATAAAAGAACATAAGCTGCTTTTTCTGAATGCAAACACAGTCCCTAAACCAAGGATGTAAATTAGTATTACAATGAACGCTGCCAGAAGGACAGAAGTTGGGAATGTTCTCTTCTCTGAGCAGCAGGAGACTGTTCAGGTCCCGCTGTTTTGAAAACCTTTCTCCCCTCATGCAGGCTGCCCTGCTAAGAGAAATCCATTTGAATATTTTGGCAATCACAGAGGCCCCCACATAAATTATGGATACAGAAATGCAGAAGACAGTCTAACAAATGGAACACGGTGGAATCTGTTTTTCCGCCACCATATGGTGTCGACAGAATGCCACTTTGTTTCTCTGGGAAACAGCTCATCATTAAAAAATAAATAGTATCTTTTCTGTGGGGAGAGAACCCACAGTCATTATTCTGAAAAATAACAAACAGCAAACTCAGTCCTTTGGTTTCACAATTGTTTTTTCCTTAACATTATTATTATTGGTGCACACATAGACCTTTTTTTTCCCCAGGAAAACTCACAACAGTTATACCATGTAAATGCACAAGAACTCAACATCCTGTTTTCCCAGATTTGAGGAACTAAGTCCAAGCGCAACACACACCCTGAACAATTGGGGCACTTCTTCCCTTCGCAAAACTGTTCTCCCAACATGACATATGGGTGTTACTTAACATTATGTAAAGTCATTTTAGTATAGATGGTGTAAGTTAAGTTACAAGTTAAACGCATTTAAGTTTGATATAAGCACTTCATGTTTATGGATACAATATATATAAACCATCCTGGTTTATGGAAAATATAACAATTTCCAAAATTAATTAGGATGACTTTATTATTTATGGAGTAAAGTTGTCCCTGGAATTCATTCTCTAATGAATTGGATAATTCATCCTCTCTTGCTGACCCAGGGAAGTTTATCATACTCCGTAAGTAAATGTAACGCAAAGCGCATCTGTGCCCTCCCCGCTCCCACGCTCCTTCTCTGGGGTTGTCCACTTTTGCCCCCACACACACACACAAAAAAAAAGAAAGACAAACTTTTGTACAAGCACCTGTCACCCTTCTGCAAAGCAGACAGCTGAAAATTGATATCTGTAAACAGATCACAGTGTTTTCAAATCAGCATAGTTCTCAAAGTATTTTCACAAACATTGCTTTATTTGATGTTCAAACAGCACTGAGATGCGGTAGAAAATGTTACCATTTCTCCTTTGCAAATACAGACATGGGAAGGGGGGTTCAGTAACTAACCTAGACATCAGCGTCAAGGCTGAACCCTGGTCTTCTGACTCCTAGGTGAGGGGTTCTGGTTGCTGGTGTGCTGTGTGCGTGTGCGTGTGTGTGTTTTACAATGTCCTACCAGCAGAGCAAAAGAAAAGCAAGCATCTATGAAGGTGATATTGTGTGACACAGGCAAATCTTTAAGATTCTGGGGCCAGAATGATCTGCTCCCATTTGTGGACTCTGTGACGTAGAATTCCAGGTCATGCAAAATAATGGGGCTGATCAGCTGCTTTGTAATGGTGCTTTAGTATGATGTGATTCTGAAACGAGCGAAAACTGTATAATGTGCCATCCTGTCTGAGTGACGACTAAGAAATTTGTACCAACACCAGGTATACGGGGAGGGCGCAAGATCTGGTCCTCCTGGGCCCAGACGTCAAGAACAGAGGAAGCACTTCTCCTCTCCTCCCCCAGGCTGTCTGTCAGCACTAAATCCTGTTTTGCAATGTAACACCCAGTGTCTCTGCCAAACGGAAGGAGTCCTCACAGCCTCATCTGCTGGGTTTCATGGCTACCACTTCTTACTCGGAAACGGAACTGATCTCTGGGTGTGGATGCCATTTTATTTCTTTCCTTCAACTCTCCCAGCTTTGTCCTTTCATACTCCTCAGCTCATGTCTGGTTTTTTTTTTTGCAAATGAAGAAGCAGGAAAATATTTCCTATCTGCAAAGTTCCAAGGCATATGCTTTGTTCCTTGTTACTAGAAACACTGTCCTCAAGAAATTGCATACAACTGGCAGATGATCCCACAGTGCTGTTGACAGCTTGTCAGCAGCGGTGTTGATGGCTGCATGGCATCAGCGCGCCCAGCCAAAATCCCCTCCACCCAGATGGGGGACTGAAGGAATGGAATTTATTATTTAGCATCACCCCTTATGAAAAGAAAAAGAATAAAAGTTACAGTAATGATACATAGTTACAATTAAGTAAAGTTAAAAATTCAGTTCTTCAGATGTGGTAGCCACATGGTAAGTAGCCAATAGCCACATGTGTCTAGTGGCCCCTGGGGGGTCAGCACAAATGTAGACACAACTTTGGTCATCACAGAATGTCCTTTAGGACAGCACAATAATGATAAATTAAACATTTCTGTGTGATTATTTCATTTATTAAATCACTCCCTCTATCAAGTGCATGCTTTTCAAGAGAAGCACAGTACAGGTAAGAAATGTAGGTCTGACCTGCTTCCTAAGGCTTGCTCTTGATTTCTTGCCTTTTAAGACAGGGGCCATAGAGACAGCGATGGCACAGGGCTGTTTCTAGAAGAAACAAGCCTGAGGTATTATGTAGCATTATTTAAGTGCTCAGTAAGTGGCTTAATTATACTAATAGCCATGCTCACTAGATTGTGTCCATAAATTTAGTCTGGTGCAACAATCATGGAATCATCTTTTTTCTCATTATGTTAGGCAAGGGTTTCTACTTTTATATTTGAATTGCTAACAGCATCAACAACCACCACACACAAAAATGAATGCTTATTGATTACTTAATATGAGCCAGGTGCATATATTTCTAGATTCGAGTTCTGCTATTGCTATATACTTCCCAATGAGTTGTTTATCCTGGAAGGAGTTACTGCACCTCGCTAACCTCAATTTTGCTAATATGAAAACTGGAGATGATGACAGTCCTTGTGAGAATTCAATTAATGCTGCACATGAAGCTCTTAAGATGGTGGCTAGTACATGGCAAGTATGCATCAAATGTCAGTTGTTTCTGTTACCATTTTCCAGGCACTTTATAGCTATTGTGTTAATTTTTTTATTTTTTATTATTCATTTTTAGAAAGGGGAAGGGAAGGAGAAAGACAGGGAGAGGAATATCAATGTGTGGTTGCTTCTCATGTGCCCCCTACTGGGGACCTGGCCTGCACCTCAGGCATGTGCCCTGATTGGGAATCAAACCGGTGACCCCTTGGTTCTCAGGCCAGCACTCAATCTCTTGAGCCACACCACCCAGGGCTTATGTTAATTCTTATAATTCCATAAGATATATATTACCATTACCTGCATTTAACAGATGCAAAAACTGAGGCTTGGAGAGGTTAAGACACTTCACCAATTTAACACAGGAGGTAAGAGGTGGAGCCAGGGTTTGAATCAGGTCTTCTGCCCTCAGAGCCTGAGCGCCTAACCTGGAGTGCGGCACCTACCTTGTGAGCTCTTTATGGGGATTTTAAATAATGCAAGTAAGCATATAGTACATATGTTTTCAGTGATTACATCATCAATAGGCTAAAGCTCATTAAAGAATATTTTTTACTTTGGTAGTAATTTTAGTGTTTTATGATAAGGAGGTGATTATGGTATTATCAGAGTGGAAGTTGTGTCTGATATTTTAATATTACAGAGCATTTTAGAGTTTTTTAATGATGCAACTTTTATGGTTGATATGCCATTCCTTCTCTTAAATTCTATAGTGCTTAAAATAATGATGATGGTGATGATATAATTCTATCCAAACAAACCAGTAACCAGGTGTTACCTAAAAGAGGGGCAATGACTATGGTTCTTTTGAGACCAGGAGCTGTCCTTTGTGGGAGAGTCTTAAATGAAATGAAAGATGACAGCTGTGTACAGGGAGCTGTCCTCAGTAGAAGAACTGAAGGGGGAGTTCTGAACTTGGAGACGTACGCCCAGCCAAGGTCGTGCACACCCCCCGCTGATCTGGGATGGAGTCACATCAAAGGAAATGCTTTGCAGACCACAATTTTTCATGTTATTCCAGCTTGAAGCAACCTGAGAGTATTAGCATAAAGCAACATAAGTCATTTCAGAAGGCACAGTCAGGGAGTCAGTATTTTTTATTGCTCCTTTTCAGAAATGTGTTAAACTACAACACTGGATACTTAAGCTGATTATTTCTGCACCAAATAACATCTGACCTCTGATAAGGCAAACTCTTTAGGAACCAAACGCAAATCAAAGAAGCCATAGCTTTAGCCACTGAGGAAAAATTAAAGGGAGTGATGAGAGATCATTTGGGATTTGGGTTGAGGCTATCAGATTGTCATGGTAAAAAAGGATAAACGGTCTTTTTCGCAATATGCAACATTTTTCCTCTAGCAAGCAGAGTGAATAAATCTAATTTCTCAATATTTCCAGGCAGCACAGAATGAGATATTGTTAAAAAAAACTGCGTGGATATTCTAAAGATGTTTTATATTGGTTACCTAAAGGCCGAAGAGTCATGGGTGTATGTGATGATATCACAGGGGTCCAAGAAGAATGCGATTGGTTAAAATGGTCAGTCAGAACAAACTGGCTGCATTCCAACAAAAATCAAAGTTAATCCTGTGCAGGGATTCCAAACTTCAGTTTTTCCAATTCCCCAGGGAGATACGGCTTAATGAGAACTCGTGTATGAAAGACGGTGACGCGAAGGCTCCAGCTGCCCGCAGCCTAACCGTGCTACAGTGTGATGCCGCCTGACAAAACGTGCGGCAGCCTTGGCCTGCGTTGAAGGAGGCAGACTGAGCAGCTCCTGGGAGCTGATATTTGGAATGGTTTCTGTGCTGGAGAGAGGTCATCGAGAGTTCAGACAGTGTATACACAGGCCGTAAAAATGTGAGCAGGATGTGGAAACCTGGAAAATACAAGCTGGGCAAGAGATACCTGAGAGCAAAAGAGAAGACACTTTATCAATTCAATAACAATAATTACATGTATGGACGTTTTAAATTGTTGCCTTCTCGAGCTGAGTACAGCATGCCCGGGATCACTGTCTGATATATCTGCAGTCCAGCTGAGCTTGACTCACTCTGGGACCACATGTTTTTTACCTTGTATTGTTTGTAAGTAATCTCATCAAATTTCCTGTGAGTTTCCCCAAGCCAGGAAAAATGTGTGTCTTGTTTAGTTCTGTGTTCCCCACAGCAAATGGGAACAACTCCAGGAGGCCCTCACTGAGTATTTGTTAATTTCTGCCAACATGTCACTCCTTTTTTCTTCCTCTTTTTTTTTTTTTTGTTTGCTATTAGGTTAAACACTGTTCACAATCTGGAGTAGACTTTTAACTCCAACTTCGCTGTTCTTCCTGCTCTTCCAGATGGGCCATCATAATGTATTACCATTAGCAGCCTCTCCAAAGCCTTAATTGGACAAGTTAGGCATTTGGTATCAAGGGGGCATAGAATTCAATTGAATTTAGATACCCCAGTATCTACTTTTCAAATTCCAAAAGAGGAAGTGAAAAGGCCTTGGGGTAGCAAATGCTGTAACTTCACTGGCAAAGTGTGAAGAGAGCAGGTAACCTGCACAGGATAAGGGATATCTTCACTCTCTTTCTGTTGTCACTCCCCATACACACAGCCCCATTAAGCAGCATACCTCTAACTGCTTGAGTCAAACCTGTTCGGAAAAAGGAAAAATATCAACTAGAAAAAAAATGTTCTAATATGAACAGCACTTTCAGAAATGCATTTGAAATTCTTAATAAAAACTATTTCATCTCTTTCCTTTCTTCCCATCACAATCTAAGTTATTGAGGGTAAAATTCAAATGAACATATCTTACCAAAATATTTATTCAAATAGGAATGTTAGTGATTTTCAGATGCTTGCCGGCAGAGTGGAAACAGAAAGATAAACGACTTTCTCACCCTATTCGGGAGTTATTGTTATCTTTCAGCCTCTGATGTTGCCTCATTATCGAGGGGTACACAAATCCAGGCAGTGCATAATTTGGGAACCAAAAGTAAAATAGTAAAACATTTCTCAAGATGCTCTTGCTATTTTTTTTTTTAAGAATTAAAATGCAGGGAAAGAAGTATAACTCACGTTGGCTCTTCCCAGACATTAAAATTCCAAGCACAGAACCGTGTGCATCATTTCTCCGTGGGATGCTACCCACACCTTGCAAGGAGCAGGCTGGGATTCCAGGCTGCACGGCTCCTGGACCTTCAGGTGCAATGCTGGTTTGGCCCAAGTTCGTTCGCCACATTTTACACAGACTGTGCAACGGAGGTCCAAGGATGGGAAGCAGCCATAACTCTTCTCAGACACATCTGGCAACAGTTACAAAACGAATGTCTTCTACTCTTCTTACCAATGGACAAAATAATCACCTGCACTGTTTACTTCCGTTCTAATCAGTCAGCCAATCAAGTGAAATGAGAGATTGCTTAATTACGCTCTCAGCTCTGCGGAGGACGAAGGGAGTAGAGAGCAGCTTTGCCTGCTAGGAAACCGGACTCAGACCCACCTGAACCGATGAGGGAGTGGCAGAGGATGAGGCACACTTATATGAGAAAACTTTTGGGACAGTGATTATAAGGGCTCTGATGGGCTTGAAGGTGTGGTTCCAGCAAAGCCAGAGAGTCATACAAGGAGGGTGCTTTCTCTGTGGGCTTTCTGGTCACCCCGGCTGCATTGTCTAGGATCAACGGCCACGTCAAGAGGCTTCAGATGCGCAGCACCAGCTGCGTGTGGCCTGGTTCACCTCTGGTGCTTTCCCATTCGCCGTCTGGCGCTGTGTGGTCTGGCACTCTTGTTACTGCCAGAAATCCCCGTCTATTGGCCCACTCTAACCTCCCCCAGACATCGGACCAGAGTCCATCTTATTCTGTGACAGTCACGGGGATGCTTTTTCTCCCTCTTACCAGTCTGTGGGGGGCCCCGGAGGGCCACAGGCGCCTTTAGCAATTATAGATGCTTAAAAATGAAAAAGTATTTTAGAAGTCCAGAGGTTGGTCTCCGAGTACAGTAGGACAATTTTTTTTCCACCTGTACTGCATAAGGCACCATGCAAGACATAAGACAACATGCTTGTTTTGGCACATATAGAAAATCTGAACTTTTAGTCCCAAACTGACTCTTGAATTTAAAAATTGTATTAAAAATGTTTTCAAACCTATTTTGCTTACTCTCAAAGTATTTCTCCCCCTCCACACTCTCCTCTAGGCTGTATGTCCGCCAATAGCTTTCATAAAATGGTCACCTGCCATGGCACAGCCCCCTAATGCATATTCTGGCAAAAGAGGGCATTTGCAAAGGGGAAATAGAAAGAATAATTATTTAATCCTGACACCTCTTTTATGCCTTTATTTTCTCAAAACTAATATGTCAAACTAATTCAAGTTATCGTGTTCATTTTTCTCCAACAGAAGACACAGAACTGAAGTAATGAGCATGCTCTCGATAATAATGAAGACAATGCAAACACAGTCACACTGAGACCAGACCAGGACTGTAATATACCCAGAGATGTAAAATTTTAATTCAAAAGTTAACAATTCATATATCACTTGTTATCTTCACCTGTCAACACTTCTGGCAGCCTATTTTAATATTTGGTATTGTTTCATACTTTATCTTATACAAAGAATTTTATCCTCTTCTCACTGGATTCCTGAACATGAAAAAAAGTGTGTGTGGGGGGGGGGCATGTCAGGGTTTTAAATTTTAGGCCTAGATGATGATAGCAATGGTTTCTAGTGACAAAAAAAGAAGTTCCTATTCTCATAAGAAAGGTTGATCTCTCTTCAGCCATAGAGCAGTTAATCACCAGAACCAATTCTAAATCCATCCTAATTGATCAAGGACAACTTCACATAGGTAGCCAGGCTTCTGACAGCCAGCCAATCAGTGACAGCCCACTATATCTGAAAATCAGCCAATGAATAACAACGATTTTCAAGTAGCATGCTTTCACAGCTAAAGATCAACCAATATCTAAACACCCTTGTTTTGGAAACCCTACCACTCCCTGAACATCAATGTTCCTGAATTTCTATACAAGGTCAGCTCTCTGCTTTGCTCAGCATGAACCCAAGAGCAAAGCTCTCCCCTGTTTAGCAAACACCACATTCATATCCTTGTTTCAGAATCGGAGTGATGGATGCTTTCATGTCATCTAATTTGATATCTCATTAGTATATAATATTGAAAGCTTTATTCATTTACTTATTTATACCCGCATTTATTTCAAATAGAATATAAGGTGGTTAAATATTATAACAGTCAACTAAACACCCACGCTGTAATGGGCCCAAGTGTGTCTATAATGCAATCAGCCAATAAAATTGTCTGTTTAGACTTTTGGTTTATTCAAATGGAACACATCCATCAGTCATCCTTATTCCTGCACCTTCTCTCCCAATGGCAACTAGCAGCTAAAGCTTCAAGTGAATCATCACACAGTACAGAGAGAGGTGATAGAACATGAGGATGTTTAACATGGTGAACAGGCTGGGCCCTGCAAGGTTGTTAGCCTTCATCTCAGCATGTTCAGACACCATGGGCTTGAAAGAGGTTCCCAATATTTATCCCGTTTGTTCACAACGAAAAGTAAAGAGAACAAGAGTGAATTATTTCATTTACATACATTTGAGGTGCCTGAATCATGAAATCTCTTCTGAATAGCAATTATTTCCATAAAACCAAAAGGCTTCAAAGAGCTTGCACATAAGACATCATGTATTGTTTTGTCTAAAGGAGACCTTTTATATTTGTTAGCAGATTTGCAGGGAGAATCATATATGTAACTATAGACAGCATTGTCATCTTAAAGTTATTATTTACATGCTATTTTTAGATCCCCTCTACTTTACCTGAGTTTATTACTGTAAAGGGTGCAAAACTTTGTTGAAGACCCCACATAATAGAATGACTTATGTAGACCATGGTAGCCTGAACCCTGGGAGACTCATTGTTTCCAGAGAGAGCTCATCACACATTTTAGGAGAATCAGGTCCCCTAGCAAACTGTGTTTGTCTGTGATAAATACCATGACCCTCAGATTCTGTATGTCCTCTGAGCAAGCTTTTCTGTCATCTGTTGTAAACCTGCCCCCATGGCCTCCCCAGGTTCTCTGGTTCTTACCTCAATGATTCTGAACATGCTCTTTGCCCACGTGTATGCTATTTTTCCCCCCTTCACCTTTAAATGCCCAAACCCTCTCCTTGCTCAGTAATTCCATATCTAACAGGAAGGCATATACTATCACATCCTGACACCCTCTCTCCCTTCTGTGAGCTCACAGACACAGTCCCAGTCAATGCCCTCATTTTTTCATGTATTCATGTATTCATTTACTTAACACCATTACTGTGCACCTTGGTGGGAAATATGCAATCGTTTGGTAATGACAACTGGTTACCAGTTGTCTTACAGTTATCTGTGTTCCCATTTTACCCTCCCTTGTTAGCTGTTAACCTCCAGTGCAAAGGATGTGGATTTCTCATTGTGTAGTGCTTAATAGATACTAAGTAGCTGAACAAGTCTGCCTTTTGTGTGGTGGGAAGGCTCCCAGAAGTGGAACCAAGAAAACGCCATGTGATTCAGTTATCAAACAGTATCTGATCTAGCCTGGTGTATTTTGTTCACCATATTTCCCTTGAACAATTTTTAACATGCTCCTTCTACAGTGCATGAATCAGGAGCCCTCTAACAAACAGAAGTTGTAGCAGTATATTCACAGAGTGCATGAAATAAGTTTTAAAACCTCCAGCCATTGGTAATTTTCAATCATTTTAAAAATTCTATCAATTCAGCTCACAGGCTGCTAGAACTCTGTGTGCTTGACTATCCTTAAGGACACCGTGTATTCCTGAGAAGATCGCGGTTTTGGATCTCTCCAAAGTGTGGAAGACACCCTGCAGAGGCTTGTTAAGATAACTAATAGCCATGAGCATCAGACGAGAAAGGCTAAAAGCACAGGACCATTTATTTGTCCTTATGATTTGAAGGACATTGAGGTCGGGGCTGTTCATCATGATCACTAAAGGCTGAATGTGTATGTTAAGAACTGCATTTATATTAAGAATTTTTGTTAACACCCACACCACCTGTGGTTGTTTAAGAAACAGAACGTGTCCTACAGAGTGAGAAAACAAATTTCTGTAAGACAGAACCTCTGTCCTCAGCGTCTTCACATGTGTATAGCTTATCAGTCAGTCCTTTCTTAGTGTTTATGGCAGGGGCTCCTCCTTGGGTAGGTCCCTCCCCAGTCCAGGTCCTTGCATAATCAGGGCTCTCTGAATCTGTCCCCGCTGGGGTCCAGCTGGCGCATCATTGCCCACCTTGCCCCTCCCTCCATGGAGGTGTCTCCTGGGACTGTGGATTCTATTCCTGCCCCTCTCCACCTGTCTTCGCCAAGAGCTCATCTGCTTGCAGCACACCCTCTCCCACCAGGATGTAAATGACTCCCAAATCTATTTCTCTGCTTTGCATGTCTATCTCTCTCCATCACAGGGTACTTACTGCACGCTGTTGGCAGGCAATCATTACTCAGTAAATACTTGCTGACTGATTGTGGGATAAGAGGGAAGTAATCTTCTTCCAGGGAAATGCATAAAGGGTTGTTCTGGGTCAAGATGGCCTTGCCCTTCCTAAATTCAAAGCTAGAGAGAAAAAGATGAAATTACCACCGGTAAAACTCCTTAGAGGAAAGAATAGTGTGCTTTTTGTTCCACGTCTGCTGTGTTTATCTGCATAGCAGTGGGTCCCTGCTCTGGGATTGTCCCTCTCTCTCCATTCTATGTCCATGACAGGTAGTGCCACCTGATCTGCTCCCACACCCACTGACTGGGCATTTGGCCCAAACTAAGACAAGGATCCCTTCCCCTGGGATTTGCTGACTTGAAACTAATAGGCATTCTCTCTGCTGGTATCTGAAACTGGAAAATATAACACTCCAGGGATGTTTTCCATCATCGAGTCACTAACCCAACAAATATTTGCTGAGCACCAATGATGTGCTAGGGACCATGCAGTAGAGAGCCAGGACAAAAGTCCCTTCCCACTAGTGGAGGAAGACAGATGATAAATAAATAGGCAAGTGAATATAGGGTATGATAGACGTGATAAGATGGAAACCCACTGTCCGGAGAAATCACTACCTGTGATGTCCAAACTCAGACTAAGAAGGAAAGGAAATAAAGCAAAACAGGAATGCCCATTACAATACGTCTGTTTCCCATGCTCCTTTCTATGATTTTTAAGCTTGAAAATGATAATAAAACGATCATAAGGACACTTAGCTGGGGAAAGGGGTCGAGGTGTCCAGCACTGCGCTTAAGGTAGTAGTATGTTGGTTAATCTGCACACCTGCCCGTGGAGACGAGCACTAAAAATCAGCTCAGTTGTACAAAGGCAGACACTGATGCACAGAGAAGTCCAGTAAACTGGCCAGTGGCACAGGGCGAGCCGCAGAGCCAGCGTCCAAGTCCAGGCTGCCTCCCACCGGAACCCCAGCTTTGGCTGCTCACAGCACCACACTGCCCGTGAGCCACGCCCTCGCCCCAAAACCCCACGAAAGAAAGTACAGTGTAGCTCAAGGAGCTCGCGGCCTAGGTGGGAGGCCGGCCCGTCAGGGCACGAGTGTGGCCCAGGCGCTGTCATTACACAGACAAAATTACCTACAATTATAGAAAACTGGGTGTG
Organism: Tonatia bakeri; assembly: GCA_004024845.1. Classification (NCBI taxonomy): domain Eukaryota; kingdom Metazoa; phylum Chordata; class Mammalia; order Chiroptera; family Phyllostomidae; genus Tonatia; species Tonatia bakeri. Next base: position 196,812 of record PVIA01000037.1, read on the forward strand.
GACTTGAATTCTCAGTGCCGTTTAACCTTTCAGATTCATCTGCCTCCGAGCGCAGCTCCACCTACTTCCAAGCGCAGCAGCCCCGACTGAACGCCTGCCGCTTGTGCAGAAGGCCGGATGCAGGGGAAGAGCCTCCTGGGTGAGATGTGGAAATGACAGCCCACTTCTGCCCCCATCACTGGAACAAGCTGTCTTTGGTGCTTGCTGAAACACAGGAGAGGAAGCCACGTGGCTTCTGTCCAGCACTTCCCCAACCTGACTCTTCGTTACAACTTACTCAAAAAATGTTGCGAGAACTTCCTCCTGGCAAATACACGGGTGATATGGCTGGCGCAGAAACGTGAGCCATGCCCAATATTAAGTCAAAATGAAATGGAAAGATGCTTTGCAACTCTCCGTCAAATGCAAAATTATATTTCAAACCACAGGGACTTTACTGGGATTTTTTCATGTTTTTTCTTTTCTTTTTTTTTTAAATGCAATACGTTTCTATTAAGTTGGCTGCCAGTGAATTAAAGAAGAGGCAGGCAGACATGTGCCGCTTCTTCATTCAATCATTCACTATGCTCTCCCACTTCCCCACCCTGCGTTTCAGCCTCCTACCAGAAAAGCCCAGGTCAGAAAGTCTGTCTCCCAGAGAGAACTGAACACCTTTTGAAAGAACACAGTGGCCTGTGGCCTGAGCAGCAGCCTACAGGGAAAAGGGTGGGGGTGGGGAGAGGGGGCTGGGAAATGTAGCAGAAAAGTGGGTTAGGAAGGCGTCTTTAGAAGCTAAAGTGCTTGGAAATTGGATGTCAAAGCCCAACCAGGTTTTTCTTCCCTAAGGGCACCTTTTCTCATCTGGAGAAATATTAAGTTCATTTCCACACTGCTCTCCTGGAATTCACAATTGGTATCAGTTCAGGGAACAGTGGCAAACCCAGGACAGGCCCCTTCCTGAGCAGGGTTTTCCCAGCCCCCTTCTCCCTAGGCGCTGGCTGCCTCCTAGCACAGGCTCCCACCCCTTCCCCTGTCCTCAAGGAGGTGCTTCTGTTTCCCAGCCTGGATACCCAGGCTTGGGAGTTCCCCTCACCACATCACAGAACTCCGATCATCAAGAACCTGTCTCATTCATCCAGAATTCCCCAGAGTGTGAAAGAGTGGGAAGAGCATGGGTTTTGAAGTCACGCAGATCTCGCTTAAACTCTGACACTTACATTCAGCAGGTGACTGACTGAGATCACTTACCCCCTCAGGGGTTCCCTTTCCTTCCCAGTACAAGGTGAGAGAGGAATCCATGCCTAACCTACTTGCTCTGATCATTAAAAGGAAGCCTAAAATAATTCGCATTTTTTTTTGAAGGACTGTTATGTGCTGGGCACTATTCTGAGCTATTTGCACGCCTTGCTTCCTTTCATCTTTATAACAGATCATAAGATAGATCTTAGTCTGAGCTCTATTTTATGTATATGGAAATTGAGGCTTAGAGAAGTTAAATAAGTTGCCTGAGGTGCTTTATCCTGGAAGATACATAATAATCATAATCACCACAATAGCTACTTTGTGGTACATTGACTGTATGCCAGAGAAGTGCAAGATATTTTACTTGCATTGTCTTATGTGTTCCACATTTTTTCAACTGAGGAAACTGAGTCTCCAAAAGATGAAGTACCTTTCTGTGGCTCTTCAGTCACTATGTAACAGAGCAGAGATGTGACCCCGGGTAGCAGAGTCGAAGTCTTTGAGCTTAACCGTTTCTGACTCTCTAGTGATGGCAGCTTCACCACGCGGCAGCTTCTTAATACACTTTGTTAAATCAAATGGACTCTGTGGGGAGTTTTCCATTCAAACGCATCAGATTTCTTCTGGAGGAAATATAGGTTTCAAGTCTTATGCACACTGGATTTGATTTTTCTTTTTAGTTTCTGCATGGAGAAAGAGGGGTCTAAAAGAGGACCGTGAGGAAGGATCAGGGTTACAGGACTCAGCCTCAACTGTTCAGCCCCTGAAATGAAGTTCAGCTCACCATCTCCTTAATTTGGGAACCAAAACTGACCGCACTCACGGCAGCTTCCCAAGCTGCTAGAATCCACCCATAGCCACACAGTTTTGAAAATGCACACAAAGCACTTCATTAGCAAGCTTCACTGCCCAAACAGCGATAGCAACACAAACAGCCAGTAAGAGAGGGCTGATTACGTACAACCCAACTGTATACAGCGTCATGCATCCATGAAGACGGTAGTTATGAAGACTGGAGAGAGCGAGGAGCATGCTTAGAATGTTTACCATGTGGTGTTAACTGATAAAATATGGCACATGCAGCCGAGAATTGATTTTATCTATTTAAAATATGAGTATTGATAAAAATTAAAAGCAGAGATTAATACAAAGGGAATTAAATGCTTGTGTTACCTACAATGGTGCTATTCTGGGTGGTGTTTGATAGGTTTTTAAAATACCCTATGGTTTTGACAGTAAAACATCAGAATTACACGTGAAAATACACTGTGGACGCTGCCCCAAGAGGAGTGCTGTGGAAGAACAGGCAGTAACTATTCACAAGGATTTTCTTGCCATTATTTCCCTGCCCTATAGACAAAAGGGAGAGGAACAAAGAAAACCAGCACGTGCAATAATAATTTGCTTTCTGGCCCATGAAGCATGTCTATACACTACTTTTTTTATCTGCTGCTTTGGTTAAGTGAGGGATACACTTTATACATTCTCCCAATACTACCTTTTAAGTGAAATACAGAACAGTCAGGAACCTCTTGCTCATGAGGATGCAGAGGTGAAATGATGGATCCATGACCTGAACCAGGAGTTTTCACATCTAGCCCAGGGGTCTTTTCTTGCACCAGGCATTCGTTATATGCCAGTGACTGCAAGTAGGTCTTTGTGCATTTGGGGCGTGCACAGTCACCATACTGAAACATGCTTCAGAGCTTAAAGAGGATGCCCAGTTGCGCACTTGCCTTCCAGGCTCCTGAACACATTATTCCCCTCATCCCTCTAAGCCCCGCCCCTTTTGCCAGCCCCCCCCCCCCCCCCCCCCCCCCCCCCCCCCCCCCCCCGCCCACACCCTCAGCCTCAGGGCTCTGAGCTCCCAGGCATGGGCTCTGTTCCCTCTGGGGCTGATTTAGGGCTTTAGCCTTGATCTCTCTGCAAAATTAAAGGCTTAACTTCCGTGTCAGAGAGCAAGATTGGGGAAAGGCATTTGGGAAATGGACACAATCCTGTTCAACAGCCAGGATATCAGCACTGCCACCTTTACTGTCTACCCACTGTGTGGCCTCCTCCGGTACCACTGGACCTCATGGGGCCAGGGGGCAGCTGCTCTGTGAGGAGCCCAGGTGGACAACAGCCACAGGGAGGCACTCTGCTCGAAGCCCTAGTAATCTCTGCTGAGAGTAACAGGTGAATTCTCTATGGGATGGGCAAGAGTACATGCCAGATGCTTCCCTCTGCCTGGTCCTATGTGAAGAAGGCTGTGTGTGTGTGTGTGTGTGTGTGTGTGTGTGTGAGAGAGAGAGAGAGAGAGAGAGAGAGAGAGAGAGAGAGAGAGACCAGGAATTCCAGTCCAGGCCTTTCGAAATGTATCAAAAATCTATGTCCACACTAACCTGGGATCCAATTTCCTGCCCGGCCTCTCTGTTGAATAAAGTACAAGGCCGCCAATCTCACAGCACATTTCCTTTTATTCAAGTTCAGCCTTCCCCGCCCCGTGCCTGGGTTGTAGGTCATGGTCTCGGCTGCTCCCTGTGGATTGAAAAGGTTGACTCCTAGATCTCCGCGTGACCAGCTTCATTCTAGAGAGACTGTCTGAAGTACTTCACCACGGTTTAGCTTCCACGTCATTTATCACCAGCATCGCCTCACGCATGAAAGTGCGGGGAGATTTAAGGCGCTGGCATTTGCTCACAAGGTCTCCCTTAGTGAAACAGCGCCTAACATGCTGCTGAACTGGCTCCGCCCCCAAGACATAACTCTCCTCTCTCCGGCATGACTATCTTCCAACAGACCAGCGTAGCCCTCCGCAAGGGGAGAGCTTTCCTCGGAACACAGACGTTCTATTGCAATGAAATGAACATGACACCGACAGGGCTGGGTCACGACCCATCCGTGCACTCTGAATCCCTGTCTCAAAATCAGCCAGCCAGAGCCCAGTTTTGTCGAAACAAATGAAAGACGGAGAAATCCTTTGACACTGCATGGGAGACGAATCGAGAAAATACCACTTTCTGGAGTTGGGAGGGAACTGGGTTTTAGGCCTCACTTGGATTTTGGCTTCTTCGATTTACTTCCATGCTTCAAGCATCAACTTTCCTTACTCTATGAACACGTACAATAATTAAAATCACAGGTAAACTCTTGATGAGTCTATTTCTGGTTTTACTGGATTCCTCTTTCTAGAAGTAGAATTTCTAGTTTCACACAAACAAACACCTGGAAGCTGCATGCGCTGAAAAGAGTCCATCTGCAGGATTGCACGGGTGCTAGGAGTCACACAAATGCAGTCTCCACAATCCGAAGTCACAGAGGATCGACGTTTTCTCCAGAAAGGTGAACACTACATTCAGAAATGTTAATATCCTGTTCGGTCAAAAGAATGGCCTCCCATAGGTTCAGCACACCTTCTTCCTGCGTTTGAAAGACCTTGTGCAAATCTGCCCTGTTACACAGTCACTCACAGCATGAGCCCAATACATGCATGTGCACACACACACACACACTGGATTTCTGATACATGGTCCCATAGTGCTTCCATTGAAGAGCTTTCTTTTTTGGAGCACCAGTGTCCTCTGAAATTATGACGAGCCATTGAGAGTGGGCGACTCTCTGAAAGGTCATGCAGTCAACTGTCAAGATGTCTGCTTACACCCTGGAGTGAGGCTTCGGTGACATGAAATGACATTAGACTTACTAAATTGTGTTTAAGCCTTTTGTCAGTTATAAGTGAAGATGCATTTCTATTTGTGTCTAAGGTACAGAAAATAATTAATGGTTCATTATTCCATTTTGCCCCTGTGACTTAGATTTGGATTTCTCTGTCTCACCGTGGGTCTGCTCATTTCTTTCTTTTCAGGGTAAATGTATGTTCTGTCCATTTCTGCACACCAGGGCTTGGCTGTAGGCTAAATAGGATGCCATTTGTTCAGTTAATTGCAAATTTCTGGAAAGTGCCAATGTCTAATAATGCCTCCTTTTCTAGGTTGCAATTAGTGATAAAATTCCATAATTCAAGAAAATTCTTTTGGCTAAGGAAAGTCCCTTGTTAAAGCAGAAATTCTCTTGGAAGGTGCACTATAAGGAGTCATTATATGGCATTCACCCCACTGAGAAACTTTGTGTGACATTCCTTATGTTATATGGACCAAATAAGAAAGGGAAAATACAGGTCCGGAGTGTGGGTATCACATGAAGGCTCTATGGTTATGAAAGCAACCATAACTCAGGGGAAATAAGTAGAGAAAGGGCAGGTCTTCTACTGGAGAATGACAAAAATTATTGATTTTATTCTTTGCCTATTGGCCAGATTCCAAAGCTGCTACCCATGAGCCAGGTCATAAAAGATTTCCCATATGGATTGCTGTGATATTGGCAAAGAAAAATTGTACCAGACAGAGTTAAATAGACAAGGAGGACTTTATTTAAGACTGCTGTAATAGGGAAGAGATCTCGGTCTCCACTGAAACAAAATGCTTCAATGTCTTCCGCAGGAGGTTTTGAGTACTAGGGTGAGCTAACAGAAAAGTACTGCAGGGCATTCGAGGGGAGGCTGACTGGTCGATGGGATAAAGCCATCTCTGTTTGTTAATTGTTGCTGATGGAAGCTCAGCTACTGACCTCCCACAGAGATTGGGAGGTAGGGGTGCTATTTCTTGATGGCTACATTTCAAAGGGATGACCCCCAGGTCCTTGCGAAAGAAATGTCTGGGTTGTGAACTTGGCGAGAAGCTCGGAGAAGATGTATATCTTAAAGGAGTAGAGAAATGATTTTTAAATTACAAGTTTTCTAAAATGAGTGCTCTAAGAAAAGGAAAGTCAGGGGTCAGTCTAAAGTTTAGTCAAACTGAAGGGAATGCTAAGGCCATCTTGGTCAAAATATTGCCATATTGGTGAACATGTAATGAGCACTTACTAAGTTCTAGGTTCTTCACATGCACTGCCTCATTTTACAGCAGTGCTTTGCTGTTCTCATTTATAGTTGAAAAAAACCCACAGAGGGGCTAGGTTTCCTGCGCAGGGTTATATTAGACCCAGGCAGTCGGCATGGGAGTCTATAATCTTAAGTGCTCTCCTTAGCTTCCTTGATGCTAATAGAGCAGAGAGCCAATCCTGGTACCTCAATGTCTGACCTTAAAATGCATCCTTGAGTGGAGGCAGAACTTGAGACTGTTTTTAGATAACAGAAGAAGTCAAAGGTGGGGGGACTAGTCCTCCATGATGGTACTGTGTTATATGAGACTCTGTGTGAACAGACTGGACAACTTGCGTGGGGACGAAGGTGCCTGTGGCAGCAGGGTGTGCTGCAGACACGGTCGTGGGCTTGTCCGAGAACAACGTGCATGTGGGAGAACTGAACCGCTGCTCACTGATTTTCCCAGTGCCCGTCTTTATGCCCCACAGAACAAAAGAAAAAAAATGCATTTATCTGGCACTTACTATGTGCCAGACATTGCTCCAAATGCTTTACATCTATGAATTCTATTCATTAAGATACATGCTACTAACCATCTTACTTTGCAGATGAAGACAGTGAAACCAAGAAGGGTATTTTTCCTAAGGTTGGACAACTAGTAATAGTAGATCTGAGATTTGAATCTTAGCAATGGTAAAGCTGTTCACCCTAGTATGTATATATTTGCAAACCCGAGCAAACCTCACAGATGCGAATAAATACAGAAGCAAGGACACAATTAAAGGAAACTATTGGACAAACTAAAATCATTAAAGCTCATTTAGTTTACTCTTTCTAACACCAATGAGAGGGCTGAAACTCAGAAAGCCTAGGGGACTCTCCACCCACATTCAACATAGGCAGTGGCAGCTGGAAGGACAGAATCCAAAGAGCCTCGGCAACACAGTGTGCCATGAACGCACGCGTGTACTGGATGGGCCCAAAAGTCTGTTTAGTGTTTTCTGTAAGATAAAAGATACATTTTTCTTTTTCTTTTTTTTTAAATTGTATTTATTTATTTTTAGAGAGGGAAGGGAGAGGGGGAGAGAGAGAGAGAAACATCAATATGCAGTTGCTGGGGGACATGGCCTGCAACCCAGGCATGTGCCCTGACTGGGAATCGAACCTGCGATGCCTGGTTCGCAGCCCGCGCTCAATCCACTGAGCTACACCAGCCAGGGCTAAAAGATACATTTTTCATTCTCACCAATAACTTTATTGATTTGGGTATTTTGAGTATGTTCGCTGTCTCCTGCTATTGGCTTCTAGTGGGCAGAGGCCAGGGGTGCTGCTAAACATCTTCCAATGCATAAGACAGCCCCACAGCAAAGAATTATTTGGTCAAAATGTCAATAGTACGAAGACACTTTGCAAACCACTTTTGACACGTTCGATCAGTCACAGCACATTCTCCACACGCTGCACAAATCTTTTTTTGTGTGTTTCAGCTGTGTTTTTACCTTTCTTGAAATAATAAACCATAATATGCTAAAAATGTTGCTTATTTTCTTCCATCTTCAACATTAAAGTGGCTGCACAAAAATTTACCAATTTTCATGTTTGTTTAAATGTGCACTGATAGAGCATCTGCCACAAGACAATCTAACAAAATTATTTTGAATGAAGACAACTAGGCACTACCAAAGTCATCTTACCAAAAAAAAAAAAAAAACAACTAAATGAACTTTTTGGCCAACCCACTAGCATGTACATATGTATGCATGTTGAGGGTATTCATTTAGTAGAGTGATCTGGTGGGTGTTTGCCCATGAAACTATGTGCTTCATATTTAAAATCAACCAAGTATTGAGTGATTGGTCTTCGAGTTGAAAATAGTATTGAGAAGCAGCCTCTCATACCACTTTGAAACACATACAAGTAGTATCAGATACAGGAGTTCTTAAAAATATCTTGAAGTATTACTGGGGAAAATAGAATACTTTAAGTAAATAAACTAGAGCCTGCCAATGTATATAGGGAAAAAATGCTCATTTTAAAAAGAATGCAGATAATTCAAAAGACCAAAGGTCATTTTATACATAAAATTTTCCAAAACATACTTCTAAATGTATCTAGCTTTCACGCAACATTTCCTCACTTCATCATTTAACAAATATTTACTGAATGCCTACTAAATGCTTTATACTCTTCCTGGGCATTTGGGCTCTACAACAGGCAGCATCCCAGCCCTAGCAAAGCTTACCTTGTAGCAGGGGAAGATAAACAATACATGATACATTTAACAAAAATGGAGGTTGATTCCAGGGGAACAGGAAACAATACATCTGATAAGGGGAATCCTACTGAGGTGGGTGCTGCAGTATCAAATAGGGGTGGCAGGTGATACTCTGGAGAAAATGACCATTAGGAAAAACTTAGAGGTGGTGAGAGACAGGTAGTTAGGTGTCTGGGATAAAAGCTGTCCAGGCAGAGCAAACAGCAGGAGTAAAAGCCCTGGGGCAGGAGAGGGTCTAGCATATTTAAGACATACCAGGGAGGGTGGCGTGATTGAAACAAGACTAGATAAGAAACGGTCATCCAGGGACCACACTTTGAAATGGGTCTGAGCAGAGGACTGTCACAATCTAGCAGAAGTTTTCAATTTGTCTTAGGAGAATTCTAAGAATAGAGTTGTAATTCACGTAAGAAATGATGGTAACACAGGGAAACTTCCAGTACTTCACCATTAAACATTCTTTCCCGTAGATTGTTTAAAAACTCAAAGTCTAACCATTCTATTAATGCTAATTTTAATAATAAATTGTATTCCTAATGTCCTAAGTTATTTTTAAATCATGCATAAAGCTTATAATATGTATCTTTTGACTAGTATGATTTTCGTCTTTAACTCATTAAACTATAATGACTTATACTGACTAATTTTCCAATATTAAAATAACTGTGTGCCTAGGCTAGACCCTTATGGTGGTTTTTTGTTGTTGTTGTTGTTGCTGTTTTTGGTGTTTGTTTACTTTTGACTGTGTTCTGTTGTATTTTCAGAAAAATTCTGTACTTGGTGGCCAACACTTGGTATCATCAAGTTTCTGATGTTTTCGCCATTAAACAGTTCTTACTGTTGAGATGACCTCACATTACTTGACATAAAATGTATTTTGTCCTATTTTTTGTGGTTTATGACACCACCAAATTCTATTCCTTGACACTAATTGTAGACCATTGGATAACCAAAGTGAAATTGGTCTTTTTTCCCCTTGTACTGATATTTTTTGTCTTGATATAAAAGTTACAAAAGTCTCACAGAATAAGTTAGATGAATTTTTCTTTTTTACTTTCTAAAATAAATTATATATCATAAGAACTTTTGAATTTATTTACCTTTGTTTTTTTTCCTCTGATTTCTATTGGACTAATATTTCTACCATCCATTTGTCTCCACTGATTTCAAACTATAGATTATGTTATTAATCTTCAAATACTTTTCCCAAATTTTAACTTCACATTTTTCTAATAAAATCTTAAGTTATTCAATGTTTTTCCTGTTTTTTGAATGTGTCAGAAATCCTAGCATGTCTTAAAAATGCATTGCATACCCATTTTGTTATTACTGTATTCTTGGTTTTACCTTTGGAAACCCCCCAAAATTTTAATTTACCAATATAATTTTATTGCTTCTATACATTCTTGTTTATCCTTTTGTCCATGCTCTGAGTTCACATCTCCTCTCCCTAACAGGCCCATTGTAATAAACCACTTGGTATTATTCTGTAAATGGTAACAGTCTTTGTGTGACTTAAAAATGCCTTTACCCTCACACAGGAATGAAGATTTAGCTGCATATCAGAGTCTGGGAAAACAGTGAGTTTCCCTCAGGATTTTAAATATATGATTCTGCTGTCCTCTGGATATTCTTCTGGTTGGTAGGTCTGGACTGCATCAAATTACAATTCATGTCAAGGTAATCTCCTTTCTCTCAGCTAGCTTTAAAGATTTTTGTCTTAAATATTTTATAATTTCACTCCTATGTGTCATAGACATGTTTTTATTTTTCCTACTTGGTATTTGTTGTGTATTTTCTAAGGATTCAGAATTCCTTCAAATCTAAAAAATCTCACCCATTATGTCTTCATACATTGCTTTTCCTCACTCCTTCTATTTTTGCTTCCAGAATTTGTACATATGATGGAGCTTATCAATCTGTGTGCCACTTACCTAACGATCTTTCAGTTTTTACTTTTTTTTTTTTTTTGTCATGACTTGATTCTCAATGAGTTCTTCAGTACATCTTCAAATGGCTGTTTTTCCTTTGGGTCCATTCACATTTCTTCTAATCTATTCTGTTCTTTAACGTCAATTTTTATAAACACCAAGATTTTAATTTGGCCCTTTTAGATCTTTTCAGTGTACTTTTGTCATGATTTCCTATTTATTTTAGTGGGTGCTATCTGATTATTTATTTTTTGACATCCTAAACACAGTGACATTAAACATTTAAAATAATATAAAATTCATTTCATAAGAATGAATTGATGTTGGAATCAGCTCTGACTCTTCTCTATTGACATTTGATTGTTTTGTGGGTTTGAGAATTGCATTTGTAGCCTCACTGCGGGTGTAGGGACCCTCCCCTTCTGAACTCAGTCTTCTGAATTTGGAGAGCCAGAGTTTGCCCATGCCAGGCCCCAGAACTAGGTTTTAATGACACACCAGGGCTTTGCCTCATTGTGATTCTTGAGAGTATTACAGATTCAGCTGGTAGCATTGCTGGTGGTTTCCTTGTCATGAGTTGGTGGTTTTTTTTTTTCTTTTTTTCCTCTTACTTCTCTAGCCCACAGCTTTCTCTAAAGCTATGGAGCAAACAGATTTTCTGCAAAAGGTTTGTCAGTTTCCTTTTACTGGCTGCCTCCCATCTCCAGTCTGCTGTGGAACACGACCCTTCACAGTCACTCCTCTGAGCCGAACTTCTGTCTACCGTGTCTCGCTCCCTCACCAGCCAGGAAGACAATGGCCTCTAGCTACAGAGGGTAGCTTGTAGAGACCTATACTCTGGTCTAGAACAATTGGGGAAAACGCTAGATATAACTCATAAAACTTTGATGACTTTGCAGGTATAATGAGGATGCTTGGACTAGAGGAGCCTGATTATAAAGGAAAGGAGGAGCACACTTTTCTGGAAGCTGTGTTTACCCTTGGGGACTTGCCTATTGTTGCCACAGGAGGTGAAGCTGAGAAGCTTGGCAGAGCCTCAGTGCTATAAGACAGAAAACTAGCAAAGATATTTAATACCTCATGAGGCTCAGGATTTTTAAAATTATAGAATCTTGCAGCTGCCAAGGCAATCAAGTCTGCAGGAAATGAGATCTATGGGAGAAGAGAGGTCGAGGAAAGTAAACGTGACACTCGGTGGTTTAAACCAGGGTTTCTCCTCCTCCTCCACACTATTGACATGTCGGGCTACCTCACTGTTTATAGTGAGGGGTGGTCCTCTGCTTTGAAGGATGTTTAGAAGCATCCCTGGCCTCTACCCACTAGATGTCAGTAGCTACCCACCCCCTGCCCCCATGCCCAGAGTTGTGAGAACCAAAAATGTCTTCAGACATTGTCCAGTTCCCTGTTGAACAAAATCACCCTGGTTGAGAACCAAGATTTTAGGCTCTTAAAGTATGTGTCAGATCCTTAAAGTATGCAGAATAACAGGCAAAGAGACAAAGGTGGGGTAGGGCAGCTGAATAACAGAGCAGAATATTGAAGTCACAAGGTACTGAGGAGATACAAATTAGAGTTTCTTAGGAGAGGGATCCTGGCAAACAGTCCAGGCCCTAAAGTAGTGCCTCTGAAGAGCAGTACTCGGGACTCGGTTGGTCCGTTTCAGCCTGAGTCTGACAACAAGGTCAAACCAGCCCTTCATGAGCTCAGCTCTGACGACAGATGATCTGTTCTACTATCTCCATCTGCCCGAAAACAAAGGAAACCATCCTTAGAGGAAGATCACGTCAGCCAGAAACTCTACATATTTTTTTCATACACAATGTCTTATAATCAAACAAAACTTTCTATACCTAATTAGGAACAGGGCCCACAGAAAATGAAACACAGAAATGGATCCACAGGTGACCAAGGTATCGAGACGATTAAATATGGACTTAAGTATTATTCAACTAACTAAGGGCAAGAAAGTAGAGGATAAGATTGAAATTATAAAGGTTACATCTTCAAAGGTAACTTCTGGGACTAAAGATATAACTGCCAATGAGAAATCAGAAGATGAGTTTCACAGTGGATAAAACATTTGTGGGACCAGGGCCCCACGTCACTCTGACAACTGCTTCCACAGTTACATCTCCTTGGGCTCTGACACTCTTGCTTTCTTCTGACAAGGGTCCTTATTAGAACCTTATTAGAATATTAGGCCCACCCAGATAATCCAGGGTACTCTCCACCTCAAATTCCTTAATTTAACCATATCTGCAACATTTAATAACATTGTGTTAAAATTTTAAAAGTATAAAAACTATATACTGATAACTATAAAACATTGTTGAGAGAAATTAAGCATCTCAAAAATATGGACAGATATACCATGTTCATGGATCAAGTGACTCAATATTTTTTAACATGTCAGTTCTCCCTAAATTGGTCTAGGGATTTTGTTTTTTGTTTGATTTTTCTTTTCTGTTTGTGCATGTGAAAACTAACATTTACATAGAAATGTAAAGAACCTAGACTAGTCAAGACGATTTTGAAAAATAACAAAATTGGAGGACTTATACAAGCTGATTTTAAAGTTTTCTATAAAACAAACATAATCAAAATAGTGTACAGGTTGATCACATGTATATAATCTCTGGAAGAGAATCAATAATCCAAAAATAGTGTGATATATATATATGGTCAATAAATTTTTAACAAAGCTATCAAGGGAATTCTATGGGGAAAATGATTCTGAAACAATTAGATATAGTTAAAAGTGAACCTTGAATCTTTCTTATTATTACATAATATCCAAACATTAGCCTGAGATAAATTATAGACCTAAATATAAGAGCTAAAACTATAACATTCTAAAGAACCCATGTAAGAACAATCTTTGTAATCTTGTAGTCAAAGATTTCTCGGCACACAAAAGGCACAGACCACATACACATACACACAAATCAGCTTTATCAAAATAAAAAATTTTACCCTTCCAAAGAAACTTTTGAGAATATAAAAAGATAAATCAGATTTGAAGAAAATGTTCCAACATACATACCTCACACAGGATTCTATACAGAATATAAAGAATTCTTTCAATCCAATCATAAAAACCCAAATAATTCAATTTTTAAAAGTTGGCAAAAGACTTGAACATAAACTTTATCACAGACAAATGGATAATAAACAAGTGCATGAAAAGATGTTGAAGTCATTATTCACCAGGGAAACTGTAAATTTGAAGCCACAATGGCATATCACTATCCACCCACTAAATTAACTAAAATAAAAAAGTCTAACAATAGCAGATGCTAGAGAAGATTCAGAAAAACTAAAATAGATGTTGCTCATAGGAATGCAAATTATACAATTGCTTTGCAAAATAGTTCAGTACTTTGCAACTATTGAAGCATACTTTTACCACAAGACTCGGCAAGTTTACCAGTAAGTATTTAAACATGTAACCACATATACCCACACAAACATCTTTACCAGAAGGTTCACAGTGGCTTGTTTCTTAACATCCAAACATTGAAAACAACCTACATACACATGTGCCAGTGAATTAAGAAATTGTGTTAAATACACACAAGTGAATGCTACTCAATAATAAAAGGAAACAAACTACTTATACATGTGACAACCTGGGTGAACCACAAAATAATATACTAAGTTAAAGACACCAGACACAAAGGTTTCTTACTGTTTGATTCAATATTGATGAAATTCTAGAAAAGCCAACACTACAGGAACAGAAAACGTGTCTGTCTGAGGTCCTGTGGGGGCCACAGGGGAACATTTTGGGGTTATAGAAATTATTCCATATATATCCAGATTATGGTTGTGGTTACATGATTATATATATTTACAAAAACTAATCAAATTGTTATATTCTGCTATGGTAAATTTTATTTTATATAAATTATGCTTTAATAAAAAAAATGCAGAGGAGGTAGGGAGGAACCGATGTAGTAGGTCCAAATGCTAATCTTGAAGTTCAGACAGATGAACTTGAACCTGGTACGATGAACAATATCAAGATTATTTTTGTATTTCTGTGTCATAAATAAACGATATTTCCAAAGTTTACAAAGAATCTGGACTGTTCTCTACAGAAATGTTTTCTCCTTTTCTAGTTGTGAGAAGCCCTAGGAAATTCCTCAGTGAAGGAGTTATAAAAATATGTTCTACTTATATAGTAAAATTCGAGTTGGTAACGCAGAGGAATGAAGGCAGATGAACATAATTTTCCAAGGCTAGTAATGAGCTAAAGGATTCCTTGAAAAGTGATGGAAATTGGCTAATTTTTTTACAACTGACACTCAAATATAACAAAATCACAAGAAAAACAAACCTATAAATATAATAAACATCCTCTGACCCAGTAGCCTGAAACAAAAACTAAATGGAAAATTTCAACCCTTCAGAAAAGTCGCCTGCTGTAGAATAATGAGGCTTCTGATGATGCCAGATCAGACGCGAGCACAACGAGCAGGGCGCGGTTTCCCGCTGGAAAGGAGTTGCTAAAGCGTGAAGGGCATGTGGGAATCACTGGCAGGCTTTTCAGACGCGAAGGTGTTCCCCAGGAAGACAGCCGCACGGGCAGGCGTCTCGCACCAGCCCAACCTAGGCCGCAGTTTCATTAAATATTCAGTATCCTGAGGATCTCCTTGTTCTACACATCGGATTTGATTCCCTTCGGGACTGAGGTGGTGTGAAAACTTTGTTACATAGCGCTGTTGGGGATTGCAGGGCTCTGGCTAATTCTTGTTGACACAAAAGCACTGTGCAAATGACACGTGGATCAGTGACTGCGGAAAAATTAGATCACATTACACAGTGAATCTTTCTAAGAATTCTATCCAAACTCCTAGAAAGTGCCGGGGAGAGATGGTGTACTGCATCCACAACAGACCCAGAGGTAAAATTTTTCATACAGCATGATACAGCTAGAAATAACCGAGAGGCCAGAAAAATTCCAAGAAATAAGGAATATGCATAAAATAGTACTCCCCCTCACCAGTTATCTTGTAAATGTGAATTCAAGTAAACATTAAATGTTATTGTTGACCTATAAAACTGACCTAGAAGAAAAGCAGAGGTGGAAAACATCCAGTGTTTGCCAAGGGTAGGGAAAATGCCCCACTGACTGTGGGAGGCATTTTGGCAAAATCTATTAAAAGGTGGAAGCACATTGGCTTGGCACCAGAAATGTTTCCCTTTATTTAAAAGAAAGAAAGAAACTACTAGTTACTTCTCCATAATACTTCTTTAGTGTTGCTCTTTGGGCATTTGTCAGTTTTTACTTTAAGTTACACTTGCTTTTGTACCACATGTGTCTTGTCGTACAGCACAAGATCTGTGTGCTTATCTCTCTAACCTCATATGGCTTAGCATCATGCCTTACTCCATGTACAATAATAATTTGTAGAGTGAATTAATGGAAGATTACATATCAATGAATTAAGCTACACTTTCATACTAGATTGTGTAAGGCAAGCTTTGAGGAGCTCAGACATGCTCGCTGAGTTCTGAAAAGAATTCCGTCTTTATGTAATTAAATAAACACAACATTCATGTAGAATATAAAAATAAGTTACATCAAAGGGACATGGAAAAACCCGGGGCAGTACAAGAACACAGACACACAATTATCTCAAGAAAAGAGAAAAGGATGGGGAAGTATTTGGTATCCAGGAAGAAAAATAAACAAGGACTTATTCTGAGCAAGTATTTTAAGTATTTGTTTATGTTTGTGACTTAAAATATGAAAAATCATAGTTCAAATTATTTTAAGATTATCATCCCTCTTTTCACTCTTTATGGAGAGATCTGTTGCGTGGTGTGTAAAAAAAGTTAATGCAGAAGGGGAAAGAAGTGATAAATATATATGGCTCCAGCTTTTCCTCATGGGGACTGGTGACAGGGAGCAGCAGATCCAGAAGAGGGCTGGACCTAGTCGTACTTCTCCGTCACCACATGGGGCTCCCACTTGGTGAGCAAGGAGGGGGACATGGACCAGCAGTGGGCCTGGCATTTTGAATGATGGGCCTGTAGGTCAGTGAATCACAATCTGCCCAAGAATATGTTGCCAGGAAGATGACACCGCCATTTGACATCCCAATAATTTCCTTGGTAACATATGCAATCAGTTCACAACCCCAGCCCTGCACAGTTGGCCAGAGTGGGGGGAATGGGTGGGGACTCACTGGCACTCTCAAGAAGACAGGTGGAGAAGCTGAGGATTATGCTGTTTGCTCAGCCATCGAACACAGAAATACAGCAGATGCTTCTTCAGCCCTTTGGACTCTGGGCTGGATATACCATCTACTAAAGAGCTCTAGCTCAGCTGTAGAATGATGACCATTCCAACCGCACAATCATGCATTAATTGTTTTACTGCTGTCTTTACCCCACCAGAGAGGAAACTTCTTGGAGAGAGAAAGCTGATTTATGTCTGTGTCCCTCCAGTGAAGATTTCTGCGTCGCAGATTTTGTTTGAATAACAGAATGTGAAGCATTACACATTACAAAACAATAAAGTTCTGTTTAAATGCTTTTGTTTAGAAATAAATTAAAAGAAGAAAAATATGTGAGTTGTAAGTAAAAAATGCGAAAGAGAAAATTTCGAGATATCAATGTCACATCCTAAAGGTGAGGTTCACACTGCATAGTAATTCTGAATGCTGTCGTGTTTCTCTACGGACCTGCTTTTATATTCTTTTTTAATAAAAGCGGAGTGCTCTTAAGTCCTCCTTGGAACATCTCTACAAGTGTAGTCATCGGGAAATCAGAAAAACGTGAAATGGAAAAAGCTAGCGGTGCATTTTCATGATCCTGGATGAACCCCAAGAAGTGAGGAGGTTCACAGCACCCTTCGTAAGCACAGGCGTGAAAGGAACAGACCCAGCTCCGTGGCACTGCAAGTCTATCAGAGAAACTCAGGTCCCCAAGAGCCGCATGCGGAACAGGGCCAGAGCACCCGGGCAGGGGCGAGTCCTGAGCCAGCACTTCCATTTGTTCTCTTAGAAAGCCAAGAGGCAGGTGGGGCTCATCAGGACAGAGCCAGGATGTTACTGACCTTTTAAATGATACAAGTAAATACCTAGCAGGGAAAGACATATTGAACAAGCTCCTTCACCAGGTGACCATCCTCAAAATACCCACCCCTAGAAGATAGTTCAGGAGTAACAACCAAGAACTGCACCCAGCACTTGAGAGAGGGATGAAACGGGGGCTGCACCGTAGCTTAGCAAGCCGTGCATGGAGGGATTCAACCAGAAGGGGCTGACAGCCTCTCTGGACTAACGATTGGTCCAAAAGAAAAGCCAGAGGCAGAAGAGAGGTCTGAGAAGAGCAAAGGATGGAAAGGAGACATTAGTAAGTTGCTAACAGATTCAAAGGATCTAATGAGTGTTTCTCAGAGTTGAGCTTTGCTGGTTTGAAATCTAGGGAATAAGAGTGCGGAGGCTCACAGATGGACTTAGGAAATGAAAGAGAGGGAAGAAAATTTGATGACAGCAAGAGCTACTGGTACTTGAGAGAGAGAGGGAGAGAGCGTGCGCCACTTTGAAGGTAGAGGAAAGGAGGATAAACAGGAGGCTGCAGTCCTTGGATGCTGTAAGCAAGACATTCTCGATGTGCAAGTGGCAGAAGTAGGCTGCTCCAGATCACAGAGTAGAATGCGCTAGGCCTTCCCCGAGGATTGAGAAGCAACAGTGGCCATATAACAATAATAACAATAATTTTAAATATTTATAACAACAATAATGAGCATGTATTCAATTCTGCCTATATGCCAGTCACTTCACTTGGTACTTTCCATAAATCCACCTCATTTAATCTTCATGGCAAATTTAGGAGACCGATGCTACTCTCATTCCCATTTCACAGAGGGAGGGGCTGAGGCTCAGGGAAGTTTAGTAACTTCCCCCACCCCACCCTGCCAGTCAGGAATCTATTGATCCACTACTCAGCTCAGGGCTGTCCATCACAGCCACCTTTCTTTCCCTCTGTGTGGTGTAGTGTAGCTTTTTACCTGATACAGGAGAGTAGAGGACATCTAGAAGTCAAGAAACTTTCTTGCTGGATATAAGAATTTGAAGAGCTGAAGAAGTTTAAACCATTTGCAACAACTAATTTCAAGCTTTTCTAACAGAATCATTGTAACACACATCCAAATTCAGCCGAATTTTCCACCTCCGTTCTTTCGGCCTACAGTAAGCCACGATCATTTTTCCCCCCAGGTGATGGCAATTGTCTCCCAGCTCCCTCCCTGACTCTCATATCATCTATTCTTATCTCAGGAGCTACAGTGATTCTTTTAAAATGAAAGTCAGATTACCGTACCCTGTCTCAAAGCCCACCCAGAAGCTGCACATATCACTTTCTGTAAAAGCCCAAGACCTCCTAATGGCCTACAAGACCCCACCCAGTCTAGCTTTCCACCTCTCACTTCCAATCTTGCGCCCCTTGCCCCATGCCCTGCGTCCACAGTAACCTCCTTCTGTGTCTTAGGTCCTTGTCTTTGCCGGTCTCTCTGCTAGGGCTCCCTTCCCCGCGACGGCCACCTGAACTTCTTCACCTCCAGGTTTCAGCTCAAGAATCATCTTCTACGTGTTACCTGCCTTGATCATCCACAACGGAACGGCACCTCCTCCGAGCACCCCCACCCCGTCCCTGTATTATGTTTCTATAAAGCACTCACCACCGTCTGACCTTCTAAGTACTTATGGGTTTGTTATCTGCCCCCACCCCAAGAACAGGAGCTTCACAAAGCCTTTCTGGACACTGATTAATCTCCAATGCCCGTAACAGTGCCTAGCATGGGTTCAGTAACGGTTTGTTTAACGAATCTATGCAAAACAGATTCCACTTTAGTGTTGGCATATCCTTGATACTTTATTATGAATAATGAAACATCTAATGAGTTGCTGTGAGGGAAGGAAGCAGGACCTCTGGTGGGAAAAGCGGAGAAGAGGATTCTAAGTTAGGAAACTGAAGGACAGCAAAAGATGGAGCAGGTCGATACGCAGCAAAGGAGTTGCTGAAATCCTTTTATTCCATTAGGAGAAGCTGAGAGTTGAACTGGGGGATAAAAGCGGGGCTGGGAGTGTAACTCTCAGGCCTCTTTGGGGCCTATTCCTTCTGCTATTGACACATAGAAGCCTAGGGACATGCTTTCCGAGAAAATCCTTATAACCCATCACTGTCCAATCAATGGGAGCTCTTGAGTAGGCAGAGATGGTGAGGAGTCTGAACAGCCCTGGATTAGAAGTCATCCAATTAGACTGCCGAGCGCTCGGAAAAGGCCTGATGGCCACAGCAAGGCACTTATGTAAATGTATCTCATCATTGCTAGGTGTGTGTGGGGAAACATGCTTTTAAAATGGGCTGCATTACTCCTGAGAATCCAGCCATTCATGTCAATTCGCCTTCAGTAAATCACATCAACACACACTCTCTGATGTCAGCGCTCACCAAGGTGATTTGGCAACCTGCAGGTGATTTGAGGTCAAATGCAGCATGGTGAAATATGTCTATTATTGAAGTCCAATTAAAATTTACCAAAAAGAGATTTTTTTCCCCAAGAATCTGAGTTGTGCTTTTTATAGGCTTTGTATACTATAAGGCCCAACTATTTTGGGCGCATTTCAGAGGTGTTGATTGTTTTCAGATGCTCAGGATGAGACAACAGAAAAAGGTTTTAGAAGTTCCTAAGAACAATTTTTTATTGTTGTTCTATTATAGTTTTCCCTTGTTGCTCTCTCCTGCCCTGCCCACCCTCACGCTGCCACTTGAGACCCTTTGTGAATGGTAAGAAGATAGTGTTCATAAAATGCAAGGACATCTGTTAGCAAACGCTCAGTAGAGGACAATGCCCACCACCGGTCCTTCAGCTACTGAAAACTTTCCCCAGTCGTATCCCCAGACCCTTCAGCTTCATCAAAACTAGGGCAACTGGACCCAGGCATTTCACACTTGACACAAACTCCCCAGTAAGGTAAGTCCTCAGGTCTTTCCTTTTGAATTTGGTCATTTAATAATAGAAGATATTAGCTACTTTAAACACTGAATGGACTCTGCTGATGCCACACAGATCTTGCTTCACAGTCTGGCTGTGTCTTGGTGACCTGCGCATCTCCATGCGAAGCTGCCCCAACACTGACGACCACAGACGCTGGCAACCACAGACCACCTCTGCGGCGATTTCATTTCTAGTTCTTACTTTGTGTCTGGTACCTATTGCAGCCCCCGAACACATGCTATCTTCCTCATTTTCAGTAAAACGAGGGGTGAAACTATATCTACATGTAGCCTGAAAAGGGGGAAAAAAATGATCCTGGAACCGTTTAACAGTGTTTTTAATTTTATAAAACTTAACATATGAATGATATGTAATTTAACTTATGCAAACTGGGCCACTGGATAATCATATCTTGAGTAATCCTTCTCCTTTATTAAAAGAATGAATAAAGGGAGAGTATTATAAAGCCAAAAGCTTATTTTTTTTCTCTCCCAAATTATAGCTGTGCTGCGACGGAAACATGTTTGGAAATAAAATCAATCAATCCAAGCTCCATCAAGGACAAATTGTACCTCTCAGAGGACTCGTGTCTGCACACGGGCAGAGGGTGAACAGGCCGAGTCTGGCCAAGGAGGGCCGGTCTTCAGAAATCGTGACTGCAGAGGTCAGAGGCTCAGAACACAGAACAGTTGGCTTTTCATCGGCCTCCCCGGTGTTTTCTCGTCTTAGCGTATTTCATTATCTTGGCAAATGTTGGTAGCATATCGCTAAGACTTTTTAACACTTCTTCATTCCTTAGTATTTCAGTTTCAAGATCATTAATAAAACAGAAGCTTGAGAAGGCAGCACCCCAGGCAATTCGCTGGTGGCAGGGAGGGTGGCTGCCTGGTTTTCACAGCTATTAGCATGGACGAACTTGAATTTTATAAATAGGGTATAAACTACATGGGAGGATAATAGGAATCAGCACTATTTTTTGCCCCTATTGCAATGTTAAAGCAAAAATAAATGTATAAAGATCCCAGTTTTTCCTATTTTCACTAGTGTTTCCTGTTACAAAAGCAACTATACCCAAATTAGAAAAATTGGGGAAAAAATAAAAAATATATTAGACAAGAAATTAGCACAATTCTTAGTTCCCTAAGTTCCTTTTCTTCCAGTTGTTTAACATATGGATTTCTTTTTGCTTAATGCCCCACATAGAATATAATTTTGTATCCTATTTTTCTCCCTTTACTGTATTTGCCCCTTTGTTTTTCGCTCAACTTGTCTCTCTGGTTAGAGATCTTCTTTTGTGACACAGATAGGTTCTCAATGGGTCAAACGAGTCACTGAATTTTCTCCCCAAACCGGCAACTTACATATACACAATCATAGTGCATTTTCTTTATTCGTCCTTAAGTTTCCTGAGCTGACAGCAACCGTCTCTTGTGAACTGCCTCCAGAAACAGCCCCAGTTGGAGGCATCTACTGCTATCAGGACTCGCACTCCATCTGGGACACCAGCCCCAGATGGTGGGTGTGAGACAACTGTTTTCATCTCTCCTGAAGCTGAAGCGTGTTTGGGAGTTAAATCAACCAGTTCGAACTTTGTGAAAGACCGTGCATACTTCTCTGGAAACGCAGCTTAGTGCTCAGACTTTTCAGCCGTGCGTGTATCATTTGTAGGCGCATGCATTTCGTTTCCATTTAAATCAGTGGGAATGCCTCCAAGACACCAATATTACCTTCCCAATACTGGAAATCTTTGCTTAATAATATATTCAAATTTCCAAAGGTTTGTTTTTTAGCTGTAGCTATACCAGAGATAAGGGATATTAGAGATCAATCTATCTGATATAAATGATTAAGATTTTATATTTAGTTGATTTGGTATTAATATTGCTTAGTCTTTTAGAGTAATATCATTTCTCTTGGTTTCTGAACTACGGTTCTCTCTTGCTTCTCTTCTGGCCTCAGTAACCCCTCATCCTGACTCCTCCAGGGATGTCCTCTCACATCCCCAACCACTGCCTCTGGAGCTGCTCAGGGCTCAGTCCTCGGACCGCCCCTCCCCTACCTCCACTCTCTTCTTCGAGGCCCACTCAGCATCATGACTCTAAACGCCTCCGATAGCCGGGCCCTTCAAACACATCTCCAGTTCTGAACTCCAGATTATAACATGTAGCTGCAGAACTACAGAGCCAATGTCTTTATCTGAATATCTAACTTATCTTTTAATTCACCTGCTCCAACTACTGAACCCCTGAAAACCCATGAGGCTTGCTTCTCTCTTCCCTCAGGGCTTATACAAGGGTCCATTTACTAGAAAGGCCCTCCCACCAAAGAGTAACTCTTTCCCTAGCCCCCACTCTCTACCCCTTCCCCTTCTCCTTCTCTGTAGTTCTGCACTGTTCGTTATCTGATAGACTGCAGGATCACTTGTTTATTTGATATTGTTCTCTTCCTCCACCCAGAATGTCAGTTGTAAGAGCAGGGACTTGATTTTACTCACTGCTGTGTCCTACCACCTAGAACAATGCCTGGTCCATAGTAGTAGTACTCAATATACATTTAGAATAAATAAATGATGAATGTGATATAGTCCAAAGCAAGTATTTACACAGAAAATTCAACTCTGTCCAAAAGCCATAGGACTTAAGTTAGTTTTCTTTTTATCACACTCTGGATTGTTTCTCATGAAATTGATCAAGGTCAAGAATAAAATGGACCAGCTAAGGCTTGGACCCCAGTGACCTGCACTCTAGCCCACTGACACCACAGGATTTTATACTAAAGGAGAAAGCATCATGGGAAATGCTTCCAAGGGTCTATGCGCTGGAATAAATTTTACTTCAGATTAGAAACTTAAGAAAAGCCCAAGAAAACTTCTAAAATTCTTAGTGCATTTACTTTATTCATTCATTCTTTCACAAGAATATAATAAGCACCTTTTATGGACAAATTTCTATAGCTGTGGTCTTAGTTATAGAAGCATCTCCAACATTAAGCAAACTTGTCCAAGTTCAAAAATGTTGATGCAGAAACAAGAACCTGGATCATTTATCTCCTGTGCCTGTCATCTCTTGTTTCTTTCCAATATACTGACAGTCAGTCTTTGTAGCTTTAATCTCAGAAGCTGCCTACTGGAGCCTGGCACGCGGCCCTGGATCCGATGTGAATCTAAGACACCATGCCTATTCTCACGGAATTCACGGTTTTAGGAGGGAGACAAAACTAACAGTCCTGAAAGAACGTGGGTTTTCCACCTTGTACCTTGTAGGTTGTAGAAAAAAGGGACTGGGGCCAAGGGAAGTTTCCCCAACCCAGTGATGTGCTGCTTGACTGCTCTCAACCCACACTCTCGTCCTGTAGTCTCAGCCTTTTATTTCCTTGCTGAACATCACCCCGTGTGTATCTGCTGTTCTTTTGCAGTCGCCCCTGCAAGAGAGGGCCCTCACTAGGGGAGTTTAAACCAGCATGAGGAAGCTGTGCTTACCGGTCAGGTCTTGGGCATCAGGATTGGATCGTGAACTATTGTACAAACACAGAGCAGTGTTTCCTAAAGAGGATTCTACCTGGGTTTGTTTCACACCTGGAGTTACACTTCTGCTCTAAGAGAAGGAATGAATGAAAGGCTTAAGAGACCTCTCAAAAACTTGTTTCTCCAAGGTGCTGGCAAACAGAAAAACAATTCTGTTTCATAGCCCTATAAACCACCCAGTTCATGAAATTACATCATTCTCCAATATTACCATAATGTAAATTTTAATATTGTCAGTTTCTAAATACTCTAGAGCGAGATAAGAGCCACAGGACTAAGGGAAGGAATAATAATAATAGACAGTTTTATTAAGCACTTACTATGTATGAGATACAATTGCAGATACTTCACATGTTTTAACGTATTTAATCTTCACAGTATATCAGAGCAGACTTGTCATGAACTTGGAAGTTACAGTCTGTATTAAACACTCTGTGTTAGCCTTCCCTGGAATCTCATTCATCGGGGCTATCTTCTAAGCACACAGACATCTAAGGGTTTTAGACAACATTTCTAACATTCTAGTTGCCAAGAACATTGTAGGCCATACTTAACAGAAGAGTGCCTCCAGTCAGCCATTAATTATTCCACATGCACTAATTTTTAAACCAGCTGTGTGATCCCGAAGTGCCACGTGTGAACTCTGAAACTGCTGTGTCTCTTTTCAACAAATAGGGCATGCTCCGGGGAGAAGACATTTACTGTTCGGTGCGCGTAGATGAAAACCGATATTTCTTAGGGGAGCACTTTAGCCTGGGCCAGTGTGCTGTGAAACGAGACCACGGAGTCGTAATGTAATAGTTCAGCTTTCAGCAGAGGTGGTGACACGATCACTGAATGTTCACACTCACAATCATTTCCAGCTCCATAAACATGTGCCCGAGATGAAGACACAATACTTCAGACAGAACCATGACAAGGGAATACGGGTTTAAAGTGGAGGGAGGAAAAATTAGTCTTGAATTTTTTTTTAAAGAGTAGCAACTTCAGCTATGGCTATTCTTTACAATAAGTGCCTCTTGAAGAGACAAGGTTTCAAGCACATAGAGGCTTCAATTTTATGCAGGTTACATATTTACATGAAAATATAAAGAAGAAGAGCTTGGTGGAGATGCTTATTGCCAAGGACAGAATTATTAATCAATATGTCTTTCTAAAGCTATCACATCAATTACTTGAAGCCATGTAGAAACTCAGATTTGCCTGTTGCCATCCAAATTCTCTTCAGGACTAAATTTTACAATTGAAAATGGATGAGGTATATCCATATCCAGGAAAGAAGGGAGGGAGGGAAGGAAGAAGGAAGGGAGGGAAGGAGGGAAGGAAAGGAGGGAGGGAGAGAAAGAGAGAGGGAGGAAGGAAGGAAGGAGGAAAGGTGAGGGGAAAGATGAAGAAAGGAAGGATGCGAAATAGCTGCCTGTATTTCCTCACAGACTATGCACACAAAGACATATCCCTTGACCTCTATCTGTCCACGCTCTCGGGTGGGCAGCCTGCCTCACAGCTGAACCAGTTTTGGAGGGTTGGCTTGGCTTATCATCTGAGACATTGCCCCCAGCAGGCAAATCTGGAGTAGCATTTCTTACAGCCCAGTTCTGACCTTTTTACAATTAGTGTACGACAGATGACCAACAAGAAAGCAGGGTTTCTAATACAGCTTAACACATTTTAAAACTGATTTGGCTCAGCAGATTTATCTATGGCACCAACAGGTTGCTACCAGGTCCCTCTTCCAGACTCACATATTTCTTGGTTTTATTTTTTCTCCTGAAAAAAAAAAGAAAAGTTTTTCTATACATTAGATGGAAGGAAGATGAAGTTGACCTCTAAATCTCTTTGAAACTCTCAGACTTGGAGCCAAGTTCTCTTTAGTTCATCTCTATGGAAGCTAGAATTTCTGTCTTGCACAGGAACCTGACCCTTTTACACATGAGATTTTCCACTTTCATTACCAATTTCTTTCATGCCCCAGCCCTAATAAGAAAAGACAAACCTCAAAGGAAACTTAAAATATTTAATGACTTTGACTTTTAAACATAACCCAGATTAGATAACAATGCCAAGTGATGATTTAATACACCAAATATAAAATGAACAAACTGTACTCTGTTATAAATTTTAACTCCAGTGAACTACCACAGATTCAAGGCATTTGTTGTGAGAAAGGAAGGGAATGGTGTAACATTTGAGATTGCTTAAAAGTCGATCTATTATGCTCAAGTGGACAACTCGTAAACAAAACACTTTTAATAAGTAATAATTAATAGAAGTGCATTTATTTAAAACTATGATAAATATTTCATAACACCTGTCATTCTACACATGTCATATGAGGGTGAAAAGTATACATGTGTACCAACTGACCTAAATTATATTAATTGACTAAAAGTGGTCATGAGATCACCTGTTAAGTAGTCTTTAAAACATGTATTTCTTAGCTAAATTAAGAGAATAGAGGGAGCAGTGATCAGGGCCAGAATGAAGCTATAGTAGGGACAGTGTGGTGAGGACCTCACTGATGGCTGACACTGGACACCACCATCATGAATTCTAGACGGTCTTTGCATCTCCGTGTCTTTGGAGCAAGAGAAGTTGATTGGCTGCATCTTTTCAACACAGGAAAGGGGAGAGACAGCCCCTGACTTCCTTTAAATTCCAATGGGGATCTTTCCACAAAGACTTACAAAAGCAGGATACAGTGAGTTTTCACTTAAAACCAGCCCAGGTGCTATGACTTAGGTGCAGTCACATATAATGAAACCAATGTAACCATAGACTAATCGATATGAACAAGAGTTCAGTTCCTCCGGCGTCTCATTGATGTCATAAGGAAACAAAGTTGAATGAAACAAGATTATTTTAGGACCTGCTGTACCCCAAATAGGAAGGGCGTGGAGATATTTGAGCAGAATAAATATGATAAATGTCCTCTGCATGAAATTAACTCAAGTGTTTCATGTAAAATTTGAGATCACTTGAAAGAGAGGGTTCAACATTCTCAAGTAGAGACAACTCCTAAGAAGTGTTCCCCCCCAGCAGAATTGTATTTGAACTTGCTTTCATGTGTATGAAAGATACACCTACTTGCACACACAGATAATTCAGTGCAAGTCCTCAAAACTAATCTTGTTTCTAGTGGAAACACGCCTCCTTTTACTCTGAATTGTGATATCTGGTTTGTAAGACATTCTTTCAAAACTTGTACAAAGCAAAATGCAAACAAGTTGAGATGAAATTATTTACTGGAGATTTCTGTGATTTCTGTCTGTGTGTATTTGTGATGGGTGGAGATAGAGGTGAGCGGTGGGTTTGTCTGAGAATGAATGTGTGTGGTTAAGAGTTTCCTTACGATTAACATGATCTAGTCATACCTAGGCCAACAAATATAATTCTAAGGCTAATTAAAAGCTTTAATTTTTTCTAACGTTTAAATTAGAATGTTTTAAGAATTGTTATCCACACCGGATCCTTTGTTTTCTGATTCATTTTTGGTGGCTCTAACTTTTGAATCCTGATTCAACCCCAAATGCCTTACTTGGTTTGATCTGAATGTTAATGGCAGTCTTTTTTAAAAATATTTTATTTATTTTTAGAGAGAGGGGAAAGGAGGGAGAGAGAGAAGGAGAGAGATATCAATGTGTGGTTGCTTCTCATGTGCTCCCTACTAGGGACCTGGCCTGCAACCAAGACATGTGCCCTGACTGGGAATTGAACTAGTGCCCCTTTGGTTTGCAGGCCCATGCTCAATCCACTGAGCTATACCAGCCAGGGCTAATGGCAGTCCTAAAATTGAGCCACAAGATCATCCAGAGTAGGTATCACAGTCTGGTCTCTGTAACATAGATATGATTGTACGGATGTAGCGCTCAAATATTCAGCATAATACCTTGTAATCTGCCATGGCTTCGACCTCTCTAATTTGAAAACGTATGATTCTTAGTCTGCTGAAGTTTATTTTCTCATCAACAATCAAAGCTACTGGTTGCTTTTCTCTTATATTCAATTACAATCAATAGTCATTTAGGGAACACCTATTATATTCCAATCTTTTGGCAACTGATGAAGGATAAAAAAGATTATAAATAAAAACCAAAAAGGGGTTCTGCCTCCAAGGGCTAATGATCAGAGAGATGGAAAATTAAGCAAGTCATTACAGGCTGTGTGTCATAGTATAATAGAGAAACTCCAAAGGCTCAGTGGAGGCATGGAGGAAAAAATACCCTTACCTGGAGTAGGGAGCAGGACCAGCCACCGAGAGACATCTGGGCAGCTGTGATGGAAGAACACTTTAGCACTTTTCTGAAGCGTGTGAACTTTATCCTGCAGGTTTTAAGCAGGAGTGTGGTATAGTCAGGCCTCAACCTTTACTTGGGAAACTGTATGAAGGAAGAGCTAGGAGAGGATGAGGTAGAAGGTAGGAAGCCCGTGAGAAGCTGAGGGGGTGGGACAGGCAAAACTCAGTGACCAATGAGATCAGGGTTTGATGAGAGAGGGCAGGAGCTGGGAATAACTCCAGAGTTTTCCAAGTTCACAGAGCTATAGAATGAAGAAAGGGATGAGGAGGAACAACGTTTATTTGGGGATATGCCTTCTTTCTGAGCCTGGTCTGAGGTCTGTGGGTAGGCAGTGAAATGTGGTATGAGGGGCCTTATCTAAAATAAAAGAAATAGGGGTGAAGATGCACAGACATTATGGGTGAAGCTCAATCATCTCCCCAAGTTTGCCCCTTTGTAGGATATCAAACCAACAGTCCCACACTCATAGCAACTAAATCAAACCTAGGGACACTTCGACTTTGCCCACCTCTAGCCTGGGCTGAAGTACAGCTGATTTTCTTCCAATTCATTCTAAAGAATACTTATCTCCATTTCAGTACAATTCAGTTGAATCAAAATTTACCAAATGACTACCTGTGATCACCTCTTGAGATAAAAATCAAAAGGAGAATTAAAAACAAACAATCCAAAAAAAAAAGAAAGAAAGAAAGGTGAGAGGAGAGCATAAAATAAGTTATTTTGCAGTACGCTCTCCTACAGTGTATGATATCTGATTAAGGTCATCATCTCTGTCTTTGAAGATTCTCTCCTCTAAAAAACAATGTTACAAATTAAAACTGGCATCAGAGGCACAATAAATATAAAAGCACAATTATAGAACAGTGTGTGATGCAAGACTTATGTACGTTTAATGTGTAGATACCATCAGAAGCCAACTAGTCTTTACCACTGCTAAAGCTTAAAGTGGAAATTCAAGCAAAGATTCCCACCTGGAGAGCAAGTAACAGGACTGAACCATCATTTGAAAGCAACAAGTTGTGTCTTATTTTTTCAAGGGAAATATTTGCCCCCTGAAACATCCGTTGGCTCCTGACACAAAGCAGCTCGTTTGCCTTATCACAAAGGCCCCTGGGAGGCCGTTCTTCATGTTCAATGCCACTCCTGACAGCAAGACATGCCTTGTGTTTGTACTGGGACCACACCTGTCTCTCCTTTAAGAAGACTTCAAATCTTCCCAAAACAATCCTGGGAAGCAAGCTGCCCTCAGTTCTTGGAGGTCAATCAATGACAATTTATATCATGCACCTTGGTCCTGCTTCACATAAGTAGAGAAATCATCAAAGGTCCCAACCTTGGTGGAAGATTTGGAACTTCTGACCACTGTATGTAGTGTACCCACACCTTTCCCAGCCATTAATTCAACATTCATATTCTTTCATCGAATAGTTACTCTACCAAAGGAGACGGAGCATTACTAAAATCTAGGTGCTGATCAGTCTGTACTTACTTATTTTTTTCACATGGAAGCAAACTCCTTCTGTATTCCTGGCCTCCCTGCTCAGAGTTTTGGTTGGTAAATACTGGGGAAGCGTGTGCAGAATCAATATGCCCATAAAGGCATGAAATACAATTTAAGGAAGGTCAGTAAGCAGGATGATTCTAAGGGGAAAATCCTTCCTTCAAAGGTGTAACAACATTTAGTCACATATTCTCTTGAAATAACAGATTCCATAGCTATTCCTCTAAGAAATGAGTTTATGTTAACGAGAACATTCTGCTGTGTGCCGCCAAAGTCACGGAATGCACCAGATGTTCACAATCCCAAGGCCCCCCACGCACGACACCGGTATTTCATAAACCCCGATATTGGAAGGATTCAGCACCTACTGTGCTTTCTTTTCCCACTCTGAAAAATGTTACACATTGTGCTTCCCCGTACTGATTTTATGTTTTAAAATGTAGCTGCCTTTGTTTAAATGCCACAATCCATCTTCTAGTGGTATTTAAGGGGACTTTCTGGCACTGTGCCAGATTTACATTATTAGAACCCAGGCATTTGCAAATGAACCTCTTTCAATTAGTGTTTCAGGAAGCAATTAAACTGTCTAAAGTGTATTAATGAATATACTGGAATTGGGAAGCCATTCCTTCTATTACCCCATTATTAATGCACCATCTGCTTTGCTGCCTTAGGAGCATCCAAGATCTCTAAACTCAGGTCTGTGAAAGCCAACCATTTATTCAAAAAGTCCAGGGAAGCATAAGTTTGAAATCAGATTCAATATTCTATATAATATGTAAATCACGTATGTACATTAATTACTTATTTTTTCTAGGATTCTCTTACAGATGCAAGTGAAGATGCATATGGGTTTTCTTTTTCCTTTCCTTTGGTGTCACATGTCAAAATTCTAACAGCTCGGTAAACAGATTCCTGGACCTGATGTTCCCACTGAAAGCGTGAGTGTCGCGTGTACACCCTGTGATTTTGAAGGATATCATTAGGACAGCGGATGAGGTTCTCTTTTTTCATTAATGAGGGGTATGATTTGCGGCTGTGCTGCAGCTTCATTCACAGGGAGCCGTCCAGATGCTGAGACAGGGGCCAGCGCCTCTTCCCAATTCTCTCCTCAGTGTCGCCCTCACGGGGGTGGGGGAGGGGTGGATTCTGGAGAAGCCAGTGTTTCCAGAGCTACTTCCTGTCCCATTTATGACTAAGGAGCCCTGGGCCGCGGGATACAGACTAGACAGAGGAGAGGGCTGAGGGCAGGGAAGGCTAGTGTGTGGCACCACTCTCTTCTCCATGTAAAAATAACCACCAACTCACCACCTCCTATATGCATGCGGGCTCTAGTGAGGAACTGCTGCTGGGGTGGTCGAAAGAGAAGGAGAAGAGACATTCTCTATTTTTACAGAAGAGGACCCAGGCCCAAGGAAGGGGCATGAGAGGAAGGTCTCGGTAGAGTAGAGGAGCCAAGGAGGAGTGTACGGAGGAGGAGGACCCTATGGAATATGTAGAATTTAGGAAAGTAGAGAGAACAGGGAAATTCCCCTAGAGAACTCTGGATTTCGACCTTCATTGTCATTCAGCATTATTGAGTGTTGAATTGTTTCTCCTACATTCATATGTTGAAGTCCTAACTCCCCCTTCTTTGGAAAAAGGATTATTGCAGGTGTATTGGGTTAAATTAAGATCATACTGGAGCAGGGGTGGCTCCTGATTCAATACGACCAGTGTCTTTACAAATAGGGGGAATGTAGACACAGGAGGCGCACACACAGGAGAATGACGAATGAAGGGGAAGGCAGAAATAGGGGCGATGCAGCACAAGTCAAAGAACACCAAAGATTGCCGGCAACCACCAGAAGGCAGGACAGAGGCACAGAACAGGTCCTTCCTGGGAACCCCAGAGGGCACCCGGCCCTGCAGACCCCTGGGCCTCAGGCTTGCAGCCTCTGAAGCTGCGAGGCAATGCATAGGCCCCTCTTGCATAGGCCCCTCAGCATGTGTTATTTTGTTACAGCATCTACAAATTAGCATAATTGCTATCACAATGAATTATGAAGTTCCTGACTTTCCTTCTGGAAAATAAGAACCATGTGGATTTCATCTTTTTTGTGTGGGCTCCTTATACAATACAATACTGCGTTTTAAATGCATGTTCAATTTCAATAATTCTGGGTTGAATGGCGCAATGAAAATGAGTAAGTTGTGGAGAAATCTAGAGTGTTCAGGTGAGAGAGGGAGACTAAGTGAGCCAGAGACAGAAGGGCGATTCTGCAACCGCAGGCTGGCAGTGAAGGGATTTTAGAAGAATCTGTGCAACCTTGCAATTCCATGTTGGCTTCTTGGGCGGGGAAAGGGGAGGGTGAAGGCAGAGGCACTGTGACCGCTGCTAAGATCATGCTGAGTTTCTCCACACCAGGCAGGGTCTTTAAGACTAAATCAGTCCATAGATCCACACATGTGCTCACACACACATACAGGTCCGGCCCTGTGCATGGGTAAATGCAGTGATATGCCCTTGTCCTTTCTTCACCCACTGGTGGTTCAGTCACTCAAAGTCACAGGAGTTTCCTTAATATGAGAGATCAGCTTCATTACTCACCTGTTCTTTAGGACCCTACAGTTCAGAGACAGAATGAGTTTGTAGAGAGGGCAAGAGTGAGGTGAGAAAGAGGAGACAGAGGTGTGAAGAAAAACAAACATTTGCAAAGCTGACATCCTGGTATGTGTTGGGTTCTGCGCTGGGGACTTCAACTACATAAAGTCACCCAGGCAGCCACCATAAGTGTCAGTCTGCAAAGGAGCGAAGGAGGCACAGGAAGGTACAGTTGCCTGCTCAGAGCCATGCGTCTTACAAGTCAGGTTGCTGAGGTTTCACCCAGGCCCATTGGACTCCAGAGCCTGCGTGCCTTCTCTACTTCATGCAATTACCTCTTTTTCTGGAAGAAATGTGAGTTCAACACTCCCTTCTGTGTCCATGCATCTACTTCCTTATTCTTGTCTGTGCCACACTGGTCCTTTAAATGAGCGGGCCCCTCATCTTCTGCCTCGCAGCCAGCATGGAGAAGCTGGCTGCAGACAACAGAAGTTCGCCAAGCAACTTCCCAGGTTATTTCTGTCCCATATATTGCCTGTTGACATGCTCATTGCTTCCTGATCCCTCAGACTTTTGGATCTGCGCCCTGGCTCCGCCTCGTTAGAACAGGCTTGCTCCACCCTGCCTTCACTTGCTCCTAGAGTCTGTGTCCCCTGCAGCTGCGGAACAGAGGTGGCTCTTCCCACTGCCTCCCTATCTTTAATGAAAATCATCCTCCATGTTCACCAGCTAAACCAGTCCTCTTCCCTTGAACAGGTAAGGGACGTTTGAAGGTTTCCCATGAATTCAGTGGTGGATGTATGAATGTCGAAAGGCCCTAGAATAGGTTCACGTGATGTAATACTGTCCTTATCACCAACTATGTACGTAGTGTGGAAGAAGGCTCTGGTTTCCCATCATTGTAAAGATAATGGTATTGCACAGTGGACTTAATAATCTATAATTCTTTCTTAAAACAAATGTACAAGACAAGGATCTTTTCTTTTTTAAAGATTTTATTTATTTATTTTTAGAGAGGGAAGGGAGAGGGGGAGAGAGAGAGAAACATCAATGTGCGGTTGCTGGGGGACATGGCCTGCAACCTAGGCATGTGCCCTGACTGGGAATCGAACCTGCGATGCCTGGTTTGCAGCCCGCGCTCAATCCACTGAGCTACGCCAGCCAGGGTGACAAGGATCTTTATAACAGCACCACCACTTTGTGCACACTTGGCCATCATTTTTTTAGAAAGACATTGTTGACTTACGATATAAAAGCATCTCTTTCATAGACTTCTTCAGACTTTTAAAAATCACCTTTGGACAGTGCATGATATTGCTCTGATCATTACAAGACTGTACATCCAGAAAAATAACACAGTCTAGCCTGGAAGTGTGAAGGGAAAGAACAGGTGAAGTATGACAGAGATGTCTGCCAAAATGAAGACTTACTGAAAGCACCCAAAGTTTCCCTTTTGCCTATGGTCCCTGTCAAGGTGTCCCTGCATGGAACGGGCAGCATTGCCGTGTCTCTTTTAGCAAGGGCTTGTCTTCAGTAACTACTTCATGCGCACACTGAAGATAAACCAGAGATGAGTGAGAGCTCAGGGACCCTCCGTCTGGAGGCTGCAGCGTCCCTGCCCTTGATTTGGTGGACACTACACTTACTTGTGTGCACATAGCTCATTTCTTACAATATCAGATAACTAATGAACTATATAGCATTTCATTCTGGCAGTCATAGGTTTACAACATTTTTATGAAAGTGGTTTATATTCTTTTAAAAATAGGACGGATTCAGTGAAAAGGTGGAGAAAAGGTAGGTAAAAATATTTTACTTGTTCACCCTCAGTGAAAGCAGGTCTCTAGTCACCAGGTAAGAAATGCCCCCTGGAGTCTCTGAGGAGTGCAGGGTAACACTTCAGTCCTCGTCTCCAGAAGGCCCTGGGGGAAGAGCACGTAACTGCTCTGGGTTATGTCCCCATAGTTTTTCATTAATGGGCTTGAAGGGATTAATGTTCCCAGTAACCCAGCTGGCACCTGGTATCACTTATCCCCGTTCGGCACCATTCTCCATTATTTTCTATCTTTTAAATCCCACTTCTTCCACCAGTATTTTCCTTCTGTGCTAAATATTTTATTGTCGTTCTATTGCAGTTGTCCCACTTTTTTGCCCTTTGCCTAGTCCAACCCCTCTACCTCCAAACAATGTCCTTTTTGTGTGAATTTTCATGAGC
The DNA here is from genome assembly GCA_004024845.1 of Tonatia bakeri. Lineage (NCBI taxonomy): Eukaryota > Metazoa > Chordata > Mammalia > Chiroptera > Phyllostomidae > Tonatia > Tonatia bakeri. The sequence continues at coordinate 231,272 of PVIA01000037.1, forward strand.
TCAAATGTACTGGACATCACGCCCTGGGGAGTGTTTTGTGAAGGCTGCAGGGGAACATGGTCGTCTGAGTGTTCTTTCAAACTGTTTTAGGCCCCAGGACCACCCGATTTTCCTTATGTTGGCCAGACCACAGTTGACATGCTCCCTGTACACTGTCCTAAACCCTGAGGCACGAGCTTACATTAGGTGGACCCGACAGTGAGGCTTATTTCACAGCTAGTGATTAGAAAAATGGAAAATCAGTAACATTTACTAATTCTCAGACATTTAATTTATCTGGCGTCAATCAATCAACAAACAAGTATTTACTGAAATCTCCTTTGGTTGACTTTGATAGACAAGAGCTCAGTATGCATGTCTGAAAAAAAGAAAACTGGTTTTTAATCCAGCTTTGGCACTTCCAAGCTCCCTGAGTTAAATATTTGCTTAATCTCTCAGAGTTTTGATTTCTTTATCTCTAAAATGGAAATAATCATATCTACACTATGGGAAAGCTATAAGAGTTCAAGACTACTGAATAGTGGATAGTGATTTGTAAAAATTAAGTAGAATGCTTTAATACAATGAATAAGCATTATAAAAACAGCCATAGACTAGTGTGGTATCTCATAAATATTAATTAAACTTAGTGAATAAACCCAGGCTTGAGTTCGGTATAATGAAAGGCACACACAAAAAAAATAAGAATAGAATAGAATGCTTCAGTGTTTAGGTAGACCTGTCTACCTAACATTGCACTCGGTCTCCAGGCATTGTTACCCACACCCAAAGCTTTAGTTACCTTTCCACATCTAAGCTTCCCAATGGATAGCTCCAGTCCAGATCTGCCCTCAAAACTCCTGACCCACATGTTGAGTTCCACTGTGACTGAAAAATACACTGAACTCAACAGCATTGAGACCGAGCTCGTGATCCCCTCCTCTCCATGAATAACATCACCTTCCAAGCCAGAACCCTTGGAGCAGTCCTGGGCTTCTTGCTCTCCTCAGCCCCCACCCCCATGCCATCATGGAGCATCATCCATCCTACCTCCTACGTCATTCCACCCTCTCCATCTCCCCCACCATAGCCCTGTCCGAAGCAGCCGAGTTTTCCTTCTCTGGATCACAGCACGAGCTTACTAAATGATCTTCCAAAAAGTCTGGTCTAATCTTCTCTCAGACGGCCCCAGAGTGAAATTTGCAAGACAAAACTAAGGTCATGGCCCTGGCCTGCTTACCGACCAAGCTCATAATGGTTTCCTATTGCTTCTAAATTAAAAACCAAAACTTCCTGCAAGGTCTACAAGACACAACCTGCCCGAGCTCCACCTGCCCGAGCTCCACCTGCCCTGCAGCCCTGTCTTGCAGCACACACGCCCTGCTCTCAGAATCATACTGATCTTCTGCTTTGCACTCTGGGACTTTATGTTGCCCATGGCAAGAATATTCTACCTTTCCTAAATAATTTTTATTATCCTTTTAATTTCAGCTCTAAAATTACATTGTGAGGAGAAACACATGCTCTAAAAGTACCCTACATTTACTCTTGGACAAGCATTGCAAATAGTTTTTAATTTTATACTATTTTCAGTTTCTTGTGCCTATGTTCTTCACCAGACAGTAAGTTCTAGGAGGGTAGGTACACATCTGTTTTTGGTCACCATTAAGCCATGGATCCTATTGCAATTCTTGGCATAGAGTAGGTGCTCAGTAATAATTTTCTGATGAAGGATTGAATGAATGAACAACAAGTGTATAGCCAGATCATCACTGAATGTTGCAGTGTCTGGCAAAGGAGAGTAAGGAGAAGTATGCTCTGGAGGATAAGGAAGTTCTCCCTGGGGAGGCAATGATCAGAAGAGAGAATGATGGAGAGGGCAGGACTGGGACTAGAATTTATGTAGCTGCAGAGGTGTGAGTGGGGAGGCTGCTTTCCAGTTATGAAAATGAACAAGCAACAAGTTCTGGCGGCTGGAATAAGCATTTCATACACAGAGAACGGCGAAGACACTCATGTCCTATGATAGGAGAATAAGTACGTGCAGTTATGGGACCAGAGATAAGGCAGGGTGCCCATTTCAAAGTGTAGAGAGATGCACATCATTTGTCTTTATTTCCAGTTATCATTGGTGTTTCAAAGGGGTAGTTTAGATTAAAGCAAAAACTGAAAGTTTCCTAGATAGACAATGATAAACAAAAGTTCTTTTGTAGAAGAAGGACTGTCATTTGTTTGCTTGGGTTGATAAGGGCTTTTGTTTCACTCTATGGAGACAAATGACTCAATGTCTGCATGCCAGTTCCGTTATTAACTGTACTGGCATTTCATTTCTAAGTCAAGGGATAATCTGAGGCCAAACAAAGAGGAAGCACTGAGAAGGGGCCTCGCCACAGGCTGCTGACTACCTGACATTTCAGAATGAAGAATCATTGTCTTGGAAATATTCCCAGAATGACTTCTATACCCCAATCAGGAAACTGTTATGGTAAAACTCAAAAGTAAGTTCCTTTAATCTTGTATCTCAACATAGGTAGAAGAAAGTATATCTCAAGCATTTAAAATAATGAAAGCCCACTCCTCTCTTGGTCATTGGCAAAGAAGCCTCACTACACTCACCAACATCGAAACAGCATCCTGTGCTTTTTCCAGACGAAATGCAGGGACAACATTTTAGGAAACAAAGGGCTGCATGAATTGGGGAGGAGAAAGAGCTATGGTGGAAGTAGTCACGGCCAGAAATCATAAGGTACCAAGGGCGAGATGCAGGTGTTTTGACACAAACGTGCTCCGAACCTCAGTAGCCAAGTCAATGGAAGACGAAAATGAAAGACAGAAGGCTCCAGGGAGAGTGGTGGGGAGCACTTGATACATCCCAAGAGCAGAGAGACGAGGGGACTGGTTGACACCAGTTCTAGTGATATCGAAGTTCTCTGCGTTACTATAATCCCTCTGAGCTTCCCTGACTCTAAGAAGAAAGTGCAAGTTTAATCAGCAGGGTTGCTCGGATCACAAGTGTTACTGTAAACCCCATGCCTTTGTCCCGGAGCACGACAGGATTCGATGTCGTTATTGCCTATTCAATATCTTTATTGATGGCTGAGATGAAGGAATCGACAACGTGCTTGTCAGATTCGTAGGCAACACTAAGTTAGGCAGATTTGCTAAACCTCCACAGTCAGGAATAAAATTTGAACCTGGGGACAAAGAAGCATAAATAAGGGTTCCAAGTTGTCCACAAGCTAAAACAAATGTCCTACATGAGAAAGTCAAACTTCCCTCACCGTTTCTCTGTTCCAGACCGTCATTACAGTTCTGGATCACATTTGAGACCCAACATTTTAAAAGGAATGTGAGTAAACAAGAAAGGTTCAGAAAGGCCCAATGTACATACAATCAAAGGGCCAATGACAAATGATATTCAAGCAGACAGAAGGTGCTTAATAATCGTGTATTCATTGGAGAAGGAAGGCAGAAGGGAGGGATGGAGCGAGGAAAGAAGGAAAGGAAATGGCAGCATGGGAGAGAAGAGATGAGACTGTAATGGGCAAAATCTCTGTGACCTTTGAGGGAAGCACCATTACTCAGAGCTGGGAAGAGTAGGTATTCATCATATTAAAACAGAACTGCATCCAGAGCTTTCAGCGTGCTCCTCTCAGCCTGAAATTTTATGATACCTGACTTCACAGCTAATATTTCCTGCCACTGGGAATAAATAAGAAATGTGCTCAGGACGTGGGCACCGGGTTATAAAGAACGCAGATCAGACTCCCTTTTCCTGGGCCTCCCGCGTTTGCCCCATGCTTCATGCTGTTTCTCAATGTTTCTCCCCACGGTTCCGCAAGCCGCCCATGTTCTATGTACATCCTGCAGGTTACTCCGGAGTTAAAAATACATAAATAAATAAGCATGCAAATGGATCGCCTCCAATCTGACTCAGAAACGAAGCGACTCCCTGAAGAAGGGCTCCCATGCTCCGTTTACAAAAGTGGTTCCCAAGCTTGGCTATAGATTTTCAACTGCAAAGGTCAGAAACATCTCCAAAACCAGACCAGACCTAAGACCACCAAAATCAGATTATCAGGGAGTGGGCCCCAGGCATCAGGCTACTTTTAAAACTCTCCAAGTCATTCCAGTGTGCAGCCACGGTTTGAGAAACGCTGTTTACAGAGCATTTGTTTGTTTTTTTTTTCACCTTAGATCATTCTCAGAAGACTCTATTGCTAAACAGCCTGCAGCGGAACCCCACCACATTTTTTTCATTTAGTTAAGGAATGGGAGCAGGTACTTCTAGGTGGATGCAACAATGGCAGTGCCTCTCATATTTTAACGTACTTACAAGTCCCCTGAGGATCTTGTTAAAATGCAGGTTCTAATGCAGTAGGACTGAGGTGGCCTTGAGAATCTATCTAACATGTGCCCATGTGATGTAACGCTACTGGTCTGTGGACCACATGGAGAGCTAGCACTATAACTTCAAACTCACATTAACTGATCAGCACAGCCTCCAATCGACTTTAACACCCACTTAACCATGTCCCTGGCTCTAAATAAATGGGGGTTGATAGCTTACTCTCCTGGACCTGTAAGAGCAACATGTAATTCTCCATCCAAAAGCAAGTATAGTAAGGTGACTTGATATATTATGATGGTTAATTTTATCTGTCAACTTCACTGGATCACAGATATTCAGCTAAACATTATATATATATATAGCTTCTTTGAAGAACCCTGACTAATATAGCACCCACTAAGATTCTTTTGGGAAGCGCACTACACCACCAACTTTAATACTTGATTCCCAGGCCCAACTTAACACTGACTTCTGCTGTGAACTTCAGAAAATCTCAAGTCTTCTTGAAACTAGGTTTTCCTCTGCAGAGCAGGGATATTCTCAAAGGTGTTAAACGAAGTTCACATAACGTGATAGATATGCAAGTGCTTAGAAAAGCAAAAGTACGATGCACATGCAAGAGCTTCCTCAGGTTTTCACCAAACTTGGAACCCTCTCTTCAATTTAACTAACATTCATTGAGCACCCACTGAGCCAGAAAACACTACAAGGTTGACTTCCCTCCTTGCCAAAAAATACTGTCAGAGCTGCAGAGCTCTGGTCCATGGGAAACACATCAGTCTGACATCCCATTGAAATGGCTCTCTGTTTGGCAGCACCCGGTCCTGCCTTGACCACAGTGACTGTAGAAAATAACCTACTCTGTGTGGTACACGTGTACATGAGGCTGTTGGATGATGAGGTGAGGGGGAAAGACGGGTTTCTCTTTTGGATCAAGCCAAATCTGAGCCTGTCTTCTAAGCCATGAAAGATCATCATCGCATATGCAGTCTGAGCCTTGTTGTCAGGTTAATTTGGGTCCCACAAGTCCACCTTTATTTTTCCTCAGTTGCTTTGTTGCTAGAATGATACTTACCCTGCCAAAGATTCAGTTTCCTCATCTACAATATAGGGATGTTTCTATTTTCTTTATGTTTTATCATTAATAAAATAAAGACTAGGACTTCCAAAGAGGCCATTTATCCTGAAGACAGTTTCCTAAGACAATTTCCAAAAGAGTACATGGAACAGCAACCCAAATCACTGTTCTTTTGTAGTCTTTCCTGAAACTGCAGGCCTGATTACACCGGCTTCAAACAGTCATGGTTTCCCCCAGCTGGTGTAGCTCCGTGGATTGAGCATGGGCCTGTGAACCAAAGGGTTGCCAGTTTGATTCCCAGTCAGAGCACATACCGGGTTGCAGGCCAGGTCCCCGGTAGGGGGCTCTCAAGACGCAACAAACACTGACATTTCTCTCCCTCTCTTTCTCCCTCCTTTCCCCTCTCTCTAAAAATAAATAAATAAAATCTTTTTTTTAAAGTCACTGTTTCTAATATCCTAGCCCAATGGGAAAACCAAAATCTTTTCTTTAATAATCTATTATATACTTTGAGGAAAATTTATAAATTTAAGAATACTTTTATTTGCCAAGAATCAAGTAAACCCCACCAAAACACATACATTGGTAACCTGCTTACAGGAAGCTGCTTGCATTCTGAGGCACCCAGAAGTCCCATCCTACCTCTAAACAGAGAACTATCATCAAAGAACCAACTTCCCATTTTCAAAGTCTAAACCTAAGAGGATACAGCGGTGAGAAATTCTGCAAGTCTTCCCACTTCAATCTATCTAAATTCTGGTTTTCCTGGCTCAAATCAGAATCTTCTGTAGAGGTCTAACTCACTTAAGAGATACCACACAAGCTGTGGAATACTGTAATATTTTAATATAAACTGACTTTCAAAGAGTAAGCTTCCATACACAGAATTGGGGGATCATTTAAGTATAAGTACATAATTATACTGAAAAATAGTAGTTACTGCTATTGTTCTTGCTGTTGTTGTATAAGTTAGATGCTGTCACTTCCAGGTTAAAATATTTATGGAGAGGATGTAAGTGGTGACAGAGGAGCCACACACAGTTGCTTATGATCTAAGAACTCCCACCCACCAACACCCCCTGTTGATGACAAGCCTTCTTGATGGCCTCTATCTAAAACCAATAAGGAACAAAGATCCATAATACTGTCAGCAGTGCTAATTTGTTATTCAACATAACTTAAGTCATAAGAGATTCAGGATCTAAGAATAGGTCAGAAGGGGCTTACACAGAAGTAGCTGTCCCAGGCTGCAGACATTAGCTGGCCCTGATGACTATATTTCTCACGCACCAGAGATTATAATGCCCTATTAGTGATGCCTCGATTCAGTAGAGGATTATTAATCACACAGCTTAGGGAGCCTCTGCAACATGTAATGAGTTTAGTAACTGAGATTTGTGATGACGACCCGAAACTAAAGCAGAAAATATCAAAGTTGGGTCAATAGTATAGATTTCTCCCTTTTAAACATCGTCTTAATGATCACAAACAGGGCTATTCTATTTTGATATCTTTTTGTTACATTCCAGTTGGCATTTCATGTTGACCTCAAAACAATTTAATAGGAACAGCCCCAGAAGTACTGCTAATAAACACAAGGGTGACGTTCTCACAGGCTGTCTGTTTCCAAAGCAGATGTAGGGGGTGTGGAATAAAGTGATGGCCTCTCATCTTTCTCAGAAAAACAACCCATTGGTTTTATCCTAAGTCAAATCAACATAATTTGTCTCCAAATGTTTTTGAAAATGCTTTGTAGCCACCCAGGGGAGAGAACAAATGTCCCTTTGTTCCAGCGTTGAAATGCAGGCTGTGTGCTTGGGGCACAGCGAGGCTTCAGTTGGGCTTTCCATTTAAACAGCTTGGCATAAACTGAGGCATGGCAGATTTCTGGGCAGAACCTAGAGTAATGTTTGAGGTCAAGGGTCACACAGAAATCACCTAGCATCCTTTTGGCTAACAGTACCCAGGAAGTTCAAAGGAACTCCCAGTCTCTCTCATCTTTCCCAGAGCTGCCACCTCCACTCTCATGGCAGAGTGCTGTTTTGAGAGGACATTCTCAGGAGCCCCTCACACACCACGCACACACATGGCACACACATGGCTCTGCCAGGGCCAGGGGAACCCAGGCAGGAGGTGGCAGAGCAATGGCACCACCTCGAAACCTCAGGCCATATTCTAGACCCAAGGCATATGTATCTGTACACCGAGAGCCTGGTGACAGGACAGACAGGGCTTTTTCAGCTCCCACGCCAGCACTTCTGTGCTCGGAGTTTCGAAAGGTCTCATCTCTGCAAGTTCCCTGGCAAGACCAGGACCCAGAAGAACTGTAATGAGGAGAAACCACCTACTGCCACACTCTCTCCTCTGCACCTGGATTCCTGATACTTGCATTAAGTACCAAAGCAGCCACTGCAGGCCATTCTGCAAGAGTGAGTGATCTACTCAGTTATACCCCTTCTGAATTAAAAATCCTTTCATGGCTCCAAGTGCCCAGGAAGTTTCTCAGGCTTGAGGTGTCTAGTACACCTGAACACTGAAACCCTGCAAAAGCTAAAGAGGCAACAAGTCAACCTGCAGGCTGCTGAAAGTCTACACTGAGGTCCTATATTTTAAAAAAAGCAGGGTGAGAGGAGACAGACTATTCCAAATATCGGTCCAGAATCTCACACTCTCAGATTTAATCTGACAGCTCACTGAATGAAATGATTCAGCCTGCCGGTTCCCCACTGGCTCCCACAGATCCAGCATGATCTCAGGCATTCAATAAATATGTATTAATCAATCAAATCTGAATAAAACAAAGATTCCTCCACCAGTTCAGGTTCTTGGTTGCAAACAACAAAATGATGGTTTATTAGAAAAGTACTGGGTAGTTTATAGTCTTGTCATGTGAGCAAAAAGCCAGACCCAGAAAATGGGCAGAAACCAAGCAAGATCATGGTTTGGATGAAACAAACATTACTGATATCACCATTGGACACCGGGACCACTGCTGAACCAGAGCTGTGAGCCCTACCAGACAATAGCTCCTATTGTCATGCACAGTTGGAATCAGTTCTCCCCAGCCTCTGGTGATGGGCTTCAAGGCTAAAAATTAAGGTTCTAGGTAGGACTGTGCTATCAGCTAATTAGTTATGTTTCCATGCCCCAGTGTTGGAAGAAAGAGAAAAGTATTTTCTAGGCTTTTGGTACTCTGTAGTCAGAAGTAGTAGCTGTCGTGGTAGCTTCCATGATAATGCATTCTACCAGAGGGAGATGGTGGGGGTCCACAACAGTCAAGAAAAAGAAGAGAAATGTCTACCAGATGCTTCAGTGTGGAGTAGGACTCAGGGATGAAAACCTGATCATGCACAGTGGCACCGAACTGGGACACCAACTCTGTGGGATCGATGATGTAGCTGAGGTGCTGGGGTGGTTCTTGGCACTTGAAGAAAATGCTACTCTGGCTGAAGGCTAAGAAAAAATTCATATGGAAATAATTCTTAGCTGTACCTTGAATACCAGATGGGGTTTCAAAGGGTCTAAAAGAGACTCCAAAGCAGAAATACCCCTTGTCATGTTAGAAGACCTTCCCAAGTATAAAACAAAACTTTGCTGGGTGGAGGTTTAAGTGAGTGGATGGATGCTTTAATATATAGCTTCAGAGCTTCTTCTGCCAACTTAACTTTTCAATAAATCAAGGATTTTTCCAAAACAGAAACAAATTCTCATGACACTCAGGGAAAGTGATATTTATCACCAGGGCAAAAATAGAACAGGAAATGCTATGCTTCATCAGGTCCCCCCTAACTTCACTCATGTCACAAATAAGACATTCAACTAGGGGAGACACCTAACTTCTTTGCATTTGCAATACGCGGGACACTTGCTTTGCACCAGGAGTCACGCTAGTTATAAACACAGACAGAACCAAATGTAAACTCATTGTAATACCATTTAAATTGAATTTAAATAGAAACGCATGGCAAGTTTGATTACTAGGATCTTGAACAGATTAAGAAAGCACATACAATAAATTAAGTTGAAGTAACTAATCTACTTTACCAGAGCTAAGGAAGATCTATTATAGAACTTTTGTGTGTGTGTGTTGTTGTTTTTTTGAGAGAAAAGGAAACTCTTTCCATAATGTGCCAAGACACATAACCTGACCACTGACTCCAGGATTTAACTGATCTGTTTTCATCACCTTTTCGTCCATAACCACTATCAGAGTTTGACTTACAAAAAAATGTAAAATTCAATTTCAATACCAAGAATTTTTCATACATAGAAATATAAGAATTACAATGTCCTTGACGAAATGAGGGTGGACTAAATGGCAAGCAATCTGAAACACCAGGTACTTGGGGAATGTGAGGAATGACAGAAAGATCTAGAAGGCAAGGCCCAGGGAAGGTATGATTCAGGAGAATCTGGGACTTATTTTCAATGATCTGATAAGTTACAATGTGAAATTCATAAAAATTAAAGTAATGCAGTAATGAATTCCAGTATAAACAAGAAGCATTGGCTTGCTTACGCAGAATTTGGACAATAATCTGCTGGTATGAGGATGGAGGCTGCAGCACTTCAGATTTCTGGGGTGAAATGACCAGGTAAAAATGGCTGCATGTTCATCTGCCTAAATCTCCTAGAAATCAGCCCAAGAATATTTACATAAATAATTTTGAAAAAAATAACAATTAGTCAACAATTGTTGACTAAGTGAGTGAATGATTCTTGTATAAAGATCAAATTAAAAGAGCAAAATCTTGAATTTCCTTAACACTGATGAAATCATTAATCTGATTAAGTAATTAACACTGATTGCCAAAGTCTTCACAAGAATCCAGAAAAATCTTATGCTATTGGAATTATTTCATTATTCCTGGAGGTCAAAATATGACCATTTGTATAAATAATTTCTCTGGGTAAATAACTCTTTTATGGCGATGAGTAAAAATAAATGAAAATCATGAGTCCCCTCTCCTACACCCAAGTGACACTCCTATTCTCTCTGATCTCTCCTGCCTCTCCCCTCAGTCACTCCTCACAGACACACCGGCCATTCCAGACATGCCAGTGATCATGTCTGTGAGTCAGCACAGTCTTGTCTCAGAGCTTCTGCACCGGATGCTCCCTTTGACCAGGACGTTCTTCACCAGAGAACAATCCCCTTTCTCCTCCCAGATATACCTAAATCTCATGTTTTGGGGATGGCTTTCTCTGACCATTCTGTTTAAAACTCTACCTTATTTCTACCCTAACATGTATAACGTACTTACATACCACATACATGTGTACATGCACATTCACACACAGTATGGTCAGTATCATTTACCCGGCTTCTGAATTTACATGACACTTACCACCTTCTGAAACTCTTACTCCCCCACTACATTAACTGTTTCTCTCCCCATTTTAGAATATAAATTCCAAAGAGAAGTTTATCTGGTTTATATATTAATAAAACCCTCACATCTGAAACATAGTAAACCTCAATAATTATTGAATGAAATGAGGAAATCAGATTTTTACCATAACACAAAATTAAAATTCAGTATCAGAAGGATAACTATAAAATACACGTGCAATAATCCCACCTGGATATGGCCATTCTCTGCCATTCAAAGAATAAATTGTAGTACAATAATCCAGACCCGAGATAATGGCTTGGGCCAGAATAGCACAGAGGTGTGGGTAAGAAGTGATCTGATTTTGAACATATTTCAAAAGTAGTGCCAGTAGGATTTGCTGATGGTTAGGTGAGGGCTATGTAAAAGAGGAGTCAAGGCCATCACCAAGCCCTGCAGCCTACACACAGGAAACCTCATAGTCTTGGCACTGAGAAGAGGAAGCATCAGGAGGAGCCAGATTTGCAGGAAAGACCAGGACTTTAGTTTTGAACATCTTAAGTTTGCAATTTCTATCAAACATTCCGAGTGGGAGTATTGTATAGTCAGTGGTTATATCAGTCTGAAATTCAGGGAGGAAGTCTGGGCTTGGAGAATAAACTCGTAAGTCATAGTTTTGATATAGTGTATGAAATAATGCAACTAAATAAAATCATAAAGAAATAAGTGAAGGAGTGGCAAAAATGTCTGAGTACCAAGCCCTGCAGCACTCCAATGTTAAGAAGTCAGGGAGATAAGAAGGAATGAAGGATGAAGACTGAGAAGGAGCAGTAGCTCATGAGATTGGATGAAAACTCAGAGCCAAACTAAGAAAGCGTGTCCAGTGGGGAGAGGTCAACAATTGTATAGAATGTAGCTAACATGTCCCACAGGGTGAGCACTAGGAAGTGATTATAGGATTTATCAAGCAGGGGTTATCGGTGATCTCATCAAGAGCATTTTTATCATAATGGTGTAGGAGAAAGTTTACTGTGGGTGGGCTCAAAGGAATTTAAAAATTGGGGACAGTATATATCATAGACAATTCTTTTGAGGAGATTTGCTTTTAAAGGAACTAAAGGAGATGGCTATCGATGTGAAAAATGTATCGATGTGATACATACGTTTATTGATTTTAAAGATGGGAAAAATAATGGCATGTTTGTACACCGATAAAAGAAAATACTCCATTCTCTAGACTGAGGTATTCCACAGGGCATCAAAATATCTGACAGCATTTTCTGGGGGAAATTCCCGTATCTATTCATAAATTCCCCTAAGATTTTAAGAGCTGGTCTTTAAAGAGCTAATCTTAATCTTCGGTATCTCCAAATTAAACAACGGTAAAGAGTGAAGAAGTCCCCATAATGCCCATGACATCTCACAGCACCAATTGATGCTGGCCAGCATCGACAGTTGCTAGTAATTGAAGAACCTGTGATTGCCTTGGGTCTGCCTCCTCCTCGCTCTGTGTCTGGCCCACGAGGGACCCCTAGAGTGAAGGAGCCTGTGCAGAGAGGGGTGGGAGTGGAAGCTGAACATGACTTCCAGACAATTGCTACTTCAATGTCAAGTTGACTGCATTCTAATGCTTTTGATTTAATTACTTTTCTGAAGACCAGTTTACTTCTCTACCTTCTTCATTATGCATTGAGAACAAGAGAAAATACAGCAAGCCATGGGAAGCATTGATTTTTCTAAGTTTTTTCATTACTGTCTTAGGAATCGGGGGGGGAAAATCTCCCATACATCTCCCTCTTCTAGATCAGATTTTCCTTTAACTTTCCTCTCTCTAAATATATTCTTTCCATTTCCACACAGCTACATTTCCTGGGAAAACACAAACTGAATCAGGGGTGAAATTGCAGGGAAGACATGGAGCTCAGTTTGGACAATGATTAAACTCAGATGTAATAACCAAGGAACCATGTAAGCCACGGGCAGGGCAATGAGGAGTTGATTAGTATGGTCCCAGGGTTAACAACTAGAGAAAATGAGAAAAATGATTAACAACAAGAAAGCATTGAGCAGTGCCATTCCCTGCTGGGTCCTGGCGGCCAAGTAGCCCAGGAGTCTTCCCGGATTCCACTTTACTCTGCTCCCCATATTCATTCTGCCTCCAATTGCAGCAGCCAACAACCTCTGACTTTTTTTAAAACACTTTTCTTTAGTATTGCTGAAATCTTAGGCAAGCTCAGGGCCTCTGACTTACAGCTTCATGCCCATCTTTGACTCTGACTCTCCAGATGACTCCTCCCAAAGAAGTTTCTGCTCCATGGCAAAAATGAGCGTTTGCAGTTTATTCTATCTCCAAATGCTTTCAAAATTAAATCCAGTGTCCTGGTCTTAAGCTCTTGGGTTTTCTATCATTCCTTGCCCCTGTCACTAAGTTTCCATTCAGAACCCTAATAAGTCCATGCCCTCTCTCCTAACCCATCCCTTGACCCCAATACCCACATCCCTCTGAGCGCCCTAACTCCAAACTGACTGGCTTTATCTGGGCTGTATATTCTTAGAGATCAAGTGCTTCCTCAACCCCAATGTATATAATTTTGTGATAACTTTTTAATAACTCTGTGACTGCTGTACACACTAAGGCAACTGCAAGCCCTTCAAAAAAAAAAAAAAGAATCCATCTAGTTTATCATTACAGGAAACTAGTGGGTGGGACACATTCATCTCACCCCCCCCCCCCAAACAGAAGAGTGTTTTGTGTATTTTAGGCCCACGCTGGGCCTAAGAGTGCAATCTTTAGCATAATAACAAAACAGCCCTTGCCTCGTGGGCTCAGTGAGAAAATTCATACAGCTGATGTTCAGCAAAGAAGGAGCTCATGTGCATTGTAAGGGCTGCATCTCAGCGAGGTTACAACATGATGGGAGAGGTCTTCCACAGTCTGTCTCCTGAGCATTCCTGCAGCCTCTTCCATCAGGGCTGCTCCACTGCTCCTCACACGCAAACCAGCTGCCCATGCTGATCATCCTTCTTCTAATCAGTCCTCTGTACAAGGTACAGTCCTCTGTACCTTGTTTTTCCTCTGACTCCTTTTTCACATGGTCAACCCCTATGCAATTTTCAAGACTCAGTTCAAAAGTCACCTCCTCAGTGAAGCCGTCCTGCATGTATATCTCCTAGCAGAGGGCCAAGTGCTCACCACAGGCACTTAGAGTAGATCTGTGAATTGAATCATTATAGTTTAGAACCTGTTCAACATATTTTCCTTCTAGACCTCCTAGCTATAATGATTTCTTTTGAATTTATTCAAAGTCAACGACCAAACCAAAGCCCCAAACTAAACATAGAACAACAGACTCAGCAGGGTTCTGTGTAGGTACAGAGACAGCTCAGTCCCATCACAGTGTACACTGAGCTGGGTATTAACAAGATCCAAATGTTAATATGTGCTCTGCCATTACTACATTAGTATCGCTATTAACACTTCCAATTGTGCAATAGTAGTAGTTCTAAACCATTAAATATGCTTAAAATGCACTGCTGTTGGCTCCTACTACTTTAAGAAAGTCAAACAAAACTACTTTTGTAAAATAAAATACTTCTTAATATAAACATTTAGCCTCAAATGTATCTAGCTTGTAAATTTAAATTTTGGCAAACATGCATTTTAAACATTTTAAACCCAGATCCACCATCACCATTGCTTGTTACTCAGAATAGACATCTAAGTGTACAAATTCATAAAAGGTAAGAAAATATGATAATTTCTAAGATCAAGAACTAAGCAAGTCATGCCTAGTTATTCTCGTTCTTCCCTTACAATCAGTTAGCATGCAGTGCTTATAAGAAAATAAAAAAATTATACAAAGTATTAAAATGCTATCATATCATTAATTGCATGTAATCTCTACAAAATTACTATAAAATGAAGTAAGGAAATTATTATTATAACCATTTTATTGTTAGAGAAAGGGAATACAGAGAAAAGCAAAGCAAGTAATTCCAGGTTGTATTCTGTCAAAGCTAAGATTAAGTCCAGCCTGGGGACTTCCAAGCATGTGCTCTTTAGAGCTCTTCTGTAGAGAAGAAAGCCAAGTTCAATGTTATAGCTGTAACATTTAGAACTTGAGTCCATTCTTGAAATCTCTATTGCAATGAGCTTGAGTGAGTAGAAGTCAAGATTATTAGTGGGAGAGAAATGTTTACTTTGGGAAAACATTTATAGGAATAATATTATAAGTTATTCTAAATAGGTAGACTTCACTTTTTTATTAAAAAGTTTGTAATATACGAAATATGGGATACTACTAACATAATCATAATCCTCAATAAAGAAAATTGATATATGCCAAACTGTCCTGTCTTTATTCAACCTTATGACAACCTGCACAGTAAGTAATATTCATATTTTATAGATGAGAACTTGAGGCTGAGACAAGTTACTAAATTATCCAGGTTGACACAGAAAATTGACTAGTGTCATCTCCCTTATTCTTGGAATTATGCCTGGGACAGTGAATGCTCATGATAGATTATTTGGAATGAATGAATGGCTGATTAAATGAATGAATAAGGTGACAAAGTCATGGTTTGATTCAGGTGGGTTGGTTGTAAAGGTCATACTTTTTCCTGCAATGTACTCTTCACTTTATAAATAAATGTATTGCTGACTTCTTTAAAAGAAAAAATGTCATATATAAATTTTCAGAACATGATCTGCTATGTGAAGTAAAGGAAGCCTGGACAGCAAAATGCACTCCCTACTGGGGGCATTAGGCCCTCCCAGGTCTGAGTGCACACCTGCCTTTCATCACTTGCTTGCTTTGTCTTGATACAAATGAAAATTTAGATTGGTTAGTGAGTCAGTCACTCCAGCCCTTTCCTCTCCTTCAGCTCTCCTGACTCCATCACCACTGTGTCTGGAATCTTTCCCTAACTCTTCCTGGCTCGGTTAGATATTCAGATGCACCAGAGTGTATCCTGTCCATAGCAGTCTGGGTGGGGACTGTGGGCAGCTTCATCAAGACTGCTATTTCTAATAAGGAGAGATGGCCAGAGACAGGTGAATGCAACTAGCTCTATCACATGAAGGACTAACAGTGTCTCCTTGCCATCAATGGAATAAATATAGAAATGAAAAGCTTTTACCAGTCATAAATCCCCAAAGAGAAATCAGGAGGTAAGGGAAAAGAGAATCCTTTTTAATAGCAGGGAGTTGTCTTCTTTAGCCCTGGATCCCTTGCTACAATCAAATTATCAGTAAGCAATCAAAGAGAAGTTCACAAGCACGGGAAATGAAGAGGAAAGACGGCCACTATAATGTCACCATTGACCCTCATGGAGACAGTTCACCATCCTGGAGACCTTCCCAGCAGGCAACCCTGTTTCCTTCCCCATTTTCACCAAAGTTTTTCAGCTATTATTATAAAGCACAATGATTCCATGAACTCTTTGACTCCATCTCCTAACCCCATACATTGTCAGAAGATAACCCAACGTGTTGGGAAGACTCGCATGAGGGAGCACAATTACAAAAGACCAAGGGAGGCACATGGGAACACAGGGCAAGGCTAAGGAAGTAGAGAATAGAGATGTTCTTGCAGAACACTGGCTGAATGGAAAAAACACCAGAGACAGCAGGTCATGAGTAGGTCAGGTCACGGCATGAAATTGCAGTTCCTAAGCCTTTTTTTTTAATCTATTGCCGTGCTCTGCTATGCCTTTGCACCACAAACTATCTCTAAGAGGCTGAAAGCACAACTTCCTCCAACACCACCGTGAATTGGGTTTTCTCCAGGAAGAAGGAAGCAGCAGTGCAATCTGGTGTTTGCATAGAAAACACAACAGTGGGGAAGGGGGGAAATACACAACAGAACATCTGCTCAGAGACACCATCTGAGTAGCAGTCAAGCACCCATAGGATGAAAACGTCTGTGCACAGCTCTGCATTCCGGAGCCTTGAATTGCAGGAGAGAGGGAGCCCAGAGAGTGGAGTGGGGAGAGGAAGGACTCACACTAAAAGGGCATCAGGAATTAAGTGATTTAGGTGATGTGGAAGGAGATGCTGAGACTAAAGATGTGGAGGTTGGGGAAGAGAGCTGTCTCTGGACATAATCTTTGGTAGACTTTCAGCACAAATCATGAATATGGTTCTGTGATGGAAGAATCGGTACCTTGTGCATTAGAGAAGAACTAGAAAATG
The DNA here is from genome assembly GCA_004024845.1 of Tonatia bakeri. NCBI lineage: Eukaryota > Metazoa > Chordata > Mammalia > Chiroptera > Phyllostomidae > Tonatia > Tonatia bakeri. The sequence goes on from PVIA01000037.1 coordinate 248,209, forward strand.
CACACAAAAACCCCATAGTTTAGTGCTAAATAATTAGATAACTTGCCCAAAGTCAACAGATTGTAAGTGGAAGCTAGGGGAAATCCAGGTCTCTCTGACCCATTCGCTAGGTTGGTGCCTCTACCCAACATCCGAGCTTCTTGCAGCATCTATGGTAATATTCGCTCCTCCCTGGAAAGTTCTTCTCTGTTGGCCTCTAGAACTCCTCTCTCTCTGGGTCCTCCTCCTACTCCTCTGGTCAGTTCTCCCCAGCATCCTTCTTCAGATTTTCATTTGTTACATATTCTGTAGGCCTCCATTGTGCATCTCATGAATATTCACTAGAGAGTTAATATTCTCCCTAGATTATCTTCCTCATCTATTTCTGCTTATACCTCTGTGCCAATAACTCCTAAATGACTAAGTGAGCCTTTTCTGTAGCCCTAGATCTATATAAGCAACACCATCTTCATATTTTTATGGGCACCACAATCAATGTTCCCCAAACTAAGACTGATTAGTCTACATTTCCAAAAGGTCCCTCTCCCCGCTTTACTCCAAGCTGTATGGTGCTACCTTCGTGCTCCCAGAATCTCCAAGGCACAATGTTGTTGTAATTTTCCTCATAGGCTATTTTAGTTGTGTGTTTACAGCTCTCCCCAATAGTCTTGGAGCTATTCTAGGATGGGAAATGTCTTCTTCATATGGATCTAAATATAAGATAGGCAGTTAATGTTTCTTGAATCAATGAACCTTGAGCCTAGTCCAGTTAGATGTACCACAGGAGCCAGACATCATTCTAAATGCTTCTTTTCATCTCACTCTCAAGTTGAAGCCACCAAGCGCTATACCTCCTTATGGCCTACATAATTTTGACCATTTTATACATGTCTATTTTTGACCAATCTCTCCCTGACCCCTACCCACTCTTCCCACACCCTTCCCCCAACACCTGCATCAACCTTAGAAGATTTGGAGGCAGTTAATGAGTGCCAAAATATTATTAAAACCCTGAGCAATTAAATACAGAAGAAACCAATCAAACCTCTTTCTGTAACCTAACCTGTACATACAGCCTAGCAGGTAGCCTAGCATAGACTTTGATTTAGAATTCATAACCTTGTTTAGATTAGCCTGTAGACCCACTTAGACCACCCTGAGTTTTATCATGTTAGTGTAGCCATATCCTGTCATTTGTTAAGAGTGTTAACAGAAAGGCTGAGACTGAATTAATTAAACTTCCCTTCATATCTATGGCAAGCCTCTCACTGATGGTCACCAGAGCTGTTTTTCAAGAACAAGCCCAGGTAATTTGCAGGACCAGGAGCTGGATCTGGGTGAAGTCATCTGAAGCCAGCCAGAGCAGCTTGGAGGACCATCCTGTGACCCCCTCATGAACATAGCTCATTATACCCCCCTTATAATCCCAAAAGCTCCTCCCAGCGGCAGAGCTTTTCTGCCATTTTTGAACATGGCATGTCGGAAGAGCCAGGTTTTCTAACTGTGCTTGCTCAGGAATACCCCTACCTCTACATGCAATGATAAAGTTCACCTAGATGTTCACGCTTGATTTCCTTGAATAGATCCTTTTGTGGGGGACACACCACTCTGGGAGTGATCCCTGGTATGTCTTTGTTTTCTGGTTTGCAATAAAGTTTCTCCTCCTAAAATCATCTCAGAGTTGTCTTTGCCTGAGTAATTGAAACTGGTTTAGTCCAGTAACATTTCTACACAAGGCAATGGCTCAAGAAAGTCCTAAAGCAAGGGAAAAGAACCATTAACTTTAAGTATGTAGTTTTGATTATTAATGGGATGGGGCATTTTAGTTACTGAACTAAAACTGCTTGGGGAACTAGACTGACCATAATAACTTTATTTCCAAAGAAGCCTCAGCACTTCCCAGGAGGAGGGAAAGGACTAGCTCCACGGAATGGCTTGGGGGGGCTGGGGATGCCCAAAGGGAAATTGCTGCATGACTGTGCTCTACAAGTTTTGCGCATTCAGCACATTTCCTTTATTTGCATTAAATTGTTCTAGAGTTTAGTTGAGCTGTAGTTAAGTAGTGGACATAATTCATATGCATTTAATTAAAAGAATTTTTATTTTTACTTGGCAGCTTTCCCACCCAGAAGCTAATATTTCTCCTCCCCTCTGCCTCAGACAACTTGAGGGCCCTTGGAAGGCTTGCAGACCTTCAGCTTTGAGCCCGCAGAGCCTAAACTATGGACTTCGTGGACTCAGTGCGTTCACACAGCCAAAGAGCACTTTGAAACATGTAAATTTGACCATGTGATTCCTCTATCTTAAATCATTCCGTTAATCCTGGTACCTACAGGATGATGTCCAAATTCCTAACTGAGCAACCATGACCTCCACAGCCCAACCCCAGTGCCCTCTCCAGACTCATCTCTCACCACTATCTGCCCCCATGTTCCACGATTCCTAGAATTTGGGCAAATGTAGGCATGAGGATTAAAACCGAGAGCTCTGAACATGGTTTTTACATGATCTGGAATATCCTTTCCTGTTTAATGTAGCAAGTGAAATTCTTTACCTCTTTAAAGACTTTTTAAGAATATCACCAACTCTCTGAAACCCTCTCAAATCTCCGTCCCAACTCCTATGTGTAGTTTATCAGCTGTTCCCTTTTTATTGCTTTTATCACATTCTCCTGCCTAAATATTAATATTTGTTACATGTCTGCCTTGGCATCTAGACTGGGAGCTTCCTAAAGGCTGGGGCTGAATTTGATTCAAGCTTGTTTCTCAAGATTTAAACTGAAAACTCGGCACATAGGCACTAAGTAAACTCTTGTTGAATGAATAAATTTTAAGATGTAGTTGCGTATGGTAACAATGTAAGTTACAATGATTTTGGAAATGGGAAGGAAAGAATATATATATTAAAAGAAGAAAACTTAGGCCAAATTTGGTGAAGAAAGTTTAAAAGTAAATTTAAATATGTGATTACATTAATCACTTTATACCCTAGAATATATGAAAGAAACACAAAACTATAGGTTATCTTGACAGCAACCCCTGTCAAGGGTCCATAAAATATTATTGAATCAATTATATGATATCCATCAGAACCTGTGGAGAAAACAACAATTACTGGAGCCAGCATGTCTTTCCTAAAAATATGAGATCCAAAATCACACTTATTTTTGTTTTCTTAAAGTCACTAGTATGAGATTTAAGGACAATGAGGTAACTACAAATAGAAATAGGTCAAAATGATCTATAATGATCATTATAATGTATTTTTTAAAAAGAAATAGAAATACTCAAACAGAAGTTAATTGCAGCACTATCACCTGAGAAAACCACCCCCCATCCATAACACAAGCCTTCTCTGAATAATATCCTACCACCCAGGTCAAATAAGACCAGAGACCCCTCTGTGGAGTGTATTGAAAGCCAAGGGTACAAGAGAAACACAGAGAGAAAGCCATCAGTGACATTCCCTCTGCAAAGCACAAGTAAAAGCAACTGAACACCATACTTGCCAGTATAGTAGACTTTAAAGACCACCATAGTCAGATCAACTACTCCTTAAAAAAATATGCAGTTGAAATTATTTGTCAGATTGATACACTTCTTCCCATTAGTGGTCTAGTAAAAGAAGATGCACACATTCCTGCTGTAAATAATGTCTACTTCAGTCTCTTCTGGTCTCAACATGCCATCTCTAACATTCAGTCAACAATTACAAGACAAAAAACAACAACAACAAAAAAGGAAAACAGTCATTGTCAAGATATAAAGTAGTTAATATACCTCAACTTAGAGATGATAAAACCTACTAGACAAGAACATTAAAACAACTACAATTCATGTTTTAAAAGATCTACACCAAGGGTCAGCAAACTGCGACATTCAGGACAATCCAGCTTGCTGTTTGTTTTTATATTTTTTTATAATTTTTTATATATTTTTAAAATATTTTATTTATTTATTTTTAGAGAGAGGGGAAGGAAGGGAGAAAGAGAGGGAGAGAAACATCGATCAGTTGCCTCTCACACACCCCCTACTAGGGACCTGGTCTGCAACTCAGGCATGTGCCCTGACTAGGAATCGAACCTTCAGTTTGAAGGCCGGCACTCAATCCACTGAGCCACACCACCCAGAGCTATGTTTGTAAATAAACTTTTATTAAACACAAACACACACATTCATTTATGATTATGTATGGCTACTTTTGTACTCCAGTGGCAGAATGGACTACTTATGGGAAAAACCATAGAGCCTGTGTAGTTAAAGTACTTAATATCTGGCCTTTTATAAAAAGAAAGTTTGCTGACCTCTCACCTAATAAGAAAGGTTGACCATAAACAAATACAGAATTTCAGCAAAGAGATGGAAAATGTGAGTCAAATGAAAATGCTACAGATAAAAATGATGTATGAGATAAAGTACAGTGAAAACAGATAGGAATACCTTAGCGAACTTGAAAATATGCCAATGCCAATAGGAATTATCTAAATTGAAACACAGAAAGATAAAGGGGTGGGGGGATCAGAAAATCCAAGAGCAGTGGGACAGTACCAAATGGTCAATGAAAATGTAATTAGAACTCTAGGAAAAAATTGATAGAACAGAGCCTGAAAAAATATGTGAAGGGATCATGAAAACAATTTTACCAAGCACTGTCCCAGAGACCTGGGGTTGGTTAAGTGACCGTGCCGTAAATCTAGGATGACATAACTTAGAAGACTTTTATAGTATAGAACAGAGTTCTGACTTTCATCCTGTCCTTTATACATTTTTGCTGATGAGAATTCCTATGAAATTATAGGTTTACTAATCAATTTTTTAGATAACATTAATCTAAGACAAAAATAATCACAGTAAGTGTAAGAATCAGAATCAATAGAGCCCAAATAGTCTTGCTAGTGAAATAGCTACCTACAAGTATAATCACAAAATTATATATATCATACAAACCTATAAAAATAGAGGATAGAAGAAGCCTGGCTTAATTATATCATGTATCCAAGATATATTGGATTTACATGAATCTAATACAAACCAATATCTTTGTTTGATGTAACTCCCAAGTAAGTGGGTATACTTCCAGGTGATATCAGCAGAGGTATAGAAATTAAGACAATCAGAGTAAGACCCCCTTTCTAGTCTTTGACTAACCTATTAAAATCAGTAGACCATTTGATAACCACATTCTTAATGGATAGATAAGCTACATCAAACGTGAGTGGCTAGAATGCATTAGAGGACTTGATACCACATTAAGGGAACAAGAGATATTTAACTTCAGAGAGGGCAACCAAAATATTAAACAATTCTCACAAGCAGAAGAGAAATTAAACTTGCTTGTATGGCATCAGGACACAGAATCAAAACGTGAATAGAAATTCCAAGAAGTCAAATTCTAGTTCCGTATATTGGGGAACTTTGCAATGAAGCTGTCCAAAAATGGAATAGGCTCCTTATAAGGAAAAGAGCTTCTCATCTGCACAGACATCCATGTAACACCTTTACATTGCAGAGAAGGCCAAGGCACAGTAGTTGTCCACATAGCCTTGCCACCTGGATGTTCTGCATTTCTGTAATTCTGGAGACAGGAAGCCCCATGGAGAAGAGAAGAGGGAAGTACAGAAACAGTGGGAGCAGTCACTAAAGTAGGATTGTAGCGAAGGGACAACATCTCATATTTCATTGTGGGCATGTAGATTTTGAAGTGCCCCTCAGATACCTAACGAAAATGTTAAGTTTGCAATTAATTATAGTGTCTGGAATTTAAAACAGAGGTCTGAGCTACAGCTACATTTGAGAGTATTCATTGCTTAGTGTGATATTGCCCAATAGAAATATGATGAGAAATTAATTGTAATAATATATTTTGTTTAACATAATGTATTCAAAATATTATAGTTTAATAAGTAATCAATATTCATATTACTAATGAAGTTACTATATTATTTTTGCTGTCGTTTGTAATAAGTCTCAGAAATCTGTTGTGTTTTACACTATTAGCATGTCTTAATTCAAATACCTACATTCCAAATGCTCAATAGCTACACTTGGCTAGTGCTTACCACACTGGACAATACAGGCGTAGATGTTCATTGAATTCCTCACAATAGATACAAAAAAGAAAAAAGGCTTGGAATTAAGTATTGAGAAAACCCAACAAAAGAAAGCCAACAGAGAGGAAAAATCAGGGAAAGTCTATTGTTATGAGAGTGAATGAAGATGCGGATGGTCAGTGATGTCAAATTCTGATGGAAGTTCAGGACAGCGAAAACACCTGTTAGATACAGTGATGTAGAACGGGGAATGGAGTTCCTTTAGCAGGACAGCAGCCAGACGACAGTGGATTGAAAAATGACAGTTTGAACTCCACTCTTCTCAGAACGAGTGGCAGTGTGCTCAGACGTTGTGGGTCTCTGCACAGTTCACCACCGGGTTTGGATCTCTGTCGGATAATCCATTAAAGGAAAAGCACAATTGGCAGCCTTCAGGGTCCATCTCCAGAAACTCCTGTGTGAGGCACAGAAATGAAACAGCTGCTGAGCCTCCCTTCCACGCACATCACAGTCTTTCGTAGTGGATTCTTTCAGAAGATGTAAGCTTTCCTACCCTTCTGTCATAATGTGGGATAAAAAATCTTCAAAGCATAAAATAAGGCATTTCATTCTTTCAAAGGAGCCCCTGGATATATTTGGGCAAGGATGGAACAGGGGATCATCTTCATGAACAGGACTGGGATATTGATGATGACTTCAGAACTCACAAGTAAGCAACAGGTGAACAGATGCTCTCTGGCAGCCACCAGGGAAGAAAACCCTATGTACCTATGACCTGGTCTCAACTCCATTCAGATTTTCTCTCAGTTAAAATTAGAGCTCAACCCTATCCATAAGGCACTATTTTAAAAAATCACATTGCATGGTCTGCCAGTCACAGCAAAGGCATGGCTAGTTCCTCCAATGCCCTGTCTTAGGGGTTCACCTCTACAAGGCTTTCTCAATGTTACCTGCAGAACCGCCTAGGTTGGCAGGAAGCCCCAACACTACCACCACTGCAAGCGAACACATCCCCTGGAAAGGAAATGGTATAGAGGAGAATGAGATTTTCAGAGACACCATGTCTCAGGCACAGGTGCTGTCTTGGTCCTGAAGCATTGGACCCTCTGAATCAAACTTCATGTTCGGGTCAATGAGTTTAAAAGAAGAACACATAAAAATTCTATTATATGGCCCCATTTAACTTCAGGTGACACGTGGTTAGTCTCTGCTCATTCATGTCCTTGTACATCATGGTGCAAGGAAAAAAGATGGCTGGCGTTACAACTCTCTGGGGATGTCGAGCAAAACCAGTCCCTTTCCTGGAACTCAGCCATCTCATCTTTCGTAGCTCTGACAAGATCTGATCCCACCTTCATCGGGTCAGTGTTCTCAGGCTTCCCGATGACCCAGGTGCCCCCAGGATCTCTGCTCTCCCGAAAGCTGTTTCCTCCTGCCAGCTCCCTCAGAGGATTCATGATGGCTGTGGTTGCCATAGGAATGCTTCATCTATAATAAAGGTGGCTGCATGAGATCACAAATACTCCAAGGAGCTCTAGAAGGGGGAAGTGATATTCAGAACCTGGAGACAGATCAGTGCTGAAAGTAGATGACAGCTTAATGAGAGGGGGAGACAAAGCTTGCGCGGTTTCTATAACTCACATGGGTGTGCACTTCTCCAAGGGGCACAGGAGCACATCCATTGTCAAACGTGCCACCGTGGTCCCTCCCAGGCCCCCTGGGGGCGCTTCCTCCAAAAAAATAGAGCACAACGTGTGAGTGGCAAGGAAGCAACCCCTCTTTGCCAGCCAGTTGATGAAATAGCCTGGGGTGATCCCACACACCCTGCCCTAAGCTAGCATCCACCGCTGGCTGCTTGTTTATGATAATTCACTTGTCATTTACAAGAAAGAACTAGAAATGATTTTGAAAAAATTTTGTTTTCCACAAACATTGTTTGGTACTTGAAATCACTGTTTTTATTCTTGGACAATTTTTTAAAATTTTTTATTATGATATAATTTAATGGCCAACACTTCAACAGTCCTTTTCTTCTTTTCCCTCCCTGATATGACTTCACACCAGTCTAAACCCTAATTCCAACCCCAGACTTTGAAACTCTGTTGTGAACTAAACATCCTACCAATCCTGGTCATAAACTGACTTCCGTATTCCAGCCATAGATGTCCACTCTCCCAACGCTAGTCCTGGACAGAACCCAAATCCAGGCCACAGACAACCCTGCATGAGACCAGAGTAGCCACCAGAGGAGTGGAGAGGTGGGCAGTAAGCACAGGCCAACCCCATACGAGGCCACAACTCGATGTGCATGCCTTTCAAAGAATGATGGGTCAGAGGCACTTTTATTATGAAACATGATCCATTCACTTTACAGTTTCCTAGCAACAGGTTGCCAATCAGCTGGTGTAATTCAAGGATTCATCTTCTCTCTGATAAAGGAGCTGGGAGCAGCGGGGCAGTGAGGGTGGGGTTTGGAGGGGACACTTTCAGCATGAGGTAGGACAGAGCACAGTGTGATATGAGGATGAGGAAACCAAGCCTGCAGAAGGAAGAACCTTCTGCCTTTCTTCCTACTGACTCTTTGAAGCAGGGATTTGTCCTGCTGCTGCTGCTGCTGCTGCTGCTGCTGGCTTCTTGCCTCTGAATTAATTACTAGTGTTGATGGGTCCAATTTCAAATTGTATGGCATGCTCTTGAATCACACACAGAGCTTGCTCCGTGCACAAAACCTTGGCAGTAGAAAACAAATCAGGACAGAAACAATAAACCTTCTCAGGCTACTTCCCCTGGCACGTTGGCTGGGCTACAGAAATTCTGTAACGCTAAGCTGTCAGGTGGTTAGGTCCCTGAGACATTATCCAGTGGCTCGTTCCCACTCTTTTTAGCACCTGCAAATTTATTACATAAGATATTATTTTGTACTCAATTTAATTAGTTAGAACTATTTGTAGTCATTTGAAATACACTCCATGTTGATTAAAATAATTAGTGTAGGGCTACTAAATATTTACCTAAGATATTAATCCAGGGTTGGGGGGGGGACTGATAAATTTAATTAGCAAGAACTAATTATTGTTATGATAGGAGTTAGGGTTTAATAAATATAATTACAGAGCACAAATGATGGTTTCTTAATTAATAGATACTAGTTGCAAACATAAGGGCCATTATCATATTTTCAAGCAGGACATGCTATTCAGCACACCTTGCAGATGTCAACTGCAACAGCGATGGTGACTTGCAATGACAGGAGTGAACACTTATACGGTGCTTCTGCTGTCAGACACAGTTCTAAGTGCTGTTAGCGCAGGAACTCATTTAATCCTTACAACAACCCTGCTATTCTCCACATCTTACATACACAGAAATTGAGGCGCAGAAAGATGAAGAAACTTGCCTAAAATTACACAACTAGAAAGTGGCAGGGCTGGCATCTCATCCCACACAGTTTAGCACAAGCATCCTTGCTCCTTACTACTACCCGTAGTTCCAAAACCAGACAAACAAATACCAGTATAAACAAAAATAGGAAGTATGAATGTTCAAAAAGTTCAGCAACCCAAATCCCTGAATCTACATTTCTACTCAAGCATAATAGCCTTTTGATCTTTGCAGAGACCATTGACAGGATTATAAAGATTCTAAAGAAGCCCTGAAGGCACGTGGCCATCAGTCACTTACAACTGTGCTGAGGCCTGGAGGTTGAATGCCTGGGGTGCTGAAACTGAGCAACATAGCTGGATGCTCCTGGGCTGCATTCCAATGGTACTCAGTGGTGCTTCCTGGTCTGGCCCATTCTGTACATGCATCTACTGGGAAATTCTCCAACAGTGCGATGCTTGCAGTTTGGGGAATCAAGGGTTATCACGGATCTATTGTGTAATAACCTTTGGGCAAGGTATAATTTACACTCAAAACAAATGTCCCTTCACTGTAATCAAAAGGGTCCCGAATCACAGGCTATCTGAACAAAGTGGGCTTGCTATAGCACCTGGGGTGTATTCAGCACCAGTTTCATACTTCCCTATATTTAAAATAAAGGAAAAAGTAAAGAACACTTTTGGAGTCAGTGTTTAGGACCCTGTGGAGCCTGTGTTTCAGGATGTCCAGTAGAACAGTACTTGAAAAGAATATACAAAGTTTGTCCAGAAAGTATCCAGCCAGCCAATATGAAAAATAGAGATCTTTCGTGAAGAAGATAAAAGATACAAGAAGCACTATACATAAATAATGACACCTCAATCCCCTTCAAAGTAGGCACCTTGGAACCTCACATAGTTCTCCCAGTCCCCATCAGCGACCATCATATTTTCCTGAATCTCACTCACAGGCGACAAACACCAGGCCCGCGGGACAAACCCAGCCCTCCACCTTGTTTCTACCCGGTGGCAGTGTCGAGCTCCTTGCCCCCAGTTGAAGAGTAGTTACATTTATACAGTCCTAAAACTACTTTTGGCCCTTTGAAGGCAACCACGAGGCTGATGTGACTCCCAGTAAAAATGAGTGTGACACCCCTGATCTGACGGTCTGAAATCTCTTCCTTTTGAAAGGTGCCTTTAGTTTTGGAAAAAGCCAAAAGTCAAAGGGCACCACATCTGTGCTGTAGGGCAGCTGAGTCACCTGGGTGATTTGATAATTCACTGAAAAATCTGCTCTGTATATGATGCATGAGCGGGCGAATTGTTGTGATGAAACTGCCAATCACCAGTTGCCACAGTTGCAGCCTTCTGAATCATCCAAATAGTTTCTGCAAATATTCAAGCTTAATGCAAAATCCGATGCAGACTCGTTACTCCACTGGCTCAGTCATTTTGAATGCAACGGCCACACAGTACAAGTGCTCACTCTATGGCATCTACCACCCCAAATGACTAGTACAGTGAAGTTGTCATTGTTCACACATACACATTCCAGTCCACACTCCTTGGCTGCCAGGTTACATCAATGTCACACAAACTGTTCTCATTATATTAACAATGGCTGGACTTTTTCCAGATAGACCTCATTGTATATTGTGCTGCTTTGGGGCAAAATGTCCTAAAAATGCCAATTAAGTCCATCTGGTCCAATGTGTCATTTAAGGCCACTATCTCCTTGTTAATTTCCTCTCTGGACAATCTATCCATTGATATCAATGGGTTGTTTTCTCCTACTACTATTGTCTTACTGTCTATTTCTCCCTTTACATCCATTAATATTTGCTTTATAAATACAAGTGCTCCTACTTTGAACATATACATGTTTACAAGAGCTATATCCTCTTGTTCGATTGATCCCTTTATAATTATAAAATGCCCTTTTTTGTCACTTGTTCCACTTGTGTTGTGAAGTCTATTTTGTCTAATATAAATATTGCTACACAGCTTTTTTATTTCTATATGCATGAAATATCTTTTTCTACCCTTTTACTTTCAGTCTCTGTGTGTCTTTTGATCTGAAGTGAGTCTTGTAGACAGCATTTACGAGGGTTTTGTTTTTAGTACGTTCAGCCACCCCATGTCTTCTAAATGAAGCCTTAAGTGCATTTACATTTAAAGTAAATATTAATAGGCATGTAGTTACTGCCATTTTATTAATTGTTTTCTGATCATTTTTATAGTTTTTCTCCCTTTCTTTTGCATATGGATGGCGTTCTGTAATGTTATGTTTGGATTCTCCCCTCCACTTTTTTTTTTTACATCTTGTACAGCTCTTACAGATTTGGGTTTCTGGTTACCATGTGCTTCAGACATACCAAACTTTCTTTATAGCAGTCTATTTTAAGTTGATGGTCACTACATTTAAACACACTCTAAAATCACTACAGTTTTTACTTATTCTCTCCCTGAATATATTTTTGTCACTATTTTTTACGTTTTTGTGTGTGTGTTTCTGTGTAGTCCTTGATTTATTGTTGTAATTATACTTTATCTGCCTACTTTTGTCTTTTAACCTTTTCTTCTTAACGAAGTCCCTTTAACGTTCCTTGTAATGCTGTTTCAGTGGTGATGAACTCCTTCAGGTTTTTCTTGTCTGGGAAACTCTTTATCTCTCCTCCTGTTTTACGATAGATAGCCTTGTTGGGCAGAGTAACCTAAATTCCCAGCAATAGATGAATGAGTGAAGAACAAGCTGTACATATGTACAATGGAATATTCTCAGCCATAAAAAGGATGAAATATTACCATTTGTGACAAAATAAATGGACCTAGAGGGTATTATGCTAAGTGAAATAAGCCACAGAGAGAAAGACAAATATATGCTTTCAATTATATATGGAATCTAAAAAATAAAATAAGTGAAGAAGCAAAACAGAAGCAAACACACACACACAGAGCACAAATTGATAGTCACCAGATGGGAGGGGGGAATGGGTGAAAAGGGTGAAAGGAATTAAGAAATACAAATTGCCAGTTATAAAAATAGTCACGGGGATGTAAAGTACAGCATAGAGGATGTAGTAAGTAATATTGTAATAACTATATTGTCAAATGTGTACTGGACTTACCAGAATGAGCACTCTGTAAGGTATATAACTGTCTAATTACTATGTTTACACCAATAATTGAAAAATAAATTAAATAAAAAGAATTCTACCTTTCAATTGTCTTTGGAGCACTGGAAGTGTCATAGCTTCAGTCACAAGATGAATGGGTAATTGTCCTCAAGAATGGGAAAAGGTGGCATTAAGGAGAGGTTGCCCCGATGGTCTGAGGCCCAGGTCCTTCCATTCAAAGCAGAGTTCCGGAAGGTCTGGGATGGTGCCGAAAGCAGAGCAGCCCTGGAGATCACCTCTCTCTGGCCCAGCTTTGCTGAGGAGAAGTGGCATTTCTCCCCACAGCTAATCCCACAAAACAGTTTGATCTAAGGGAAGCAGCATGGAAGGAGGGAAACAGAAAATGAGAAAAAACAATAAATAGTAAAAACGGGAAGCTGGAAAAGACAGGCCTAGATGTCCAATTCCTTTCTGTGCCTGTTCAGTGAACTCTGGTGGGGATGAGGAGAGAGAATTATCCTGTTTATATATTTAAAGAAATTTTAAATATGCATAGGCAGGGAGAGAGGGTCCACAGAGGCTGAAATAGAAAACACAGTGTGGTCTGTGCATTTCCCCTTCTATCACCTCCCAGTACGATTAGCAAGTTCCTTGCACCAATTTCTGAAAAGCATCTTTTAAAACTCAGAGCCTTCATTGTACTTACTCAGCATTTCTGTCTTAGAAAAGTAATTCTATTTTTATAAAGAAATGGGTTTCTAATTGCAAAACCTCTCATAAATGTATAAACACAGTAACATAGCTCACATGTCTGTACACACATGTCCAATCAACCCACTCATATACATACACTCATACACATGTACACATACAAACACTCCTCCACCTTTGCTTCTGCACCACACTCTCCTGGCTGCTGGGCACTGAGGTGGCAGGTAGTGTAGTCTCATAACATGCACAAGGGAAGACAAACTTACGCTACAGTGCAGGGAGACGTGGGAGCTTAGATTACATGCCATAGGAGACCTGTCATCACTCAGCTGATCATAATCACTTTGGAAATGTGTAAGAGACAGAAAACGGACCGAATTTCTTTATGAATATACTTCATCCATATTTAAAAAGCAATTTTTTGTCCCACACAAATTTCTACGTCCTTACCAATCCCCCCACTCACCATCCCCAGCAAGTACACATCACCTCCTCTAAAATACCAGGAGTCTGTTCCCGGTGGTTTCAATGAGCAGCATATCAATCATCTAGGAGCCACTGCTGGCTCCCCTGCCATGCACCAACACACTGCAAATCCCAAAACCATGTCCTGAAAGGAGGAGGAATTCCCGAAGGAACAGAAGCCCTTTGTAAATCATCTTTCTTCCCCACCAGCACCCTCTCCCTTCTTCTCTGTAACTCATGGGTACACACAGATCTGTTGCTTTATAGGATTTGGTCACTGACATGAGTGTTATTTTGGAAAAGTCACCATTCTCTGGTTATTTATAGGAAACAGTATGTTAAATGTTATAAAGTTTGCTAATGGAAAGTTAAGACCTTCAGAGTTCTGTAAGCTTCCACTGAAGGATTAAAATATAGAGAAGAAATGGGAAAGGAGGAGTGACAACTCAGGATAGTACATACAGTATCCCGGTATTAGCACACTGTCTGCGGTATGTCAGTTCTTCAGGTAGGGGATCTCAAACCATCTAGCTATCTAGCTTGGCCATCCTCCCAAGACCCAAGAAGAAGACCTTTGCTGAACTCCTGACCTACGTGCAGGTCCAATTGCATTCTGCAGGGTTTTCCTGGCTAACACCTCTTCACCTTTAAGTTTAGTACCATTTCCTCCTGAAATCTGTCTCTGATGCTTCCCTTCAGATGTCTGAATAATGGAAGTGTGGAAGGAGAGGACAGGAGGGTAGGAAAGATGACTGATTCCACACTGAGACATGTGGGACTTGTGGTTTCCACAGAAAATGCAGGTGGTAGTATATGGTGAACAGTCGGCCCTCTGGCCTGAATATCAAGGCAGAAGACTGGGCAGAAGCCACTGAGAAGCTCCCAGCATGCAAATCATCCTGAAGGCATTGGCGTGGAGGGGATGCCCAGAGATAGCGCAGGATCTCTGCGTCCCTAGGGGGCCACCTTGCAGAGGGCAGATTAAGTCAGAGTCCTATGTGAAGAATATTCTATAGGCCCAGATTCATGACACTAAGACAAAATGAATTATCATCACTGTAACGACATTAATATAATATTTCTCCCTGAGAATCCAGGCAAGTGCTTACAACCACATTAAGTTTTCAGGCAATCAAAGGCCAGAAAAAAAAAAAAAAAAGAAAGAGAAAAGAAAGCCTGAAAATGGTATTAATGTGTGAAAAACACTTTAAAAAACCACAGATATCTTGAGAACAACTGAGAAGGAGTTTCACCAGGTTGTCTACGATTCACAACTCCAGCCCGAACAAGGGCTTGTGAAGACATAGCAAAGATATCTTCCCTCCCTGAGGAGTCAGCACCGGAATCATCCTCGGCCTTCAACTGTGGCATTTACCATGGGAACAACTCTCTCCTTGACTGCCATGAAAATACCTACATTTCCTTAGTGCTGATTTGCGGGTGAGAAGCTGGGGGGACCCAGAACCCAGGTTTCTATTAAGGCCCAATTATCAGTAACCAACGACGGACTGGAGGATGGTCCGAGTGAAAGCTACAACAGCCATCTCTGTGGGCAGGTGCCTCAGTGACCCACTCTTCCATCTTCCTTGAAGCCTCCCTTAACATGATTCAGGTAGGAATCGTGATGCTAGGGGATCACTCCTGCAGGGGTAGCAGAACAGAAGTTTAATGAGAAATCAAACCATGGCTGACCGGGTCGTGTGAGTCTAAGTCTCCTCCCCACGATGTCTAGGTGGAGGGACATTGGTGAAGCCTTGTGGGTATCAGCTCCTCTGTTCTTTTTCTGACGGTGCTATCACAACCTGCTTTAATCTTTTACATGCCTCTCTGTGGCTTTCCACCTGCTCACCTTCCATGTCACTGATTAAGGTCTACCTCTCTCATGACAGCTGACAGTGCCCGTGAGCTAACACCACCCAGACGCAAATGCCCACACAGGTCAAGAAGTCCTCCTAGACCTTTCTGTTGGCCTCACATGTTATTACTGGTCAGGGGCCTGGCTCTGAACAGGTCTCCCCAGTGCCAGCCAGCAGTATGTGGGTTCTTGACTTCATGTAGAAAAGATTTCAAAGCACAAGTCCAGGTGACTCGGAGGATACATTTATTGAAGCTGGGGACAGTAAAACAAGGAAGGGCTTAGCATGGAGGAAGCAACAGGAGAGCCTGGGCTGGGCTGCCTTAGCTCACTGGGAAGTCAGAGAAAAGGGGGCCTTGGGGACAGGGTCAGGGGATGAGCCTGGGGCAAGATGTCAGCTGCCAATTGCCTTAGAGTTTCGGAGACATGTGCCCATGAAGAAAGAAGTGGGGGTGGAAAGAAGGGAAAGAGAATGGCACAGGCTCTTCCCCAGAGGGAGAGCAGCACGCTGGGTCCTTTGTCTTGCATTTTTTATCTCTCTCTTGCAGGCAGGAATCTTATAGAGGTCTCAGGGAAGGGTTCAGTAGAATATTCATCAGTTATCCAGGTGCACCCTTCCAGGGTTGTGGTCTCCACTGATTGGCCAGTGACAGGGCAGGGGTTCTTCAGTCATTGCCGTTTGTTCTGGCATCACCCACCTGACTGCTGCTTTTCTGGGCTGGGAGCTAAAATCCAACTGAGGCCTACATGTTACCTCTTTTGTATCTAGCTGTAAATTGCTCAGCCAGTTTATTCAGCTCTCTGTCTCGGTTTCCCTATTCCACTTGCCACGGAATTTTCCTAGCTTCTTACTATCCTGTCTCAATATCAGTACCGTGTGTGTCCCAGAGGATAGCACCCTTGACACATCACCCATGACTGACCCTCCACTAGGTCAGAGCCCCATCTCTTACTATCAGAGTATGAAATGTCTTTGTCATCAGTCAATTCTCCCTCCCATCCTTCTCACATATGGAAAGCTGAGTGATCTTTCTGTAATGCATATCTGACTTTGCCATTCCTCCAGTGAAAATCCTCAGCCTCATCTTGGCTTCCTATGCCTAGGGTCAAGTTCAAGCTCCTGGTAATGGCTTACAAGGTCCCCCATGATCTGGTCACTCCCTCTCTTGCCTGTTATGGGCCCTGTGCAAGACAAAATGTACCAGACAACCCAGGAGTTGATGTAATTCAGGCTACAGCAATAGTAAGAATGTTCATGAATAAGGAAAATATCATAGGAAAGGAAGGGGCCTTGAGTTTTACAGAAGCAGGCAAACAAGGGGCGTCATGGGCAAGTTTTATGGAATTCGTGAGGAAGACTGGAAATGAGTCTACCTAGGAATATTCATGGTGGTTTTGTGGTTAGCTTTACTGGAAACACAGAAGGGTAGGGAGGCTTCGTAATAATCATGTTTCTAGAAGCACAGGGCTCAGGCAAGGTTCAGTATTGTCATTCCATCTCAAGCACTCTCCACTCACCTGAGTCCATTCTCATACCCCTGGGCCAGAGCTCCATTTACTCTCTATGAATGGGAAGTCCTCCTCTGTCTTCTATGCCTGACCAACCCTTCAAGGTTCAGTTCTAGGTTCAGTCACCTTCTTCATAAAACTTCAGACAAGACATACTTCATCCAGTGGTAAGCATTAAATAGGACAATTTAAGCTAAGTCCATGGCATGGAGCACTTGGTGCACAGTCAAGACATACAGACTTATGAACCTTGTGGATAAAGCCAGGCACCTGTCATCACACCTGAGACCCCAGGACTCGGTTGATGCCATTTGTAGCTCTTTCTCATGCTATGCATTCATTCTTTTAACAAACATTTACTAATCCTCACTGAGGCAATGACAGTAAATAAGACAGTCCAGGGCTAGCCATATGGAGATGACAGCCCATGAGTTACATGTGAGTAAATAAATCATAGAGTAGATGTAGACACTAATGGGTGAGGTATAAGAGCTCTGGGGGCATGAAAGTAAATATCTGGCCCAGACGAGGCCTGGGATGCAGGCAGTTTCTGGAAGGAAGCACTGGCTAAGCTAAGCTGAGGGAAGGACTATTCAAAACATGATTTCTAAAGGATCCAGAAGTTGGAAGGGGGCAGAGAGAAAGAAGTTGGGAAAATGTCTTACTTACAGCAGAAACAACTCGTCTTTCCTTTCTTTGCATTCCCAGTCTGTGCACACACATACACACACAGCCCACACACACAGGCACACGCAGACACTTTCTCATGGCTCATCTTTGTTCTGCCCATAAGTGTCAAGGTGTGAAGAATGAACCTTTTATCCTACATTTCAGATGTATTGTCTGTGTCTGAATTTTTTGTTTTAGAGCTGATAGGAATCCAAGTCATTAACCCTGCTAAGGACCTTTTTATTTTCTATTTTTCCGTAGAAGATAAGTGGGACTAGGACGTGTCCAGAGGAAGAGCTAGGGAAAGAGAATAAGGAGGTCACATGATAAGCACTCAACAGTCATTTCCTTCGCTTGCTCCGGAGCCAAACCTTTCAGACGCGAGTGTAATGAAATCGTGTGCTGTGTGTATAGTCACACTGTACACTGTCAGGAAGAAACCATGGTTTTCAAAAGCTTGTTCCAGGCACCAGGCATGAGGACAAACTCCTGGGACTAAGGAGTGGTGGGCTGGGGCTGCCGATGAGTAAGTGGTGGGGGGCACCATTGCCAAAGAATGGATGAGGGGTGCTCAGCAAAGGCCCAGAAAGCCTGTCAGGGAGCACGAAACTCATTAACTTCAACACTTCAACTTCTCCCCGACTCTTCACCCACCTTCAGCATGCAGGGTTTGCTAACATGCTGTAGACGGCCCACGTAGTGACAGAAGTCACAAGCACCCAGGTTAGCTGGGGCAGTGGCAGTTCACATGACCCTGCTCTGCAAGGGGCCTCCCGCCAGCCTCTGCAGATGCACCGTGGGCACTCGTCACCAGCCCAGACACTCCACTCACTGTCAAGTTCAGGTCAGCCTATTGGTCCATCACCACTGCAGAAGGCGGTCCCATGGCCAAGGCCTCTCAGGACTCAGGGGTATTAAGGATGTAGAAGGAAGCTGAGAAAAAAAAAATACACTGTAACAACAAGAAGGGCCTGTGTAGATGAGATCAGCTTTATATTTTCCAGAATCCAATGGAAGTATGAAAATATGAGCCTCCTTGTGAAAAAGTATTATCAGTTAGAAGATGGTTGCAAGAGAGTACAAAATCAAGCCCAGGACCCTTCAGATCGTGGGGGTGTTTGACCGAAAGAAGTTATATACCAACAAACTCAGCCCTGCTTAGAGATCATATAATCCAAAATCCTTATTCTATGAGTGAGAAAACTAAAGCCCAGAAGTGGAAACCACTCTTTGTTCCAGTCTTGAGTCATTTTCATGTTCTTGGAGCCTCCACACTGGGGTTCCTTAGCCATAACCTGTCCATTTACCAGGTATGTAGTCCAGGCAAGTTACTTAACCTCTTTCTACCTCAATGTCCTCATCTGTAAAATGAGGATAATACTAGTACAGACCTCAAAGATTGGTTGTTGCAATTAAATAAGGTAATGAGGCAAAGAATTTAGAAGAGTGCATGACATATAGAAGCTCTAAATAAATAATCACAATTTAAAATATTGGTAATAGCAGTAATAATGACTGTGGTATTCCAATAAACACCCCCACTTGTCTCCTCAGAGTGACCCTCACTTTTCTGTTTGGAGGAGAGAACACCTTCCAGAGGCCTCCCAGTGACAGCACTAACTGAGCTTCCTTGCATGGTCACAGGGGAGGGAATTGGGGCTGGAAGGTACCTGAGGCCAAGGAAGGCTAGACTACATAAAAAGCTGGCTTCAGCATCCCTGCTCATGGTATCCTGTACCATTTACTCCTGTGTAAGGCTGGGCTTTAAAATAAAAAAGGAAATCCTGCCATTTGCAACAACACAGATGGACCTGGAAGGTGTTATGGTAAGTGACTTAAGCCAGACACAGAAAGACAAGTACTATATGACTTTACTTATATGTGGAGTCTAAAATAATTGAACTCATAGAAGCAGAGAGTAGAATGGTGCCTGTAAGGGCTGGGAAGTGGAGGAAATGAGGAGGTGATGGCTACGAGGTACGAAGTTTCAGTGATGGAAGAGAAATAAATTCTGGTGGGGTGTGTGTGTGTGTGTGTGTGTGTGTGTAGTGAGATGTATCATAGTAGCTATAGCTAACAGTACTTAATTGTCTACTTAAAATTTGCTAACAGGGTAGGTCTTATACTAAATGCTCTTACCACAAAATAATAATAACAATAAGGACAGTGGAAAGAAACTTTGGGAGGTGATAGATATGTTGATGACCTTGACGGTGGTGATGGCTTCACAGGTGTATATTGTTCATACAGAAAATAATACAATTAATAAATAATATTATAAGAATAAACTGAGTTTCATGTACTCACTGCTGTAAACATAATTTTGCCCAACCTGTGGGGCAAACTCATGGAGTTGCATACATTAAATATATACAGTTTTTGCATGTCAATTATATTTTAATAAAATGGTTATTTAAAAAATAATGAAGTTTCTGCTGGGTTGACAAGACTGGGCTGAGCTGTGTGAAGGCAGAGCTTCCGAACTTGCCTTGCCTGCGGGAGAATGTCCTCGAGTGCTTGCCAAAAGTTCAGAGCTCTAGACTCCAACCCAGACCCAATAAATCAGAATCTCCCGGGGTGGACCCAGAAATCCACTCTAACACGTACCTGGCAATGCTTATTTCACACCAGAAGGTGTGAACCACGGCTCCAGGCCAGCTGCAGGGGCACCACCAGCAGCAAGTCCTTCATGCTGTACCGCCTGCCTTGAGTGTGGTGTCCTGTCTCCCCCTTTGGGATACGTAGCTCCGTGGCCATCTTGCTGGGGCAAGGCACCCAGCAGGCGCCAATTAAAGCACGTGGGCTGCTTGTCAGATGGTTCGCTGCACACATCTCACATCTGACACATGAGAAAGGCCGGCTGTGGGGCCAGCTGGTGAGGCCGCTCCTGGACCTGGTACAGGAGGCCTCTGGCTGGGGTCCCGAGAGGAAGCCGGAGAGGTTGAGCATGTCACCATGCGTAGTGTCTAGTTCTCTTGCAGGCTCCAACGGTGGGACATCTCTTCAAATTCCAGGATTTCCTCAAGCTTCATGCATTCCTGCTAAAGCTTCTGAGATACATAAAAGAGGAGAAGGGACATTTTGAGCCTCAGTCTAAACAAACTGCACGTGGGCACAGGTGGTCAAAAGGTACAGACTTCCAGTGATGAGATAAACAACTCCTGGTGTTGCAATGAACAGTATGGTGACGATCATTAACAATACTGTTGCTAAGGAAGTAGGTCTTACAAATTCTCATCACAGGAGAAAAAAAGAAAAAACGTGAGATGGTGAATGTTAACCACATACGTCGTGGGGGTCATTCCACAATGAACACATACATCAGATCCTTGTGCTGTGTGTTGTGCACCTTACACCATACAATGTTGTGTGCCAATTACATCTCAATAAAACTGGAAAAAATGTGTCTTCTTATGACATACAGGATCTTAAATTGCTTTAATATGGTAATTTGTTCTGGTGGTTCTTTATGGGAATTATACCAGGCAAGGGCAAACATTCCGCACTCTTCAAGGTGGCCTGCCTGCAGGGCCCTTCCTGCCCATCATTCAGCAAAGGGGAGAACAAGTCATTTGAAACCAGGCCCCAGGCATCATGGAGATGCCCGGGTGTTGCTTTATCTCCTGCTCTAAGTCCTTTTCTCCCCAGCACTCAGATACACCCTCTTTCAAAGCACCTAGTTTAAATTTTACTTCAGACTACTTTAGAAAATTGTCAGAAATTAAAGCTGACTTGCTCACTGTTTTTGTCTGGAGTTTCTAAGGGCCACAGTTTAGTCTATGAACACTGTTTATAAGGGGGGCTTAGGGGAGCCTGCGGATGTCTCCGCAAGCACTGTGGGAAAGGGAGCAGGCCTCCGAGGAGGAAGTGAGGCTCATGCCCCCGGGGGACCCTCACGGGGCTCCAGACACCTACCTGCCCGCTTCAGGGCACCCTTGAGAATTGACAGCAACTCAGCAAGTTTCCCCAAGAGTGGATCCAAGCCTGCGCTCGCTACCAGCCCCCCACAGCTCCCCGTGTGACCTCCAGTTTTCCTGGAAGTCTGGACATCGCACCTGTCAGCACTGAATCTGCCCCGTGGACCACACAGGTGGCCAAGGCAGGCATTTATGAAAATGAGCACAGGTGAGAGAAAAAATCCCAGGCCCACCTCCCCCACAGAGTTTTCATTATTTTGGTTCATAGTGCTTTTCATTAGGTTTTGTTTGTTTTTATTTCTTATATATTGACTTCTATCAGCACTGGCATGTAAGCTTTATGAAGGAAGGACAGACTGTGACTTGTTTTGCTCACATTTTAACACTGTGAAACCTATAGGTGCTTATAGTGGGGTTATTAAATGAAAGCATGAGGAAATGAGTTCCCTGAACCTAACCAGTCTTGATGGTTAGGTGATGTGAGGTGCTCTCCAGCTGATACAGAACTAACAATGACTGGAGGCATAAGAAAGTTAGTTGCAATTATTTTCTTGAAAAAGTCAAAGCACATGTACACCATGACTTTGTTCTAATAAACAGACAGGCAACAGTGTAGAAAGGAAACGTAACAAGGAAAATCACATGAGGGGAGCATGGCAGTGCTCAGAAGAAGGAGACAGCAGGTCAGGGGAAGGGGGAGGGTCTTGGAGGAAGGTCATCTCCTAGGTCATCCATCAGGAAGAAGACACCCTGTCTTCAGAGAAGACTCCCCGACCTTGCAGGCTGGCCAGTGTCTTGCGGTCGTTCAGGGCCATGCAGGGTCACACGGGATTCAGGCAGATGGAAGAAAAGTCAAGGAGTCATTGGGATGTCTGACATGCCTTTATTCTGGGGACACAGGGGGGTACAATTCATGCAGGCTGCAAGCCGAGTGTCATGCCGCAGAAAGTCCTGACTCCTTATACACTAAATACACTCAAAGCTGGCAAGGTGCCAATGCTGACCTTCCGTTAATAACAGAACTTCGTTCTCTGTAGGCAGGCCCTTACTCAAGGTTATATGAACACTGTGAGGTTGTGTTTGCCCAGACATCCGGGTGAGGGAGCTTGACTGCCTCCATTTTCCCTACAGCGGGGCACCCACATAGCCTTGAAGACGATGTTCTTTGTCCCACTTGCCTTTAGATATCTCAGGACCTGTGTTCTTGCCCATGAGCAGCTGAAAGACCACATTTTATTCATCTCTGAATCCTGGGCCCCAGCACACAGTAGGTACTCACTAAATGTTGGCTGAATAAACACCTGAACCAATTACTCAGCGAGCTTGTCCAGGTGGGAGGAATAGAGTACGCAAAGGCCCACCAGAAGGAGTTCTGTCAGCAGACAAGGAGCGAGTGTTTGCTTGCTGCTATAAATGGGACCTCTGAAAAATTCAAGCTCGTGGTGACAGATGCACCTTAAGTCACTGGTCTAAGCAAAGAGCTGGATTAAGAAACCAGGCCCTCCAACCTGAAGGCATCCATGTTGCTGCACCTGGGGCATTAAACGATAAAGGCACTGCCATTTCCTCGATAGTTTCGTGAAAAAATGGGTCCCTATTTCTTCATCTCTTTTCCTGGGTTTTCCTGCAGGCTGAGAAACAAGAAGTTTCTAGCTACAATGAAGGGAAGCTGGATTCTGCTTCAGATAATGAGATTCGGGGCACATGTATGAACCCTGGGCAAGTAAGATATACTATGGAAATGCTGGGTCCTGGATGCGGTGTTCCTGGCACCTCCTGCCTTCCTCCTGCTCGCTCTTGCTCACAGCATTTCCAGAAGAAACGCACTCTTGTGCTTTCTAACAATAATCTAAACCAGAGGCATCTGCTTTTATCTTTCCAAGCTGAAAGGCATTTTAAGCTCCCTACTGTTTGTTTTGGTTTATTACTGAAAGGCTAAACCATAAAAAAAGCCATTGTTGTGGGTATTTTCCAGTTGAGATGAAATATTTAACAAGGGTGAAGTGGGGAGGAGGAAGTTTGCTGAAAATACCATTTTTTAAAGGTCAGAAAATGCATAAGCCCATTACCTTAACATTGTTTGTTCCCAAGAGAGACAAAGCGACAAAGCATTCCGAGCTGCCCTCCTCCGCGTCCCCAGACTTCTGCACACAAGTGCACACACGTAGGGTCCGTCCCCCAGACACACAGCTCTGAGTCTCTTACAGCCCTGGTCAGAATCTCCCGTGACTGCACCCAGCCCACAAAAGGAGGTGCAGCCTCCTGGCCAGCACGGAGACCCTACCATGACCCAGCTCAGCCTGTTTGTGCATCCTTACTGCCTGCAAGATCTTGCAGCCTCTCCCTCTCCTTTCCAGCCTGTCGAAAAGATGTGTCCTTACACCAATTTTCAATGTGTTGTTTCACCTGTGTGTGTCACAGAATTGTGCCAGTCTCTGTTGGAAATAATCTCCCTTCCTCTCCTGTCTCATCCATGGTGACACAGCAAATCCCACCCACATTTTCCATATTTGAGGTGATTCACCTCCTCCGGGGCATCTCCCCAGTAGTCCCAGGCAGAACTCTCCTGGAGACACAGGGCCATACTAGGCATCTGTTCAGGGCTCATCAGCCCTTTCAGGCACTGAGTATCTCAAGAGCAGGGACCTCAGTCTATACAGCTTCGTGACCCCCACCAAACATAGTGCCTCCAGTCAGCAGTCACTCTGTATATTTTCAACGACAACTGAATTCATGGAGAAGTGAATGAGTTCTCCCCTCTCTGCAGCATTTGCTCTACTATTGGTGCGAACATTAAATCCACAGAACATGCCAAAGTGCTCTATATAATGGATGTGTCTTCTGATTGGGTTATGATTAAAATAAGATCTTTCTGTGTACAATAACATAGTTACCTCGATTGGCAGAAGGGAGATGGCAGATGTAGTGGATAATGGATGGACAATTTGCATGTTGCCATAATCTATATCCTATTATGTTTCCTATTTCATAAAAAAGCTTTAAAGGAGCATCCCAAGAACCTTCTGTGAAAGTGTCATCCCCAGCTGTAGGTGGTGATACAGTGTGAGGAAGTGGGAAAATGGAACGAGAGGACAGAGGAGGGGGCACAGAGCGGGATGATGATGGGGGCAGAAAGAACGGGGCAGTTCACCAGGAGACCACCGAGAGGGACGAGGGTGAGTCCGTAGCAGCCAGAGACACGGAGGCTGCCCCGCACACATTCTAGACCAGAGTGGTCAGTGCACGGCCACCAGCCACGTGTGGCCCTTTAGTACAGAAAATGTGGGTAGTGTGAATTAAGATGTGCCCTAAGTGCACTAAAACCCACACTAAATTTTGAACATTTAGTATGAAAAAAAGAATGGGCACTGTCTTATTAATGGTTTTTATATCGATTGCATGTCGAAGTGATAAACATTGGCTACGTTGAGTTAAAGAAAATATACTGTAAATATTCATTTCAATTGTTTCTTCTTTAAGGTGGCTTGAGAAAATTTTAAATTACAAATGTGGTTAGCGTTTGTGGCTTGCATTGTATTTCTATTGGAAGACACCATTCTAGACTAAGTTTTCTAGAGTGAATAGGGTGTCAGTCTTCTCACCCCAAGAAGGGAAAAAAGTATCATTTATACTCAAAAAAAAAAAAAAAAAAAAAGCAGATTCCAGAGGCAGCCTGAGTCATGGTGGCAGGAAGGGGAGTCACTCTCTGGCCAGATGTCCATGTTCATTTTTGCAGAGCTTCCAGGCCTGGAACTGCCATCTGCACCTAAAGAGTAGTAAATAGTGTGACGGTTAGAACGGCCTCAGGACCACTGGCCATCTTAAGACCCAAGCAGGCAAAGTGCCAAGAAATATTTGTCATGTTGAGATGTGGAAACAAAATAAAAAGTTTCTTTAAGCAGGAGCAGTTATGATTTAACTTGTGTATTTTCTATCGTCACAGGGCTAATTCATATTAGTGGTTTATTTAACCTGGTGTCTCTGAATGGGCTGGTAAGTATGCCTTAACAGATTCTTATTAGCTTTGGGTACCATTTGCTGTAATGAAATAAATAAAAATTTCTTACCAAAATAAAAAGCTTAGGATTAATATGAAACCAAAGGAGTATCAAAACTCAAAACTTGGACCATTACTTTTCATCTTCAACCTGAGTAAACTGAGATTTCACATAGCAATCTGTCACGAGCCATGTGCACTTTCAGGGAGCTGAGGCGTGCAGAGTGGGGTGGGGGAGGGTAGTTTGAATGTGGGTGTACCTTGTGTCAACAGAAATCTCTTTGCTGTCATTAACTTAGCCTGTAGCTCAAGTGATGCCTACCCAACACCTTAGGTGTGGCATTGCTGTGTAACGAATTACCTCAGAACCTGGCATTTTAAAATAACACATACTTATTGTCTTACAGTGTCTGTTGGTCAGGAATCCAGGTGTAGTTTAGCCAGATCCTCTACTTAAAGTCTCTTACAAGGTTGCAGTCAAGGTCAGCCAACACTGCAGTCATCTGAAGGTTCACCTAGGGCTAGATGGGCTTCCAAGCTCACTCATGTGGCAAATACCTTCAAGTGTGTATATAAGCTACTGAGACAAATTCTTACAAATATTGCTATCGTCTTTTCTATTAACTAGACAAATGAAACACTCTGAATTTATGTCTGCTCACCTCTCCCCTACCTTCTCTCCCTGCTCCCACCCCTCCCATTCACAGAGGCCTTTAATCAAGGATAAATGTGTTTCACAAAAAGCTGAGTCAGCAGCATGGGCAGAGCCAGCCTCTCTGTATCAAATGGAAGTTCCACCCCAAAATGGCTTGTAATGCAATTCTTTGTGAGTTTTCACTTGCAATTGTACTAACAGATTAAAGACCAAAGAGGGAGCAGTCCTCTGCGGAGCGGAATGCCAATGGCTTCTGGAAACAAACCCATCAATCTCTACACCAGCAAGTGTCCACCCTTTTGCCAACCAATTCATTCCACCCACGAGACCACCTGAGGGGCAACTGAACTGAATAGGCACCTGCAGCTCTTGAAATAACTGGGAAAGGCAAAGCCTTTTAGGGCAGGATGTGTTTTATCTGCCCATCCTCTTCTGTTTGCTGAGGCTTACCAAGCCCTGTTTCCACCAGCCAAAGGACCCACGGGGGTTGGGCTGGGAAACTTCAGGAGAGAAAAACCATCGTTTTTTTCCTGCAGATTAGCCCCTCACGTGGCAGGTACAGCGGGAGGAGACTTCAGGGCTCCCCATGGAGTTCTGGGGCCCCAGGTTGAGCTGGGTGGGGAAGGGTCTCTCCTAACTCACTGCCCCCACCCTGGCCCCTTTGCCCAATGAGGGTGCTCCCGTGACATCTCCACTCCCCTTCTGATGGCTGTAACATCACATTTTAGTTTTGTTGCAAAACACTCGTACATTTTGATTATTTCTAAAACCTATGCATTATTTCTCCACCCAGTTAGTGAATAGATATGACCTCACATTTAACCTTTCACCAATGGCTCTGTTACCAAACACCAATGACCTCAGGACCACTCAATGTGCGTCTGCTTGTTCCTGGTCAAAACGGCCCCAGATCTTTGTGCCTTTAAGTCTGTATACCCTTTCCTACAGATTTCTTTCTTCCCTCAAAACTGGGCTTTGACAGTCATTTCCACATACGCCTACTCCACCTGACTAGAACTTCTTTTTTATGTAAATTAATATGCTATTTCTCATGCAATGTGGGTTCGGGAAAAAATTATAAAGAAATACCTATACAAAATGAGTTAAAAGATTCTGACTAAAGGCCTCAAGGTCTCTCTTATGAGTTGAATGCAGCATCTTCAGTTTCATCGTGAATTCGCAGACCCTTCCTCACCGTCTCACAGCTTTGTCCCTAGTAGCTACAAGACTGGCGAACCTGGGCAGGTGATTAAAGTTCAACTTACCCCTTAATATGTGTGCATATCTCATAGAGATTGATGTTTTCAGTTGTGTGTGTGTGCGTGTGTGTGTGTGCCTGTGCATGTTGTGTTTTCCCTGCACATCACCCACTGCATCATCTGTGGCAGAAACACTGAAGGTATCATTGATTCATCACTCGTCTTTAATCCTCACGTCTGATCAGACACCGAGTCCTTAGGATTCCACTTAAAATATTACTCAAACCCATCTCCTCTTATGTGTTCAATTGGTTATTATTATGCATATTAATTTATAAAAATGCTATGATGTTTAATTGTATGTGTCAACTTGACTGTGCCAGGGGTGCCCCAAGTATTTGGTCAAACTTTATTCTGGGTGTTTCTAGGGGGATGCTTTTGAATAAGATTAACATATGAATCAGCAGACCCAGTTAAGTGGATTGCTCTCCTTAACATGGGTGGCCCTCAGTCCATCAGTTAGTTAAAGGCCTGTATAGAATAGAAAGGCTGACTCTTTTTCTCAAGTAAGAGGTTGCTCCTTCTGCCTGACTGTTGAGCTGGGAGATCAGTTTGTTCCTGCTTCAAACGTAAACTGAAGTCGTGGCTCTTCCTGGGCCTTCGGCCGGCTGAGTTTTGAGCTAGGACTTTACACATGCGGCTCTCCTGTGTCTGAGCCTCTGTGACTGTGCAAGCCAATTCCTGAAAGAAACAGACAAACATATCCTGTTGGTTCTGTTTCTCTGGAGAACTCTAACACAGTTGCCAAAACAAAATGTAATGACCAGGTGGCTTTAACAACAAATATTTATTTTCTCACAGTTCTAGAGGCTGAAAGTCCAAGATCAAGGTGTCAGCAGGTTTGGTTTCTCTTGAGGCCTCTCTCCTTGACTTGCAGATGGCTGCCTTCTCGCTGTGGCCTCGGATGGCCTTTTCTTTCCATGTACACACCTCTGGGGCATCTCTTGTGTTCCACCCTCCACTTGTTACAAAGACCCCAGTCAGACTGGACGGGAGCCCGCCCTCAGAGCCTCGTTTTAACTTTACCTCTTTATCGGCCATATCTCCAAATACTGTCACATTCTGAAACCCTGAGAATTAGGGCTTCATCATACGAACTTGGGGAGGACAAAATTCAGTCTAGAATACCATAGCTATTATTTTGGCTCGTGCTTTGCTGTAACACAATAGGACAACAATGTGGTTATCATATTGATTACGGGATGATGGAAACAGTCTTCCACCCGTTATTTTCTTCCTCCGCTATCACCACCTTCCATGCCATCTACAGCCGTCAAAGTGATCTTTCTAAAACACAAATGTGAGTGGCCAGCATCTGCTCACTGTGGCCTCAGACCCCCGTGCTTCGTTGTTTAGAGCGCACAGTAGGAAGTCTTTACCCAGAAAATGGCAGGGCCTTCTGACCTTGCCCCTGACCACTGCTCTTCTCGTGTCCTGTCTCAGCATTCTTTCCCACTTGCCCAACGCCCTATTCATAGCCATCTCACAAAGCTCTCTACACAGAGCATTCACCTTTTTGTTCAACTTACAGGCTTTTCAACCACATCCTTTGAGACTTGCAGTCTCCCCAAACATACATCTTCTGGCCTTAGCCATGTAATTATCAGTAGATCTGAATCTTCCCTCCCAGACAGAATAAAATTTCAATGTATTTTTTGTCTCAATAAGAACTTCATAATTAATAATAGTATAATTAATCATAATTAATAACTAAGTAAGTTAATCCATCAAATATTTGCTGGGCACCTACTTTTAGGTCTACCTCTTTCCCAGGAACCAAAGCACCCCCTCTATCTTAGGAGGTGGGAAATACACATGATATAAGGGAACTAACAGTACAAGTCACACGCCCTTGGCCTTCTCCCAAAGATGGCCAACAGAGATAAACTCATCCACACGTATTGCTAAGGTTTTGGTGGAATCAGTAATTTGAAATAAATTGCAACACACCGCCTAACAGAATAGCAACTTTTCTTCATGTACATATACCACAAAGCAGTAATAGCCAGCTCCTGCAGTCTCCGATCTGCCACCCAGAAATAGTCACACCTAGAAATAACATGAGTGTGACCATCTAAAGACCCAGCCCGTCTATCAGGACAGTGATTTCAAAAGCTTAGCGTAGGTGGGCTGCTAGGACCAATAACCCAGCACTGTAATAAAGGAATTTGGATCCCAAGCAAGGCTGGGGAGCTGAGGGCACTATGTGCATATGGTTAGCCAGGTAGAGGTGATGTATTTGGAGGCTACCTGTTAGCTGAATTCTACACACTGAAACTTCCAGTATAAATTCAACACCTTAAGTTAAATTAGGCAGTGAAAGGCCATCAGTCAATTTCTCCTTCCCTGTCAAAACAGCAAGTCACAATATCACTATTGTTAATTGTCGGAACACGCCGCTTACATGGAAAAAAATACCATTACAAAGGAGATCAACAATGCCTTCCTTAGGTTTCCCATTTTAATTTATTTGACGATGTTATAGTCAGGTGAGTAACATTTAACTGGAAAGAAACTGTCTTTTCTGAGTCTTAACTCAGAACTCAACAACCTAAAGAGAGCAAGCCCAGGAAGGGGTTCTCTAGGGAGAAAACAGACAAGGAGATTTGCAGTTGGTTGGCTAAACACTGCCCTTATAAGGTTCAAGGGAGAACTGATGAAGTCATGGTATAAAAAAATCTGACTAACAATTCCCAAGCTGTCAGCACAGAGACCATAACTACCATATACAGAGAAAGTATGCAGACATGATATATTAATTTCTGGGTGAATGACCAGACCGTGCAGCTCTGGGTATTCTAAAGTGTGAAGTCAATTGTTGTCATAGCATTCTCAGAGTGATAACTCATGTAATGTTGCCCTGTTCAGGTGATGTTAACGGGGGCTGAAATGGGAATAACATCTTCGGAGAGTCCCCCATGGTTCGAATAATGGCAGAGCCAGTGAATTTTTCTGGTCTATGGCTCAGCTACGGGGCTGTTGTATTGAACCTTCTGTTTCGGATGCATTCAACCTTGAATGTGAGATGATGGATCTCCTCAGATTTTTAAGCCCCCAACACTTTATTCTATTAATAAATATTCATTTTCTTTTTCTCCCTCCAGTAGCATTTTCTCATCAATCATGGCTGAAATCACAGCTGTGAAAGCCTTTTATCCATTACTGTTCATCTCTACCCAATTCTGTGCCTCCTTACAAAATTATGAAATTATTGAAGGTGGGGTGGGAACCTTTTGTTAGGTGTGGCTTTTAATCGTCATTGAGTCTGTGTTTATTCCCAGAACGAAATCACTTTGTTATTTTTTTCCTTCATTTTCTCCTAGCCCATGTATAAATCACTCCATTGGATTCTACTGTCTTATAAAAATAAAAATGATCCCTAAATGTCCAAGAATTACTCAGGGACTATTCAGTGTTCAATATGTCAAAGCAGCCAAGACAGACAGTCAGGAAGGAGATTAGAATCAATGAAGAAAAATCCATCCCGGGCAAAGCTGTCCCGCTGCCAGCACCGTTGGGGAAGCCCACTCACTCGGCACTCTCATTACTGGGAGAAAAAGTCTCTGAGCATGAGACCAGAGAGGAGGGTGCCGTCTCTGCTGTCTGAGTCCTTAGGACACATCTGCAGTTTACTTTGTCCAAACGGATGCTCCTGTGGAGTGGCTGTCTGCTGCTCAGCTTGAAAGACCTCCTTTACCTCTCAGCTGCCTCCAGATAGGGAACAGTCACTGAACCACTGCTGGGATCTCAGCAATAACCAGAAAATACGGGCTGCTGAGAACTCCAGTTATTCCCGGCTGAGCCACTAACATCAGAGGTTCTCTGCCTGGGGCAGGCTTTCTGCTCAGCTCTGCCTTTCTTCTCACACGCCCATGCAGCACTGGGTATCAGCCTGTCTCCTCCTACTCCATTCAAACTCATTGCACAAGTAGGGGACTTGAAAAGGTTCACAAAGGCCTGGATTTCAAATATGAAAGCTGGTCCAGGTGTTGACGGAGTTGATAATAATAGATTATGGCTGCAAAAATGGGATCAATGAGCACATCACAGACCGATACTCCACGAGTACCTTCTGTGGGCATGGCCTTGTGCCATGCTACGCATTTGCAAAAGTTGCCCCTGGAAACCATAGGTGGCTACAAAGAGTGAAGTCAGAAAGGGAGAAAAGTAAAGAAGTTGGAGCAGATATACTCTGAAAGCAGGGACACACATGGGGCAAACCTTCTGTGGAAAGCCTAAAAGATACTAGAAAAGAGCCTGCTGCTAATGCTTTGCTAGACTCACATAATTGCAAAAGGAATCCCAGCCTTGGTGTCTGCCTAGGTTTGTCTCGAAGGGTTCTTCCAACCTTTGATGCTGAGACTTCCAGTCTGAAGAAAGTAATTTCAGCTCTTCTGGATGGAAGTCAGGGCCTGGAGACAGCTTGAACCCCTCACCCCCAATCACCAACCTCAAACTTTTTCGAGCTGAGTAAAAGGGGAACTGTATCAAGTCAGCATCCTCATTCACAGATTGAAAACCCGAGGCCTAGGGGAGATGAGAAACTGGCCCAAAGTCTTACATGCAACCTAGTCATGTGACCAGGGCTGGAAGCCAAGTCTCTGGATTTCCATTCTTAGACTCTTTTCCCAACATCTAATCTTAAAAAAGAGTCATATGGGCCGTGATTGCTCCTTCCTATGAAAAGCTGAATGGTGAGTACAGCTTCCATCAGCTTGAAATGAGAGCCAGGATGCCTGCAGCCCCCGACCTTGTTGTCATTGAAGCACAAGGCTTTCCACAGAGACCGCCACAACTGTGTCTCAAGAAGTGCCACGAATACCTGTTGTACCTTTGAGTACATGACTTGCAACTTTACCCTCATTTCTTCATTAGTAAAATAAAACAGGATTTACTGCTCTTACTAAGATGTTGGAAGAGCAAATTAATGATTAATTGTTGGCCCATAGTGATCACTCTTATATTTGACATTATTATTTTCAACAAACTTGTTGTTATAATTATGTGTCCAACAAGTAATACTAAATATCTGAAGTTATTTTTTAATTCAAAAAAATGATAAATGCAATCTGAAGAAAACAATTTATAGACTAAAAGCTCAGAGAGCAGTTCACAATTATGCCTGACAGGCACAAACCTCCAATATCAGGTGCCCAACATGGCAGGTTTCTGACAGGCTTCCATTTCCTCACATTATGCCAGTTAGTGCCAGCTGCTGGCACTGCCCCCAACCAACTAAGAAGACTTTAGAAGAGAAAAAGAAAGCTTGTAAGTCTAAGAGGGCTGTTCTAAAACTAAGCAAAATTTGTCTGAAATGTCTGGGGAGACAGAACATTGATGGTTGAGTTTGGGCAGTGGCCTAAAGAAGGGAAGGCCAGGGCTCTTTTGGGGAGACAGCTGGTCTACCACTCTGAGTTTCCATGAGGCCCCAGCGTGTGTTCTGGCTTGATTTAAGACAGGGTTGCAACATAGCTGTTTACAACCAGCCTACACACATCAGTAGCACCGAGGAGGTATCCTGGAGTTAGGAGGCATTAGGAAGTTCCTGGGAAAGGGTACAAGGAATGGCTGAGTGCAAACATGAACACCAGAGCCTCCACACCCCCATGGTTGCTCCTCCACCCTGATGGCATTACCAGCCATGGCTGCCAAGGATCCCTAAAACGGTAGAGGTGAGCCTAGAGAGACAAGTGAGGTCTTGGAAAACAACATGCACTATTTTTAGGAGGACGAAATTAGAACAGCCGAAGCAGAGGATAAGAGCATATGCCAAAAGGAAGGCTGTCTTTCATCTGCTTGGAGTTCATTTTCTTATAATAGAATAATGAGACAATTTTTCTCAAAACTTCACAAGGTGATCATTCTTCCACTGGTTTGTGATACTGTCTCTGTCATATACCAAGTTCAGATATACAAGTGGATTTAAAAAACAGATTGTGGAAGGTAATAGTATTAAGTTAACAGAGGAAATGTAGTAGAATATATATTGGACAGCTCAAATTGGACAGGTGTTTGTTTACCTTATAGTGGGAAAGGCTTTATTAAACAAAACTCAAAACATATAAACCACGAGGGAAAAAAACTAAACTGAAAAGAATTACTGTACCTCAAATGCCACTCTGCAAAAGCACTAATAAGCACAACCTAGAAGAAGGTATTAATAAGAAATTACTATCTGGATACATGAAGAATTTCTATAAATCATCTAGAAAAAGACAAGCCCAATACAATATAGATAAAGGATACAAATTTAGCAGCTCAGAGGAGATCTCAAAAGCTAATAATAAATGCTCACACTCAGAAGTCATCCACAAGAATCACTTTGCAATGATTCTGATAAGCAAAAATTATAAAGTATGCAAAACTAAATCTTGGGAATAGAAATAGTCATGTACTACTGGTGCCTTTCTGGAAAGAATCTGGTAAAACTTAGTGGAATTAAATGTACATATAGACTATGGTCCCCCAACCATCCCATCCCAGAGTGAATATCCCAGAGAACCCCTCCCACAAGGCGACAGAGAGACATCTTTGAGGATGTCCACAACCACATGACTGGTGACAGCAAGAAGTTGAGGCAATCTAGATACCCACAACTGGAGAGTAAGTATGTGAAGTGTGGTCTAGACCCACTCTGAAATACTCTGCAACAGTCAGAAATTATCAACTAGCTTTGCACAAAATAATATGAGAGTAAAGTAAGAAAGAGAGATTTTAATCAATTTATATTAATTAAAATACACATTATCATTTTTAAGGATATGCAGCTATCTAAACAAATATGGAAGTTGAATTGGATATATATTAAATACACTGGAGAGAATGCCAAAGCAAGAAGGGAAATTGGAGTTGAAAGGGAAAATAATTAAAATCAAAATTAAATGAAACAAAAGAGGCACCTTGCATGAATAATGATGATATTATACTATTCATTTGTGCATGCATTCACTCGTTATCTGGTAAATATGCGTGGATTGCCTACCTGGGCCTTGTAAATGCACTGGGATTACAAAGGTGGGTGGATAGAACAGCTTCCTTCCCTCATGCTACTTCATACTGCTGGACTGAGGAATAGAACTAAGGATGGGGAGCAAATCAATGCTGGGCTCCTATGGGTCTAAGGAAAATGTGGATGTTGATGAAAACGAGGATGGTGAGAAGTGATCATGATGATGATGGTGGTGGTGACCATGACATTACCTTTGTAGTGACATATCCTGTTTAATAATTCCCAAACCTCACTAGCATATATGAAATGAATTTAGGCAAACCGGATTCTGGAGCTTGGTGAGCTTCTCTTGGAGGATATTTTAGACTGCCTCATCATGACACGGAGCTCCCTTCAGAAGGACCTCAAGTTATCTGGGGTCCAGCCCCACTCCCCAAGCCCTGCGCTGGCCCCCAGATGCACATAGCACTCATAAGGCAGCAGATGCAGAAAAGAAACAAAATACCACCTGAGTAGTTAGATTTTCCTAGTGCTACCCCTCACTAGTCTTCCCCACTGGAACTTCCAACAATTCCAGGCCACCAGTGAGTGCTGGATTCCTTTCCCTTCTGAGAGCATCTGCCTCCTTTAATTCAGGAGGTCAAAGGCAAAGGTGAATTCCTCTGAGAAAGGAGAGCATGCTGGTCAGTGCAAAATGCGCACTTCACCCAACCCCTTGTCATCAAGGTCCTACCTCCAATGCTACTCAAAAGAAGTGAATTTTGATGAAATCCTACCATGCAGTCTGCATTTTCAGGAGAAAGTTATAGTTTCACAACCTCAGAAGTGGCACAGGGCTTCGGGGTGTGTGTGTGTGTGTGTGTGTGTGTGTGTGTGTGTGTGTCCATCCACAGGCAGTGGAGAATAAAGGTGTAATGACAATGTCCTCCAGAGACAGGACCCAACCTCAGGTTTGGAACTAAGATGTCTCAGCCTTCAAGATCCTCCTCAGAAATTCAGTTTCTCAAAAAAAGGGCCTCATTTCTTTCAAGACTAAGTCACTCAGTAGTTCTACCTTCTGAGACACAAAACACCCTGGAAACCTCACTCATATCATGCTCCTGCCTTGCTCCTCCCCACACTTTTTTTCTGCTAATTCTGGAGACCAGACACCATAAAAAAAGAGAGAAAAAAAACAGACAATGCATAATGTCTGGGACTGGAGGTGGGTAGAGATTTCCGGAAGAAAAGATGGTCACTTTCTCAGGGTCACTACACAGGCACTTAAAACCTCAGACACAAGGTTTCTGTAACACCACGCTGCCCTCTGGTATTGGCAAGGGTACAGCCAAGTGCACCCTGTCACAGGACTTGGTAATGCATTTCAAGAGCTTTATATATGTCCACAGACTCTGACCAGTAATTGCTCTTATGAGAATTTATACATAGGGAATTATCAGAAACACCAGCAAAGACTGACATTTAGGAACACTTAATGC
Source organism: Tonatia bakeri (assembly GCA_004024845.1). Classification (NCBI taxonomy): domain Eukaryota; kingdom Metazoa; phylum Chordata; class Mammalia; order Chiroptera; family Phyllostomidae; genus Tonatia; species Tonatia bakeri. The sequence goes on from PVIA01000037.1 coordinate 284,176, forward strand.
AATACTTTTTATGTCATTAGAGGCCTTCTTCTGTTTTGAAAATTAAATAAAACCACCCCAAGACTCTATATCATATTTGATGGAATTCCAATGTCTTCCTCAAGACTTCTGATAATTCTCAGGCCTTAACCTTTAAGTTCCCATAAAGAATAAACTCTCAATCTCCCCAACATTAATCTAAATTCAGAGCTTCACCAACTGAAGTCAGGGAATACAATCTCTGTTCTTTACTTTCTCTCCAAAACAAGCCTGTGGAATTTGTATATGCTTCTGTCTTTAGAGAAGAATCAGGAAAACAGAGGGAATATACACCAGAGGAATACAAAGACTTTAGGTTTCAAAAATTTTAAATTTAAATTCTTAAAAAAATCCCTTTGGTCACCCAGACTTCTGATTAAATGTTAGCCCTTGTAAATTGCTCAACTTACTGTTCTTTTTTCTTTAAGTCTCTTTATCCCTTGCTCTCACACTTCTCTGCTTGCCCTAACCCCAATTTTATCCAACACCATAAACAGAGTAATGCAATTCTCTCTGAGTGGCTATCTGTGAATAGATCATGCCCTCAAGGCCATGCCAATGCAATTATTGGGATAATTTGCTAAAGACAGTCAGTTATTAAGAATTTTTTTCCTAATAAGGACATGTGGAGAGTAAGTATCCCACTTTGTCTTTCATGTGATGGCCGGAACCATGGCAGTCATTTTGTAACCAAGGGAGAAAATACAATGATCAAAATTCAAAGAGCAGAAAGAACCTGGGACCCTAATAATGTGATTGAGCTTCAAAATTAATCCTGAAAGAAATCACAGACATAATTCTTTTTACAAGAAATAATAAACACTGCTTTTTTAAATCGATATTCCAAACATTTTTAGACAAAAGTATCAACTCAATTCTGATACTATTTACCCAGATTAGTGTGTGATCCCACAGGTTAAGTGCTTAGTTCCACAAGATCCCCCCCACCACCACCACCACACACACATAAAAACCCACTTTACATGACAGTTGTGAGCCTAGGTCATCATCTGTGCCTCTGACCAACTAGTTATAGATCCAGTTTCAACAGTCCCCTCCTTGGGTTTGATTAATTTGCTAGAGTGGCTCACAGAACTTAGAGAAACACCCCAGCTGGAAAGTTCTCAGAATCCCCTACTATTGGAATTTTATGGGGACTTCCTCATTTAGGTATGATTCATTATTAACTGCATTTCCCTCTCCCCTCTCTGAAGGAGTGGGGATGGGTTGAAAGAATCTAATCAAGGTTTGGTCTCTATTCTGACCAGTCCCCAACCAGGATCCAGGAGTCCACCCACAGTGTCACCTCCATAGAACAAAAATATGACCCTAGTGCTCTTATCACTTAGGAAATTACAAGGATTTAGGAGCCCTGTGTTGGCGATGGATTAAAAGACCAAACATTAGAACAAGAGATGGTCCCAGTGCTTTTATCCATCAGCAAATGACCAGGTTTTAGAAGTTTGGAACCAGGAATTGGGGGCAGATATATAAATAAATATATATTTTTCTATTAACTCACAACAAGTATACCTTTACTTGCAGCCAAAGTATATTAACAAATGCATGATTCATCAAACTCTTAATCTCTCTAAGCCTCAGTTTTTCCATCTTTACTATGGGCATAACAATAGTAATTTATTCTGTTGAATTTTGATAGCGATGTAGTAATCTAACATTAACATATATTTAAGAACCAATACACATCATACTTGTTATTCATTCATTCCCTGAATAATGGTTGTCTATTTTGTCTTATACAGCATAATAACTGTTAGAGATTCTGAAATAAAAATAGATGTTTAATATTTTTATTACATAGCAACCTGTAATAACCAGACCTTTCTGCTTCGGCTTTCAATAAATCCCACCAAAAAGCCTTTGCTTTGGATTCATCACATTCATGTCTTATTCGCCTAGGGATGCTCTGTTCTTTCTTGACTCTGTGTTTGCTGCTTCTTCCACTCTACTCCTTTCTCCCTCTCTTGTGGACCTAGAAGCTCACCCTTCCCTGACTTTCCTCCCTAGCCATTTTGTTTTGCTCTGTAATCCATATGCTTTCATCGGCATGTTTTATGAGTATGTACTGATGGGAATTTGATCGGAGTAAGGCAAGAGTCCAAAAAAAGAAAAAATGAATCCTATGAATCCTGCTAATCAATGCTTCTCCCCAGCGGGATTCTGATGGAGATGGTCTCAAGGAACTGTAGCCAAATGGGACACAAAGTACTATTCTGCCATTAGTTCAAAGAGTGCCCCACATCCAATGCTGAGCACTCCTAAAAACTGGGTTAGAGGAGTGAGTTTGGCTCAAGTCCTAAACAGGGCCTCTCTCCCACCACCCTGAAATCCTAACGTGGCTCCTGACTGCCATCGTCATGGACACACAAAGAAAGGGAGAGCAGAGCAAGAGAAAAGGGCTGGTAAGGCACCAAAAAGGAGCCACCTCCATCTGCAATCCCATCAAATACCACAGAATAGAGAGAGAAGGACAAGACCTGGTGATTTCCAGAGGACAGGTGCTATCCAAATCTGGCCACCTCGGGGTGCAAACAGTGCTTTGAGCAATCATCAGTCATATTGCCCAGTTTTCCTTCCTTGGGACATTTCTGATGAAGGCAGATGAGACTAAAATTTCCTTTCCTGGAAGTATATATATGACTAACTTTATACATTCATGTGTTTGATAGCTGTGGTAAATTGTCCTGCTGTTTAGCAACAGTTACTGCCTCTTCTGTATCTTCCTGCTTTTCTATATGTGGCCATGTGACTGCCTTCAGTCAATGAAGTATGTGCTTCTAACCAGATGGCCACACTTGGGGTTAGAAGCTTTAAGAGCCAGCACTTACTTCAAACTCTATTCTTCTATTGTCAAGATAACCAGCCATGCTCCAGAAAGTAGCTGCTCCACTGTCCTGGGTCCTGGGTCCTGGGGTGAGGGAGGGGATGCTACAGAGCTGAGAGAAACACAGAGAGCCCTCAGCCAACCATCAGTAGGCAAGAGGGCATGTGAGCAATAACATGTGTGTTTAAAGCAACAGAGATGTTTTGGATGTCCGTAACAGCAGCATAGCCTGATCAACACTGATGGTCCCGGGAGTTCCTGTAGGAATGCATCCATGATTCTACCACCAGTTTAATACAAAGCCTAGCACATATGCATGCATGCTCAATGGATTGGCTGAATAAACCAATGAATACTTTTAATCAAAATTATCATTTTCTTCACTGAGAGGCAATACAGTATTGCAAAAGAGATTGGACTTTGGGGTGACAGAGACTCATTTTAAATCCCATTTGGCCACTTACTAGCTGTGAAACTTTAGCCTCTTCAAAGTGCTAATCTTAGTCTCCTCACTTAAAGAAAAAAATTTATTCGAGGTGCCTTCCTCCAAGGAGTTCTAGTGAGTGCTGGATGTGATGACATCTATAAGGACCAGGTGTATGGTCAGGACATCATGGACATTTAATAAGTTGAGTTGAATGTTAATGATATTTGGCCTTTTTGTTTCATTCAAAAAAAATGACAAGATAGCAGTGGAGGTAAGGAAAAGGAATAATGTGTTTCAGATATTTCTGCAGTATACTCAATAGTACTGAGTAATTAATTGGTTGGGCAGAATTGAGGAAAGAGAGGAAAGAAGGAAAACAGGATAATTACCAGATTTACTAAGGGTACAGCATGAGCACTGCTATTTGTCTAGAGCAGACAGAGCAGGTGAGACGTGGCTTGGCTTAGTGGCTGGAGAAGGCTATGGGATTATAAATTCAAGTTTAGGTATCTTGGGTTCCATCAGGCTGTGGGTCATCCACAGGGAACTGATGAGTTGATAAAGGGTCTACAGGTCTAAATTTTAGGAAAAATATATGTGTGTCCATGTAAATGTTTGTTAATCACCATATTTTTGGACTATAAGATGCACCATTCCCCCCCAAATTTGGGAGGAAAATGGGGGTGTGTCTTATAGTCTGAATGTAGCTTACCTGGCTTGCTGGGCAGGGGGAGGGGTGGTGGCCTATGTTATTTATGTTATTAAATATTTTACCACATTTTTTGCTTCAAATTTTTTTTCCTATTTTCCTCCTCCAAAACCTAGGTGTGTCTTACAGTCCAAAAAATGTGTAAATGAATAGCTAAATGCACGTCAAGAAAGGGACGTTAACACTAAACGAGGTCATTGCTGAGTGTATTTCGTACTTTGCGGCACATTTGTGTTTAGCCGCCGCACACGCGTCTGCAGATAGAGAGCAACCGTCTTCCTCTGAGGAAACGGAAGTTAACTACATGGAAACTTCAAACTCCCATTAAAGGAGACCCGTGTTTATTTCGCCAAATACAAATATAGTTACTGAAGAGGAAAACCATTCGGAAGTATAAAAGAACTAATCGCATTAAGCAAAATTCTCAGAAAGCTAATCCTTTAGTACTGACTTTCATGTTTTATAAATTCTAGTCAGAAATATCTTAATTAGAACTAGTATTAACTACAGATGGATGTGGTTGTTGGAAGAAGATAAGGCGACTTTCCCCAAATCAGGAATTTAACAACTGTTTTGCTTAGAGTGTCAACTCTGAGAAAGGCACTTCCCTGGCCATACCGTGGGACGATGAATTAAAATCACTGTCGCCTTCCAGAAGACTGCAGCTTCACACGGGGATGATAAGGAGGACTGTGGGAGAGACCAGCCGAGATGCCGCGGTTAGTGGGGCAGGGAGCTGTTATTTCCTACTGAGACGTAAGTGGGTTTGTGTAGGTACTATGACTTTCGAGTTTCTTCTTAAAAGTGAAGCTGATCTGCACACGTGAGATAAATGGTTGGAGGAAGGCATCGCACAGGACAGCATCTTAGGAACATAGGTGTGGAGGTGAGAACAAAGTAGATATTTATGCAGAAGGGGAAACTTAATTTGATTATAACTAAATATTAGTTAGAGGGCAATGGAACAGAAAACGCAGATCAGGGCCAGGTCGTGAGGGATTTTGAGTAACAGGCTAAGGAATGCAATCTTTATTCTATAATAAATCTTAGGGCTCCATTGGAAGAACTTGAGCAGAAGAGAGATGAACTCTTACAGGGAATTTCAGAAGAATGATATTTGGGGCTTTCCTGGGGATAGATTTTTTCATCATAAAGTCAGGGAAAATAATATTTACTGCACAAGGATGGTTTTAAATGAGATAACCTCTATAATGAATGCCTTGGTCGGTATTAGGTTTTCTTTCCATCCTTTTTCCTGAAAGTGACCTGATAATATTCACCTGCTCCTCATTAAGACCCCAAGGGCAGCAACAGCAGTAACAGGGAGATATTAACAAGGGCAGGTGCCATAAAGGCAGCTGGAGACCCACAAGCAGGGATTTAACAGATAAAGAAAAGGCAAGCAATAAAAAGAGAAAGGGGGGGAAGAAATGTTTGCCAAGGGCTTTTGAAAGGAAATAAATTGGAAACCTGTTATGCATGTAACTGGGATGCCGCTGCAAACTCAGGAAGGGGGAAGGGCCTGCAGAGGGGGCTCTGGTGGGTCCTGAAGCACCCGGGAAATCAGGCCCTCCAGCCCTGCAATGTGGGCTCACGCGGGTGCAGACAGAGCAGCCATCACAGCTGTACCAGCTGGCAGATGGGAGCTGCAGCTAATCACCAGGATTGTTTCGTTTAGGGAAATTGTTCTCATCAAGTTGCCATTGTGACACCATAGTAGTGTCTACAGGCAAAATGACAAAAGTTCCAACAGGAAAATCTGTGACAATGGGGGCAGGGGCCCTCAGGGCACCTGTAAGAAATAGAGTGCCATCCACTGAAGGTGAGCCTCCCTGCTGCAGGGGTAAAGTTTTTACCCGTCTAGAAAGTCCTGCCAAGGTAACCTCGGAGTGTGATCCAACCCCTTAGGGGGCCACGGAGGTTATCAAAAGGTCGTCAGCACTTCTGGAACAAAGTATCCACTGTTCAAGAAGAGGAGGGAGGGACCTTGCTTATGCTGGCTCTCCAGGGAGCCCAGAGTCTAGCCAGAGAGAGAGCATGCCCTCTATGACCTGCAAAGCCCTCCAGGCCTCCCCAAAATGAGCACAGATACTAAGGGATGGAGGTGCTCAGAGGAACCGTACCTAGTCAATCTGCTAAAATCAGGGGGTTTCCTTGAAGAAGGGGCACCTGAGATGAGACTTGGACAACAGAGAAATAAGAGAGAAGTTTGCTAGGGTTGATAATACCTCATAAACAATGATAAGGGTAGGTGATTAGGGACGGCAAAGCCACCTCAAAGGCACACCACCTCTGCTCCTTCTGCTTAGTGCTTTCACAAGCACACAGCCATGACCTTCTAAACATCTAAGGAGAAGCTTTTAAAACATCATCAGTCATTGCCATTCTCCTAACATATCTCCTCCAGAGCAAATACTAACACCCACCCTTCTGGGGACCCCTGTGAGCAAAACCTTCTGCCTGGCTCTGGGGAGAGCTTACAGCTTAGGCTGACCCTCTGCTAAGAAGCCATGGATCACCCAACTCCACACCAGAGATCCTGGGCAAAGAACTGATCTTCTCTCCTAAAAAGCCAAGTATAAGAATGCAAGATACACAGGGCAAGAATGTGAATGAATGAATGAATGAATGAATGAACGAATGAACAATGCATGAATGAATGAACAGGACAGGTAAACCTTCTAAAAGGACTTAAGGTGGGTCCTGCATACATATCCCAGCAAGAGGGGTTGGCAGATGTTTGCACAAATAAGTACCTGTTGAATTACTGAATTAAATAATCCAAAACATCAATGACTAAATGAATAACTAAATAAATGAATATGTTATTTAACCCATCAGCACTCTGACACCTGAAACAGGCCTTCCTGAAGGCACACCCGGGGCCAGCTTTATACCTGCAGCACTCACCACAGTAGTGGGGCTGAGGGGCCGGTTTCCCTCCCAGCGCCCCACTGGACACCTAGCTGCAGTCATACCCCGACCACAGCCACCTTCACTCAAAAGCCCACCCCGCGTTCATTAGTGATCTGTTCTGCAGAAGTGCCTGCCATGCTTTACCCTCGTACTACTAGGAAGTCACCAAGTCCCCCGTGCCAACGCCTAGCATCAAGGTGCCATGGCCCCCGCCCCATGCATCATACCTGGAAGCGTCACACCTGGAAGACCTCAGCCGTGTGTGTTACTTCCTGGTTGGAAGCCGGGCCCTTGGGCAGTTGTGAACAGCTGTAGCATGTTCTCTACAAACCTTCGCTCCTAACATCAAGTGGCTCCCCAATGCTGCAACCTGTAAACAGAGGATCCTACGAGAGCTTCCACCCTGAGACCTGGGGTTGATGACGGCTATCTGCTCATCGCCAAAATGTTGCTGACTGCGGCCCCTTCTCCCCAAAGACTTTGCCCAAACCCCCAGAGTGGCCTTCAACTCAAGCCACCAGCCCACCAGTGCAACTAGGGCAAGCTCAAGTTTTTATGGCATTTCATTTATTTAAGCTACATAAAGTACTAGCACTGAGGTTCTCCCTTGTAATTCAGGGGTGTCTGACCTGTGGCCTGCAGACCTTATGAAGCCCAGGATGGCTTTGAATGCAGCCCAACACAAAAATCTTAAATTTACTTAAAACATCATGGGATTTTTCTGTGATTATACATCTTGGGTGGCCCAAGACAAGTCTTCTTCTGGTGTGGCCCAGAGACACCAAAAGGTTGGACACCCCTGTCCCCTGCATGCATAAGGCAGTATAAAAATGCTGAGGCCCCCCACTGCCTTCTGTGTCCTGAAGTTCCTGGTTTATGGGAGAGTTTGGGTTGGCTCCTGAGCCTCCAGGCTCAGTCTTGGTCTCCTGGGTTTGGGTAGACCTGTGAAAATTTGCCTCCTGTGTGAGAAATGATCACAGCTCCCTGTGATAGGGAGCCACACAAAAATGAGTTCATCCCAGTGGAGAAAGACAGGCCCATTAGCTACTGTCTCTTCTGGGTCACAGACAGAGCAGGAGGCAAGCAGAGGGCCAACTGCCACTGGAGTCAATGATGGGACATACGGGCTGTGACCAGGAGGTGACTCTGGTAAGGAAGAGGGTGGCAGGAGAGGTGGCAGGTGGACTGGCTGCCTGGAGCACCCAGGTGTAATTTCCCCTACCTTCATGCTGTCACTCACAGCCCTCTACACAGCACCAATGTCATGCCACATCAGCTGCACCTGTGCCCGTGTGATGACGTTCAGACCCAGATAAACACCATCAAGGGCATCAGCATGATGGGCACAATGGAACACCTCAGTGATTGATCTGTTTGTTCCCATCCTGGGGCTCTGGGTCTATTAAATAAACACGGCTATTTTGAAGGGAAAGCAGGAGGAATGATTACTGCATGGCCTTTTTATTTTTTGTTTGGTTTGGATGTTGCTGTTGTTTGCTCTTTGGACTTTTTTTTTTTAAGGGGAAGAATTTTTTTTTCAGACAAATAAACCTGAGCACAAACAGCAGGACTTCACTCACCAGCTCCAATTCCTCACTGAATACACTCCACAGCTGGCAAGATGTCAACAATTAGCTGATTTCCCTGCTCTGTTGCAGACTTCTGCGCTGTGGCCAGATTGGACATGAGAAGTAGAGGGGCCACGTGACCTTCCCCAGAGGTCTCGCCCCGTGAACGCTCCCAAGGCTGAGTCCCCTCCTGTTAGGTGGGTAGATCAAGTTTAGGGTACAGCACACTGTTTTCTTCATTTTGCACAAAGCAAGCCAGGGTTTGAGGGCAACATCCTGCCTAGCTTCTGCATAATATATTGCATTTTGGATTATTTAATTTTAAGAAGAAATTATTTATAAGAAAACTATTTATAATTGAAATTAAAAAATTCTAAGTCATAAAATGCCTCCCTCCTCCAAACTTTGAAATTGAGTTTGTTTTCCAGTTTTTAAAACTCTGAGGGAAGAAATCATTCAGAATGTACATGTCCTTTTTCTTATCTGTTCACCCAAGACAGACCCTTAATTAGTATGTTATCATTTCTTTACCTGTAAAATTCAGATCATATCACTGGGAATCTTATAAGTGGACTGATTTAAAGCTATTTTAAGAGTAGCTTGCTTCAGCCCTGGCTGGTGTAGCTCAGTGGACTGAGCGTGAGCCTGTGACCGAAGTGTAGCTTGCTCCTTTATACCCTCCATCAGAGAACACTGTACCTTATGGAGTCACAGCATCAACACCAGGTGCATAGGAGTTTGGAATAACACAAGCTGACTCTGTGTCCTACCCACCAGGCCCTGCACTGAAAGATTCTGAGAACAACATGAGAGGAACCTGCATGTCCTTGTAGTAACTAGTAGATTCTAATAGGGGTGGCGGTGACTCCCCCCATTTGCTCATCAAGTCTTCTGTGATGAGTTCAGAATTAAATAAGAAATTGGAACATGACATAAGACAGTCATGCACATTGTGAGAAGGGTCCTCCAGTTTTCTCATTTTTAAGAGCAACTGACAATGTGATTCCCTCCTATGCTACTTCTTTGTGGTGTACCACTCAGTGTGGTCTGTGGACCAGGGCCAGTACGAGAACTGTTTGTCAGTGATCTGCAATGAAATACACGCAGAGATTACAAGTAAACATGTCAATAGTTGTAGAGCAATCTGACATTACCACAACAACCAAGGAAATAATATATGGACTCATCTTTTTTCAACAGCAGATAGGCTAGTCAGGGGGTTCCTGATTTGGGCAGTTAATCCTATCAACTCAGACTGTGTTCAGTCACATATCACAGGATATACTTAACCATGACCAAGTAGAAATCAAACATGCTAGATTGATAGATAGAAAAAATGACTTTTGCCACCGATAGTACGAGAAGAAACAGAGTGTTAATCACAGTCACCAAACTTGCAAATTCCTTGTAGGTTGAATGTAAGCTCCAGGTGGACAGTAACTGCCTTCTTCAGTGCTCTCTCACCGAAGCCTAGTACAACTCCGGAGCTGTTGAATGAATGAATGAATGAATGAATGAATGAATGAATATTGCATAGGGTTCTGTCTCCCTCTCAGGTTGGGTAGCCATTAGATGTCAAGAGAAGGTGATCGCCATTCATAGGTCACATGAAGACAGGAATCCCTCGTAAGTTCTTACTCTCCCAACTTACCCAATCTTTGGTGTCAAGGCAACGAGACAGAAGACTCTGGAATACATCTCCAAATGTACAAGTCATGCCTCTAGAAGAATATGAGTCCCTCTGTAGACTTCACTGCATCAGCACCTTTTTCGGATCACAGCTACCCCAAGGGCAGAGAACAACGGACACCTCTTACTGTAAGTATTTACTGGTTGGAAGTTGCCAGGTCCCTAAACATGCCGAGGCTCGTGGCAAAGCTCAGAGAGCGAACAAGGCTAAAGTTCACGGGGCTGGTGACATTACTAAAAGACAAACAAACATACCCACAGAAGTCATGACCTTACTTCCCCAGAGGACATAGGAGAGACAGACCACACTCACCACGTCATAATATTTTGATTTAAAATATGTTGGGCTGACAAGCAATAGAAAGAGAAAGCAACAGGCTAGAAAGCATGGTGGCTCACATCTGAGGGCGGTACAGTCTTCTCAGAAGGACCCAGAAAGGGGTGAGGCTCCTGTTCTCCATCACCACATAGCAACCCCCTCCAAATTAAAATGACATAAAGCCACCATCAAGATATTAAGCTCACAGAGTCTGTGGGTCAGGAGTTCAGAGGGGGCACAGCTGTCTCTGCTCCACAGTACCTGAGAGTACTGTTTCTAATAGCTGAGAAGTTCTCAACCGGGGCCAGAATCATGTGGAAACTTCTTCACTCACACTGGTTGGTACCTCGGCTGAGATGAGTCAAAGGCTGAGCTTAGCTGGGACTGTTGACCAAAGTAGCTACATCTGTATCTATATATTGATATCTATATTGATATCTGTATCTATATCATCTATATCTATAGATCAGTGTATCTATGTATCTATATATCTGTATCTGTATCTATATCTATATCTACATCTATATATCTTGCCTTTCTCTAAGGAAATGAATTGGGATTTTTCACACCATAGCAGACTTGGGGAAGCCAATTTCTTACATAAAGACTCAGGCCTCCAATATGAAGACCTCCTGAAATCAAGGAGGAAGGCACATGGCCGTTTAGGGCCAAATCTCAGAAGTTACACTGTATTGCTTTCGCTGTGCTGTAATGGTCAAAGCAGGCACAAGCACACCCATATTCAAGGGGAGGTGACAAAGGCCCCACCTCTTAATAGAAGTGTCAAGGAATAAAGAACAGTATTTGAAAACCTCTCCAGTACAGACAACTTCTGAGAACTGAGTGAACAATAGCCAGGGATGTTAAAGATCCTACAAAGCGTGTGATAATTTTGAACCTCAAAGAACTTGTCTTCCTAGGATTCCCAGAGTGGTCCTGTCTCCAAACACTAGACCCCCAGATTCAGAGAGACAGATAGAAGTCATTTCACCCAAGGACACCGCCCCTCCACCCACCTCATTTTCCAAGGTTGGGCTGGATGGGCTGAGAGTTGACTACAGGCATCTTTCCTGGACACAGATAGCTGTAAGCACCTTTCTGAAGCAACACACTTTCTCCAAGCAAATCCATGTCAAAGTCCCTAGTGTATAAAACCATCAGAGGATGTTAGAACTGTGCTGACCATATGATGAGTAACAGGATATTTATATTGTCTCAAAGTACCTGCCCACTCATTGTTTACTACTTACGTAGAAAAGAGAAGAGGGATTTTACAATGGGAACACATGGTTGGTACCAACTTCACTTGGCGATCAAAGTAACGGATGGGCATCATTTGCCTCCTGATATGAGGTATTAAGAAGGTGCAACATTCCTTATATCATATTTCTGCCCAAATGCACAGCCTGAGTGTAATCATGATTGAAGAATATTCTGAAAACAATTGGACTATGTTTTTTTAAAAGTGCAAGATCATGAAAGTCAGTCTCCTTACTCTCAAGTAATTCAGAAGAAAAATACTACATGGGTAGGCACACAGCGTCATAGAGGAGAATGAGCAAAAAAGGTAAATGGATAAAATAGAAACAGTGGGTGAATCTGGAAAAGGGGTTTGCAGAAGTTCCTCTGCTACTCTTGCAACTTTCCTGTAAGTTTCATGTATACTAGAAATTTTATTAAAACAAATAATTACACAATCATCAACAACAAAATATTTCATTGTGAATTTCTGGGTGGTATGTGCTCAGCTGCAATAATGGACTCAGTTTCTTAGCTCTCCAAGCAGTAACAGTTTAAACAAGCCACAATGTTCTGAGCTCTGCTCTCATGAAGCTCTGTCTGAATTGTAGGAAGTGGATCTGGGCTGTCTGGGGAGACACAAACCAGAATATTTCCGCGTCCAAATGGACCCTACATACAGATCTTTCAGGTCAAGTCTCATGCTACAGGTAAAGTAGGTCTAACAGAGACCCAAACCCAGAGGCTTAATAACATAGAAATTCATTTCTCTCTCATCCAGGAGTCTAACAAAGTTGGGCAGCTCTGCCATCTCTAATCTGAAGCTCCCATCTCTGGGTACAAGGAAGAAGTTTTCTTTTCCATTTCATAGTCAGAGGGGAGAGGGAAAGAGTGAAAGACACATAGCTTCGTTATAAAAACCCAGTCTGGAAATTTGCATAGATCACTTCCATTATCACTTTCTCGGCCAAAATTTAATGACATGTTACAGCTAGACAGTAGGGAGGCTGAGTCATCAGCCTCTATCTGGGTGGACGTGGGCCGCGTTCCTACCTAAAACTCAGGGTGGGCGTAGCGGTATATTATTAAAAGGAAAGAGTGAGAAAGGATAATGGTGGGTAATTAGAGCCTCTGCCCAGGAAACAGACATCGGAGGGCTTCTGTGGGACTCGCTGAGCATCTCAGCCGTGTTGCCAACAGGGGGAGGTGAAAATTTCATGGAAGAAATTGGATTCCAAAAATAGTCGCTGTTCTGTTTGGTACCCATTTCAGCAAACTATTTAAGTAGCTATACAATTTCCAGAGACCCAAGTGCTTGATTCTGGAGACCAAAACCAGCCAAAGCTTTCTCTACCGGGACAGTCCAGACCGCAGGGCTCAGATTATTTTTATTCTGTTGACAAAACAAAATGTCTTCACACAAACGAGCCACCCTTGCCCACACCTGCGTTCACACGCACGTGCACATTCATGGCCTCGTGGCCGTGGCGTGTGAGGCTGCTCCCGAAGGCTCTCCAAGTCCTCTCTTCAGGGTTCTCTTCATGGATTGGGAGTGCTAGGAATGTTCATACTGTCAACTCTCATTTATTGTACATGGTTACTAAATGGTTTTAGTAAAATAACAGGCAAATTACTCAACAGTGCTTTTTAAGGGGCTGTGTGTTGACTTGCTGAATTCATGAGTGGCTAAATTCGTTTACATACATCTGAAAAAATAACTTATCCCAACACAGGCAAGATAACACATCTGTACTCTAGTTGATTAAAGCTTTCTTTCTTTTTTGGAAGGTTTTCACTCAAAACACCATTCCAAAACGTCACTTTCTCTTCTCCCATTTTCTGTATTCACAGTCTTGTGGGATGCAGACGTGTACTCTGGCAGACTGAGTGGGCTCTGTTTTTTCTGCCCAGCCTCACCGTGCTTTTAGGAAGGCTCAGAGGGAGCTAACAAGGGTACGAGAGAATACTACCTGCTTTATTAGAATAATGAGTTTACAGCTTTAACCCGAGTCCTGAAGATGCGTGGACCACATCAGGTATTTATTCTCACCATCACAGAGCCAGAGGAAAAGGTAGGGACATCGTGCACTGGGAAACCACAGACCCTGAAGCCCCCCAAAGTGCCACAAAGAGGCATTGAAAGTCACCATGGTTTGCCATGGGCTCTTTTCCTGGCCCTTCCTGTGCCCTGGGTCTGGAGGAATTGATGCCTCCGCCCTGTTGGTCACTCGTCCAAACAGCCAGCTAGACTGGTCTCCGTGTCTCACTGTCACACCCTCTTCAACCAGTCCTGCTCCTGCCCAGTCACAGCCCCCTACTGATGACTTTCAGGGGAGCTGACAACCCTGGCTGCTGCCACAGTCCTCTCAATGTCAAGATCAAGAGCATCCCTAGACATCACTGCCAACTCCACTGCTTTGGAGACCCACTCACTCTGCTTCCCAGTGACTCATCCCCAGCTGAGGGCTGTCAGTCAGTAAAAGCAATGTAAATCTCATGGCTATGGGTGCGGTGTTGGAGTAGGACTGCTGGGGTTGCACACTGGCTCTGCCACCTCCCAACTCTGTGACCTCGGCAAGGGACACCTGTCTGTGCCACAGCCTCCTGCTTGTTAAAATCTCATCCGAAATAGTACCTACTTTACAAGATAGTGTAAAATTAAATTAGTTAATACATGTAAATCACTTAGAACCATGCCTGACATAATTAAGGCTCAATAAATATTAGCTAACATCATCATTATTATTATTGCTACTATTATTAAAGAATCTGACAAGTGGAACATCATTCGTGAGACTGGCCCACAGCAATTTCAGTAAACCAACAGGGAGACAGAAGCCCATGTGATGCGAACCGATGAGTGAAAGGGGGATGAGAAGCTGGAAACACGGAATTCGATCAAGAGGAGAACGGATAAGAGACCATTTGAAAAGTATCAAAAGAAATCAACCCATTCTTCTGCCAGAAAATACCATGACAGAAAAATTGTTATAAAGCTTGGTAATTCTGATGAATTGGTATGAATTTAAGTCAATCTATTTATGGCAATGCAAATATTAACCATAGCTTACTTAAGCAAAGTACTTCAAAGTTTACAAAATAGTTCGTGTCTACCTCATTTCATTCCTCAGTCTGAGGACAGAAGAGAACCCCTTGACCTGACTTTACACGAGGAAACCAGCTCTCGGGCGAGATGCCTGTCCCAAACCACACACCCCTCTGGAGGAAACTTCTGTCCTATCTCTAAGTTTTCAGTATCTCAGAGGCTTCTATATTTCAGCCCACAGACACAACCCTCAGAGACTCTCCATCAGTGAGAGCAAGCCTGTTCTCTCAGGAATTGAAGAGCTGCCCCAAGCTGCCAATAGCCTGCAGAGGTCCCATAGCAGAACCTCCCTCACTGTGTCTCCTCGTTGGCCTGGGGTCCCCAGGCAAGGACTTTGGCTCACCCTCTTCCCCAGTCCAGACCCCTGGCCATTGTCCTATTCTGTTTACCTCATGCCTTTTCCACCAGGCCCCAGACACCTGAATGGAGGGTGAGCCCCTCCTTGCACTTCAGAACACTGGCCACCCGGGCACCCCCCCATAATGACTGACCATACTCCACAAGTGATTCGCCAGCACACGTGTCTTATCTCCATGTTGGATTTTGGAATAGGGTAAGTTTTCTTTCTCACAGTCCCCTATCTTCCTATCACAGCACACCTGGCACCCGTCACCAGGTGCTTTGCTCCTTCCTCTGGCTCTTCTAGTGGCTTGTACAAAGCCCGGGTGGCTTCACAGAGCGTATTCCTTCAGCCTTTCTCCTCCTTGCAGCTCCCTGGGGTCTCACTGTCTAAATGTAAGAGGTTTCGTGATGAGAGACAACACTGACCAAGATAAACTTGGCAGTGGCTGGTGTTTGCAAGGTCACTCTGGGGACAGATCCAGCCAAGCAGGGCAGGGACAAGGCAAGGGATGCTGGTTGCCCTGGGAGGCCTTCCCATCTCCAAAAGGGGCATGACATTTGCTCACCCAGGACTAGAGTTTATTAAGTGGACATGCAGGGCACTCACCCTCCTCGCTCTTCTCCATCCAGGACAGAACCGCTGTTCGAACGCTCTCCTTGCATATTGAAAGCATTTTAAACATTTTGTTGAGAAGAGCCTCGGCCCTTTGTTTTACCTTCCTCTAGGCAGAAGCAGCAGCTTTAAAGACTTCATTTCGATACAGTGAAGAGTAGGAAGAGGTAGTAAACTTTGGAGCTTTACATTCAATAAATCCTCTAAATGCAATGTTCTTTATTAGGAAGAGGGAAGACATCGTGGAAGTAAGAAGGTAAATGAATGCATTAGTTCCTATTGCTGCTATCACAACTGACGGCAAACTTCGTGGCTTCAGAAACAAACTTATTACCTTGCAGTTCTGGAGGTCAGAGGTTTGAAGCGTGTCTCACGAGGCGCAGACTGGGCTGGTTGCTTCCCTTTATGGGGGCTCCAGGGGAGAAACTGTTTTCTCGCCTTTCCTGGTTTCTAGATGGTGCTCACAGCCCCTGACTCGTGAGCCTTTCCATCCTCAGAGCCAGCCACGGCAGGCTGAGCCCTCCTGACGTCAAATCACACTGAGCCTCTCCACAGTCACATCTCCCTCCGATGCCCTCTCTTCCACTTTTTAAGGACCCTCTGATTATGTTGAGCCCAGCAGTGCAGTCTCCCTATTTTAAGGTGAAGTGATTAGCAACATTAGTTCCACCTGCAACCTTAATTTCCCTTTGCTAAGTAACCCTAATATATTCACAAGTTCCGAGGATTAGGATACAGACACCCATAGGGGAGGGGGAATCATTCTGCCCATCACAATAGACACAATTACAGCTGTGCTCAGCTCACATTTTAGTGATCCTGGCATGGAACTCAGAAGTTGGGAAGACAGTTTCAGGGGAGCCTAAACCATCCCTGTATCCTCCCAGCCTCCCACATTCAAAGTAGACCTGCCAGATGTTCTAGTCACATGGGCTGATCAACACTCAGGTCCCAGGGTGCAAATTGGGGTGGTGTCCTGTGTGATGTGGAAAGAGCTCTGATGACTAATCTTCGTAGAATTCATGGAAGCAGAAGCTCTCTGAACTGCCCTCCCTTAACCAACTACTTACCTAATGAGTTTTCTCCTTGTCTTTGGTAAACTGTATTGAGTGACGGCCCAAGATGCCGAAGTCTCTCTGTGAGCTGGCTAATTTCTGTTATATACTGTCACTTCCACCAATTGAGTTGGATGCTCAGCCATGTCAGTTGTAATTGTCCCCCAACCTGTTTATGCCAGTTGCATGTCCTCTTTATAATTATGTAATTTAATTAAATGTCACATAAACCAATGAAAGATGAACATGAAAGAGTTGTTTTTATGTGCACCAAGTGGAATGCCTTGGAAAGACTTGATAAAGATGAGTCACTTCAAAAACTAAAACAGGCAGGCAAATTAGATGGTAAAAACAACTGTAAAAGATAAGCAATAAAAGCATAAAAACTCTCAAAGGATTTTGCCAAAAGGCAGAAGTGGAGCCAATGGTGGGAAACTAGCAACAGTGAAGAAGCTGGCAGAGCTGGAGCGCAGTGGAAGCAAGCTGGGGAAACCCTCACTGATGTAACCTTGCTTTTATTGGCTGGAGAATGGGTGGGTTCGGTCACTGATGGGAAAATCACACGTCATTCACCTGAGGACGGATGTGAGGATGGTTCAAACAGTGCTGTGTGGACAGGGATGAGTTTTTTTTTTTTTAAATGAGCGGGACGGCTCCTTCTCAGTCACAGCACTTGCTGACCCCAAAGACCCTCACAGGCTTCCTGCCCAAAATGAGCAGGAGTTTTGAAAACTCCACTCTGTCTGAAGAGTTTGTCACCCTGTGTGTGATCCCAGGCTGTCAGATCGGGTCTGAAAATAACACTTCTCTGAAAATTTACTTCCAGAAAACCCCAGCTCTTCCTTTGGTCACCTTCCCCCTATTGAAGACAGTTATTTATTAACTTGGGGAATATTAAGAAGCTTCTGGTGACAGATCTGACCTCATCCTCCTGCTGCTCATGAGTATGTCCAGAGAAAAGGATAAATCCACTCAAAGAAGTCAGACCTGAATGAACTCCAGGCAGTGGGAGATGATAGATCAGGAACCCTAGCTACACATTTTCCCTGTCTCTCCTTTCTCTGTGGGTTTGCTCTCAGTCAGCATGCAGTCTGCTATCTGTGACCCTGGGGTCTACGGCTGCTCCGGAAGGGTGCATTGGGTCATTGAATGAGCTAGAATCCTGGTGTTGTATGCATGGGTGCCCAGTAAAACATGGAATCCATGGCCCTGATACTTCACCAGCCCTAAACCTAAAGGGCAAGGCAAATATAATGGTATGTAGGTGGGTCAAGAAATAGATATTTTAAGATAACTTCAAAACCAGAAAATAAGCCAGTAGACTTAAAACTTCAATCTCATGAGACTGAAGGATGAAAGGAGAAAATGGCATATGTGACATAAATGTCTCGTGTATCAAGCAAGTCAACAAATCATACGGAAGTTGGGAAAACATATCTAGATTACCACTACGAGAATTAAAAATAGAAATAGCTAAAAGAAGGTGTGGGAGAAGGAATTATTCTTTACTGGATACTCTCTGGCACTGTTTGGATTGATGTGTAAATAGCAAAAGGTCTAGAGATAGATACACTAAACTTTTAAAATGCGTTCATCTAGAAAAGGGCAGTGGGAAGGGACTGACAAGAGAATACTTTTAGCTTTGCCTCACCTCCGCCTCATTTCCACTGAGTGTGTGTTTGCACTGAGATTAAAATTTGAACATTGACAGTAAGTGATTATATGTTACGAAGTGGAACATTATGACACTATTTAGACTCTCATTGTTGTGGAAGACTAATGGCATGGAAAATGTTTATAATATGTGAGAAAACTTTGAAGAGCCTCAGTCCTGTTCCGATCTAGGCAAAATGAAACTAACTGCATTTAAACAAGTTGATTGATGAAGGGTTTAAAATACATTTAAAGTTACTCATTTTATCAGTTATAATTTAAAAAAAACTTGCTGGAAATAATCATCTTAAAATAGAAGTATAAAAATATAGTAAAATACTCATGCTGTCCATCCACTAGACATTACATTCTACTGTAGAGTCTTTCACATTTTTTCCATGGATTTTTACATTTTTACCCTATACATATGTACATACAGGCACAAACACACTATTAAACAAAAAGAAATAATATAATTCCTATTCTTCTGCAAATGTAATGGAAATAGTTCAAAACATGTATGTCATTCTTGCACTGGGGCCTTGTTAATTTTTTCCGTTTCCTTCTAAGTCGACAATATAAACTGCTGTGGTGAGAATATTGTTTAAAATATTATTAAAATTATAAAGACTTTTGAATTTAAAATGAGTTCAAAGACAATTAGCTTAAAAAGCCCAAAAGGCTTTATTGAGTTAACAGTAACTTTAAAAAAATGAAATTAATTTTAAAGCATTGATTTTTTTCTAAAGGAGTGAGACATTTAAATTGTTTTTTCTTTAATTCAGTGTTTCAACTTATGAAACAGAAATTAACTCAATTTAGCTTCTTCTATACAGTATTTGCAAATAGGTCTTAATATTCACATGGCTTAACACCGCCACATGCCAACTCCAGACTGCTTGCTTGCCCCAGAAAGCTGGCTTCGGCAGTCAGCAGGTTTGCGTTGGAAGCATCGCTTGGGAGACTGGGGGGTGGGGGAGCAGGGGAGCATCATTTAGCTTGAGAGTCCTAAAGCATCACTGAATGGGATGGTTCTATGCATGTACCCCTTAAAGGGATGGCATTGAAAATTTAGGCTAACACTTTTTTCCCCAATTTTGTATTACGTTATTGGGGTTATGTTGCTTAATAGGATTATATACGTTCCAAGTATGCATTTCTGTGATACAAGATCTGCATGTTGCACTGTGTGCCCACCACCCAACGTCAAGTCATCTTCTGTCACCAAGTATCAGGCCCCCTCCACCCCCTTACAACAGCCCCACCCCATCCCCTCCTCCCCTCTGGTGACCACCACACTGTTGTCTGTGTCCATGAGTATCAATTTCATATCTCACATAGGCTCACCCTTGTTGTAGGAAAACGAACCTTGGTCGCGGTATCTATTATCTCCCTCTGTGTTTGCGTCCTCTTTATGGAAAGACCACGCCTTCACTGAGAACCTAAATGA
This sequence comes from Tonatia bakeri, assembly GCA_004024845.1. Taxonomy (NCBI): domain Eukaryota; kingdom Metazoa; phylum Chordata; class Mammalia; order Chiroptera; family Phyllostomidae; genus Tonatia; species Tonatia bakeri. The sequence continues at coordinate 304,125 of PVIA01000037.1, forward strand.
GAAGGCGCTTCCTCTGAGTCCAGTGTTCCCTGTGGGATGCTGTCACATCACGGTTTTGTATGAGAAGAAGAAGGGCCACATTCTAACCTGAGGCCACAGTGTGGAGAACCCGGGCTTCTGATTGCGTACTATGATTCACAGAAGTATTTATTAAATCTCTCTTATGTATAGGAGCCACTGAGACACATACCTATTGGTGAGTCAGATCTTTGTGTTCTAGACCCAGAGCAACTAGGAAATAATTAGAAGACCTGAGTAATGATTTTCTTGAATGTGACTCAGCTCCCTAAATGTAAAATGAGCTTGATGAATAACACCTGTGTAACACAGGTTTTCTAAATTCTATCTTGATCCAATTTGGGCAACCTGGCTAGAGGCCAGTCAGTTCCCCTTCTTGAGCAGCCAGTTAATTCCACACCCCCAACCACCTCCCTTATCAAACTCTCTTGTGCCAGGTCTCTATCACCCACCCTGATCATCCCAGGGCCAGGTAAAAGACAAATATTGATGGCCGTTAAACCCAGAGCTTGCTAAAATTATTCAAAGTAGCCAATCCTAAATATGCTTGCTCTGCCTTGCTCTTTCCTTCCCATGGAAACCAAAATTAAGTTACTTGCGGCTGTTGTCCTCCCTCCCTCTGCTCCATGACCAACGCTAATGCTCCCCTGAGTGGCCCCACGTGGCAGACCGCGGCCGTCCCTGGGAACATGGGTATAACAGAACTGTAAAACTCTTCCTGCTCTCTCTTTCTTGATCTGTGTCTGGATTCACATGCTCTGCGTAGCTCACAGATTACTTTAGAGACATAGTAGAATAATGGGTATAAAACACAAAGAACTAACATAATATTTAATGGCAAAAACTAAACTACTTCCCATGAGGGACAAAAATAAGGCAAAGATATCTGCTCTCTCCCCTACTATTCAGACTTGTGCTAGAGGTCTAAGCTAGCTCAGTAAGGCTGGACAAAACAAACAAAAAAAGGCATACAGATTGGGAAAAAAAAGAATAACTGTTTTTATTCATAGGTGACATAATGATGCATAGAAAAGATTATAATAAATCTAGAGAAAAAATATACAACTAATAATGACTTGAATAAAGTTTCAGGAAACAAGATACAAAAATCAATTATATACGAAAACAAACCATTGAAAATTAAATCTTTAAAAATCCATTTTGCTTCAAAAATTAAATACTTAGGAATAAATCTAACAAAACACATGCAAGTTTTGTTCACTTAAAACTATAAAAAATTTTGCTGAGAAAAATTAATGAAGACCAAAATAAATGGATAGGTAACTCACGTTTACAGAATGAAAGATTCAAGTTGTTAATTCTCACCAAATTGTTCTACAGAGTCAACTTAATCCCAATCAAATTAGGCAAGATTTTTTAAAAAGAAAGTCAATTGATCCCATAATATATATGGAAATGCAAAGAATAGAGAATACTGGAAACGGATTGGAAAAGAAGAAAAAAGTGGAGTAGTTACATAAGAAGCATATAACTTGGTGATGTGTTACGTCAACGTAAGACAAAAGGATAAGCAAATAGGTAAAGGGGGAAGTACTCAGTGTCTGGAAATAGACTTATGAACATATGATCGATTGATTTTCTCAGGCCGAGGTAATTCAGCCGGGAAAAGATAGTGTTCTCAACAAATTGTTGGAAGACCAGATATCTGTAAGTAAATAAAGCCTGGCCATTACCTCATGACACACATAAAAATCAACTTGAAACGATTAGAGGCTTAAATGTGAAAGGTGAAAACTCTAAAACTTTAGAAACAAGCATGGGAAAAAAATCTTTGTGATCTTAATATACGCAAAACTTTCTTAGCTAGAAAAAAAATATGAACCTTAAAGAAATCATTGATAAATTAGACTTCATCAAAATTTTACAGATTTTTTTCTTCAAAAGACACTAGTAAAACAATGATAGTCTATGACAATATATTTGCAATAAATATGCATCTGAAAAATGATTTGTATCTAGAATATATACCATACTCTGACAACTCAACAATATGAAGACACAATTCAGTTGTTAAATGGCCAAAATATTTAAACAGAAACATAAAAAAGAATTTATATAAGCACCTGAAAAGTTTTCCCAAGCCATTTGTCACTTGGGAATGCCAGTAAAAACAAATTCACCCACTAGAATAGCCAGACTTTCACATGACTGTACTGCTAAGTGTCGGTCAGGATATGAAGGAACAGAAACGCTAACATACACATATTTAGGAGTTCCTGGTAGGAGTACACCACTTTGGCAAACAGTTGATTAGTTTCCTATCAATTTGAATATACCTTTACCATATTAACCAATAATTCTACTCCTAGATATTTACCCAAGAGCAATAAAAACTTATAATGACAAAAAGATATAAAGTGTTCATAATAGTTTAATACATAATAGCTCGAAACTGAAATCCACACCAATACCCATTAACAGATGATTTAGTAAACCAATGTCATTGTATCTATATAATAAACACTACCTCGCTATAAAAAGAACAAACTATTGATACACACGTCAAAAAGAGTGTCCCAAAAACATTATTCTGAAAAGGAGAAAAAACAGCACCAAGAGTATGTATGATATGATTCCATGTATATTAACTTCTATAATGCATAAATCTCATCTGTGATCCCATAAAGATCAGCAGTTGCCTGGGTCAAGCATGTGGTTGTAGTGGGGATCAACTACAGAAGGTAGGAAGGAACTTCTGAAATAATAGAAATCACTACCTTTATTCTTCTGTTTGTGGTTACATGGGTGTACGAATTTACCCAGACTCATTGAATTGTATCCTTATAACAGGTCATTTAAATGTAAATTACATCTCAATAATGTTTCTTTGATTTTAAAAAGATAATTAGTGAAAGGTACCAGAGTTTTGGCAATATGAAAACAAACAAGACCTGAAATGTATTTTGAATTCCTATCTCAGGGTAGAAATATAGAACAAAGAAGCATTCTCATCACGTTCAGATGTCTGTGTCCATCTCTGAGTAATGCGACCTTAGAAGGAAATTACTGTACTGTGCATGACCTAGTTGTCCCTTTAAAAGAATTATCTAAACTAGCAATAGCAAAGGACATCTGTGAAACAAAAGCTTTAGTGTTTTATTTTCCCTTTCAATACAGACTTCCTGGAAGCAACAAAGAACTTGAAGAAAGATGCATCTCCCTTCACTGGAATCGCCCAGCCTCTTCAATAACGCATAAACAAAAGAAATTATCATAAGAGGACAGGGACAACTGCACCTGAATCCCAGCTCCTCTGCTTACCGGCCTCGTGATTTGAGCAAAGTACTCAACCCCTTCCAGACTTGCTCTCCTCCTCTGTTAACTGAGGACAGAATGCATAATCCGAGAATGAATCCTCTGCAAATATTAATGGAATATCTTGTGGAAAATGCTTAGCAATGCTTGAGACATAATGTGTTTGTAGTAAATATTAGTAGTTAGGGGGGGAAAGGTAGCTTTTGTTAGGTGAGATTTTGTCATATATTCCTTTCTATGTCTTATATCAGCATGTGCTCCCCAGAATTCCTACGGTTCCAACAATTCCTTTAATGCACCAGAAATTCTGCTGTTAGAATATACTCAAATTCTTAAAGAATAAAATAATACACGCTTTATATATTACATTATCCCTTTTCCCTTTGTTTACTGTTTGTTTCTTCTGTAGGAAAATGGATAGAAATCCAAAAAGAATGTATGGTCCCAGGCAAATCAGAAGGAACAGAGCCAGGAATTTAAGTCTAGATTTACTTTGTCTGCAAAGTCTGGAAGGCACTGATGTCCCCACGTGGAATCCGGGCAAGTGGGACATTGTTATCTGACCTTATGGACGATGAGACGGGAGCAAACCCAGGTCTATAAATCTTAAATAAACAGAATGGCTGACTCCACTGTTTAAATCCCACTCATCGTTCAGGTTTATTCAACAATTTATTTACAGCTTCTAAATTTATTGAAATTGGTTCAACTGTTTTCAGGCAACAAACAGATGGAGTTTAGGATTGGTGAATTCAAATATCAGGCTCACAAACTGGGAGGATGGACTCAGTCTAAGAACAGACTGCATTGTTGAAGATAAAATGAAAGGGTAACCTTTACACACCAGCATTTTACTGCTGGGAAGCTCCAGACACTGACGAAAACAGTTGGCTGTCCATCTGGGAAAGGTATTTAAAATTAACTTAACTGCAGAATGCTATTTTTAGGTAACAATTGCTTTCCAGAGATATTCATTCTGTTCAAATATAGACTCCAAAGTCATAAAATACAACACTGAATCTGTCAAAAAGGTAAACTGAGGCACATTACAAATTTTAAGAATGGATTTGAGCAAAAATCCACTTGCATCAGGTAGCACCACACTGGAAGTGGTTAGAAGTACCACACAGACCGGAGCATGAGGGAGACTTACAGAGAAAGAGCAGAGCAAAGTAAGTCAATTATTGATTGGCTGTAGCTTAAAGTCTATCTGTTTGTGATTGGTTGTCGTTAGGTTTCAATTTTATAACCTTGAGGTATTTACCAGCTTAGATTTTCGTTTGATGATAGCACTAGAGACGCATCAATCTAATGGCCTTCTTGTTTAATTAACTTAAATCTCAATAATCTCAATGCTGAAATATCTTCTGCAACTCTGAAAGTTACCATCAAGGTGATGGAAGGAGACTTGACTTGGCATGGTGAACGCACAGCACAACATACAGATGACATATTATAGAACTGTACACCTGAAACCTATATACTTTTATTAACCAGTCATCCCAATAAATTCAATAAAAATTTTAAAAAATAAATGGCATCACTGAATCACTTTAAAATTGAGAAAGGTTGAAAGTAGTAACTAATGTCAGCAATTTATGACGAATTTAGACTATGAAAATGCCAGATGTTAGGCTATAAGATATATGATTGCATTTAACGAGTTTTTCTCTTCACACAATGATCGAGGCTTTTAATAAAGTGTTCTAATCAATAGTAAAATGCCTGACCAAAGCTATTAGCCTCAGCATTAGAAGGCTAAAAGGTAACACTATCCCAATTACATTATAGCTGCTAAGATGGCATGGCAGCAATTAGCCTGGAAATATGGTTAAATAACTTGTGTCACCCTGAATAAACCAGGAAGGAGACCCACGGGTTTCCGGAATTAAAATCACAGAGGACCCACATAGCAGGTCTACAGCTCATTGCTAAGTCCTTTTGAGAATCCTGTTCTTCCCCTCAAACATGCAAGTTAACAACCTTGGCCACAAACTTAGCAGTCATTGGAGTAACATGCAAGTAGTACAGTCTTTTCCAGGTTTGCAACGTCTCCCTGCATGTTCATTGATCAGATATGAACTCTAAGGAAGGTCAGGCAGACCCAGAGCTCCCCAAGGCATCGTGGGCTCCTCTGCATGTCACAGCCTCCCTTGGAAGTGGCTGGGGCCAGGTAACTGGGTTCTGGATAATGGAATAGGAGTGAAAATAATAACCCACTTCCTGGCCTGACTACTAAAAACATTTTACCATGGGATCCATCCCTTTCTTCCCCTTCTGAGGCAATGATGCGAGAAGTCCTGGTGTAGCTACCAGGAAAATCATAGCCTAGAACTCAGAACTCACTGTTTGGAAGATAGACACAGGACCAGTGCCCAAGACACACTGGGTGTTACTGCAGAAACGTATGACTATCCTCCTTTCTTAAACCAGTAGTGATAGGGGGCTTAAGACTTGGAAAATTTTAGCTTAAGGTAAATAGCCATAAATCTAGCAGGCAACGTGTATGTTAAGCTTTTGTTTCAGAAACTACAGGTAAGGCCCATCCTGGCTCCTGGGAAAAGCAGCCGACCTCCTGGGGCACTGGCTAGAGATTACCACCTGGGGACAAGTTGGAGGCATCTGGGCCTTTTGTGTGACCAACCCCCGCCCTTGGGAACAACTAACTGCCAAGAACAGGAAGGCTGCATCTTTGCTCACCTAATCCTCCCTGAACTTCAAAGCCCTCACCGCACCTTGCTTGTTCTCCCCCACCCCTTATAAAAGATCTGGCCAGGAAGGAGAAGGCAAGATGGTTTTGTTGGGGTTTGAACCCACCATCTTCTCAGATTGCCGGCCATTTGAATAAAGAGCCCATAAAAGATTCGATCGCTGTCATTGCTTATTGGATTTGGTAGTGACAGGCAGCCCGAACACCGGTGTCTTTTCCGGTTACAGTAGGAGTTTAGGATTTTTTTTTGTATCACAGCATAACCTACCGTATCCTAATATAAAGCTAATAAAAAGGATCTTTCTCTTTTGGCTATAACACAGCAGAAAATGCATTTGGTTACTTTTATGCCCACTATGGCCCTGGGAGAGTTCTGTTACAAAAGATAACTTTGCTTGATAGTCAACCAACAAGAGGACTCCGATGTGTAAAAGAGTAATTTCAGCCACTTTTCCCAAATTAAGAATCATAACCTTTCATTTGTGCAGCAATCTCAGCTTTTTTTCATAATGCTTTCACACACACATCTTTGCGGCGGCTCTACAACTTCTTTTTAAGTGTATAAAACCCTAACTTTACGACTGAACAAAGTGAGGAGCAGCAGGGTTTTAAGTGAGGTGCCCAGTAACCCCGCCAGTCAGAGCGCAGATGAGACAGGCTGCTGCCTTTATCCTTCTGTAATCAAGAAACGCTCCAAGCTCTCAGCCCTGTTGCAGATTTTACAAGCTCCTCTTTTAATAACCTTTCTCCATTACATCCCTGACTTATTACCTCCCTGGCTCCCAGCACTCTTATTTATATGCAGACTCATTCCAGCTGCACATCCCAATGTTTATGCTGTGTTTACTGTGTTGTCTCCTAACAAGAGTCCATTATCTCCTGAAACAAGAAGAATGTCCACCGATAAAACACAGCTTGCCTGTGGCTGCCTGACCAGGCAGGCCCATCACAGGGGGCAAAGCTCTGTCTCTGCTGATGGGGAGTGACCTGCTGTTTTCATTGGAGCTTCCCCTTGGGTGGCTTCAACAGGAGGACAGAGCACAGGGCTGAAAGCGTGTGACTTACTGCAGGGGACTCAGCCAGGCACCTTTCAAAGCCACACTTTGAGGCAAGCGTGGCCCTCCGACCAGGAGCCAAGCCCCAGGCTACACGGACCCCATCCAGAGCTGTGACAGAGTACAGGCCAGAGGAGTTGTATTTGTGGTCAAAATGACTTACAGGGGAAGAAAGAAAGGCTTTGGGGAAGGGGGTGGACAATACGTGACCTAAACAGACTACTTGGAGAATCTGACATCCACTTAAAGCCAGATTCTAAAGCTGTCTCTCCACCTCCTGCCTGCATTGCCCATCTGACCCATTTAGGATAACAAGGAGGGGCACCTGACTTAGGCAGTGCAAGAGGGCCTGGAAGGGGGCGCTGAGCACAAGGTAAGCCACTCTCACTAAGAGCCACAGGCCACACTGAGCCCCTCCCTCATCGCTTCTGCCAAGTATTAATAGCCATTATGGGAGGGGAGGAAATGTGGACTCGTGTAGGTGTAGTATCTCACAGCCTGCTGGCTTTCAAGCCCGACAATTATGTTTTCAAAATCTGGCTCAGCACTTAATAGCTGGGTGACCTTGGTCAAGTGATTTACCTCTGTCTTACATGAATTTCCCATCTGTAAAGGAGGAAGTAAGAATAACTGCCTTTGCTGAGTTGTTTTAAGGTTAAAAAACTGTGTATACAAATGTTCATGTACATAAGCAATGCTTGGTGCAGCATAAGCCCTGGCCTACTTATAATCAGCCCTCGGTAAATGGAAGCTTTTTTGTTGTCTTCATTGTGATGATTATTGAATGGAAAGTAGCTTCTTTGTGCTCTTGCTGTGATCCACCACTCACCATCTCCACAAAAACCATCCGTGTAGCTCCGACCCCGAAGAACAAACAAGCCCCCTCCATACAGAACAGGAGCCCAGCCCGGTGCCCAACACTGAGTAGATACTCAACATAGATTTGTTGAACTGAATTGAACCGAACTGAATTGTACCCAACATTTGACATCCATAGGCTGCTTCCTTGGTTTGCTTCACTGACTTGGATATTCCTCTCAAAACTAAGCTTGGCTTACTCCTGCCTGGAGCTCCTGAGCATTTTGGCTGCAGTTAGGAAATGTTTATAATATTCTGTGTATGAAGAATTGCATATTTAGTCTTGTGTTTCACATAATTATATTAATACTGTGGTGCAATAAAAAAAAAAAACAGAACAAAGCTGATGGATCACAGTTCTATCTATGTGCCACCCATTTTGGACTGACACTCCGAACAAAGTGGGAGAGACCCACAAAAAGGCTTTCCAGTGACAGCAAGGGGTGGCAGTTTAATATTGCAGAATATCGGTGTCATGTCTTCTAAGTCTGTCACAGGGTCTTAAGATTAGAAGGGAACTTAGAGGTCATCCAGTCCCACCCCCAGCCCTGGCGACGTCTGCCAGCTCGTATCAGGGAGCCTGCGAACAGCTCCGGCTCCACAGGGACTGGCACCAACCCCAGCTCACTCTGCCAGGCCCTGGGGCAACAGATGCCCGCAGCTAGGGAGGGGCTCACAGGCCTGTAAGGGCTGCAGACTCCTCAGCCTTCCACGGTACAGCAAGGAGTCTTGGCTGGCTGGCTTCATCTTGCAAAATGAAACGGAAATGTGCAAGGTTGGCTGAATAGGATGTAGTTTTAGGCACAGAGCTCTGGAGTATGTGTTCTTGTGGACTCATCTCCAGTTAATGCCCGCAGTGAGGACCGCACAATGCAGTTACATACCTTTTATTCCTGGCAGTCGCATATTACTTTTTCATTTAGTGCACACTTCCCTCGAAAATGGATATCAAGGCATTCATTTACAGTGCTCCCTTTATATCCTTGGGAGTGAGGGGGTGAAGGCCGCGTTAGAGCCTGAACACAGAGTGTAAGATCCAGTCCAGGCAGTGATCCTGTTGGTGAGTGCTGTGCTCCAGCCCAGTCCCCAGTCCAAGGGACCATATTGGGGTGGGGATGGCTGGTCCCTTATCTGCATACCGATAGGTCCATTTACATTTAAATCACTGTTGTGTCACAGGGTTGCATTTTGATAGCTGCCAAGCTGTAGTTACATACACATTTTTCCTCTGAACAGTAAACAGTCTTATTTTTCAAATAGCATAATTTTTGAAGTTTTTATTCCTCACCATCACTCTGTTAAGAAAGCTGTCAAGGTTTGGAATTTCATGGAGAAATGTGAAGTGGCCTTTGTAGGCTCCAGAGGAACCCTCTGAGGCCTGACATTCCGAATGTGATGGCTCTATTTACATATATATTGTCCTTCCAAGGAAATGCTGTTGGTCTGGGTTTGGGATTACTGTATGTAGACAGTCTTGGCTGTCGTAGGGGCCTTGTATTTCTTATATTCATGTATGCAGCCATTCATTCACTCACTCATTTATTTATTCATTAAAATAAGAGGTGACAGTTTGCCTTTGCTATCTTGGGAGGTCTGGGCTCCTGTTCTGCCATTAAGGTAGGGGACAGGAGTTAGGGATCAGCTGCCTGCCGTAAAGAACCAAGCACTCAAATTGATAAGCAACATATATCCTCAGCAATTTTTATTCTGCTCAAAGGAAGTTCAGGATCTTGCATCTGGGGGGGGAAATAACAAAGAGGGTCCATTTAGAGAAGCAAGGGCTTACACATACGTGTGCCAGGTGCACAGGACACAAAGCAGGGGCTGAAATACCTTAAGGCCATACATTATCCTGGGCGACCAAAGAATAAGCTCACGTTTTTACCTCGGTAATGAAGTTTTCACAGGTGGGAGCAGAGACGACCAGAATGCCAGCACCTGCCATGGAGGGAGGGCTGGGGGGAGATGCTCAGAGCCTGCACCGCCCCCGTGACAATGAGAAAACAGCACGCAGAGGCCGTCAGAGGCAGCCACGGGCCCGCAGATGGGGCGAGACTTCTACTCCCAAAGCAATCAGGTCATCGATGTACTGGATAATTGTGTTAACCTTTACATTTATGTTTTTCATTTCAAACAGCATAGAGTAACAATGGAGAGGTGAGATCTGGCAAAGGTTCACTAAGATGATGATACGGCACGTATATGGGATTAATATTGAAAGCTGGGAAAGGTATATCAAGAGAAAAGGAAAGGTAAAGAAAGTAGTGTCTACACAAAAGATGAGGGAGAGCAAGGGAATTTATCCTCCTGACTGACACGCAAGGGTGGGCCTGCGGTCCCGTCAGGGTCACCACAGGTAAAAGAAGATTCTACCAGGAGCTGGAACCCCATGGTGTGTCATCCACAAAAGTAATGATCATAAAATATGGTATTTCTCTTTTGCATAGTATGGTGCCTCCACCATCTAGTTACCAATGGTGAATTTAGATCATTTATTTTTAAAATATTCATGGAGCACTTATATAATCCTGGCCCTACGTGAATGAGTACTAAAGTGGGAGGGAGAGAATTTCAGTGGGGGGACAGAGCTGCTGTTACACTTCACAAGGCATCAAGCTAATGGTCCAGTAATGTAGGCAGAAGGCACTCATATTTCTGAAAACAAGACAGTGGGTAATAGGTATGAAGTGGTTAAAGCAAGCCTGATTCTGGAAGAGAGCAGAAGTTAGAAGAGTCACTCTTTCTTCATCACATGAATTAAAGGACTTGACAGATGAGGCAATGGAAGAGGGTGTTCACCATTTCAGGAAGTGATCGTGCTATGTGGCAATAAAAATAGCCACAGGTGTGATATAAATTTGGGAATGATGAGAATCATAAAGTATATATTAGGGGCTCCCCCCAAAAGAAAGATTCTAGAGGGTCTTAAAAGTCAGGCAAAGCTTAACTTTTAGTAGACAACAGGGAGGCCTTGAATTTCCCTGAGCAAGGCAGTACTTAGGAAGGTCAGTGAGCTCAGGATAAACCGGTGTGGAAGGGGCAGAGAGGCAGAGTATCCAGCTGCATCCTCGTCCCCTGAGTGTGAGATCATAAGAAATGGACCAGAGTTCCAGTTGCTGACACAGAGACGAGGGATGCAAATTGAGCGGTGATTAGTGATGGTGATTCACACTATGTAAGTAAATATCAAATGAAATAAAATCTGGACAGAGAGGTATAATATTATGAAGGAGGTGCTGAAGTGTAACTAGGAAATGGATATTCCTAACAACTGTTTACAGTACTAAGTGTGCCTGAAAAGAGTGATGGAGAATATTACTTTAGAAGGATCAGGAAAGCCACTTACCAACTTACGACCCCAGCACAGTAACCACAGCATGGTATTAGTTTGCTACCAAAATCACCTCTTAGGGAGGCTAACACTCACCACTTCCATTTCCCTGAACCTAGCCACATCTCCTTCCCTCCACATCTCCCAAGCCGGAAGAAGGCCAAAGAAAAGCTAAACATGTGTGGGGTGCCATTCAGTATATAGTACATTCAGGGAAACTGGAAACAGATGAGATGACACATCACCTCATCCCAAACACATCCCTGGGGAGGAAGAAAAAAATCTCAAAGCTATACAGGGTTCCGCGTAAAAGCAGGAAAGAAATATTTTGAGAAGGGAGGAATGGAGGATAGTGAAATCAAACTGTTGAGATCCCATCTGCTTCTGGGTGTTTCCTGTTCCTTTTTCATGGCTATTTGGAGACCTGCAGATGACTCCCAGGATGGGAGAGGATGCTGTGCTCCAGGAAGAGTGCCCTGGGGCAACAAGAGCATACTTATAAACATGCTCTGTTTCCGTTCTTTCTGCTGTAAGAAAAGGGGGTTCTGCTACTCATAAGTCCTCACCTGCCTCCTTCCCAAAGGCTGACTTCCCAACACAAAAACCAAAGATGGTAAGTTGCCCAGAGGAAGATGGCAGGGGGCCCTGGCCCCCAGAGTTGAGCACATCCAACCACTGTGGAGTGACACTCTTGTCTCCATTTTCAGTGGGAGCAGCGGGCATCTGTCTTGCAGAGAGCCAGTCTACTGCAGACTACAGCCTTTCGGCAGCTTCCCTACCCCTCGCAAGTCATGGAGCCTGACTGACTCCGGAACGATTCTTTCCAATTCCTTAAAACTGTTCTGAAGTCAATGAACCTAAGGATCTCCATACCAAATAATAGGGAAGGTTTTGTAAGTGGTTCTTTGCTGTGTTCCTCAAGGGATAATAAGACATCAGTCTTCAAGCGGTTTATCAATTACCAGGGATGATGTATCTGCAGGATCTCTGTCATAAATAAGTGGCTACCTAAGACAGGACTAGAAAGCACAAGTTAAGACGACATTAGGAGCCACAAATTCTTGGAGGCTGATGTTTCTCTATGGACTATTGATACTCAAATCCCAAGAAATTTGTGCGCTATTTTTCCAGGACCACCCCAGTTAATGAATGCACCTGTTAATTTATTTAGGAGTGGGTTTTCTTTTAACTATGACAGATTCAATTTCCCCTGAGATGAACCATTCCAAAATCAATAAAGACCTGTGACTTATATTTATATGCAATTCAGTGGGAAAGAGATTTTTTTTTTTAATCCTTGTGGCTGGCTGTATAATATTGGGTGACATCAACTCATTAATTAAATATTGCTATTAAATAAATGCAGTATACTAAGTGCCAAAAATTTTTAAAAATACACACACAATCAATGTTTGTAGATAACCCTGCAATCCTGCAGGAGATAAGGATGAAACAAGGAGAGTAGAACAGAAACACAATTGCAACAGGAGAGGAGAATTTGAAATAATGCTAATAGCAATAATAACAATAAGAATAAAGTAAGTATATAGCACAGCATAAGTCGAGCACTCTTCTAAGTATCTGAGATGGTAATTCAATCAATCTTCTCTGTGAGCTGGGTGCAGGCTTTATCTTCATTTCACCGCTAAGCAAATTTAGCTCACAGAAGTTAGATAACTTACTCAAGGGCATAAAGCTCGTAAGTGGCAGGGCTGGGTTTTGAACCAGGCTTACACAATTTAATTCCAAATGCCATGCTCTGAACCACTATGCTATTGGATTTCAGAGCCAGTCAATGGCATCATGGTGCAGAATGTTCAGGAAGACTTCTTGTGGGAGCTGGTTGTGAGTTGGTCCTAAGAGAGGAGCTGGAATTTAGAAGTGTGAGGAGGAGCACAGGCATCCTTGACAGGATGAACAGCCCGAACCAAGTTACTGAGGCAGGAAGGGCCGTCCGTGGAGGAGAGAATGGCGCCGTGATTAAGTGTTTGGGCCCCACAGTCAGACTTTGAAGCTTCAAGCCTGGCGCCACCACTGACTAGCTCTCTGACTTTGGACAAGTTCCATAATCTTTCTGTTGTCCTAGGTATCTTATTATGAAGTGGGTGTAAAATAATAGTGCAGAATAGTAAATTGGCAAACATGTAAAAAACCACTTAGAAGAGTCCTGACACAGTTTGTGTCACATGAGGCTTTTTCAAGTGAGTAAATAAATGTAAGTTAGGCGCACTGAGAGACAGGCCTGCCCGAAGGGCTAAGTGGTATTTCACTGTGCGTCGGGGATCTTCTCTCAATGCCCTCCCCTTCAAGGACCGTCTCCTTGGCATCCCAGCATCCTTGTTCTTGAGGATAGAGTTCGAGGACAGCTCCCAGACAGCCCGTTATATAGGACACCATTGCAATTGCCATCAAAACAACCACAACGTTTACCCAGAGCCCGCACATGCGAAGCACTTTTAGGTGTGCTCAGTAATTCAGAAAGAAAAAAGAAGAAGAATGTGTAGTTTGGATGCCTCCAGGTAGAATGAGTTGCTGCTTCAGGCCCGTGGCTGCCTCAGAGGATGGGGATGAGGCAAGGGGGTCAAGGAGCCCTTCCTAGCTCATTAGCGCTGTCTGGATTTAAAGAACAGATTCCCCAATCCCAGGAGGTGGCTCACTGCTTGGAACACAACCGGATGCATTAACATCCTAGTATTCCAAAATGATCGCCGGAGCCCTGCAGTCATGCTGATGGAACGTGATTTACACCGGGGAGAGTGCTGCCAAGGCCCAGGCTGGGGGTGGTGCAGGGGACAGGCAAGCAAGGAAATAATTGAGAATGCTGTGAATGTCTCTATCTGGAAACCTCCCACTTCTCCCACTTCCATAGAAGTGCATCTCAGGAGCTGTGGGCTCCCAGGCCTCCCTGGCCCCGTGTGCCCTTCTGCCCCCACGTGCCTGTGAGTTGCAGGCCAAGTCTGCCACCACGTTAGACTTCAGCGTAGCGCTAGGCAGCCCAGGAGATTTGGGAAGTGCCGTTGGAGCCATCTCCCAAAGCCTCTGCTCTGAGTTTGCTGCCATCAGCCCCAGGGTTACCCTACCCCCACCCTAGGAGATGGCTCTAGCTCAGCTCAAAAGCTGCTTTACTGGTCAAATAACAGAGACATAATTCTCACTATGCAACAAAAAATGCATGGTTTGAAATTTTTTCTCTAGCTCGGGAATATTAAATATTATGAGCTAGGCTTTCTCTTGTATTCCCGGCAGCACCCGACGGCTCCCACCATTGCCCAGAGAGTACTCAAGAAGAAACACACCAGGAGCATGCTTTCTGCAGTCACGCGGGCCATGGTTTGCACTCGTGGCTCTACCGAGTTAGGAAATTGCCTACATGTGTTCAGGAGCTCCCTCTCTGGGGGTGTGTTGTTCAATTAGAGAACAAATGACTATTATTTTCAACTTGAGAATCAGTCAGTATATTAGTCTGGACAGACTAATTGCTGTAACAAATAACTTGCAACTCTCAGTGGCTAAGCACAGTTCAAGTTTATTTTTCCCTCTTGTCACAGCTTCATGTGGGGGCTCTGCTGCACATCGCCATTAAGGGATTTAGGCCACCTGGCTAGAGTGGATCCCACCATCTCCTCGAACCTCAGCATGGGTTTCTCCCTTTCCCACTGGCAGACAAGGAAAAATAAAGGAGTTAGGAGCCAAGTTTGGAAGTGGCATACTTTACCCCTGTCCACATTCCACTGGCACATGGATGATATTTTCATGAAGGGAAGGCAGGAGAATATGGTCTATCTCTGTGTACAGGAGAAGAGCACATTAATGGGGCTTGGGGACACTTCAGTTGTCTGTACAGTCAGGGAGGCTTCCTGGAGGAAGCGATACCTGAAATCACTGAAGATACCCATTCTTGCAGCCTCCCTTGTCTCTCAGGATGGAAGTCATCTCAGAGGCCATATCAATCACTACCTCAGAGTTCAGCAAAGCACAAGTCCCTATAAAACATCTTCAGTGATAAACCTCTGTACATGTTGTTCCATAGTTAGAGTCTTATGGTTTCAATGGCCCTCAGATGTCATTTGATCCCTTTCCCATCTTCCTGGAATGGCCCCAGCTAATGACAGGGAATACATGCCCTGTTTTCAGAACCTCAGAAAAGGATGCACATAGCATGTCAGTGCCTGGCTGTTCCACTCCCCTGAGACTCACAGACAGGGGCCCATATAGAGCTATAGACCGAGCCCTGGCTTCCTGCTCACAGCCCTTTCTCCTTCTGCACTTTCCCTCTTTGAGACTCTCAGCTCCTGTAGTAGTCAGCTCAGGCTGCCACAAACAAAATATCACAGACCAAGTGGCTTGGTGACAGAAATTAACTTTCTCACAATTCTGGAGGCTGGAAGTCCAACATCAAGGTGTTGGCAGGGCTGGTTTCTTATAAGGCCTCTCTCCTTGTTGTTGAGAGTGCTTGTCTCACTGTGAACTCGCGTGACCCCTCCTCTGGGCTCTCTTCCTCTCCCTATGAAAACACCAGTCCTGTCCAATAAGAGACACTTATGACTCATTTATTAACTTTATTTTTTCCCTTGAAGAACATATTTCCAAATGTAGTAGTCCCCCTTATCCATGGGGCACATGTTCCCAGGCCCCCAGTAGGTGCCTAGAGCCACTGATAGGACTGAATTCCGCATATACCATGTTTTTTTCTATACATGCACACCTTTTCACTTCAAGGAAACACTTCACAGCTTCCCTTTGGCGTATCTGGATCTCCAGCATCACTGCACGAGTGCTCTGGGGCCTTTATTAAGTAAAGGGAGACGAGAACACAGACACTGGGATACTGTGACTCTTGATCTGATCACCGAGACAGTGAACTAAGCAGTGTCTCAGTCTCCCTGAGACCTGGCGTGCCCTGCTGTGCCAATCTGCCGTCACACCCTGTCTCCATGTGCTCCTGGTGTGGACGTGTAGGAGTATCTGCTCCCGAGGTCCCCATAGATTCCACACGGGCTCCTTGGGAGTCTCCTCATTGGACTCAGTCCTGGGATTTCTCTGGATAGACCTTCATGTCAAGGGCCCGTCTCCTTTCCCAGGTCCAGGAAGATGAATGCTCAGCATCTGCACCAAGGGAATGGCATATTTCTTCCAGGAAGTTAATAAGATTGTATATTTTTGCCTCGGGGCACTGAAGAAGAGGGAGAAAAATTCCCTGAAACAACATGTCTCTTGTTTAATAAAGTTTTATTATTATTATATATGAGTGTGCAAGAATGAGAAATCCATATCTGTTCTTCACCGTCACAACTTTATTAGTTCTGAGCTTGAAAAATCAGTTTGGTGAATAACAAAATAAAGAACTTGACTGATCGGTGATTTTTAATATTTGGCTCTTCCAGGAAGCAATCTAATAGAGTACAAGCTTATTGGAAAGTGTAGATGATGTGGAAATGAGTCACAGAGACGGGTGGGCTGTCCTGGCTCACACCTTGAGAAGGACAGGTGGATATGACAGGTGACAGGGCCCCTCTGATTGCTGGCTGTACCAGCCCCTCAGGGTAGGGGAGTGAACTGAAGCTTATGGGTTGTTTTCCTCTGACTCCTCTCTCCAGGTCTTTGTTTCAAACTCTCCTCTGACCAAGAGCCCCTCCCTTGCCTGGAAAGCATTTTAGTTCAGTCTCCTGGCTGGCCCCATTCTTCTAACATCCAGTGCATGCGTGTGGGTGCGTGCGTGTGCACAGTGAGCCATGGTGCTCATCCCTGAAGGTGGTCCTCTTGGCCTGGGCTCTTCGTGGTGACCTTCTGCTTCCCCTTGGAGCTGGGCAATGACTGTAACCAACTTGGACCATCCTGTGGACTCTGCAACCCCTTAGTCCCCAGGTTCAGCCCGAGGGGTTTTTCTGGCCTAAAGACCGAGGTTAACACCTCTCGAGGAGACATCCACACCTGTTCCTCCAGCCTCCCTGTCAGAATCAGGCTCTCTCCCTTAATTTCCTGAGAGTCCTTGGTATTGTTGATAGCAACTGACTTTTGAATCCCTGAAGTAGATGAAACCTAAAGCATTTTAAGTTTGGCTTTTCCAGAGCAGAGCAGTGTACATGATTTCCTTTCAATGTGAAAGTAGTATTTTGTGGTCAGGTGGTATTATAAGCTAAACTGAACTCAGCAGCACATTCCCAGGAGACCCTGATGACAACAGGGTGGGGCTGGTGAGGGGCTGGGGTGGAGGTGACAGGGTGCGGGGTGCGTTAGTGTGCTGCGGCTGCCCTGACCCAGCTCTCAAGGCTGGACGCCTAAGAGCATGATATTGCCAGGGTTGGCTTCCTCTGAGGCCTCTCTCCACGGCTTGTCGATAGCCACCTCCCCTCTGTACATGCTCATGTCTCAGTTCCCTCTTCTCTAAGGACATCAGTGGGATGAGATTAGAAACTAGCCATCCAACCTCATCTTAACTTCATTCCCTCTCCTGAGGGTCCATCTCAAACCACAGTCCCATTCGGAGGTCCTGAGGGTTAGGACTTCAAGAGATGAATCTGGGGGGTACACAAGTCAGCCCTAACACATGGAGCAAAGGAAGAGAACCTGTGTGGGGTGAGCACCAGGGACTGAAAAGGGAAATGTTGCCTTTGCTGTCCTCAGCACGCCTGTCACGCTGGAATGTGCCTTTCCAATTCTTAGGTGCCTGGGGTCCCCTCAGCCCTCAGACACCTTCTCCGCATCTTCCCCTCTACGCATCTTCTTTGATGAAAGGTGCGATGATGGATGAGGCATGTAAGATGAACCCACACAGGCCACAGGGGAATCTGCCTCTGCTAATGGAATCACGGACATTAACCACAGAAAATGGATGTTGTTTTGGATGAAGAAGCTGTCCGTGTAGCTCTGAGGTCGTGTACAGGAAGCAGCCACTCTCCCTGCCCCAGCCCCGGGCTGGGATGCTGATGGTGAGCTTTATCTGGTCCCTGCCTGTCTGAATCAACTACTTGTGGCCTTGCTGCCCCTTTCCCTCCCGCAGGAGAGACTGAGAAACCAGCTGTCCAGAAACACGGGAATACCAAGTGGAGTCAGTGGAGAGCTGTTTGGACGTGAATGGCTGTTTTTCCTGCCTGGATATCAGAGTCCCGAGTTCAGTTCTACTTCCCGGGAAAAGTCAGCAACCTTCTGCGCAGGCTGCTGAGCCTCTGTCAGGGAGAGAGAGTTCTGAATTATGCTGACGAGTGACATGCAGGGATGCATCGCAGTTCAGCAGATCAAAGTAACTGTCCCAGACCTCAGAGCCTCTCCTTTCATTAGAGGCTTTAGGTAAGGCAGTGGATTGAGCCTCAAAAGCAGGGTGCCTCCTCCCATCTAGAGCCTTTATCCCGATGGGGAGCTCCTCCAAAATCCAGGCTGTGTCCTGCAGGGTCACCAATGAGAATGATAGAGGACTCAAGACTTGGAAAATTTTAGTTTAAGGTAAATAGTTATAAGGCTAGTAAGTAATGTATCTGTTAAGGGTTTTATTTCAGATACTACAGATGAGGCCCATCCTGGCTCCTGGGAAAACAGCCGACTTCCTGGGGCACGGCCTGGAGACAAGTGAAGGGGTCCAGGCCATTCTGTTTCGGGGTGGGACTGACGCCCACCTACCCCTGGGAACAGCTAATTGCCCAGGACAAGAATGTTGCAGTTTCTTTTACCTAATCCTCCCTGAATTTCAAAACCCCTCATTGCACTTTGTTTATTCCCTGCTATAAAAACGTTGGCCTGGAAAGAAAAGACAAGACAGTTCTTTTAGGGTGTGAACCCGCTGTCTTCTCAGATCACCAGCCATCTGTATAAAGTGCCCATAAAGATTCAGTCTCTGTCTCTGCTTATTGGGTTTGGTGGTGACAAGCAGCCCAAAAGCTGGTGTCTTTTCTGGTTTCAAAAAGAGTAACCATGCAGGAGAGACAGCCTTGACCATCTCTCTGCTTCCAGTGCCCTCCATCCTCCGTCTTAGGGGATAACTCTTAGAACTCCAAGTCTTCTGCTCTTTTGCATTGAGTTTTCATTGCAATTTAAACACTGCCATGGATGGAATTGAACACTGCTGGACACTTAGCCAGAATTCTCAGAACCCCAGTGGTCTTGACTCTGAGAGTTTAGGACCATTTGTCACTTAAATGATCCGTAATTTTCCTTGTGATTAGTACTGAGTAGTACTGCCCATTGCTCTGAGGACCCCTTCGCCTTCCGCTCCACCATGAGCATGTCTGACTCACTCTGCTCTGTCTCAGGGACATGATTCAGGTCCAGAGGGTTGCTCAGAGGTGGGAGTTTGTGGTTCCAAAGGACAACAGCAGCTGAGGCCACCCTTTTTCCAGGACTATCTTCACACAAAGAAAAACTAACACTGTCTGCAAGGATTACCAGAAAAATCCTTCGCCCCCTAAAATGTTCCCCCTGTATTCTCAGTGCCTCGAATTATATTACAAGAACTTAGCTCCCTTGGGATTACAAGGCTCTTCGGTCTCTTAAAATCCTTCACTAAAACAATAAAAACATCTAGAAAGAGAGAAAACTTATACTATCAACAAGAATTTGTAGTCACAGAGGACAAGAAAGATGATTTAGATGCCTTTTCTTGCATATTCAATTCTCAGCTGCCAGGACGCTCAGAAGGTTAAAGCATTCCATGTAATCCAGGTGCTCAGCTTGCTGAAGACTTACCCCTCCTAAGTCTAATTTAAGCAATATGAAATGTATGGATAGTGATCTCGTCTAAAATGTTTCACACTACCCTATCTTCTTAAATGCAGCCTGTCCAATGCAATGAAACACCTTCTTGATTACTCAAGGCCGTCATTATGAACCCCCATTAGCACGCTCTGCACTGATTCTCTCAGAGTCCATTACGGTGGGAGGGCCGTTCGCACCTGTGAAGGCAGTTCCGGCCTCTCTTGTCAAGCCTTCTGTCTTCTCCCTATCACGTGAACCACGTGCACTCTCTTCTTCCTCACTCCCAGAGTGTCTGCCTGAAGTGTTCTTTCTCTTTCCTAACCTGTCCTTTTACAGGCACCTATTAGGTAGGAAATAGGATATCCAGGCTTGGGGGGGGGGGGGAGGCGGGGTCTATAAGAGGAAGAAGAGAAGACAGGCTATGAGTAAGAATTCTCCCCATCAACAAGGGCCAGAATTTTATTACAGGACACACTAATTCTTACTATACAGATATTTTTGCTTTTTCTCTCATTCCCACGTATTATTTGGATAAGTGAGTTGACCAGATCTCCTGGTACATTTTAGGAGAAGTGATTTCTTTAGAAGGTTAGAGAAGGGGCAGCCTTTGGTGACCTCCTGGCTCTGACTTGCCTTGGTCTCATCGGCAATGAGACCAATTTGTCGCCTACTGTCCCTGTCCAGTAGCCGACAAATTTCCTCAACATGAATTATTGTCCAAAGTGGGACACTTTCGAGAATGAAAGGGTATAATATTAATAATTATTTCAAGACAACAGGCATAGACTAGGACCGTCCTAGGCAAATCAAGACCTAGGGTCCCCCATTGCTAGGAATAACTTCAGCAACCTTAGTGGGTATGGAGAACTAAAAATGTCGCCAAGTGCAGCAAGGTTGGATGTCCATTAGGGCAGCAATCACAGACTCTTGTCCCACAACTTCTTCATTTGGATTTAGATTCACAGGAATGGCCTCCAGCCAATGGCATAGAATAGCTAACATCTCAGCAAGGCTAAAACAAAGATTCCATCCTTCCTTTCATATGCTTACCCTTCTTTCTCCAAATATCACTAAGTTCTTCGGTTGGCAAATAAAATGTGTTTCTGAATTATTTTTCTTAAAATATCTGCCATAGGCCATGTATGGATTTCAGCTTGGGCTGGAGTGCTACAAACATTAAATCGGATAATGTATGTGAAGTGCTCAGTGTAATGTCTGGAATATAGGGAGCACTCAATTAATGTTCGGTAAAGCAAACGCACATGTGTATGCAACTGTACACACAGACAGAGATACAACTCTGCTTTTAAACTAATGCACAATCAGGCAAAGGCTATTGAAAATATCCTTTGGCCTAGATACCCAACTTCTAAGAATTTGGCTTAAGGAGAAGCATGTTTATCACAATGTTGTTTATATTACTGAAAAATTGAAATAACCCAAATCTATCAATAGGGCATTAGTTTAAAAAAAATAATAGAGCATCGAACAATAGAACATGATATAAAGCTCTTAAAGATAATGAAGTATAATTTTATTTATTGATATGGAAAAGTCAATGATATATTATCAAATGACAATGCAACTCTCAAAACAAACTTACAGTATGATTTTTTTGTGAAAAGAAAAAAAAAGAGCCTTAGCTGGCATAGCTCAGTGGATTGAGCGCCAGCCTGTGAACCAAAGAGTCGCTGGTTCAATCCCAATCAGGGCACATGCCTAGGTTATGGGCCAGGTCCCCAGAAGGGGGCACACAAGAGGCAACCACACATTGATGTTTCTCTCCCTCTTTTTCTCCCTCCCTTCCCCTCTCTCTAAAAATAAATAAATAAAATAAAAAAGAAAGAAGACATAAAAAATAGCTTAAAGATATAGATTAAAAATTATATGTCTTTAAAACTTTTTTCTTAGTTATTACCTTTGAATTATGGGATAACAGTTCATCTTTTCTTCTTTTTTTCAATGTTTAAATTGTTTCATACAAATGTACCCCATAATAATATATATTACAAGTATGCATCTGTATGTATGTACATAACTTTTGTAATCAGAATAAAGTAATCAAACTATTTAATAATACCCCTGAGCTCAGACCGTCCTCTCCAGCAGGCGCTCCTGGGCTCTCTGGTCGGTGTTCAGTGATACTGCTCCGTGGCGCTCTCACAATTCCCTGTGTGCGTCGCTGTGCTTGCGCTTCTCTCTCTGAATCCCAGTTGTCCTGTGACATATCAGTCTCATCCACAAGACCATGTGAATTTGAGAGCAAGCCCTTTCCCCAATTCATGTTTGATTTTCCCTGTATGCCGCCTGGCTTATAGTTTATGCTTGCTAAATATCTGTCGAGGGAACAGATGCATAAATGAGTGGGCCTTGTGGATTCTAGAACAAATCCGGTCTTCTGAGTCTAGTGAGGAAGCCAGGTAGAAGTGTTGCCCCTCCATAATCGGGCTGCAGGACACCGGGCTGCAGTCTGGGATGCCCTGGGGGGGTTTCCCCGGTACACAGCAAGGGCTCACCATTTGTGCGTTAACGGAGAGAAGAGAGAACTGGATGGGTGACAACAAAAAGAGATGATCACAACACCAGATAACGGCTGGCATCAAGACCTGAAAATCGCCCTGAAATTAGAAGACAGAGGTGCACAGGAGCCTCAGAGATCATCTAATCCACAGACCATCCGTTTCACAGGGGAGGAGATGGGGGCCAAAAGAGGAGAGATGATTTCCTGGCAACACAGGGCGGGTCAGTCGCAGAATGTGGGCTGGAAGCGGAGCGCTCACCACCCGGCCTGGGGCCACTTCCCTGCCAAGCTGCCTCTTTCCTGCACCGCAGCCTGAGGTCCCTGCTATTTCAGCTGCTCTAATCTTCCCGCTGGACAAATAGAAGGCAAAATCAGGCTGTTCCCTATTCATCTCTGTTTGCCTTTTTTCCCCCTTCCATCCACTCTGTATGCTGTTTGAACTGGGCCCCTTCCCAGAGCAACTGCCCCTCTGTCGGTAATCTGCATGCATCTGGAGACCTGGCTGCCCTGGGTGTTGAATCTCACTCACCAGGGTTTTGTTCTGTTGAATAAAAGCAAATCCTGCATCAGGCAACAAACACTTTCCCATTCTTGAATAATTGAAAGGCTGGGCCCCAAGCCACAGCGGGTTAGGAACTGATTAGAAATGGAGAATGGGGATACAGCAGCCAGCATCACCCCCATGAGTTCGGGCACTCCACAGGGAAAGCGCCTCCCTCCAGCCTGCTGCAGGGGCCCAGGCCTGTTTGTGGAACAGTGAGAAGAACTTTGCAAGCATTTTCTCCTTTACAATTCCATAGCAACCCTCGGTTTCTGCACCCAAATTAATCTATATGGTGAGAACAGCAAAACATGGATGGCTTAATGTTCCGCATCCCCAACACTGTGATAACTGATCGAAGGAATTAAAAGTATGACTTGAACAAATGTCTTTGTATTGTTTTCAGATGGACCATCAAGTGAGAAAAAGCCCATTTCCCAGTGCACATATAAGTACTAAGAAACTACGTGTCTTCTCCTTATTGTGATGCTCTTCTTTTCTGGTAAGATAAAAAATAGGAAACGCACTCACACTGACAGCCCTTCTTACAGCCACAGAGTGCCGCCTACAGAACAGAGATCTCTTTACTCATGGGGGTCAGGGAGCAGAACAGAGACTGGCCCCAGAACTCTGGCCCGCAGCCCACGTGTGTGCTACCCTCCCACAGCCAGCTGCCTCCTGGTCTGACACGCTTCCTGCCCGCGCTCAGAACTACATTCACTGCCATTTCTGCAAATGTCACATAGGGCCTGACCATTTGTTTGCCTTAGAAATCCATATTTTGTCAGTTGTTTCCCATCTTTTTCAGATAGCAATCCAAGCCCTGAAGGGAATTTCCAGGGCCTCTGCATGTCAGCCTGACTGCTCCCAGGTCCTGACCGTGCACTGTGTTGTCCTACAAGGGTCACGCCCCCAGCAACCAAGACTCTGGCCTTCCTTCAGTCCTCAGAAGTGCCAGGCTCATGGCTCTGGTCCTTCACATGTGTGTCCACTAGATCTAGTGGGCTCCTCCTATATCACTCAAGGCTTTGATTTCTAAGGGTCTGTCATCCCCAAGGAGGTGAACTTTCCGGGGCATCCATTCCCATAGCACCCTATACTACCTGGTCATCTCTCTTGTGATAACTGCCCTGGTGGCCGTCTTTCCCATCAGACCGTGAGCCCATCACCCCGCAGGACCACTACCGTCTGCTTCATGCCCATGAAGAAGCACCCAGTAGGAAGTCTGGCTCAGCGTAAAGCTTCGTCAATATCGACCGAATGAACAAAAAAGCAAATGGCTGAATAAAAAGCAAAAACAGAAACAGAATCAAAAGTAGGCTGCTGAAATATTTTTACTAAGTATGTTTTCATTCATTTTTGTTATTTTTAATGAATATTTATTTAGTGTCTGCTATATGCCAGGAACTGCTCTAGACCGCTCACCCTCCAAAAAAGAAAAAATATAGCAGTGAAGAAAGTAGGAAAGAATTTTTGCACTTACGGGATGAGTTTTATTCTAGTGAAAAGAGACAGATAATGAAGAAACTAAACAAAATATATAGTTTGTTAAAGGTGCTTAGGGGCAGTAAGGGGAGGAGGCAGGGGGATGTTTAAACCTTTCTGCTGACCACAGGTAAACTATTCCTTTGCTGCCTCAGACATCCCCGCAGTCTGTATTCCAATAAATTCTCTTCTCTTCTTTTTTATCCAGTTCCCCCAATGGTGTACATTTAATTAGCTTTCTATTTTAATGTGATGTTAGCTCATTCTGGGATGATATATGGGTCAGGCATCATTTTTTCCCCATCAAAGTATTTCCTTTGGTTAAATTCCTAAATGGGGAATTATTTAATCAAAATGTACATTTTTTTAAGATCTCACGATGCACTTCCATTTTGTTATCACAAAAAAATGTTAGCAATGCATAAGGCCATTTTAGCAAAAACAGAGGTGCCACTTTCATCATATCAGCAGCAAGAGAGAGAACTATTGTGTATTGTTGGTTTGTTTACAGTTGTTATTTTTGCAGATGTGAGAACGGTATTTCAAGGCTGCTTTCATTTGTACTTCTTTGATTCTCCCATTTTTATTTTCGTAATCTGATTCCCTAAATGCAAAGCAGTGCCTCTTCACCTTGTGGAAAAGCATGGCTGTGTTTAGTAAACTCAAGGTCTTTGCCTTTTCAACAAGAGAGCAGAGGCTGCATCAAAGACCACACAGGAAGGCAGATTTTGCAAAATGATTAGACTTTTTTTTCCCACTGAGACAAGTAGATCATGAAAGCTACATAAAAAAAGACTGGTAGTGTTCTGAAGGCAAACCTACCATGTAGGCATCATGTCAAACATGTATCCAATACTTAAGGTAAATGAGCAATAATCACATTTAATACTCAGGGCTAACGTTAACGTGGTTCTGAAGAGCTCACAGAATATCAATACCTGTTGACCGATTGAAGAATGGCCCCCAACGGTAATAATTTTTGACCTTTAATTACCTATGCAGAGTAAAGATTTGGGGGTTTCCATCCCGGAGGCTTGATTATTCATATTATTTCTATATGGATGAATAAATTAGTAAGTAAAGGCTTTTCAACTATTTCATTTAAAAAATTAGCCCTAGCTGGTATGGCTCAGTGGATTGAGCACCAGCCTGTGAACCAAAGGGTGACCAGTTCCATTCCCAGTCAGGGCACATGTCTGGGTTGCAGGCCAGGTCCCCAGTGGTGCATGTGTGAGAAGCAACCACACACTGATGTTTCTCCCCCTCTCTTTCTCCCTCCCCCAACCTTGTCTAAAAATAAATAAATAAAACCTTTTAAAAAAAGCAGCCATTTAAAAAATTATATTAAATACCTGTTTAGATCACTCACAATTCAATTTCATTCTTTGGGATCATTACGAAGTTTTTAAAGTTGAACATGAACTGTAACAAATCAGATATCCTAAAATGTTCACTTTCAAAGAAAGTAATTGAAAATTTCAACTGATATTCAGTTTACTATCAAATATGAGACACTGGACAATTTATGTTTTTCTTATTACCTGGCACATTTTTTTCTTTTGATATAATCTAGACATCATGTTTTGGTTTCAAGTAGATTTCATGTATTTATATTACTTTTTTTTTTAAATGTGGCACACTTTCCATATACAACAATTACCAGTTTTGATATGCAGTTCTGTGAGTTTGACACACCAGTTTATAAATAATGGAACAGTTGCCAGCATCAAGATGCAGACCCCTTCTGTCTCCTTCAAACATGTCCTTATCCCTCTTGGCAACCTCTCCCTCGATTTCCAGCCCCTGGCAACTATTGATCTGTTTTGCCTTTTTCCAAATACCATGTAAATGGAACCCAACACTCTATAGTGTTGTGAGTCTGGCTTCTTTCATTTAGCAGAATGCATTTGAGATTTATCCAGGTGTTGCCTGTATGAATATTGTATCCCCTTTTATTGTGGAATAGTATTCCTTTACCTGAATGTGCCATTGTCTGCTGATCTATTTGTTACTTAAAGTGCATTTGAGTTAAGTTTAGAGAAAGTGGGGTATGGAACTGCTACAACCACTCAAGTACAGGTGTGGTGTGATCATGAGTTTTCATTTCTCTTTAAATATTCCGGATTGTACAGTGACTGACGTGAATTTTTCAAGGAGCTGTACATTTTGCATTCCCGCCAGTAACATATACAAATTCCAGTTGGTTCACATGCTCACCAGCTCTTGGTATTGTCCGATATTTTTATTTTTAGCCTTTGATTTAATTTTCATTTTTTTGAAGACTAATGAACACAAGCAACATTTTGGGGGCTATTTGATATCCAGATTTGGGGGTAAAGTAGCCATTCAAATATTTTCCTACATTTAATTAGATTGGATGTTTTCTTATTATTGAATTTGTAGGGCAATTTATATATTCTGGACACGAGTTCTTTCTTTGTTTGCCAATACTGTGTTTTAGTCCATGGCTTGTCTTTTCATTTTCTAAACAGTAATTTTGCAAAGCAGAAGTTTTGGAAAGAGTGAAGAGACCCAGTTATATTCCTTGTTAACTCTATGTGTGTTTTCCTCTCTCTTCTTGTTCCTCGCACCACCCTCAGTGACCCATGTCCTGCGGGGGCGTGCCAATCTGTTTCACTCAGCACCTGCAGTTGCCACTCCACCTCCTTAGCGAGAAGGGAACAGGAACGAGGACGTGAGACGAACACTGAGCTGAGAATCAGGACATCTAGCTTCCTATTTTGTCACTGGTTGGCTGGCAACCTTGAGCTTATTATTTAAATTCTTTAGGCCGCTCCTCCTTTATCTACCCATCAGAAATAAAACCCGTCTGACCCACTTCAAGAGCAGTGAAGATAGCCCTGACAGCCACAGCTCAGTGGGTTGGGTGTCATCCTGCAAACTGAGAGGTCACCTGTCCAATTCCTGGTCAGGGCACATGCCTGGGTTGAGGGCCAGGACCCTGGTTGGGGGCACATGAGAGGCAACTGATCAATGTTTCTCTCCCTCTCTTTCTCCCTTCCTTCCCCTCTCTCTAAAAAGAAATAAATAAAATCAGTTTTAAAAAATTAAAGAATGGTGAGGTTAAAGTGAGGTTAAAGACACAGAAGCACTCGCAAGGCACTGAGAGGGTCATGCATGCACAGGACATCATTAAGAGACGTTTTTTCTCATCCAAGGACCTCTCATCAATTTTAACAGACATCCCAGACCCGCATTACAAGGGGATGTCCATAACTACAAATATAACGTTCTAATACATTTTGTGTACACACTGCTTCTCTCTTCTACTCTAGAATATCCTTTGGCGACTTCAAATTTTCTATTCACTGTCTTATATCAAATTGTTTTTAGTTCCACGTGCTGTATTTTACACCACATAACATTCAGATTGAGGTTCAAAAACTAGATTTTTACTTTTAATTTTTCAAAAGGAAATGCTATAACCAGAAAGAGAATTGAATAAGATTCCTTCCCCTGGACATTTGGCAGAAACATCTTCTTCCGTGAAACAGTGCTGTTATTCAACAGTGGGGCATGATATTTTTCTTCTCTCTCTCCAGGGAGAAAACTGAAGTACAGCAGAAGATTAAACATTCTCTAGGATATGTATGGCTCCTTCTCCAGTAAAACTGGATAAAGAAAAGGATATTTCAGTAAGCAAGACTGTTTGTGATTAGGGATTATAGCCATAAATTTCTAAATATTGAAACTATCTAGTAAAGCAATACATTTTTAAAAGGGTTAGTCTGTATAAACACAGACTAAAGAATTTGTCACTTTCATGAAAATTTTAATTTATTTGTTTAACATTTTGAGGTTTATAACATGGAAAAGACTTCTTCTAAGTTATGTAGCTGATTTTGGTAAAATTGCTATGAGTTTATTTTGGGAAATAGGTAAATATTAACACTGAGCTGTTGTGATAACCAAACAGCTCAAACCAGAAGGATCATTTTAAATGGAAGGTCAAATCCTGTCACCGCTCTGGTCAATGGCTCATGCAGAATGACAGCCCGAGTCCTCACAAGGGCTGGTGCATGGCCCCCTCCCTGCTCTCCAATGTCACCTCCTGTCACTCTCCCCCTGGCTGGCCCCCCTCCAGCCGCCTGGCCTTCTGTTCCTCCTTCACGTCTGCCCCCATCTCCTCGCTGGTGTGTCCGCCTGGGTGCTGTGCCCCCAACCACCCCACGGCTCACGCCAGGTCCAGGACCAGCTGCATCATTTGCTGAGCCCAATGTATCACAAAGATGTCTTTTGTTAGATTATCATTAAGAATCTTAAAATGACACCAGCAGGGCACTGAACCAAGTATGGCTCCCTGTGCCACGGTGCAGACAGCACCACCATGGAGCCTGCTGCCCTGGCTCCCCCTCACGCTTCTGTTCCCACGTCAGCTTGTTTTACAGAAGTTGTCCCTCTGTCCATTCTCTAAGACGTAGTTACTCCGGGCACACGTTTTCCCCTGGATGACCGATTGAGTGATCTATGGATGACCTTTCCTCAATGGAATGTAAAGTCTATACTTGCTGTGCCACTCAGAGTTAGAGCATGGCCAGCACATCATAGCCACTCCAGTATCTGACAGTTGCATGAATGAATGAGTATGTGAGAAGTAGTAAAAACCTAGAGCCATATGAATAAAAAGAAAAGCATACCGGGCTAAGCAAAAAAAGTCAGACAATGAAAGTCAAGAACCATATGATTTCATTCATATGTGGGACATGGAACTGAAAGCAACAAACAAGGCAAGCAAACGAAAATTCATGGATTTTAAAAGAGCGAATACAAACACAGTTTGCATATGTGGGGAGGGGGTCAGGGTGTGAGAATTCAGATTTAGGGGTGAGGAGAATGCAGCCAGCCTCAGCTCTGACACTGGCTGACTCCGTGACTTTGGGCAGGCCTCTGGCCCCCCTGAATCCCACGGGGTCACCATGGGGGAGGGGCCTCCCAGCTCTTCATTCCACAACCTGATGTAATAGTATCAGATCCTTACGACTATATGAGGGAGTAATCTAGCCGGTTAAAGACATTTTCTGTACATGTGGGTTAAAAAAACAAAAATGAGATGCTCCCGGAGTTACTGGTCTAGCACGTCTTTACTCCTCCCTTGCAGTGTGATGATCTAGTTACAGACATATACGGTATATATATGGTGTATATGATATTTTACACATAGATCACACATATTATATACACACACACACACACACACACACACACACACCTACACACTGTATTATATGCTGTGGCCTCAGAAAACTATTTTTTCTTGAGGAACAAATTACTCTGCTTTGAAGAGTAGCTAGAATTCTTATAAATAGCTTATTATGCACCAAAGTTTGGGTAACTTGATCATTTAAACTCTTAAATAGGTCATCCTAATGTGCTTATCTGGGCCCACGGGCTGTCGGATATTAGTTCTTTAAGAAGAGATAGAAGTGCAAATGTGGAGCCTTCTGAGTCCTCATTTCTCACTCCCAGGTAGAATATGCTGGCATATCTATTGCTGAATCATTGTGGAAAACAGAATCCTCATTTAATATGCTTAGCTCCCTTTTTGTATTATTAATTCCAAAAATCATGAAGAAATGTTCTGATCATAAATTCTCTTGGCATAGATGATATAAAAAACCACAACACATTAAAATGCCTTCTGGCTCCATATGTGTCTGTGTTGAAAAGTATTTGTTTCCCAAATCTCAGCCTCTCTCCATTTTTGGTCAATAATCGTGTGCATTATTTGCTTTGTGGTTTGTTCTTCATGTCCATTTCACTTGAGATAATATCTGTGTCTTTTTGTCATTCTGATTCATATTTCCTTTATTCATGGTGTTCTTCAGAATCCACATTAATCCTGCCCCCCCCCACTGAAATATTCCTGGTGTTGTTTTATAACTATTTTAAAATAGTCCCCATATTCTGTCTGATGGAATGAGAGCAAGATGGATCCCAGTCACATAAAAATAAGCAGAGGCAGAGTGAGCCAAAACTGAAAGCCAGCATAGATGCTGAGAACAGAGCTAGAGACTGGTCCATCAAATAAGAACAGGCTTGGGAGTTCTTCACATCTTAGCGCTATGTCAGAACAGGACTTACTACTATCAAGATCCACTGACACTGAAGCTTTGACATACCCAGAAACCCCAACTTCTAGGGACAAAGTTTATGGTTCCCGACTGGGCAGCCCCAGCAGTAAGAGTTGGGGGTACCTGGCGCAGGAAGCTTGCCGGGTCATCAGAAAGGCAAGGCGAGGCAGAGCAGAGCTTAGTGAATGACAGATGTTACAACTGAGTGCCTTGTGGGCCAGACGGGGAGACCAAAATAAGACACAAGGCATCATGTTTGTTATCATAGGTATCAAAGTGTGTTACTGGTATGCAGGGAGCATCAGAGAAGACTGGCAATCCAGAGCCTCCCAGGAATAAATCTACTCATGTAGATTCAAGGATGCCAAGAACGACTTCCTGTCCAAGAAGGAAAATGTCTCCCTCCATCCCTCCTGCAGTTTGAATAAATGCACAAGAAATCTCCCTACAGCAGAAAATGTAGAGACAGATCTGACCACCTGGGGTGGAAGAGAATACCTCTGCAGTAGGTCTGTATCTAATCCCAGCTCTTCCTGAGCCATCCTGAGTCAGTTTCTCTCAGACCCTCCAGACCAGCCCTTCTGTCCACTCCTTACCCAGCTGACGTCAGCTCAAGTCATTATCTCTCAGATTTCTGAAGCACAGCATTACGAGACATAACAAAATAGTTGCCACTACAAACTACTAAATTTTCAATTAATTTTTTACCTAATAACACATAACTGAAATTGGATTTTGTACTAGAAGTGGGGTGCTATTGGAACAGAACCCTAAAGCATGTGACTGTGGCTTTGGAGCTGAGAAGTGGGTGAACGGTTAAAGAGGCTGGAGGAGCCCACTGGTGAAGTGTGGAAGGGCAACGGGAAGGACGTTTTTGGGGGCTGGAGAAAAGATGGAGTGGCGGAAAGTATAGTGCCACTGTTGCCTGCAGTAATGTAGAAAATACAGTGTCTAATGAATGGGTAGATCTGACTAAAGAGATTTCCAGACAGAATATCAAAAGTAGCAACTGGTTTCTTTTGACTCAATGTGACAAAACAGTGATAATGAGAAATAAGATTGAACGAGAAAATGTGCAGTTTTCAAGAAAATTTAGAGGGAATATAAATAAGCCAGGATTTGCTTGTTCCAAAACAGAAATATTTCCCATTCCCAGCTTCTCTGGATGGAGAAATCATCTCAAAGTAAGAAATGATCTCAGTGTAAAGATCCTAAGCATGTTGCTGTAAGACCTTTGTTGAGACTCAGAAAGACTTAAGGGTGAGCTTCATAGGACTTCTAAGACTCCTAATAATATGTGCCTAGTGGACCCCCTTTTGGAAGAGAAAGAACATCTTTTCGCCTAAACGAAAAGTTTTCGAAAACTTGAATGCTTTGTCCCACAGCACCTTGGGTCACAACAAGCTGGAGAGGAGCTTATCTGGAAGATAGCCATAAGGGTGACTTGTATCTACTGGAAGTAACCCAAAAAAGAATTGTGTAAGCACAAAGTTTTGAAGAGAATCCTACTACAGAAGCAGTTCACCTGGAGAGAGACGGTTCAAAATGGAAAGAGAGATTTGTACCCATCCAAGAAGCAGACTAGGAAAAATACTCAGGGCACACATAGGCTATTTCCTATATGAAAGAAAAGACGACTCAGTAGAACTGAGAGCCCAAAGAGCAGAGATAGGAGCCCTGGAGAGTCATTCCCAGGGAGGAAGACCAGGCCTAACCAACAAAGGGGCCACCCATGCTCAGCTCTGTGTTACCATGAGCTGGCTTTCTGCATTCATCTAGACCGGTGACTGCTATGTGCCCCCTATTTTCATCTGTTTGGACGAGAAGGGCTATTATGTTTATCCCATCCCTGTATCACCATTCTCTGTTGGTTGTGAAGGGGACAGACACCTTGTCACTTCATTGAACATATCTTCACATCGAGAGGAATCCACTCAAGGGCCAGCCCTGAGGAGTCCTGTTAGCTTCCAGACTTAGTCATATAACAAGATCCTGGATCTCAGCGAGAGCCTGATGCTGGGGTGGGAATTCTGAGGGTCTCGGAGGTGGTAAATGTATTTATTGTGGAGGGAATAGAAATGGTTTCTGGCCCAAAAGTGGACTCTGATGAACCAGCAATGGTCACGATCTCTTCAATATTCCTCTGCTTGAAGGGTGAGGGATAATATTTCTCCCCTCTACTGCAAGCTGACCTTATTGACTTGCTTGACCCAAAGAATGCAGCAGAATTGACATTTGGGGATTTTTGAGACTAGATCATAAGCCTTGAAGCTTTCACCTGGGCCTTTGGCCCCACTTTCTAGGAGCCCTGAATCACCACGCTGGAGATTCGGGTTCTTCGGCTGGCATTCCGACTTCGCACAGCCCTCCAGCTCTCAGCACCGCAGATCAGATGTAGTGTGAAGCTCCCTTGGACCCTCAGGCCAGTCCATCTCCCAGTTTAATGCCATGTGGAATAAAAGAGGTGCCCAGCTAAGCTCTGCCTGAATTTCTAACCCACAAAATTGTGGGGGGAAAAAGATATTTTTTTCATTTAGGCTGCTAAATTGGGGAAAATTTTGTTATGCAGCAGTAGACAAGGAGAACAAGGTGTCTTTCTCTTTCTGGGTCTCATTTCCTCACCAAAAAAAAGGGAGATTTGAATCATACTTTTAAGTTTCTTCTCATTTAAAAAAGTTAGCAAAATAACACACAGCTATTTGCATTAAATGCCATATTCTTGCTCATAGAATCATCCTTAGATAGAAAGCATTACAAATTATGTCGCTCTTGCTGTCCATACACAACCACCACTGTTCTGGCTGAAGAGAGGCAAGCAAGGTTAGTGCTTTTATAGAGTGATGCACCCAAAATGCTTTCCATTTCAAACATCTAAGTTTTTGAGCCAAAAAAGGAAAAAGGACTCATGGACATGGACAACAGTGTGGTGATTGCTGGCGGGAAGAAGGTATACGGGGACTAAAAAAATACAATAAAGATTAAATTAAAAAGCATTATGCAATAAGCAAAATCCATAATATGGGAAACTCTATAGGGCAAAAACAAATTACAATAAAACATCTAAGTTTTTCAAACAAATGAAAATTGAACTACAAAATTAATTCCCATCTGCAAATAAATCAGTGATCATATGTGGTAAATACACGTACTTCTGTCAATTCACTGAGCACAGGAGTTCTCAACTCAAAGGCCATGGATAGAACTCTGAGGGCATCCATGTGCTTTCATGGGAAAAGTTTCTTTCTTTCCTTAACCTGTAACTGAATTTAGCATTAACTTCAATTATGAATACAGGTAAGAAATCAGAAAATACCAGCAGTACCTGTGTTTTTATCACCAGTAGAAATCACCAATATTTCCAGTCATATAACAGTTGTTATGGACACCTCAGATCACCATTTATGCTCATCACAACTTCAAACCTGGAGTTATTAATCCTATGAATAATTCCATCATTTAATGCATTAATAAAGCTATACATATTATAATATATATCCTACCATGTCACAAATTTGCCTTTGGTACTTCGATAATATTTTATTGTAACTGGTTTCCTTCTTAATGCTGTCTGTTTCATATATTTAAAAACATTATTCTGAGAAAGGATCCATAGGCTTTTCTACACTGGCAAAGAGGTCTCTGGCACCAAAAGGTTTTTAAAAACCCTGATCTTAGCCCACACTGGAGCTGTTAGCTCACGGATTCTCCAGCCAGCACATGCAGAGCCCTTGCCCTGGACCCATTGTGGTCTCAGAGGTCACCATGCCAATACATTCGTTTCCCTCCCACTTTGCTTCCTTTCTCCGTTTCCCACATTAGCTGCTCTGAAGATCAGCCCCTGTCTTTGGCCCCCTCATTCCTCACAGATGATCCTGCCTCATTCATTATTGTTGAAAGAGAGAACTTCCTCATTTTATCCATGTCCAATGTTTCTATTGCTACATACCAAGTTCTGTCCAGAAAAAGTCCAGCCACTGTTAATATAACAAGAACTGTTTGCACGACATCAGTATAACCTGGCAGCCAACGAGAGCAGACTTGAATTCACATGTGTGAACAATGATGACTTCACTGTACTAGTCAGTGGGGGTGGTACATGCCTTTTGAGTGAGCATGTGTACTGTGTGGCCATTACATTCAAAATGACTAAGCAATTAGAGCAACAAATCTGCATCAAATGTTGCATTAAATTTGAACATTCCTCCACGGAAACTATTCAGATGATTCAGAAGACTTTCTGGAAAGATGCAATAAGTGCAGAGCACATAACAGTGGCACAAACACTTCAAAGATGATCAAGAATCTGTGGAAAGTGACCCACGTTCTAGAAGGCCTGCAACAAGCAGAACACCTGAGAATACTGAATATGTACTGGATGCAATCAACAAAGATCGGCGACTCACAGTGTGAGAACTAGAGGCTAATCTGGGAATTCCAAAAACTACTGTGTCTGAGATTTTGACACAGGATCTGGGCATGAAATGTGTTGTGGCAAAATTCATTCCACAGCTTCTGCTACCAGAGCAGAAGGAACATTGTGCTGCAGTTGCTAATGGCTTGATTCAAACCGCTACCAATGAGCCAGATTTCCTCAAGAAGGTCATAACTGGAAATGAATCATGGGTTTATGGCCATGACCTGGAAAGGAAGGCCCAGTCATCCCAATGGAAGTCGCCTTGCTCTCCATGCCTGAAGAAGGTGTAGCAAAGTTGCAGCAAGATCAAGACCATGTTAACTGTGTTTTTTGATTGAGAAGGTGTTGTCCATCACGAGTATGCCCCTCCGGGCCAAACAGTTAATAAGGAGTACTACCTCAGTGTTCTGTGTCAGTTGAGAGATGCAATATGCTGAAAACAGCTGCAGCTCTGGGCAACTGGTGACTGGCAGCTTCAGAATCACGACAATGTGCCCACTCACGCATCACGTCTTGTGCAGAGTTTTTAGCAAAACATCAAATCATCCAGGTGACTCAGCTCCCCTACAGCCCAGATTTGGTGCCGTGTGACTTCTGGCTTTTCCCCAAACTAAAACAACCTTTAAAAGGGAAGAGATTCCAGACCATCAGTGAGATTCAGGGCAGCTGATGGCAACTGGGAGAACTGTATGAGGTCCCAATGTGTCTACTTTGAAGGGGACTGAGACGTCATTGTCCTGTGTACACTGTTTCTTGTATGTTGTATCTTCTTCAACAAATGTCTCTATTTTTGTATCCAACCATGGCTGGATACTTTCTGGATAGACCTCATAGATGCTGTTTTCTCTCCAATGTATATTTTCAAATCTCATGTCCCTTTTGGATTTAAAAGTCTATATTTCAAATGGCCTGCTGATCTTGAATATACATCCCACACTTTGAATTAAATAGGATCACTCTTATCAGTCCTGCCATCCTACACCCTGACTCACTCTGACACCCGGGCACCCACAGTGACAGCAATTCTGTGCACTGGAAACATTGGTCCCATATCTGGGTTTAAGTCCCTCTCCCTCACAGTTGGATCCAGTAATACTTGATTTTCTCTCTAAGTACATCTGAAATCCAGTTCTCTGAACTTGACTCAGACCCTGCTCAATTCTTACCATGACCATTATAATGACCTTTGAAAGAATCTGCTGCTTTCTAGTGTTCTCATTTTTTTCAATCCAATTAGAATAATCTTTCTATAGCTCAAATTAAACCATCTCACTTTCCACTTTACAAGATGCATTGCGTAGACCACAGGTGGCAAGCACAAAGCCCGTGGGTCAAATCCAGCCCTCCACCTTGTATTCAGCCCAGCGCCCTGTTTCTAACTGGTGATAGTGCCGAGCTTTCGCTAAACTATTAAGGAGTAGTGATATTTATACAGTCCTAACATGACATTCGGCCCTTTAAAGACAACCTCAAGGCTGGTGTGGCCCCTGGTGAAAAGGAGTTTGACAACCCTAGTGTAGACCAATGAGTCTCACCTGGGTGACAGATTAAAACATAGGTTTGCGGGTGTTACTCCCAGACCATCTGACCCAGTCAGCCTGCTGGGGGCCCCAAAATGTGCATGTCTAAACCATTTCCTGGTGCTGCTGCTGTTGGCCAGGAAACCACACTTGAAAATTACCAGCCTAGACCATTTGTCTTTAAACCTTTTTGATCTACAATTCTTCCAGGAATAAACACTTCAGCACAAACCCTGACAGACATATGCCTATTTATTTATAAATTATATACATATTCTAATGCACTAATATAGTTGGTACATAATAAAACACACTAAAAATAATCATTAAAATGATACAAAAACAAATAGAAAATTCAAGGATATTTTTCCTGCATCCAAATGGATCGTGTTATATACCCTGTAGCAGAGGATTCTGGGAAGGACAAAGATTAAGAATAAACCTGTGACGTGATATATAAAGTCCTACATTCTTTGTCTTTCTGGTCAATTATAGTCAGCCCGTTTGTTCTCTAATTCTGGCTCCAGGCCACGGATTACAACCTTAAGAAATGTCCTTAACTTCTCTGAGTCTCTATGTCTTCCTTTGAAAAATTGAAATAATATTGGCAACTACCTCACTGGATTGTTTTTAGGATGAAATAAGTCATATGTATAAAAATATCCCTAGTATATAATAAATGCTTGATCAACACTGACCACTTTGATGGCTCCTAGTTAGACACCTTATGCTATAACCACGCTGGTTAGTTTCCTGAACAAATATCTATGCTTCAACATCTTTGGCTTGTGTCGTATCCTCTACCGGGAATATACTTCCTTTATCTCCACTTGGTAATAGTCATCTCATCTTTCACAGCACAGCTGAAAATGTTACGTCCCCTGTGAGAACTTACCTGAACCTCCTGGTGTAATTAATTGCTCTCTTCTCTGTGTCCCCATAGTTTTTATAAGACTCTGAAGGTGGTTTTCCCACAATGTATTATGTACAGTTGCTTACATGCCTTTTCCTCCAATACTGTGAGCTCCTCATTGGTATGAACAATGTCTAGCTGACCTATACATCCATCACATTACCCAAGAAAATGCTTGGCACATAGCAGACGCTAGATACTGATTGCAAAAGAGGGCAAGGACATGAGGGTGACGATCCTATCCCAGCAGCATAGCCTAGCCTGTGACCTTGTGTTCAGCCACAGATGGTGCCTTCCCCAAGTGACTCTCCACTTTAGCCCACTTTCCCCAGTCCCTTGGCCAATAAGGCTGTGATAAAATAAAAGATAAATATTGGCGTTTGTCTTGGGTTCTGGACACACAGCTCCTAAATCCCTTGGAATCTCCAGAGTAGTGAGTATCTTCTGCACACTAACTAGATGTCTGGTTCTGGGAGTTTCTGCATAGCTTCAGGGTGGGGATTGTTCACCAGAAAGACAAAGCCTTAATTAGAAATGTGGAAAATTCAGTCCCATCCCTCAACTTCCAGTGAGGGGAGGAGGAGTAAAGATTGAGTTTAACCACCAAAGACCAATGATTTAAACAATTGTGTCTATATAAAGGCAATCTCCATAAAAACTCCTGAACAACAGGAGTTAGAAAGCTTCTGGGTTGGTCCATGGGGCCATGTGTACCCCAATTCCATAGGACAAAGTCAGAAGGACTAAGAACCCTTCTGGATCTCACCCTAGGAACCTCTTTATTTAGCTGTTCATCTGAACCCTTCATACTATCCTTACCAATAAGCAAATAAATAAAGTATTTCCATTTAGTTTCGTGAACTGTTCTGGCAAATTGTCAAACCTGAGGAGGGAGTGTGGGAACCACCCACTTATGGAAAGTTAACCAGAAATACAAGTGGCAATGTGAGCCCTGGACTAGCATGGGAGCAGTCTCACGGGACTGAGTCCTTCACCTGTGGCTACATTAACTCTGGGTAGTCACTGCCAGATTAAATCAGATGGTAGGACACCCAGTTGCTGTCCAGAGAGCTGGAGAATTGGTTGGTATGGGGGGAAACCCACCCATTTGGTGTCAGAGTATGAGTAAAAGCACTTCAGAGAGGTTAATTAGGTTCCCACAGGAGTCTGCAGCCACCTGTTAGAAATAATACCGCCAACCTAAGAGGCACCACACCTGGAACTATACCCCCGTCAGCCTCATAGTCTGTTCACCTGAATAGCATGTCCACAAATTGGTGACAAAGAGACTCTGGTAGACTTGATATCTCAATTCCTCTCCCTGGTTTCTATCATTTCATGGTCTTGGGATATTAAAAAATGAATGACTTTTCTCAGTATGAAAGCTCTCCCCATCCCCATTAATAAGATTGCCCAAGCGTCCTGAAGCTTTCCAATTGACCCTTGAGTCAACACTTGACTCCTCTGCTACCGCAGGTTCCTGTGCACACCCACATCCCTCTGAACCGGGGATACCGAGTGCCAGACTGTGCCCTGCTCACCAGCATCATGGCGGTTGTCTTCAGAGATTGTCTGCAGTTCTTTCGGAGGTGGTGCCTGGGCCTCTGCATGGGCTTGCTCTTCGTAAATCCTTCGTGCCAACTGCACAAAAGGAAAATTGGAATCCAATCACACTGACATTTTCATAAACCAATCAAAGCTAACCAGGGTAAGGTTGTCACCCTTTCTCTGCCTGCTCACCATTGAATGGAGCTCTGCTAATGTGCCCACATGATTACTGGGTATTTTATTGTGAGAGAAAAGCTGGCGTCACATCACATCAAGTGTATTCTTAAACCATGGCACACAGCATAAGCAAGCCAGACACGCCCTTGTCAACCCTAATGAAAGAAGAATATCAGGCCCATTAAAAGGCTAAAGTCCAATCACCCTTTGGTGCTTTTTCTTCTCATCAGCAAAAACGCTCATTAATTCTAATATCTTTGCTCTCAGGCATGAACTATGAGATCTGAGCAGAAATTTCATTTGTAATGAACACATTTGGACAGTAGAATTATGATCCTACTGGTCATAATAATAATAAACTATATCAAGGGAAGCAGAGGATTCTATGATCTCTGAGCTGACGGGGATCTCTGTGAGACCCTCTGTCTGTGACGTGGTCCTGTGATACTCAGAAGCATCTGTGTAAACAGTGTGACTATAAAATCATGAGGCTGACCTTCTAACCAACAGACCAGAAGGCATACATCTGTTACAACTTGCTCTGGAAATAAGGATACGAGCCCTTCTTTTGAACAACCTTAAGAGTCTGCTTATGAACATGTGTTTGGTTAATTTACAGGGATGCCTTTTCTGTGAGGGGAGATTATACGTGAGCAAATAGGTAGAAGGCCACAGAATCACCTTGGAACCCAGAGGTTTCAATCCTGGGTCTTCCTAAAGAAAAAGGTAATCATTCTCCATAATTAAGACATCAGCATAATAACCAGGACCTTATTGGATTTAGCGTGTATATCTCCCATTACAGAAAATCTTGGAGCACACAGTAAGTATGTAACAAACATTTGTTCAATAAGTAAGTGAATAGGTTCAGCTTTGCCCCTATCCATCACCATCTAATTGCTTCCCTGGCCTCTAAGGAATAAGGGCCACCCAACCCTAATTCGATAACCACACTATGGGCAAAGGGAAGGTCTATGGTACTGCCATCCCAGCCCTAGGCTCCTCGTCTTCAAAATTACTTCAAATATAAGAAAAGACTACTACTTTTAAAACCACTGTACTCGGTTCTCTATTTCCAATAGCCAAATACAGTTTTTAATGGACCCTGACACATACTACTGCATCCACTTCACAGATGAGCAGAGCAGTTCTGAGAGACTTCCTGCAGCTAGAAAGCAGGAAGCCGGGCTTCTCCACCCTGGTCTCTGACAGCAGAGTCTGGCTCTTCCTGGCGTGCCCATGGCTGCAGTGGCCATGCATCAATAGAACTATTAGAATTGTTGTGTCTATTGTAATACTGAATTAGAAAAGGGATTTGATTTCAATAGATCAAAGAAAAAATAGATTAGAAAGAGAGCCTGTGTGGCAATGTGTCTGTGGAGTACTGCCAGAGAGAGGCCAGCCAAAAAAAAGATTCAACACAATTGCTGATCAAATGGGCAGAGGGCAGGGCATGCGATTCACGAGTGAGGACACACAATTAGCAGACAAATAGGGAAAACATTCTGTTTCTGTGGAGGAGAGGCAAATCAAGGGACGGGAAATTGAAACAACAGTGTTGTGCCTTCTAAAACAACAAAGGAAAGAATGGCAGTGCCCTATGTTTCACAGCACCCAATGGTGCTATGAAGCCCACACACAAATGGACCCTGGTGAATGTATAATTCGGAAAACCTATTTGAAACCAATTGTCAAGAGTCGTGCAAATGTGTATGGCCTTTGTCTTAAGGAAAAATGTCTGAAAGAAAGAAATTATCTTTAGATATATAAAGAGGCAAAGCATAGCACTATTCAGAATGCCAAAGTTTAAAGTTAATGAAAGTGCCCATGAACAAGAGGGTGTTTATGTTATGTGGACAATTAATATGGGGGATATTATACAGTTAGCTCAGGCCTTGTCCCCTCTGCTCTGGGCCATGGCAATAGATTTGTCCCTTTTCTCCAGCTTTGTGCTCTTCAATCCATGACCCCCCAATTCCCCCACCACCAGATGGGTTTTATGAGTATAGCACTCCCATCACCTTCCTGGAGAAGTTCCATGTTCTCTGATGGACCCTTGGGGCCTCAGTGAGCTCTGTTGGACCCGACTCTCCAGCCTCATTTCTTGCACAGGCCCCATCTGGAATCTGCTGTTCCTACTGCACCAAACACAACCTAAACACATTCGTTTCCTGAATAAATGCCCATACCTCGATGTCTGTCTGCTGATGTTGTAGCCTCTGTCTGGAATATCTCTGCGTCACCTCCCCTGGGTAGAATGCTCATCATCCTCCACAGCCCAGCTGGCACAGGCAGCTGGGCTTCGCTCAGGCCTCTTCAGAATGAGCGGGGCTTTCTCTGTGCAGCAAGTGCCAGTTTGCCTTCGAGACAGAGCTTACTTACTGCCTCTTTATAAAGTTTCATTTTTCCTATACCTCTGTCGTCTGGTAGAATCAACCGTGCTTTTCTTGGGGCCTCCAATGAACCCCATATAGGCATTTATCATAGCTCCTGTCATTCCTTACTGCATGTATTTTTATATACGTCTTTCTCTGTTAAACTCCGAGAGGCCACGGGCATACCATCATAACCAATCATATCAGCCTCTTGTTCACCAGCACTTACTTAATGTGCAGTGTATGCTGAGCACTGTGCTATGCATTGTGCATTTTATCGCCGTATCTCATTAAAATTTTACAACTCTAATAAAGTATGTTGTCGATTAGTCTCTGTATAACATATGAGGAAACTGAGGCTCAGAAAGTTAAGTCACCTGCCAAAGGCACAAAGTAAAGGGCATTGCCAAGAATCGAACCCTAGTCAATCTGACTCCAGCTCTCTGCCCAAAATACGGTCTCACTCTCTTTTCTAACGTAGAAGCTAACATATAATAGATGCTCAATAATTGTTACAAAAAATGAAATCACGTGGCAATGTGGATAAGTGTTTACAGCAGATACAATAGCAGCAGCACATAAAAAATCATCTATGCACGGACTGCAACCGAGCCAAGACTGTGTGTGTACATCTGACAGACCACATGGGGACATGGAGACAGCAGAGGTCAACATATCTGAAAAACAGAATTCTGGTGATTTTTAAATCAGTTTTGCCCTTTGCATACTATTTTTAAATTGTTTACCAAGACTTCTTTCTGTCCATCAGAGGCTAGCTCAGAACTGTTCTACCATCACAACTCTGAAGACCAGTAGGTATCAGCTGCCTAGAGGGACCCAGGAGGCAGAGGCCCTGATTGGCTATCTACTGAAGGTTCCTGGTGGCAGCTGGGCACATCAGCAGGCCAGAGAAACTGATAAGTGAAAAGGAGAAACGTCAGTTTCCTTTTGTGCTGACTGGCTGTCCGTAAAGAGGGCTTGCCCAAGATCTTAATTCCGTCTGAAAAACAAAAAACAAAACAAAACAGAATTTCTCAGTACCACTTCATAGAAGTAAATCCCAAAGGTGAGTCTCTAAGTCAGCTCTTCACTGTCACAAAGCATGTATTGAAAGAGTAGGAGAGAAAGGTAAAGGAAAAAGACAGGGAATGAAAGGAGAGAGAAAGAAAAAAACATTGTGATTTGGCAAAGAAAGAAAAAGAGGCAGATTAGAACACATATAAACGCATCCATTGGTTCTCTGAAGAGCTGTGCCTGAAAGTTTGCGTTTCAGAATGTGCTCTTGTTTAATTTCACCCCAGGAACCACACAAATGCGGCTGCCATTAACAGAAATGGGAAATCAAGAGGAGGAGGTTCTTTGCGAAGGAATATAAGCCTTTAAAGAGGACTCAATAAATGTTTGTGTACAGACCATTAAATGGAAGTGCCTTATTTGTTGAGTTTCAGTTCCCAGTAGGACATTTTTCATGGCCTGCCAAATTTAGGAACACCTCCTCTCAAGGGGCAAGACGACATTTCAGTAAATTTTCTATTTCAATAAGATCGAAATTGCAAGTCAGTGAGAAAGAGAAACGGCTACACAGTTTCCTTAGCCCTGTATTCCCAGCTGAATGCGGGGCTGTGAAGTAGCCAGGCTACACCTGCACCATTCCTCCCGTCTGTCCAGGGTGACTCACGACAAGGGGATTTCTCAAGTGTCCAAGTCATCCTGGCCCCTCTAGTTCCAACTATGTTGGGTGCAGATGAGAAGGAGTTGGCTCGCAACAGAGCTGAGCCAATCTGGGCAAAACTGCAGCACTTTCTTCTGTGAAGGGCCCCACCCTTTGATTGCTACCCTGAAGGCAGAAGAGATGGGTGCTTTGTGGCACCCGATTATTACTTGGGAACCCCAGGCTCAGAGTTATTCACATTAAATGAACATATACAAGAAAACGTAATTTCCAAACAACACAAAATTTTAAGCAGGAAACTCAGAATCATTTCAGGATTGTCCTTGAGGCAGAAGTTGACCCTCATGTAAAATATCTCTTCATCTTTGGGGAGGGACACATGGATCATTGCATTACTGTTGATAAACAGTGATATTCATATGCCTTAATCCTGTTTGCTTCCATAAGCAGGAAACTCTTGTTTGATGGAGGTATCTCTGGGTGTCAGCCCATGGGCAGATTTGCCTTCAATGAAGGAAAAGGCTGGAGCTTGAGTGATGCAGACACCAGCCCACAGTGTCCACATCATTATGGATGAAATGAGACATTCACATGGACTACCGAGTCTGGTGGAGGAAAAGGGAGAGCATGGCTTTTCTCTCAAGGGGAGCAAAAATCTTGGCCCTTGCCATGACTGGCCTTTATTGGGTTTCTCGGCACATTCCATGATGGTCCTCATTTACTATGCACAGGTTTGCTTTAGGTGGTTCCCTTTTACAGAAAACAAAGGAGCCAATGCCACTGATCACATCACAGAAGAGGGCTATTTGCAAATTGAACCAGTTACACTCATCCTTGGAAGGTTTAGCATGGATTTTAGGAAGTTACTTTGCAGTAAATGTCCTCAATTCAGGGTGAGGGAGTTTTTTAGCAAGGGCAAGATTCAAAGTGGCCTAGGCACATTGCAGGCCTGATTCCCCATGGGAGAACCTATCCGTGAGCATGGGTCCTGTGCATCTCTGAGTGGGAGCTGGGCCCATGCCATACAGAACGGTCTCCTACACTTGAGAAAGCAGGTTGGGTGAGGGTAGGTTGAGGGTAGATTGGGGCTATCCTGACATTGAGGCCCATTCAAGGGCTGACAAGATACACCCTCTGCAATGGTCAGGGGACAGCCTAGCCTTGTTTTGCAGAGACGAATGCTGCTCTCCATCCCTCAGCACCCTTGCCTCCTCCTTCCCCTCCCTCTATAAGTCAACAGGAAAAATAACATCCCTGAAACAAGAGATTCATTTCTCATCAAAATAGAACCTTCGTTTATGTAGCTACCCATAAGCTCCCTTACTGAAGCACCAAATTCTAAAGCAGCTCTAAGTAAAAAGAATTTGCTCTTATCATAAATAAAAGATTGTATATGCGAACTTATTTGCAGTAAAATCTTACGATAAAAAATAT
The DNA here is from genome assembly GCA_004024845.1 of Tonatia bakeri. NCBI lineage: Eukaryota > Metazoa > Chordata > Mammalia > Chiroptera > Phyllostomidae > Tonatia > Tonatia bakeri. The sequence goes on from PVIA01000037.1 coordinate 348,750, forward strand.
AATTTATGCCCTAGTTTCTCCTGTGTATTTTATGTAATATCCTAGTAAAATATTTTCATTTTTACAACATGTACCTATTAAAACCATTCCTTATAAAACTGTCGGCATAAAATAAAGTACAAAAACTGGAAGGAAAGAACAGAGGAAAAGAAAATATATCAAAAAGAAGTGATAGAAGGCAACAGGAAGATGCTCGTGGAAATCCTCCCAGTGAGATATAAATAACACTACAATGGAGGCAGTGGAAGGGGCTGATAATTAACTAGGATCTTTTAAGGTGAGAAATATTAATACTTAAATCCTTCTTAGAATGTCATTCTTTTCTCTATGCTAACAAGGAATTCTAGCACAATAAAATTTGGAGACAGGACCTTACAAGTGAGATAGAATGAGTCTACAAAATAAGTCAATTAAAAAGAAAGGACTCTGAAAATGCTGCCCGACATTTGATTGACGGTTGTTCTGGAGTAAACAGATGCTCCGCCCACCTACAAGGGGTGTTGCATCCTGTTAACCAAGGACTCCTTCACACCAGCTAATTAGATCTGTCAATCTTCCCTAGATTATATTTATTTTTAAATGGCTTCAAATGTATGTAAAATTTGCAAGAATAATAAAAAGTACTCTAGGTACCCTTCTTTCATATTCTAAAACAATTTAAGATTTCACCACATTCTCTCTCTCTCATATATATATTTAAATTATTAAATATTTAAAGTATACATTTAAATTATATACAGGTATATTTGATCATTTAAAGGTAAGTTGCTGAGCTATGATACCTATTTACCTCAAAATGTCAGAGTGCATTATTTTGAGGCAGGCTCTTATGTACCCTGGGTAACATAATCAAAACTAGGAAAATAATATTTAATATTATCTAATCTGCAGGTCTTATTCAAATGTTGCCCATTGTCCTAAATGCCCTCATATGTTAAAAATAGATAAATAACTCTAAAGGAAGAAAAATCCAAAAACATTCTGGCTCAGGACCCCATCCAGGATCACCCACTGCATTCAGAGGCCACATCTCTTTGGTCTCCCTTAACCTAAAGCAGCATCTCAGTCTCTTTGGCTTTTTATTTTGTTTTGTTTTGTTTTGTTTCTTGACCTTTACTTTTCGAAGAGTACAAGCCAGCTATTTTGTAGAATAACTCGGAACTGTCTGATGTTTCCTCGCTATTGTTTCCGGGCTGCACACTTCTGGCAGGAAGGCCACAGGGGTGGTGCGCCTTTCTCACTGGATCGGATCAGGAGGCGTCTGCTGAGCTGTCTCATAGGTGGTGATAAGGTTGGTCCCTTGTTCAAGGGGTGTCCATCATAACATGACTGTGTTTCCCTTTGTAATTCACGAATGGAGATACTTTGAGATTAAGTAAATGCCCTGTTCCTCATCAAGCTTTTTACCTAACAGTTCCAGCAGCTACTGAAGACTCTGGCCAAGTCAATCATTATTGCAACAGGTGCCACATGAGCAGTGAAGCCACGCCCCAGGGAAGGGGCGTATCAGTATCTTGAGGGGGTCTGATGGTCTGAGTTTTGACTCGGAAATAAAGCAGCACCTATTTTTTCTGCCATCTATAGAAAGGAAACAAAATGGTCTGATGGGGACTAGAGCATAGAACCCGTTTTCTGCACATCGATAATTCTCAGTGGAAGGGTGAGGTTTTTATGCTATCAAAAAAGTCATAGGTTTAGAGGAGCTGAGAAACACTATACTAGATGTTTTCCTTCTGAGAGAAATTCACCTCCAGTTTGGAAAATAGAATGGGTGTTTTAGTCCTAAGTAACTATTCTGTTTTTATGTAATGACATGTCGGCTTATGTAACCAGCCATGTTTTCCTTCTGACGACATGTGCTAGAAAACTGGAGCCTGCGCTGCATTCAGTTCTCGGTGATGGGCCTTTCAGTTTGCACGTGCGGTCTCATTTCTGGACCATTTCATGTTTCCAGCTAGTTTTTCTTTTTTCATTTGCTCTAATTTGTTGTAAATGCACCTGATTTTATTAGGTATTTTTGTAGCCAGATAGAAACTTTGTGGACTAAGGTAGGCATACAAATTAATTCATTAAAAAGTCTATGCTTTCTTTGTTTCTTTGGTTGCTGTCTCAAATATCCTTAATCAAATCTGTTATCTATTAGGGCTTTCTTATTTTGTTCCATTTGACATGACGTGTTTGAGGAGGGGACCAGTGAAAGAACACGTGAGAAACTTTAAGTTAACTCAGTGTCTCTGCTTCCCAGAACCCTAGAATAATGTCACTGGTTATTACGTGTCACATAGAATGGGCCCTTCTTGATGCAAATAAAGGAACAGTGACCAAGATACCAGAAGGTTCATCTGGAAGTAACGTGACCTCTGCCATAAACTAACTGTGTGACCTTGAATACATCAATCCCACTCTCTGAGCTTGAGTATCCTTGTTAAACCCTGGGAACAAGAGCACCTGAGCTGCCTGCCCCACAAAACTGTTGGAAAAACCAATAGGTAAGTGGTTTAAGAACAAGAAGATCCAAGGATTCCTCATCATCTTACCATCTGGTAAGACAATCAGACCATAAACAAGTAAACAAATATACAAATAATGTAATTTCAAGCCATGGTTAATGTTATGAAAATAAAAATAGAGTAAGAGATTTGAGACTAAAGGTGAGGAGGGTGATTTTAATGGCCAAAGGAGACCTCTGTAAGGAGGGGATATTCCATATGACTCAAATAACAAGAAACAGAAGGCTATGCAGAGATGACAAGAGCCACTGAAGCAGAGGTAATAGCCCAAAGGCAGGAAGCAACCTGATGTGCTCAAGTAAGCGCAAGAGGCCAGTGTGGCCACAGGGTGTTTGCACAGGGCTGGTGTGGCAGGGGTGAGTGGAGGGCCGGGAGGTGCAGCCTTCGGAAGCCAGCCTCTCTGCAGCCTTAGCATGAACAGCATGGACTCTTCAGGGCCACAGATCCGGGCACACCTCCAGGGTCTGCCTCTTACCACTGTGGTGGAGGGACTTAACCTCTCTGCCCTGCAGCCTTCTCAAATATACAACAGAAATAAGAATAGCAGCCACTTCACAAAACTGTGTAAGAATTGAGGGTGCTAATGCTTAGCACTGTGCTTGGTACAGGTGAGCTCTGAAGAAGCATCAGCTACTGCTTTCTGGTTCACTCTGACTTCACCAGGTGAACATCTGTGGCCCTCACAGAATAAACCACACGATTCAGGGTTCACGAATAGTTTATACAACTTTTCTGTTACGGTAAGTCAGATGGTCAGGGATAGAAAACACGTCTGCTCCGGCTCCACGGCACCTGGCACAGACCTGCACACAGTAGGTGCCCACTAAAACATCTAAGCTGAGTAAGTATCTGTGAAAGATGGTTCCCGACCGAAGTAACAAGCCCGCCATGAAACGCAGGCAGAAAATCATGCTCCCCTACACCCAGCTCTATACAAAATTCACAACAGACACAACTCATTTTTAAATTCAAGTTATGTGAAATGTTTTTAGATCACCCTAACATATTCAGATGCATGCTCACCTTAACTAATGTGTTGTCTCAGGAGTGAGTCCCTGGCTCTGCCATAATAGCTGATTTTTATCAACAATTAGGGAAAGAGGCATTTGTCTGATTATTTGCCCAATTTCTGAACAAATGGCTCCTCAGCCAACCATTGCAAATGCCTCCCACCACCACCGCCATCTTCAGGTTCAGACTTCTCATTCCGATCATGCTAGGAATGTAATCAAGTCCCTCCATGGAGATAAGTTAATTATCTCCTCAGGCTATGAACAAACACAAGAGTTTGGTTTCTGACCATGTTGCCTAATGAGAGGACACTCCAGGAGAACCAGGGGGCTTGTCAGTGGCCACCCCAGGGCCCTTGATGGCATCTGAGAGCCATGGTACAAGATGATTTGCCTTTTTCCCTCAGGATCTCCATTGCACCTGCTTCTGGCGACACAGTGCTGGACCCGGAAATCCGCTCTCTCCATCCCCTCTGGCCAGCCCGGCCGCATCCCAGATAGCTGGGGCTGGGCCCCTGGAGCTTGCTGGGCACTTCCTGCAGCCCAGCACATCTCCCAGCCCAGGATGTCCCTCTGCAAAGCTGATCCAGCTCCACTGAGCCTCTCCAGAAAGATAAGGGAGCAAATCAGCTTTTCTGTCCTCCATCACCAGGCTGCCAGGGACAGCAGGACCCAAAGATTCAAACATAAATCACCTGCCTATCTCCATGTTTGAAGCTTCAGCTTTAATCCAGCTCAGAGTGGGATTAGCTGCCTGAGAGCCCGCTAATTGCCAGATGGCTGCTGATAGCTGACCGCAGAAATGTGTGTGTCGGAGCCTGCCATGGAGCCTCAGAAAGTCAGAACTGGGAGGGATCTTAGCAGAGCCAGCCAAGCCTTCATCGCTTCATCATTACAATGGGGACACAGGCAAGACAGCTAGTTCTTGGATACACAGTGAGTGAACAGCACAGGCACAAGGTCTTTCTGTGGGTTTGTTTGAATAAAGGGGAGAAAGGTAGAATGGCATTGAGAGACAGCAATGCTTCCCTAGTATATACTTGCTACCCCCGAGACAGGCAGGAACAACGAGAAGGAAAGTTAATATATTGAATAGCTCCTGTATTCTAGACATGGTGCCAGCTGTTTTCGGGTGTAACACCTGGGTTCCGATTGCCAGTCTGACATTGACCCCACCTGTAATCCTGGGTAAATACTCCCTCAGCAGGAGTCTTCCAACCTCATATCCAGTTTGAGAAGGGTGGACTGGGTGACCTCCAAGGCAATGAGTGGTTCTCATTTTTTAATGTGCACCAGAATGCACAAGTCTGGGGGGCTTGTTAGAATACAGATTCCTGGGCCCCTCCCTCAGGGGGTGCAGAATGGGGCCTGGGAACATCAGACATGTTCCCAGTGACACAGTTGCTGGTCTGTGGACCATACCTAAGTAGTGTCACATTACTCTAGATTGCAGCCACCACCTCTGAAGTTAGATAGCACGAACGAGTCCATGAACAGGAAACACACAGATACACACCCTTTTTAAAAAGAAGAACCCCAAACTAATAAATCAGTCACAGTGATTGGAAGTCTACCAGTTTTCTTAAACTCTTGAAACCAATATGAACATTAACAGGTTGCAAGCCAAATCTGGACTCAAGTTTCTGTCCTAGGGCTCAAGTCCTTGCCTTGGAGAAGAATCAAGAGGCATCGCACACTCCGGGGACCTACACGCCTAACCGAGAGGCATTCGTTAATGCAGTTACACTCAGATGGAGACCCAAATGGCATCCCAGGGAAACTTCTGAATGTCTTTGGCATCGGTATACCAGACACTTCCATGTCCCCTCTGTAGACTGTAACCAGCTAGGGTACCACTGGGATGGTGACCATACAGGAGCAATCACCATCACTTCTATAGTGTGTCCAGAGGTCCGTACCCCTGAAGTCCCCACCCAGAGCACCAACAACATCCTAGCACATCTTCAGATTGTTTCCAGGAAATTTCTCAAATGTGTATCAACCCAAAGAAAGATGAGAGGAAACACATATATATCACAAAGCCTGGAAGAATACCTGGAATACTCCTAGGAGTGTTTGACTCTTGACAAACTATACTCATAAGCCAAATATCCAAGATCAGTACTACCTCGAACTGGTCTTCTGGATTTATAGAACAATAATAAAGATAGTCAGTACAGAACCCCAAAACCCTGGGAAAGGAAGCCAGACAACTTCCATAGACAGGGCTCTGCCTCTCAGGTAAAGATGTGTGATGATGGAAATCTAGAAAGGACTGATGTTGGTGTCATTTTTAGCCTGTGGTCCTACAGATGGGTCCACTATTACTGTAGACAGAGTTATTGATGTGGCCAAGAATGGGAGAGAAAATGACAGCAAGTAGAGGCCTCCTTTCCAAGTCCCCATAAGGAGGGGCTTAATCCCAGGCTAAAGCCAAGGTCTCTCAGCTAAATAGCATCTAATGCTGTCTCCCCAGCCCTAGCCTTCCCACCTGTGTAATGGAAAAACTAAAAAGTAATTCTATACAATTGTTATGAATTTGGTCACAAACCAGAATGCAAATGCCATAGATAAGCCTTCCAGTAGAATACACAAAATGTAAAAAAATCAATTTAAAAATAAGTAATTCAGTAAAAAGTAGCAGCTTATGAGCACAGCCCAGGGTGGGGACAGGGGGACAGGTGATGTAAGAATACAGTGGTGGAGGGGAGAGGTAAAACTAGGCATATCTCTTCAACTTAGATAGCAGGGAGTTAACAGATACCTAGCATTGATAATAGGTGATGTTTACGCTAAATTATCTTTTATTTAATGTAATCATTAATACAATTTAAAAGGGTTTATGTTCCACAGAAATTGCCAAAAAGGAAGTCAGAAAACAGACCACATATTTTGCTTGCTTGTTCATTTTGTTGATTAGGTTCCTGTTTAAAAAAAAATTAAAGAAAACAGACCACACAGAAGGAGGCATGAACAAGAGAAAAGATAGCAGAATTGAGACAAAGCATGTTTTTCTAAGACAAACCAAACAAAAACACCAATTGCACTTGTGACGATGCAGCATCGCATACCCCCCCCATGCTGCCTTCACCTTCCCCGCCCCCCCCCCACTCCTCATCAGGGCGGCGTCTGCCACCCACAGGCTTTCCCCCAACTCCACGTCCTTCCATCCTTCTGTCCTTCCGTTGTTCTGGATAAAACCAGGACCCTGATCCAACACCTTGGCCTCTGGGTCCCTTTGCTTCTTTATCTGCAGTTCTTCAACTCTTCCATTGATTTCTCTCCACTTCAGCCACCCACAGCCATTGTCATTCATTGAACCTTGTCATCTCCAAAGGTGTCCCACCTCCAAGAGCAACTAAATCATCACTGCATGTCACATCTCTTGACATTTCTGTTGTAAGAGGAGAGAGGGCAGACTCATGAGAAGGCTTTGGCTTCTTTAATAGAAGCCAAAAGAAAAGAATGAGAAGAAAAGAATAGAAAAGCATGAGATTTTGTTTTTGACTTTTTTTAAAAAAGCCAATGGATAGAGTTACAATCAGATAAAGAAGATGAGCAAATAAGAAAGAAAGAGGAAATCAATAGCGGCAAGTTCTGAAGATGGCAGTTTTGAAGTTGTGAGGCAGAGGTGGGGTCAAGAAGGGGTGCAGCCACTGGCCTTAGAGTTAACCAAGCCTGCCATGTATAGAAACTATACAACTAACTTACAGAATGAGACCAAAAAAGCGCAAGCATAGGTTCTGAGACTCAGTTGCATTGCTTCAAAAGTAATGAAATAGAGAAACTAAAAATCTACCTCTGGAACATAGAAAAAGAACTCTATATGAAAAAATATTTTACAAAAAAGTAATAAAGATAATATTGCAAATTAATACTTTTTAGAAATAAATCAGCAGAAATGAATTAGTAATTACAAAAGTGAAATTTTTAAAGAAACAGAAAAATATAAGGGTCCAGTAGAAGTAACGCCTGCTTGAGTGTGGTTGGTGGGATAATAATATGGGCATAACCCTTTATAGTTTTAATTTGAACATTTCACCTAGAATGTCATATGGTGTGCATGAGTGTGATATTGTTATGTTACAGAATTACATGCTTATGATTTTGTAATAAAAAGGAGCGTTATTTGTGCCAAACCCCTGTATAGTTGATGCAATTAAAGAAGAAATGGTTAGAAGTAAAAATGAGATTTAACCACAAATATGAAGTTTATTTTTGAAAAACTGATTGAGTACTATTTTAACCCTGCCAATAAATTTGAAAGTCACTAGAAAAAGAGTTTCTAGAAAAATCTATAAATCATCAAAATTGACTTATGAGTGAAACAACCCAAGTAGTTCAATAATCATAGACAAACACAAAAGGGTTCAACAGACTATATACATATGTATATACATAAGTTTATTTGTAATTTTAACTGTAATTATGTTTAGTTATATGTAATTTTTAAAATTATATAATAGTATATATATTAAGCAAGCTATCATGTTCTCAGGACAAAGATAATCTCAGTGGTACCCAGACCCACAGTCCCTTATTTACAATTTTAAAATCCCAAACACTCTGAAAACCCAATTTGTCTTATAAAACATTTAAAGAAAAAAACCTGACTGGAGCTTATTTACAGTAAAATTTGACTTAAACTGATAGGCTGTGGTGTGAAACAATAACATTTTGTTTGCCCTGTCGCCCCTCCCATCCTGGGTGAGATGTATGATACACGGCAAAGGCTCTTCATTACCTTTCCGAACACCAGTGGCTCTGAATTCTGAAACATGTTTGGTCCCAAGGGTTTCACAACAGGCTTTGTGGGCCTCTATAAACAGTTAGCATAGAATTAAGTTTGAAAGTTTGTCAAAGTCTTTAAGAAGTGAGTTTACCCTCATCTCAAATTAACAGAAGAGAGTTCAATCGACAAGAAAATGATAGTCTAAATTTAGAACCAAAAAAGTTAGATACATGTTATTTTTCATTTTTTCAACTTATATTAAAAATAAGATCATTGTTATTTACAATGAACAAGTGCTGGAAGCAACCTAGGTGCCCATCAGTAAATGAATGGATCAAAAAACTGTGGCACATTTACACAAAGGAATTCTATGCAGCAGAAAGAAAGAAGGAGCTCCTACCCTTCATGACAGCATGGATGGAACTGGAGAGCATTATGCTGAGTGAAATAAGCCAGGCAGTAAAAGACAAATACCGTATAATCTCACCTTTAACAGGAATTTAATGAACAGAACAAACAAATGAGCAAAATAGAATCAGAGACATGGAAACAAGGAACAGACTGGCAGGGACCAGAGGGGAGAGGGGGATAAGGGAGGAAGGAAGGGGAAGGGCCTAGTTAAAGAACAAGTATAAACGACCCACCCCCCAAGTATAAATGACGTGAACAGAGTGGGGAGTGACTGAGGGAACACAGGGAAGTGGGGGCGGGGGAGGGGCAAGGGAGAGCAATGGGGGAAATTGGGACAACTGCAACAGAACAACACAAAATATATTTTTAAAAGAATTCTAAAAATATAAATAAATAGAAATAGGGTCATTGCTATGAGTTAACCTTCCCCCCAAATTCATAGCCTGAAGTCCGTTAGCAGCCCAGGACCTCAGAATGTGACTGTATTTGGAGAAAGGTCTTTAAAGACTCCATCAAGTGAAGATGAGTTTCCAGGAGTGGGCTCTGTGCCAACATGACTGACCCTCTAATAAAAAGAGGAAGTTTGGGCACACACATGTGCACACAAGTACTACACCTATGCACAGTGGCTCCATGTCTCTCAGTGCCTGAGCTCCCAGTGCCCCCGTTTCCCTGCACAGCATGTCCCGCTGACACCTGGCCTTTTTTTTACCTAAGGCACATGCACTCTGTCAAGGTGAGAGAATCCGGGAGGCTCCAGGCTCAGGCACAGACTTTGACCTGACACCCTGCCCCACACTCTAAGCTGCTTGGGCCCCGGGATGGAAACCAGTTCCTCCCTCCATCAGTCTAAAGCCTGCCTCTGCCTGCTTAGCATCAGCCATATTATTTTCAGGGAGAAATCTGACCTTGTGAAATGAAATGTCACCTGGTAAAATGAAACAAAAGCAAACTGAATCATGCAGAGTAGAAAGAGCAGTGTTCCATAACTAAGTAAAGGTTAGTCCAGGAATGCAAAGTTAGTTAAACATTAAGGGGGAAAGTTAAAACATTGTATCACTAAGCCAAAGGAGAAAAAATAATACATCTTCTCAAAAAAACAAGGATGTAACTTCAATAGCATTTCGATTTATAACAATAACCACAACAACCAAACTATTTCCATAAACTAGGAATAGAAAACACCAAACTAGGAGGGACCCCTTAATATGATAAAATATTAAAACCTGTCCCAAGCAAAATGTCACTGATTGCTAGTTAAAATTAAAGGCTACTCGCAATCATGGTCATTGCATGTAGTACTCTAGACATGCTACACCTGTGTGTCCAAAAAAAACAGCCACTGGCCACCTGCGGCCAGTGAGCACCTGGAATGGGGCTCCTCTGAATTGAGGTGGACCCAAAGTGGAAAACACACACAGGATTTTAAAGACTTACTATTTTTTAAAAAATGTAAAACATCCCATTTATAAGTTTTATGCTAATTTAGTTGAAATTATATCTGGATATATTGACTGAAATAACAATATATTACTGAATTAATTTCATGGGGTTTTCATAAACTTTCTTTTACCATAGCTACGAGAAAATTTTAAACACATGTGACTGGCTTTGTATTTCTATCAGAAAGTACTCTTCTAGACACAGTGTGATAAGGTAAAAAAAAGATCTTTAACATAAGAATGTACAGGCACTGCCGTTTGAGGGCGGGGTGGTTATTTAGGTGAGAAGTTATTAGACATTTAAAAAATAATTACTTTGAAATTAATGACTACTTTCTATGCCAGCATTAGCCAGTTGCAGAATATAATGGGAAAAATAAATCCCAAATGTCCACAAGATATATACTATACTCAGGAATAAATTGTACATAAAATGGAAGACATTTGTATAAATAAAGAGTTTTAAACTCTTCAGTTTCTCCTTTGCCCGCAGTTTAGAGAAGAAGCAAAAGTGTTCTCTGAGCAGAACGCCGGTCTGCACCATCCCCCACCCGACGCTCGGCAAGCCACTGCCCTCCCGGGCGCCTGGGTTTCTCGGCCGCAGAGGACCCAGTGCCCACTTCCGCCCAACAGGTACCTCTCAGGGCATCCAGCTTGAGGAATGACGCTGCCGCTGGCTCTGCCTTACGTGTCCTATCCTGACCTTTCGTTTGTTTGTTCTGTTTTGTGTGATTATCCAAGCACTGCACCACAAAGCCTGATACGTGGGCTATAATCACACACTGACCCCATGGTTGTCTTTTCTCCGCGTCTTTGATTTTTTTATGTCGGGCTAGTTCTCCGCCTTCTCTGGATGACATTTCTTAGTCATCTTGAGTCACTTCCTCTGAGACAGGCATGCTCTCTCTTTCCGCACCTCTGCTTTTTCTTCTGAACAGACATGTCCCTTTCATTACAGACATCTGCAAATGCAACTCTTAGCACTCTTAATCCTGATGGACCACAGAGACTGGAAGACACTTTAGCCTGTGGCTTAACAAGGGCAGAAGCATCTATGCTGTTTAGTGAGAGTGCAAAGGACATTCCTTACTACATAAACCTTTTGTAGCTTTATTTGGATGCTACCATTCATGCCATTTCACATAGGTAGAGTGAGTGTGTGGTTCTCTGAATCTTCAATAACCCAGGATTAATAGCCTGGAAAAGCAAGGCAAGGAATCATGCATCCCTGCCAAAGTCCACCTCTCCCCCCTGTTCAGAGAAAGCTGGAGAGAGACTCTGACAGCCTCCAGGACCCCGTGCCTTTGCAATTTATCTTGTCTACTAGCCAGGCCTGCAGCTTGGGGCTTCTTTGCTTCCCAGATGAAAGACTCTCTTTGGCCCTGGAGATAAGAACAGTGACCCGCACACACCCAGAAGCTCAAGGGGCATATAGAAAAGGCCAGGAATTAGGTCTCCCCACTCCAGATGTGAAATCAGGCATCTGAGCCAATAACTGGTGCTTCTGCGGGAGGTGCAGGGAACTGCTGGTTGTGGGAAGCAGGGAAGACTTGAGGATCCAGGCTACCAGGAGAGACATGCCATTTCTTAATGCAAAAAGCCATGGAGACATACCCAGTTTGGAAGATGGGGAGCTGAGTTTGGGACATTTTTATTTGGAGGTAGATTTGCCAAGTGAAGATGTATTAGTAGGCGTTCAGATCTTAAAGGCAGGAAAGACATCAGCCCACATAGACAGATGATAATTTAATAACTATACACCTAAATCCAGAGGTACTTGCTGTTTCTCTCCAGGTTTCTACTTTCAAGAGCACACAAAGGATGTGTTTCAGACGACACGCAGGAGGACTTCAGAGCAGCAGCGCTGAGCCTCTCTCACAAAACCGGTGGCCAGGAACTCCTGACTCGTGTATCCAGTTTCAATTACTGCCTAACAAGATTACCACAAACTTAGTGGCTTTTAACAATGTACGTTGATTGATTTCTCTGTGGGTCCAGAGTCTGTCCACCCCTTAGCTGGGCCCCTGCTCAGGATTGCATAGGGCTGTGGTGGGGGTGTTAGCCAGGCTACATTCTCATCTGGAAGCTTGAGTGAATCTGCTAGCAAGACAGAGCCTCATGGAATGCCATATAATCACAGGAGTGGCAACCACCCCTTTTGCCATATTCTGTTACTTAGAACCTGTCAGGGCCTCCCCCACTGTAGGAGAAGGGATTGCATGGGACAGGAACAGGAGATAGGGCCACAGAGGGTCGCCTCTGAGTCTGTCTGCCATACGGTGTGCGGGTGGGAAAGCCATGGAAACACAGTTGACAAGCTATCCCTAAAGAGGAACCGAGAGCAACAGGAGGTGTGAGGACATCCACATCGCACATGCCACCACGGCGAGCCAGGTAAAGATGCAAAAGAGCACAGATTTGGCAGCACGATGAGAAAAATAAGTCTGCCAACTGCACTTATTAACCACCTAATTAGTGTTGCTTCTTATTCAATGAAAATATTTGTATAATTCTGTTGTGAGTGCCCCCATCATATATTTTAGAGGGTGAGAAGGGCAAGAAAATAAGCTAGCCTGACGAGAACCTGCAAAATGCTCTACCTGGGACATTCTCGAGGGATTTGATTGACATAAGATCTGAACACTGAATGGATGACACTGACTGTGAGAGGTTGAAGAATATTTTGGTTGACTGGTTTTCCTACTTACTCACCAGGACGAATGGAGCCAATGAGATTCTAGAAAAAGGAGCGATTTGAAAACTTGAACAATTCAATAATTAAAACCCTATATAAAATATCAGATGTAGGCACGGTTCTACAAAGAGGACCACAGATACCCAACTCATCAACAGCCTCCGCAGACAGTGTCTATCTATCCACTGAACGTACGCAGCCTTGGCCTTGGTTGTTCCTCCTGTGGCCTAACTAACCTCCCATCCTAGTGCCTCCCCTGTCGGAGCTGGCGGAGACTCTCCAAAGCTGTCAACGTGAAGGGGTTACACGGTTTCATCTCAGTTTTTTCTCCACCAGAAGCGTGCCCATGACACGGCCATCTGCTCAGCAATACGGCATCCCAGGCACCAGGGACACTGTTCGAGATGCGAAACTGGGTACTGGGCCATTTCCTCTTGATACCTCAGAACTCATCTCCCCTCTCAAACAATAAGAACGGACATGCGCGATGTATCAGGGACCCAGCTAGCCTGGCTGCAAATATTTGTTCTCAGTTATTCTGAGACTTCAAGTACATTTGGCAATAATAGGACCCAGTCTGCTTGAGCAACTGCTTCTGCGAAGCCAGAGTCCATGAGGTAGCTAATGGTGAGAAGGGACTCTTCTCAAACCAGCAGAGAAAGTGCCAACTTCTGCTTGTTCAAAGACACAAGCTCACAGGGAAATAGGGCTCTCCTCAAGGGGCAGATGGGCAGGTTCACAATCCCACCCCTCCCTCTCCTATCCTGTCACAGACAATGGGGACAGAAGCTGAAAGAGAAAACACTCAAGCCAGCCAGGGTAGAAAAGGTGATACCTGGAAGACAGATGGATAAATATTTTATTTCAAGCTTTGAAGATGTACCCTTTATATGTTCCTTATGCCTCTGTTTGTGCATTTGTTTGTTTGCGTTCTGAATGCAGAGGTGTTTGGGAAGCATGATGCCATTTTGCAGAAAAGGAAGCATGAGATTTTTTAAAAGACAGCCCCGAAGTCTAAATGCTGGCTCCTCTCTTTATTCTCTGCCCACCTTTCAGCAGAGCATTCTAATCCTCTTAAATCTGTTTTCTCATTTGCTGAGAAGGAGACACTTAAAAGGTTCTTAATCTCACAGGGTTACCGCGATGGGAACACATTGGGAATCAGCAGCGCACAAAGGCATCCCACACTGCGTGGAACTGCAGAGCTGACACCGGCCTCCAGTCTATCAGGCCCATTTCGACACTCGGCGGGCCTGGAAACTGGAGCCCTTGGGGGAAAGGGACTTGGCCAAATTCTCTCCGCTAGAAAGACTCCCTGGGGGTCCTGTCCCCTGCTCATGCCTGCCATGCAGGGGAGGCAGAGTTGAAAAGCACAGGTTCCCAGCCTTGCCTGGGGCTGAACGCCTCGCTGTTGTGGGTGAGCCTGGGGAGGGTGGTGGTGGCTGAGAGCAGGCACAGGCAAGCCAGGGTCATGACCTTTAACTCTGACCCACAACCACCAGCCATCCCCTGCCCCTGGGCATCACAGTGCCCCATCCTTTCAGGCTCTCAGATCTGGACACATGTTCTAAAGGAAAGACGTGGCAAATTGTGGCAGAGCTGGCTGAGTGACAGGTTCAGCAGCTCCCTGCACGTCGGCAGGTCTGCGCGGATGCGCTGGGACAGCTCCCTCTCTGAGCATCAGGCAGTTTCGTGGACATATTTGTTTACTCTGTTTGCCGAGATGCAGTTTGCATAATATTGAATCTGGAAAGGACACTGCATCCACTGACAGGAGTTTTCCCAGCTGGAAAAAAAAAAAAGGAAAGAAAAAAAAACAGCTTTACATTTTTTTACATGTTGGGGTAAAATAAAGACGCCAACACCATGTGCCATGGTTTCAGACGGGTGGCTCGTGGTGTCTGGAAGGCTAGGTCTGTGGTCAGGCCACACTCCCAGATCCAAAGGATTGTTGGGTGGCTTTCTTATAAACACTGCTGGCAGCTCCCAGGATGGCTCTTCTGGTTAAAAAAAAAAAAAAAAAAAAGCTGGAATGAAACATGGGCCTCGAGCCAAGACACACCGCTTCCTATAAAACAGAAAACACGCACGTGTGAGGTTGGAAGGAGCCAAGCCTCTCCGGGTGGAGGTGTCCTGCTTGTCAGCATCCCTGCAGGGTGGACAGGAAGAGCGAGGCAGGGCTGGGCTTTGCCCTGAGATGGCCAGTAGGGAGTGAAGAGCGGAGACTATATACCAGCCCACACGGCCCCATCCAGGTCTTCCAATCAGGTTCCTTTTGCCAACTTGCTGATAGTCTCAGATTATCTTCTCTAAATGCCTAGCTCAGACCCAAGGTACAAGGAGGCCCCTCCAGGTCCGCAGAAGCAGAGACACAAAGCACAACATAAGCAGCAGGAAGCCCGGGTGGGCCATCCTCGTGGATGCTGTTTGCTCACGGAGACTCAGGCCACTCTTCTCATCACAGGCCCTCCCTCCGCCAGGGCAGGCCATGGTGAGAGGAAGCACTGCTGGTTCAGACAGTACACGGCAAGATCCCCTGGACCATCCTACTCAGAGTACAGTCCTCAGAGCAGCATCACCCAGCAGCAGCTCAGAGATGCAGAACCTCTGCCACCACCCTGGAGCCGCTGACTCAGAATCTGCTTGTGTACAAGATGCCCAGGTAACTGATAGGCACATTGAAAGTTTGAGAGGGGCTTTCTAAGACATCCTCCTAAGGGGACATGAGTGTCTTCAAGGTTGTGCCAGCTGCAGAGGATGAACAGTCAGTGAAGCATGGAGTGATAAAGCCCCGGCATCGCACAGCACCCCATGTGCTCTGCGTTTGGGTGAAAAGCAGTTTGGACATTAGATCCACTGCACCCACGCTCTGGTTGTCCCAGCCGCCCAACTTCCACGGTGAGGAAGCATCTGCTCCCATTCTCATCCCACCCTATAATCTTCCGGAACAGGGAAGACCACTGAGCTCAAATCCAAGATGAAACAAGACCTCAGATGAGAGTGAAAAACTCAGACCCAGGGTTCTTTGTGGTGAATTTCTCACCCCTCCGTCAGAGTTGGCTTTACCTACCCCAGGACAAGGGTTCAGGTCCCTCACAGTCTGTAGAAAGTCTGAAATGAAAGGCAGCTGTGTCCCGTGGGTGGACGCGGGCTGCACAGGCCACACTACGTGAGCACTGCTCCTGCTCACCACGGAGCCCCTCTCCGTCTCATCCCTGGGTTCCTTAAACTCTGTCACTCTTGTCTGTTCACTGAGTCTGCAGAACCGATGAGCTCGTTCCTGGGCACATCACCAAGCTCTGCAGATGACTTAGTGCCAAACTCCCATCAAGGCACACCAGCTAGGCTCACAAACCTGGAGCCTCCTTAACATCTACTGTCAATGAAATCACCAGCCTCTGGTGACCACTAAGGACAACTGCATGCCACAAGTCTTCTCCGAGAGGGGCAGAGAGCACCTCCCCTCTGGTTTGGGCCCCCAGGACCAGGGCATAATTTATGAGCCTGTCTCACTTTGAATAGTGGTGGGTGTGGCACCTGGAAATATCTATTCTGCTACCTTAGCTGGTGCTCATTGCTTATACCTTGTAAGAACAATGGGAACAGAATTATATTTACTATAGACATGCTACAGATGAGTGCTTTACAGAGTTTTTGCTCAGTAGCATTACACACAGATTGGGCCATTGCATGCGTTTATCATTCATCATGCCAGGAAACTAAAGTCCAGGGTGAGAAGGGAACTTGGCCAAGTTCACTGTCCAAGTTTTGTTTGATTTTAAGGGTGACAGCAGTTGCAAGGTAACAGCTGTTTTAAAATGTTTCTCAGGTTAAAATTACTCAAGCAGATTACATTGTGTGAATCTGTGTGGCCTTGATTATCACCATTTTTTCCGTGTGTTAAGGCAGACTCAATATGACTTTCCAAGGAGAATCTTGGCCTTACCCACAGTTACATCCTGGCTCATCTCCAGAAGAAGATACGAGAGCTTCCTATTCAGGCAGGAGTTCTTGTAAGGTGACACAATTTTGACAAGAGTGTGTTAATCTTCCTCCCACCTTTGGTGACTGTTAAACATGAGGCTCTACACCTACCCACTTCCCTACAACAGAGAATATTTGCACTCCTAATAGTTGTCGGGGAATGTAACCTTGAACTTGGTGTCACTCAAACCTTTCAATTCCTCTTGGTTAAGAATTGTTTTTAGAGAGTATTTCCCCAGGGGCACTTGTGTTAGTTAAAATAATGCTAGCTGCTCTAGCAAACAAATCCCAAATTCTCAAGGGCTTGCCACAATAGAAGTCAGTTCCTCATGCATATCACAGTCCAATAAAGGCTTTCTTGCTGGGTATCTTTCCACCAAGCCTTGAGTAACCCAGGCTTCTTCCTTCCTACAGCTCCATCCTTCTCTAGGTCCTTACAGCCTTCTCCTTTGAGCCAGCAGATGAGGACAGGGACCTTGGGGAGAATGTATTCTCTTCCTAACCACTCCAGCTCAAAAGTAGCAAGTGTCACTTCTGCTCACTTAGTGTCAAGGCCACACCTGGCTGCAAAGGAGTCTGGGAACACTACTCATGTTCTCAGAAAGGTAGGAAACAGACTTCGGTGAACTTACTATAATCCCTGCCATGGAACTGCATTGCTCAAAATCCCTTAAACTGACCCAGATCAAACCAGCTCATCCAAGAGTCTCTGGAGAGCATCAGGTAGGCTCCTGCAGAACAGCAAGGAGGTGAGCCTTCGGTCCCAAAAGAGACAAGAGAGAAACACAGGGTGCGGAGGGGATGCTGGGGAATGGTTTCATACTGATGGTGTTGCAAGGTGCTTCTGAGGATGGCATCTGGGACCCAATGGTATTTCTTTTCAAGGTATCAGGAGGAACATCACTCTAAGGATGTGACACAATTTTGTTGTCATTGGTACATCTCCTGTGCTTCTTCTTCTGCCCTTGTGTCACAGTATGACTTTGTGCTAATTTAGCACTGGGTTTTATTTGGCGTGCTGTGACTCATGTCACCTACTGTGTTTTGGTCTTGGCCTTGGCTATTGTGCACCATAGACTGAGATCAATACTATGTCTAGCAAACATGTGAGACATTACGGGAGGTATCTTTTGAACCAAACTCATACTTGGTTCCATCCATATTTTCTATTCCTGCTTCTCCGCTTTGTTTTTATTTTTGGAGAATTCTTTTTCCATCTTGCTATAATCCACCTATCCTTATAAACTGTGCCTAGTTCATTTAAGGAATAAAATGGAATATAAGCAAATAAATAAATCACAGAATTATCAACAAAATACAAGAGTAACAATGATGCAGGAGCTACTGGAGAAAGTTGGAGGCACTTCCTCTTGTCTTTCTCTTTTTGCCATGGTCTTGGCCTCATGGGTGTGACTGCTTCACCCACCGTGTCTCTTAAAGAGCAAATCTCTTCCCTGCACACTGGGTGCCTGCTGCCCACTCAGGGTGGTGGAAGGTGCCTTCCCCCAAACTCTAGAAGGAGCCTTCTCCAGTGACTCAAGAGGATGAGAGTCTTCAGGTTGCTCTTTTTTTGTAAAGATGTCCTAGCGACCATAGAACATTTCCCACTGTGTTCCTCCCTGTGTCCTCGAAGTGCAGTGTGCCTTTATAGCCAGACCCATCTCCAAGGCTCTTCTGAGTTCCCTGGGCAGATTAGCCAAGGGGCAGCAAAGCACTGGGTGAAGAGCAAGACATAGGGAAGCACTACCCAACATGGTACCCACTCGCCACACATGGCCACAAAACACTCTCAGTGAGGTGAGTCAGAACTGAGATGTGCTCTAAATGTAAAACACATACTGGCTTTTGAAGACAGTATGAGAAAAATATGTAAAATATCACATTAATAATTTTTAATATTGAACAGGGATTGTCAGCTAATCTCTCACCACGGAGTCCCCAGATGGGTACTTGGTGATTAGGGTTTGGCCCGGTGCTCAGGAAGAGCCTGGGATTCACGTTCAAAGGGAGCAACTGAGCCTTCTCTGCATCTGCCTACTGTCTTAGTCCCTGTCTGATTCACTCGTCTCTGAGACTCGGCCTGAAGAACGAAGGCTTCAAGGTGTCATTCACCTGTATTGTGTGGGCTTTATTTTCAAGGACAAAAAAAATATATTAACTTAAGGGGAAAAGTCATTTTGGGATTTTTCTTCAGTAAAATTAAATCTTACCTGGAGCCCCTTATCTTTCTCAAGCAGAGAAGTTAATTGTCCACCCCAGCCCTCTGAATAGCAACTAAGAAAGATTAAAAATTTTTTTCTGTTCAGAGATTATTTCAGTTATTACAGACAGTAACTAGATGGCATATGAACAACTGACCTACAGACATTCCCTCACGAAGCCTGAATCCATTGTTTAAGAGAAGCTGGGAGGGGCTGCTGGGAAGTAAATGACCAGTGAGTGAAAATGTGTACATGACTATGCTGAAACCCAGAACGCGGGAACACATGGAAGAGAAAGAACTCAGACCACTTGAACAGGTGTACCTGAGAATCAGTCTGCTT
The DNA here is from genome assembly GCA_004024845.1 of Tonatia bakeri. NCBI lineage: Eukaryota > Metazoa > Chordata > Mammalia > Chiroptera > Phyllostomidae > Tonatia > Tonatia bakeri. The sequence goes on from PVIA01000037.1 coordinate 368,077, forward strand.
AATACACCAATACATGGTCTTGATCCTAACGAGCCAGGGAGAGCCCCCACTCTGCCCCACAGGCCAAAGGTAGGCATGCTCAGGTAGCCCACTTTGAATTACCAAGAGGCCCCAGGTCCCACTCCCTGCGCCCTGCCTGGCCCCACACGTTACCTCTCTTTTGCCACAGGACTTGGCCAACTTACCCCTTACACATTAAGCACATGCCCATGCATCCTTCCTCAGCCATGAATGTGTTCTCACCCCTCTCCCCTCATAGCACAAACCAACAACCTGGAATTTTTTATCTTGCACATGTTACACTGGCATTTCTCCCATCATATCTGTCCTCTCTGTCTTCCAGTTCATTTATAACACAAACCTCAATGACCCCAAAATTCAATCTTTCCTATCCCCACAGAGGGGCAAAGACCCTTCGAAAGCAAAGGATCTTACAAAGATTTACTAGAGGCCACAAGTGGTTCATTTATATGCATAAGAAGTCTATTTATTCATCAGCAGAGACTCACCCAAAGTTCTATGGGTAGAACTCAGAGGGTCAATGAACTTGGACCGGAAATTGTCTATCTTCAGTCTCACTAACCTCTACTTAAACTATAGCATTTCCTTCAATTATGACTGTGGGCAGTAAGCCACACTCGTTTCAGAAATACCTACAATTTGTCAATAGTAGAAACCAGATACTTCGATATATTGGAATTGCTACAGATTTCTCAAAATGTTATTTATTTCAGACATATGGCAGTTATTAGAACAATAACAATTGCTTTTTAGTGAGTTAAGAAAGAAGTAAGTATATGACTGTACCATATATCTGTTTCACTTATATGTTGATAACTATATCAATATAGTTGTGTCCCTTTTAATGCTCTGTGTTTTAATTTGTGCATTTAAAGACATCACTATGAGAATGAGTCCTGTCTTAGTCAGCTCAGGTTGCTATAACAAAATACCTTAGACTGGGTAGCCTGCAACAGATATTTCTTTCTCACAGTTCTGGAGGCTGGGAAGTCCACGATCAATGTTCTGGACATTTCAGAGAACTCATGCAGACAGCCACCCTAACATGGCAGAGAGAGATCATCTGTCTCATACCTCTTCTTATTAAGGCACTAATCCCAGTCACTAGGGCTCCACCCTCGTGACCTACTTACCCCCCAATGTCCCCCTGCAAATGCTATTACTTTGAGGATTAGGGTTTCAACACATATATTTGGGGGACAGGTATATGTAGTCCACAGAAAGCCCATAGCCTCACTAGATATCAAAGGAGTCTACGGAAAAAAGGGGAAAGATAGTTAAAACACCCCTCCATCATCCCTGTGAGGCATGCCACCCCAGTGAAGATTCCGATGTTGACATTAGCCATATGATCTTGAACTATAGCTCTCCGAGAACTTTACAGACTTGAGTTCTCCTAGTGTCTCAAGAGGTGATAAATATCCACGTTCATGTCAAAAGACAGAAACTCAAATAGTGTATATCCGCACAGGCATGGGGTGCAGGGAGGAGTGGTAAGGACTGAGGGGCCAGGAGACCTGTTCTCTGGAGGCCCTCAGAGTCCAGTTCCCAGGAGCCATGCACAGGAGTCAGAGGATGCAGCCAAAGACCATCCCCAAATATGTCTCCAGCCAAGAGGTACCTGCTGATTCCAGAATGATGGGGCAACTCCCTCGACCCCCTCAGAAAAGGAAGAGGAAGTTCTTTTGTGAACATATTTCTAAACTGGGTGAGAGATATTGTTAGCTACTCAATTCCTCACCCCTCATGCTAATTAAACAAGCACTTTGGGTTAATTAATTTGTAGGAGAGGGCCATATTGCTGAGCACACATTTTTTTCCAGTTTTCAGCTGCTCTACTTCTCAGGTTGAAATTACTTTGCTGCAACTTTTCTTTCTTTCGTCTCACCTTTAACTCTGAGTCTGTTTGCATGTTTTCCTTTTGCAGTTTGGGGAAAAGAAGAATGAAAAGGGGGAAGAAAGTTTATTTGATCCTTTGAAGGCAGAAATCCACGCATGGATTTTCTGCATTTAATTCATTGGAGAGAAAAGTTAGATTGAGTGAAGAGAATGGGAAAGGGGGGGTTGGTGAGGAAAGGCAGAGGGGCTTTGATCTCTTCCAGGTGTAGGCAAGGCAGCTGCCCCCCAATATCCCAGGACAGCCAAGTCCCACGAGCCCTGGGAGACCCTTGCCCAGCCAGGCCATGTGCACCTGACTAGAGACCTCTAGGCTACAGGTTCTTAAAAGAGCCCAGAAGCGGGGCACATGAGATTCAGGAAGAAATGCTGGTGCCTCTCTGGTGCTCCCTGCCTCAGGCACTTTGATCAGAAAAATAAAAGCTGAGAACTAAGAAATCGTTCTGAGCTTGAGCAGAGAGGGGGAGAGCTGGCAAACACGGGAAATGCTCCTTGTCACATGAGCTTGTATTTCTTCCTTCATCTCTAGGCATAAAGACAGGAGGCAAAATACACGGTCATCAATACAACTGACACACGCTCACAGCTCCTGGGTCAGCTCAAGGGCTCACTCTACCCTGTGAAAGAGAAAGCACCTGGCTCCTAACTCAGGCCAGGCATCAAGCTGAAGATATGGACTTCCACAGCTGTGCCCCACAGCAGAGCTCCCTGGAAATGTACTGCTGACCTGAGACAGGGCTAAGATGACAATGGGCTCTGAGACCCACAGGTCAGTAATCAGGACTCAGTTCAGTCAGTTTCAAAAATAAAAACTGTGGCTACTAAGTGCTAGGCATTATGCTAGAGAAATCTGGGGCCAACCAGTGGCTGCCCGCAGACCTATAAACTGGTAGTAACCAATGGACAAGTGCCACAAAAGGCTGTATCCACAGGGTCTAGGATGGTGACCTGGAATAGGAATGATTGGTGAACGGGCACAAAGAGTGTCTGGGAAGGCCTCATCATGGAGGTGATGAGTGAGCCAGATTTTGATGAAAAACTGGTTCATCAATGAGTGATGGGATGAGAGTGATCTTCTGTACTTGGGAAAGAACAAACGCACTGGCAGAGAGATGTGAAATATCAAGGTGTGTTTAGCATCATGGTCGTCGTGAGTGTGATATCTAGGGAGGAGGTCGGTCATGACAGATGACCCTGGGATAACATCATAAGACCTATGTGCCACCAAGCTGGGTTTTCTGGGGGTTTTACCCTGATGGGGTGGTTTTAAGCAAGAGATTCACATGATCAGGAGTAAGTGTCTTATGAACAAGCATCTGGTGGCAAGTGAATTGGAGGCTGTGACATATAACAGCGTCTCCTTTGGACATGCTGATTTTAAGGCCTCTCCAGAGATCAGCAAGGAGCAGTGGGATATGTGTTTCGGTAGCTCAGGGGGGAAACTGTGCCAGAGATGCTGATCAGGATGCTAGTGGTGATCATTGAATTCATGACAAGGAAGAAACAATCATAAAGCCACCATTTCTGGACTCTGAATCAGCCAAATGGCTCACTGCTTTAGAAATTTCTAGAGTGTCAGACTTGAAGGGATCATAGAGTTTATCCTCACCCCTCATTTTGCAGAGGAGAAAGCTTAAGATTGGTGATAACTATGGTGGTAGCTCAGTGGTCATCTGACTCTGCCACTGCCCTGGCCTTAGCCTGGCCTGCCTGCCCATTGCATCTAGAATAGGCCAGAGGCAAGAGGAGAAAAGGGATGAGATGGCAAAGGTCAGCTGCAGAGGGAGACAATCCCCAGCCACAAAGATGCAGTGGAGACAGGATACTGAGCGGAACCCAGTCAGGCTGCAAGAAGAGGCTGTAGGTTCCATGCGGTGCCTTGACCCTTTGTCCCCAGTGAACTCTCACCCAGCTCAAACACCATGTCTTCCATGCAGCCACCCTGGCCAGCAGAGCCCAAAGTGACCTCTTCTTTCCCTGACCTTCATCAGAACTTTCTGCATTTAGCCATGAACTGCAATGATTCCTGGGCCCGTCTCACACTGCACTGGTCTGGACCCACAGAATGGAGCACACAGGGTGGCCGCAGAGTGGGGGCTCCACAGACAGGAGCTGGAGGCGTCTGCTGCCTGGGAGCACAGGGCAGAGTAAGACTGGCAGAACCAGATCGCTGGATGAAAAGTGAGTCCACAGACAAGGAAAATGAGAGCAGAGCTCAAGAAAAAACATGTGGGGCTGTCATTTCCCAGGAGGCCTAGCACAGCCCCCCTGCTTGAGTCCCAGGCTGAGGAAAACAAGAGGGATCTGACACCAATCATACCAGGACGGGATGATCTAATAGATATTTTCCAGCCTTCGTGTCTATTACCCCCAAACAAGATGACATGTGCTTCCAAGCAGCTGCTCTCTTGTTATGAGCACTATAATTAATCACAAAGTACACACCCACTGCAGTCTGCACAGAGAGGCAGGGGAAGCCAACTACGGCACAGCAACACTGCCTGGCTGAGCCAGCAGAGTCCCAGCCTCCAACTGCCAGCTCGAGCTTGGCTGTCCTGTGGAGCCACAGAGAGCTGTAGCTAAGCTCCACCTGTGACCCCGGGGAGTCTAGGAGGAAGAAGTGAGGTAGGAGTGGTGGCAGGATACTAGCCTCTGTTCTGTCACTATATGGGGGTCCCTTCCCATCCCTGAATCTCCATGTTTTCATCTGGTGTCCCCACCTGGCTACTCTCTCCTACATGTAAAGCCTGGGTCTCACCTTGGTGCCAGTGGAGAAGCTTCAGCAGTTAATCCTCAAATAGCAGCCATGGCTCTTGCAGGGAGGGGACCCTAAGAATGTCAGGCATCCCCAGAGCCCCCATTGCAGCCAGTCCATGTCTGCAAGAGGTTGCTTTGGGAATATGTGTCTGGATCCAACCAGGACACTCAGTGAACTTGGAATCACAGCAGGATTCTCCCCCCAGACTGTGCTGAGTACAGGCTAGAGGTGATGAGTCTTGTGACAAAGACCCTGAACACTGGGTCAGGCCTTGTCTACCCCGAAATGCTAAGGGTTCCTGCCAGGCTGCAAACAAACTGAGGGACCAAGACCAGCCAGATGCTCAGAGTGGTCCCTGGTACCTCAGCTCTCCCAGGCTGCAGTAGCTGTTGATTTGCAGGGACACACATCTGCCTCGGGGCTTCTTTCCTGCCCAGTAAAGGCCCCCAGCCCCTTTCCAGCTGCTCTTCCAGGAATACATTGCGTGCATCTCCTCTAGCCCTGGGCTGACCCCAGCTTCTCCCACCGATCGTCCCCCAGGATCTGTCAGATTTGGGCTGGCCAAGTCCAAGCCAGACTCAGGAAAGGCGGTTTATGGGGGAGATACTGGGAGGTGCTCAGCAGTAGCAGCAGAAGAAAGTCCCCAGGCACCCAGGTCTCCTCTCCCCATCCTGGCAAGTCACCATGTGCACAGAGCAGTGAAATAGGAGGTTGCTAGTCCCACCAAAACCTAGAAAAACAGCCTTAGATGGAGGCCCATGGAGTTCAGGAATCAAGGCCTGTGGTTCTTCCTCCCTCTGTTCCATCCATCCCCTCTCCACCCCACAATCACTGACCTAAATGCTGACACCTTCTTGGTCTAGCATAGCCTCTCTGCACCTGCCAGGGGGACCTATAAAGTGGCCTCTTCCCAATGTCAACTCCTGGCTATAAGCCACAAAAATTTCCCACCACCTGGGAAATAAAACCTACTTAGCCTCTTCTCCATGGCCTGAGCTACACCTCCTTTCTCACCCCTTACTTATTCTCCCATGTGCTACCCCCAGCCATGTAGAAAATTCTACTTGTGCCCTTTTCTGCCCTTCCTCAATTTCTGCTTGGGCACTTTCTCAATGCCCAGCCTGGTGTTGCCACTACCAGGGGCTGGCCCTGACCTTCCATCTCACCCCACTGCCCAGGGCTCTCCCGGCCTCTGGGCTGCCTCTTGACCACCTCGCAATGGTCTTTTGAACTGTGGTCCCAGTTCAGGCTTCCTCCCCCTCCACCCTCTGCCCCTTCGGGAGGCGGGAGGCTGTGAAGAGGGCTCTGGCTCAGAGGGGATCTTACCACCACCTTTCCATTGCTCCAGGAGTCCTGCTGCTCTCTGAGCAGAGACAGGCCACAAGGGGCCCTGCACCTTCCTGTCTGCATTTTCTCCGCCACCTTTGCCACCTTTGCCACGAACTTTGTTTATTTAATGTGTGTTTTTGTCTCCCCTCCAAAAAAATAATAGGTGCACAAGGGGAGAGCTATTTTTCGGCCTTGTTCACAGCTGCATCCTTTGTCCAGAACGGTTTCTGGCCGGTGGCAGGCATTCTCTAAATATTAGTGGACAAATTAATGAGTGAGTGAGCAACTTCTCCTGTCTACAGCCTTAGTTTTCCCACTTGTAAAATTAGGGGGCTGAGGGGTGCTGCCCCTCTAGTCAGCTGGCCGCCTGCTGTGCCCTCGCCAATATTCCTGACCTTTCCCATAAACTGCCCGCAGGACCCCACCCCACCCCCCTGGAGCCCCAGGGACCCGGACCTCTGCCTCTGGGATTGGATTTTTAAAAAAAATATAGACTTGAGGGTTATATTGCTATTTCTACTGTGGGAATCCAGTGTACTTGCCAGATCAAACGAAACTATTTCCCCAGCGAGCACAGCCTTGGGAGGCAGCCTTTCTGTGAGGTCTGTTCCTGAGGGTGGGGCCAGAGCTGAGGCCTCCAAGGGCAGTCGGAGTCTGGCTCAGTGAGAGGAGGGAGGCTGTGGGGCACTCAGCATGATGGAAGGTTCGATCCAGGCTCCAGGAAAACTCCTTTCTAAGCTAGGAGACCCCTGACACGGGCTCCAGCTGCTTCCAGGAAGGTTCACACTGGCATTTAAAGGGGCCTGGCCCACACTGTAGGCTGGAGAGAAGGACACATGTGGGGACCAAGGAGCAGCTTAGGGAGAGTGTCCCTGCGTGTGCAGATGTTAGGAACTCGGGCTCCAAACCGGACACCTGGGTCCCCACCTAGCTGCCCCACCCCGTCAGCTAGTCAGCTGTGTGAGCTCCCTAACGTTGCTCCCCTTCTGCAAGGGAGAACAGCAAGAGAACCTGGCAGATTTGCCATGGCAGTTAATGACTAAGTATGAGGAAAGGTTTAGGCCAGGACCTGGGCAAAAATAACTGACCAGTAAATGTTGGTTATTGTTGTTATTACATATTCCTCCCAAGCACTATTGCCCCATCACCGCCACCAAACACACACCTTAGTAGGAACCCGTGGTGCTTCAGCACATATCCACTGGCTGCCTCTTCCAGCAGAATGTCTCCCCGGAGACGTTCTGCTGTAAAAATTCTGCGGCTTCCTCTGAAGGGCACCGGTTCCAGTGCCCAGGACAGCAGAGACCCAGGCTGTCCTGGGGTCCCCACTGTCCTGCCTGTGAGAAATTACAAGGCAGCCAGTCCTTCATCAGGACATCAGACAGCCTCATGGCCATAGAGATGCCCCCTGGAGGACACCCTTGAAAAGTTACTGGGCAGCAGTTCTGGAAGGAGGCCCGGTGAGGATGAAAAGTCCTTCCCTGGACCCCTGGGTGCTGCTCCAGGGTCAGCGTGGCCTATTTCCTCCCCTTTGCCATCTCTTCCTTCTCTCTGGAAGCTGAGGTTAAAGCCCAAGACCCAGGAGCACCAGTATCTGTCCAGACCAATCAGTAGTCTGCCTCTAATGGGGAAGCCCACTACCCCATCTCCAGCCCCTAGTTCAGACAATCGTTTCAACTGCCAAAACCAAAAAATTCTCATGCAAATCGAAGCCAAATTGAAAATCTGTTCATCACTTCTTCTGGTGCCTCGGGTCCCTTGTTGGGGAATTTTTAAATGGCTCAGCTCATCTGAAGCCAAGGAAGAGAGAGGAGACAGATGGAGTCATGCATTTTTACAGAGATTCTTAAGAACTGTCCTTGTGGAAAGCCCCTCTGCCCACCCGTGCTGCAGTGGCGAAGTCTCATCCCATGACCTGCTCTTACTAAAGATATTTCTCCCTGCACCTGACAGCCCGGGCATGGATCTGCAGGGACTCATTTGCACAGCGGCCTTCAGGAGAGATGTTTCTCAGACGACTGACTCAGAAAAACCCAAGGCTTGCTTACCAAAAAACAGTCTTTCTACTGCACGACAGAATACAGAAGCATTGGTTTTAACAAGTAAATGTCCACTGGGAGAGGGACTCCTTGTCAATGAAAACCAACTCCACCCAAGAAGTGAAAAAACTGGGAGTGAACTAGGCTCCCCCCAACACACCTGTCACGTATGTGCCTGGGAGGTCATTTTGAGAGTCCCCGAATGCACACTGCTGCAGCCACTGTAGAAAGCAGTATGGAGTTCCTCAAAAAAATTAAAAATGGAAATGCCTTTTGACCTGGTGACTCCACTTCTGGGAATATATCCAAAAAGACGAGGAACACTAATTCAGAAGAATACATGCACCCTTGTGTTCACGGTAGCATTATTTACAATAGCCCAGCTTTGGAAGCAGCCCAAGTGTCCATCAGTAGATGAGTGGATAAAAAAAAAACTATGGTACATTTACACGATGGAGTACTACTTGGTCATAAAAAAATCAGGAAATTTTACCCATTGTGACAACATGGAGGGACCTGGAGAACATTATGCTAAGTGAAATAAGCCAGTCAGAGAAAGACGAATACCAATGATTTCACTCATATGTGGAACCTAATTGAACAAAATAAACTGACAAACAAAATAGAAACAGACCCATAGATAGAGAAGATCAGACTGATAGGCGTTGGCAGAGGGGAGGGGATTGTGGGGCTTGGTGAAAAAGGAGATGGGATTAAGCAAAAAATAAAAAACAAAGAAAGAGAACTCATAGACAGACAACAGCATGGTCATTACCAGGGGGAAAGGGAAGTGAGAGGCAGCAAAGGAGGGTAAATAGGTGATAATGGTAATAGAAGGAGACGTGGCTTTGGGTGGTGAACACAGAATACAATATACAAATGAAGTATTATAAAACTGTACACCTGAAACCTATATAATTTTATTAACCAATGTCACCACAATAAATGCAATTTAAAAAAGAATCCCCAGCACTCTCTTCACATGGGCTCTCCTTAGGAAGAGTCTGGTGGGCACTGAACTTGGCTGCAGAAATTGATTCAATGTCTGGTTTTTAAGTGCCCTGCACAGGAAATCTGGCTCTTAGAAGCTGCCCTCAAACTACTATCATTCAGCAAAGCCCCAATTTCACTCAGGGTCAGAGCCAGAGTCCTCTAGAGAAACAGAACCAATAAAATTGAGAGAGAGAGAGAAAGAGAAAATGTTTATATTTGAAAGTTGGCTCATGAGATTATGGGGTCCTGGCACATCTGAAATATGTAAGCCAGGCCAGTATGTTGATAATTGAAAGTTGATTTTGGCAGTCTTGAGTCTGAATTCTATAGGGCAGCAGGTTGAAAACAGAGGCAGGCTGTCTGTGTTTTAGTCTTAAGGAGAATCCCTTGTTCAGAAAACTTAAATCTTTGCTCTTAAGACCTTGAACTGATTGGGCAAGGCCCACCTACATCACAGAAGATAATCTGCTCTGTTCAAATTCTACTGATTTAAATGTTGATCACATCTAAAAATACCTTCACAGCAACATCTAAACCAGTGTTTGACCACACAGTTGACCACCATATCCTAGCCAGGATGACACATAAATGAACCATTACACTTGGCATATTCTGCCTGCTCTCTGGCCATCCCACTTAGCCAGTCTGCCCATCTATACTTCTAAGAGTGTCCACTTCCTTCTTGGGCACACAGGTTTGCTGTCAGCTCTGTGCTTTATTACACTGCCCCACTTCCCATTGAAAAGCATCCCATCCCATCCCTTGCCTCTTCAAACTCTTCCTTTCCCCTCTAAGACCCAACTCCAGACCCACTTCCTTGATGGAGCCTCCGCTGGCTTTTCTGGGCCACACATGTCTCCCTAGGGACTCCGGAAGCCCCAGCTGTCCACTGTAGAGATGCAGCCTTTGATCACCCACTCGAAAGCCTGCCTTCCCTAGCCTCATTTCTTTTTTTTTTTAATTTTAATTGTTGTTCAAGTACAGTTTTCTGTCTTTTACTCCCATCCCAGCCAACCCTCCAGCCCTCCCCACCTCCCTCCCATTTCCACTCCCCCCCTAGTTTTTGTCCATATGTCTTTTATCCTTGTTCCTGTAAACCCTTCCCCTTTTCCCCTAAAATTCCCTCCCCTCTCCCCTCTGGTCACTGTCAGCCTGTTCTCTATTTCAGTGTCTTTGGCTATATTTTGCTTGTTTGTTTATTTTGTTGCCTAGGTTCCTGTTAAAGGTGAGATCATATGGTATTTGTCTTTTACTGCCTGGCTTATTTCACTTAGCATAATGCTCTCCAGTTCCATTCATGCTGTCCCAAAGGGTAGGAGCTCCTTTCTTTCTGCTGCATAGAATTCCATTGTGTAAATGTACCATATCTTTTTGATCCATTCATTTACTGATGGACACCTAGGTTGCTTCCAACACTTGACTATTGTAAATTGTGCTGCTATGAACATTGGAGTGCATAGGTCCTAGCCTCATTTCTGATTTGGGAGACCAGCTCATGCACCTCCACCTCCCACCTGAGATGAGTGAGACTGGAACATCCAAGTGGGTGCACACACCCACCTGGCAGGGATCTTCTCTGCAAAGAAAGTGCAGTGAAAGTAAGCAGTGGATGAAATAACAAAGCCACAGAGAAAACAGGAAAAGCAGAGAAAATCTGGAAGTCTTTCTGTTTAAACTGAGCTAAAAACAAAGGCCGAAGTGTGTAGGTTGAAAAAGGTGACCTCACAGTAGATAAATACACAGAAGGGCTCCTGCACAAGCTAATCTGGGAAAATGCAAGATGTTGCGGCCCTGCAGTGGGAGCTGCTTCTGAGCTGCAGATGGGGCTTCCAGCGGGCGCTGGGAGCACATTAAGGGAGGACTGCATGATTCACTCTACAGAGACCTCTCTGAACAGTTGAGTTCAAAGTTCTGCTTTTAATCGATTCAGTGTGTGATATCACTAGGCAGCATTTCCTCCAAAGATAAGGGCAGCATTGATTGCCAGATAAGAAATGCAGGCGGCCTTGAGGAACAGCGAGCCCCCTGCCAGAGCATGGGGAGGTGGGGTGGGAGCACAAAACCGGCTTGGTGGAGGTGGGTGGGAAGCTGGCTGATGCTTTGCAGGAATGAATACAACTACCAGCTCAAGCTTCACCCCTGCCAGTCCAGGGAGCTCAGGGCCTCCCCACTCTGAGCCAGTTCCCACCCCATGGGAAGGAGAAAAGAGGAGGGAGCTACACAAAGACCTCAGTCATTACTGAAAGACACAGGGTGGCAAATCTCAATGTTTGCTCCATCTCAATGAATGTATTAATGCTGTGGTGCCCAGTGCTATCTATGGATGTAACAGACAGCTCCGAGCACCACCTTTAACGGGGAGCACATTCCAGCAGGAGGAATAACACTGGACAAATATTACAAATAATCACCAAGAAAAATCAGGTTGACCACACACAATTTTTAGAGGACAAAGTAACATCATGAGAGTTATGTTTGCTTGCAAAGGTTGGCTGGGGTTAGTGTTGGTGGTGGATTTCACAAAAGACTGCTCATCTATAAACCAAAGGCTTCCAACATGACCTTGACTCCTGAGGATTCCCTGTCTGAGTCACCTCCTAGAGACTCTGTGTGTCTGAGAAGGCTGGCAGCAGATCTCACCTGGGATCAGAGGTCCCTCCTAAATGCTTCTACTGTGAATAGTGGTGCCCCACCCCCCACCATCACCCCACACAGAGCTCCTCATGCTGTATTTTAATGGTCTGGTTAGTTGCCAGTCTCATTTACTGAACAATAAGCTGCTTGCAGGCAGGGGTACGTCCATCCCACTCACAGTTTTGCCTGCAGGGCCTAAGACAACAGGGCACAAAGTTGGCCACAGTGTTGAGTGCTGCCCGCTTAATGCACATTTAGAGAAACTCCACTAAGAATGATAGTGGCATTGTTTGAACAAGCATTATGTGTCAGACGCTGCTAAGCACTTGGCGAACATGGACTCATTTTTTCCTTGCAGTAATCTTTTGAGTTTGGCATTATTATCCCCATCATGAAAATCAGGAACCTGAAGCTCAGAGAAACTAAGTAATCTGCTGAAGGTCACACAGCTTGAGACAAGATTCAAATCAGAACTGTCCCTGGTCCTCACAGATGCTGGCCTGAGGTCCCCTGGAGTGTACACATGTTCTCTGTGCAAGGACAGGAGACTGCTCCTGCCCCGGTGTGAAAAAGGGCGACAAGCTTTGAGCTCTCAGCAGACACACATACGAGGAAGGCAGGAAAATTTCAAGTTGTCAGGATCCGAAGCTCCCAGAGACGGAGCTCCTAAGTCCACCAGATCTTCATGAGGAGGTGAAGGCAGGTACCAGACCCTGTGAGGCTTCTCCAGGAGAAAGAGAAGCCCATAGGGCCGGACCTGAGAAGGAGGTTGGCCAAATTCAGGGGAAGCTGGCAGAAGCGTCAAGAAGTGATACCCCTTCAGTTCTCAGTGTCTCTTTCAGGCTCATTTGGGCTCCTCTCTGAAACACGGGGGAGGTGACTCACGCAGGAAGCTCCAGAGCCTGTCTCGGACTTTGCTGGACTTGGACAGGAAACAGAGGGGTGGAAGAAAGCACATCACAGTGAGGGTCAGGGCACACAGACTCAGATGAGCAGTGCAGGCCCAAAGTGGTGAGTGATTTACCTGCTGTCACTGCACAAGCCTTCAGAGGGATGTGCCAAAACTTCGGAGACAGATCGGGCTGTGGAGGCATGCCGCTCCCGAAAGAGCCACTTCAGTCAGCCGCGATTCCCGAGTGGAAAATTAAGAGAGGAGCTTGTCATCAGCGGAAGAAAGAAAAGTGGCCCGCTCATTTCATCACAAAAACTCCACAAGCCTATGGCAAATGGTCTCAATTCCTTCCTTCCACCTGATTTATACCGAAGCCATTGTTCACCGTGATGGTGTTCAATATATCACCAGAATGAACACTGTGCATCTTGGTATTTCACCCTCCAAAGCCTCATAGAAAAATGGATGCTAATGAAGAGACCTTCCATGTTTCCCTAAGAAGGCTATCACCTCTGATAATACAGAGTGCTTCAGCTGATCAATAAAGGCAATAAATCAATGCAATTTATTAAATACAGCAAGCACTTTCCCAGGCAAGTGCTCACACAGAGGCCAGAAGAACATATCACCAGCACTCAGAATGGAGAGAGGAGGCTACTGGTTATGAACAAAGTTTCCGCAAATACCCCCAGAGGGAGTTCCAGCAGGAGCAGACACGTCCCTAATAACCCCATCCCAGTCCCCAGAAGAGCTCTCCTTGTGGGGTCTTCAGCAGCACTCTGAAGACAGAATCCAGTGTAAAACAAAAGAGAAACCCACTCATAGATACAGGGAACAGACTGGCAGCTGTCAGAGGGGAGGAGGGTTCGGGGACTGGGTGAAAAAGGTGAAGGGATTAAGCAAAAAAAAAAAAAAGACATAGGCAACAGTACAGTGATTGCCTGAGGGAAAGGGGGTGGGTGAGAAAGGGCAAAGGGGAGATAAATGTTGGTAGAAAGAGACTCGAGGTTGGGTGTTGAGTGCATGATGCAGTGTGCAGGTGATGTGTCTATAGCAGTACACTTGAGACCTATATGGCTTTATTAACCAATGTCACCCCAATAATTCAAAAAAAAAACATAGTGAGTCTCACGAACCTGCAAGTTAATCCCTGAATCTACCCATTCTTTGCCCAGAGAAGGAGCAGGGAACAGCCTCCTATTTGGGGGTGTGAAAGCCATCCCAAGGACAAGCCCACAGCCCTGCCCTGGTCCTGATGCACACAGACAGAGCTGGTTTAACAATCCCTCGGAGCAAGCAGACCTCTAACTTTCATTAATTCTGCAAGGAAGGGTCCTTAAAACAACCACTGCCCTAATGGATGGATCACACCTCTCCCAACAAAGTCAAGGCTGGGACTGTCATTTCCTCACCCACTCTTATCTCTCTCTCTGCCCTAAGACCACTAAGGAGAGAAAGGCCACAGCAGAGCTGTGGTGGGATCACGGTCAAGGCTTCAGACATGCATGGCCTAGCCTGTGAATGGTCTCCTCCCTGGGCAGAAAGCCTTTGTAGACACCTGACATCCATTCCTCCACCCCCAAAGGGTCACTGTGGGTTTCATTCACCACATCCATGGCTGTGTGGGAATGCAGAGGTTCTCTCAGGGATTTAGAGTGGACAGCTGATGATCAGACAGCCTTCTGACCAGTGATGTGATGGATACAGTCTGAGCTCCGAGCTCTGGGCCTCTCCTCAGCTGCGTGTCTTTGGGGAAGTTATGAAACTCATCTGGGCCTCCAATGCCAAACTAGAAAACAGGGGTAAAAATGGTACTACCAAACTGGTTCTTTGGGAGGATTAGATTAGATGATGAAGTGTCTTCTAAAGGATGATAAGCCATAGCATCAGTAGTATGAGAAATAATTTTAGTCAGAACAAGGGAAAATCTTTCATATATATATTTTAGAACATAACAACAATAAATTTAACTTAACAAATATTATTATTTAAGATAACTCTAAACTAAGTTTACACAGAGTGAGAAAGGTATTTATAACACATCCTATCAACAAACGGCTTATATCCAAAATATATAAAGAATTTCTACAGGCCCGACCTGTGTAGCTCAGTTGGTTGGGCATCATCCCGTAAACTGGAATGTCACCAGTTCGATTCCCATCCCGGGCTCATGTCTTGGTTGTGAGCCCAGTCCCTGGTTGGGGCATGTGCAAGAGGCAACCTTCTCGCTCACATTGATATTTCTGTAACTCTCTTTCCCCTCTCTTCCCCTCTCTCTAATAGTAAATAAATAGAACCTTGAGAAAAAAAAGAATTTCTACAAATCAAAAAAAAGATTAAAAATAAATTTTAAAAATCTCGAGAGGGCATTTACCAAAAGAAATACTTAAATAGAATAACATGAAAAAAAATGTCTAATGTCATTGGTAATCAGGGAAATAAAAATTCAGACCACAATAAGCTATCACTGTATCATCCCCAACATGGCTAACTGAAAGCGGTGACAACACTAAGAGTGGGTAACAATGGGAGAGAGTGGAAGGAAACTTTCGGAGTTGGGACCACAGTTGGTACAATCACCGGAAAGCCACTACCTACTGAAGTTGACCGTGATACCCACATCTCATAACCCAGCAATTACACTCTGAAATATATAATCAGCATAAACATGCTGTAATAAATATGTACAAAAATGCTCATACTACCTTATCAGTAAGACCAAAAAACTGGAAACAACACAAATGTCCATAAAGAGCATAATAAATAAATAATGTCACTGTATTGATGCAACGGAATACCACACAGCCATGAAAATGAACGATTCCAGCACTAGGTAACAACAGAGGTATTCTCTCAAACATAACGTGAGTTATGGAAGTCAGAGACACACAAACATACACACTGTAGGAGCCCATACGTACACCGAGCAAACACAGCCAGCCAGACAAGAGAACGTGAGGATCACAATAGGGTCCGGTCTGCAGAAGCAGTGAGGGACCCCGGACAAAGGCTTCCGAGGTCCTGGCCCTGTTCCATTTCTTGACATTTCAGGATGATGCACTAACTTATACTTTTGTGCTTTGTACACTTTTCAGTATGTTACAGTCATAATTTTGAAGAAGTTTTACAAAGTCTCTATATGTTAAATAAATACATGGGTGCATGCTTATCACAAAATTGTGAAAATAACAATAAATAAAGATGAGAAAACACTGAGGTGATAGAACTAACCTTCACAAGACATAAGCCTATTCTACACACTTCACATAAATTATCTCAGTTGTCTCAACAGTGCTCTGAGGTAGGTACAAATGTGGCATCTCAGGCACAGAGAAGTTCAGCTGCTTGCCTAGGGTCACCCAGCTAGTAATGAGCAATGCAGAGATTCAAAGCCAAGCAATCCAGCACTGAAGTCATGCTCTTGGCCATCACCCCATGCTGCCCCTCATGCAAAGAACCCATGATAACTGGCACACGGTTCCCCTGAGTCAAATCTTTGATAAGTCAGAGCCTTCCTTCTTGACTCCCTGTGTTCTGCTCGGGAAAGCCGCCTGTCATTCCTCATCCCTTTCCCAATTCAGTTGGTGTTTTAGTTTGGATACTCCTTCTTTCCCCCCCAGAACCATGTTTCTATGTCAAGAAATCTAGTAAGACACTGCTTCCATGGGGTTGAGGGGACACCAAAGACACAATAGAAACACAGAAAGTAGCAAGGCTGGTAGTCATGACAGATTAACCACAAGCACCTGTTGGAACTGGCTTCACCCAATGACACAGTCTCAGGGAGACCACCAACAGGCTTCTGGCTGATGGGCTGAGGTGTTAACCTGGGCCCCAGGCTTCCTCCAGATCCTGCAGGAGCCCAGGTGCTCATGGTGGCTGGTCACAAGGGAAGCCTGCAGTGCTCCTAGAAGGAGCCAGAGGTGGAAGATACAAGCACATTCAGAACGAAGCAGGGGAAGAAATGGTTCACAAATGTGAACAAAAGTAAGAAGATGCTCCCAGCGTCCCAGGACTAGAGGATGCTTCTTAGAAGAGACTCTGCTCCCAGAAGCATCGCCACAGGACACTGTGTGGTCACCCACCCAGAGGTACAACCTCTCCCCTGAGCCCCTTCAGAGCCTCCTGGAAGGTCTGGCTCGTTTGTCATCTGAAGACCACTAATATGGCACTGCCCATCTGCACAATCTTTTTGTGCTAAATTTATTTGTAATCATTGCAGCAGCCTGTTTAATTATAACTAATGGGTGTACTCATGCTAAGTGGCATGCCACTGGAATTCCCTTCCCCCACCAGAGACGATCCACAAAGATACATCGAAGATGCTGGCAGACACAAGCAACTCTGTTTAAGGAGACCAAGCTCCTGCCCTTGAGGCCCCTACATGGATGGAGAGATTTCACCAAAGAAACTTCCCGTGGAGCTCCTGTGGGGACAGCTTCAGCCTTTCAGGCGGTGGGGATGGGGGACGGGTGTTCTATTTGTGAGCTGCCATTTCTGAAAGCTCGATGACAGGAACAGAGCCCCCTCTCCAGGCCTCCTACAGAGGCTGTGATTTACCATGCACATTATTAATGAGCTTCATCCTAAAGTTATTCTGGCTGCATGTGGAGCTTAGAGGACTTGGGAGCACAACTTGGCAGGCGAGAGAGCCTTTAAAATGCAGCACTTCCCAGCCTGCTTTAAAAAAAATAAATAAAAAGGAATATAAGGAAGAAATAAGAGACTGTGGAGTGGGAGTGGGGACAATAGCAAAAATGGGTTGGAAAGAGTAAAATGAGGAAAAGAAAAGTTTAAACGTTTTAAGATAGATATGTATCCTCAGTTCCATTTCTCTTCCACTCTGCTCCTCCCAGCCCCGGGGCCAATCTTTCCGGAAAGGCCCTCCCTGCTGGTCCTTCGGGCTACTGGGGCCAAGCCCAAGACTTTTCATTGACTTCCCCAAATCTCAGAGCAGTTCCCTCCTGCACATTCCTTCCAGTAGCCATGTGCATTATTTAATTATTTATCAAAACAGCTATGGATTCCTTGCTGCGAAGTAATTGTGGCCAACGCCAATCCCAGATTTTAGATAAGACAGCTTTCCCTGTGGGCATCTTGTCTTTTTCAAGAGGCTGAATTCCCAGAATTGGAAACACAGCAGGTCCATAGCCAAGCTGCCCAAGACCCGGCACACAGTGGCCCTGCAGGGAATGCCTGTTGGATGACCTAATTGGACAGTGGTGGCAATGAGGGGTGAGGAGAGGAGTGACCGGTGGCTAAAGATGGCTAGCTGCTTTCAGGGATAAACAGACATTTATTCAGTGAACAGGTAAGGACCACAAAAGACCTTGATGAATGGGGAGCTTTGTTGGAAGACAGGAGGGAGGCAGAGGTAGTGTCTTGGGCTCTGTTCGCTCTCGGAAAGAAAAGACATGGATGGCAGAACAATGGAAGAATAATCAATTCCTGCTCTTTAAAGAAATGACAGTTATCTCAGCCCAAATCTAGAGGAGGGTTCTGAAACCTGATTCACACACTTGCTCCCAAAGGAGCCTGGTCACATATAGCCATGTGCCAGCGCACTCCCCTCCACATACAGAAGCAATTTTTTTCTACTTGTTGATTTTTGGAGAGAGAGGAAGGGAGGGAGAAAAAGGGGAAGAGAAACACCAATGTGTGGTTGCCTTAGGTGTGCCCCTTACTGGGGACCTGACCCACAACCTGGGCATGTGCCCTGACTAGGAATCAAACTTGTGACCCTTGGGTTTGCAGGCCAGCAATCAATCCACTGAGCCACACCAGCCAGGGCCTACAAAAACATTTCTTTAAACTAAATTCCATTCCTGGGACTTCCCCAACTGTGGACACATACACACACACACACACACACACACACACACACACACAGGAAATCCTATCACTTTTAAAAGTTCTCACAACTATGACTGTAATGCTTCATTTACTAAACATCTGCACATAGTACATACCAAATCAATTTCCTTGATCAAAATATTTCCCAGAAGTTTCTGTGACACATCAGTGACTCTGTGAGCTGAAAAGAGGCAGAATGAGTCTGCCATAACTTGGCCCGGAATTCAGGACTTGGACCCAGGCTCACCAGGCGCACCACCAGCTGAGGCCTTGGTTCCCACTGCTCTTGAGAGGATTGCCTTGATCAGACTCAAGACAACACCACTGGCACCTTCTGCACAAAGGAGTGAAGTGAAATGTCTAGATGCGATCTAAATTTCTCACCACCTCAAGAGTGGGCCAGGCTGTGGGATTCTGAAAGATACCCTTTCCTGAACCCCCTGCTCTGCTCAGCTTCCCACAGAACTCACTCCTCCTCTTCAGTTGGGAGAGGGGACAGCTAGCCACATTGTTGCAGGATGTGACAAAATGGCAGTTTCTGGCCAGGGTAAGAGTAACTTGGAGGCCCTGCACTGTGGTCCTCCCTCCTTGCTCAGTCACTGTAGGAATCTGTGAAGAAGCTTCCCTCCATTGGAAGGTGCCCTACTCCAAACCCCAAGGGGTAGCTACTTTCTCCGAGAGAAAACTTTGGCAAACACATCACTGCATTAGTAAGTGCATGAAAATGAGAGTAGACTCGGGGCACATCTGTTTTGAGTCAGGATCTCCTAGTTACGTTTGACAAACATCAATAGCTCTAAACTTTTTCTCTGCACAGGCACCCAGCAAATAGCTTCCATCTCCCTTCCTTTCATAAAACTCTTGGCATGTGCCCAGGGCAAGGCCACGTGATGGAGGGGTTTGCCATTCTCTTTCGCTCTGTGCCCGAATGGCAAGATATCACAACAGCTCATCTTACAGCATTCGCAGATATGTCAATGTGTCTTCTTCCTTTCTGCAAAGGTTGCAGTCGTGGTTAAATAGCAAGTGATTATAAATTGTCTTTCCTATTGAAATGAGAATTAATGGTAATGAAAGTATACACTGATGGTTTCAGTGTTCTGCTGAAATGGATCAACATTTTAACACTATCACTTAACAGAATAAAACCATCCTACAATAACTTCAACTGTACGTCAAGAGGCAGAAATGTTCAAAGGACTCTACTGGGTACCATTTTGGCAAGACTGTTTGAAGAATTAAAGTAGAGAGAGGAAAAAAACACCTCTCCCAGTTGAAAATGTTTATTCCCATAAAAGGTAATAGTTGATTTATTTTTATGAAATACTACAAATATGCTCTTAAAGCCATTGAATTCCTCAGCTACCTCACCCCGAATCATTACTTTATGGAGCTTTTAAGACCTTCAAAATATTGCACTGTAGCTAAAATAGGGCCATTCCCCAAGCAACAGGATTGTAAACAAAATGTTGGAGGAAGAAAGGATGCTTTTAAAATCATGCTGTCCATTTCTTGAAATCCAGATGGTGCATCTGAGGGCAACTGAAGAGCACAAGACTCCCTACTCAGAAACACCTGTTCCCCCCACTCTCTGAGCCCCACACTTAGAATCTTCCCTTTGAATCTCTGTCAGTTTATTGCCAAAATAAATGGACCACTCAAATCACAGATCTCTAAGGTTAGAAGGGTCAGATCAACTCACCCACATCACAACGGGGAAAATGTAGGTCCCAAGACTCAGCCAGATTCATGCAACTAATCACTGATAGAATGGGGACCCAATCCAAAGTCCCCGGATGCTCAGACTTATACCTTGGCCATGACTCAAAGATATGGGGTAAATTGTGTCCCACCCAAAAAAAACATATATTGGAGTCCTAACCTCCAGTAACTTATTTGGAGATTACAAAGGTAACAAGTTAAAATGACATTATTGGGGTGGACCCTAATCTAATATGACTAATGTCCTTATAAAGGGAGAAAATTTGGACACAGGTAGAAGGAAGACTATTGAAGAGGCAGGGAGAAGATGACCATCTGCAAGCCAAGGAGAAAGACACAGCCCTTGGGAGAACCCAGCCTGGCTGAGACAGCACCTTGTTGTTGGAGAAGCCTCGCGGCTTGTGGCATGTTGTCACGGCAGCCTCGGAAAATTGACACACCGTTATCAACTCTTTGGAGTGGAACGTGTGTCTGTGTGAATGTCTCTGTAGATTTGCTGGCTCTATTTCAGAGCTCAGGTATCTATAAACCTTGTTTTTTTTTTAATAAAAAGACAAAAATTCCCTAAAAATATCTTTTTTAAATGGTAGTCTCCCAAAGACAGAACCTTGGTTAAAAATCTAGGGCAGGCCAACAGCCCTGCCAATTAGATACTACTGTTAACTCTATTTTAAAGATAAAGACACTTGGACACAGAGAGGGAGCAAAAACTGCCAAACAACAACCAATCAGTAAGTGGCTGAGCTGATTTTAAACCTAACTCGGGTCCCAGGGCACAAGTTTCTAAGAAGTACACTAGATAAGAGGCAGTGAGCTTCCCATCACTAGCAGTGTTCAAGCAGAAGTTGGAGGAATACCAGTGAGAGATAGTTGGTAAGAAGTCCCTTCCAGTGAAGGACAGGGAAGGCGAAGTGTTTTCTAAGGTCCCTCCAGCCTTGAGTCTCCCTGAGTTTACAGTCCTACGGTTACTGCTGGTTTGAGTAGTCAAGGGAAATTTCAAGGAGAAAAACAAGATGAGAATGTAAGCCACGGTTAGTAGGGACAGAAAAGAAATTAATGGTGGGGCCAGGAGACGACTTCAGTAGACAGAAGGCAATTAAAAGGAATACCAAGGAAGGTGTTCATAAGAGCTGAGTTTTTAGTGAGAATTCACCCCACCAATTTTCAGGCTGAGTGTGGCAACTGCTGAGCCTCCCAGCTGAGCCTCCATCCTTTGCGCAGCCTGCTTAGATTGAAGGGGGTCTTTCAGCTTTACAAACCACGTGGCATCAAGGATGGCTGTAGAGCCAAAGCTCTGAGCTCTTAATTGAGCACTTTCTCCAGCCCTAAGTTAAACACGTCCGCACACATAATGCTTTCACCACGCTCTGAGCTAAATTCCGCTAGCATCTGAGGGCCCACGGATCTCGTATTATCCTTAATGTGAGCTACAGGCACATGCGGTGGAGAAAGAGGAGATCTCAGAGCTCCTGGTTCCCAGAGCAGCTCCTGAATTTATGCAGAGTCAGAATCGTAGTCGCTTGAAGAACAGTCTTCTGTCTCTGCCACTGTTCAGGCAGCAGACATGTATTTCAGATGCGACAGCTGCAGAACATAAAACCTGCTTCTTTTCAAGCTTTCTGATTTTCTCTGCTTTCAACAGGTTGCTGTGCAGAAGATCCACTCAGTACATGCCATCTCCTCAGCTTACTTCAGAATAGGAAAAGCAGATTCCCAGAGCCCCTTGAAAGGTTTTTCTAGGTCAGCAGGGGAAAGGAGTTGTTCAGAAGCCTGGCACTGGGTCCCTAGAGAGGTCGTGGAGGTGGCTGCTCAGCGGAGGGGAGAGGACCGCCTTCAGGGTGCTCAGTGCCAGGTAGGAAAATCCCCTCAGGAAGGGAGGCTCCAGCTTCACACTCACCCCCACAAAGGGCAGGCCCTGCTTATTTCTCCCACTTTCTAGAAAGTGCTCAATGCGAACCTTAAATCTGTCGACCTTCATCAGTTTCAGAGACACATCTGTTCATTTCTGCCAAAGGAAGTGGGAATCTCTGAGAGAGGGAAAATAAACAAAGCCACATGTGTGTCTTGAGTGTCTTGCATTTTGATAGAAGTGCTGCGGATGATCTGCATACGCAAGTGCTCGCTGCGCCTCTTACATAGGAGCCAGCACGCTCCCGCTCTCCAAGTATGGGGGGCTCCTTCTGAGCACGGAATGGGGGCTTCCCTCTCTTGGCAGCCAGCAAGCCCAGAGCCCTCCTTGAGTACTGACTTGATAAAGTGCTTTTCATCCTGAGTTTCTGGTGTATTTTTTTACTCCATCACCACTGCCTATCAAATGGCATTTGGTCATTAAATGCCTTTTAATGATTCCATTGTGACCACAGCTAATTGTTAAGATGACTCAAATCCTCTTTGGAAATAGCTGATTATAAATAATAAACACCATCAGAAAGTGTTTCAGATAAAATGGATGGAAGGACCTATCCAGTGAGTATACTCAGTATGCCAGAGCAAGAAGAGAATATTTAGGTCAATATCTCATTTTTCAAGCGGAAGGAAACACCAAGAAGGCCAAGAGAGGGGATGGGATGCCCAAGGTCACAGCTAGTCAGTGGACTGAGATAGAAGACACCTCACCACAACATGGTGGTCTTTCCCTAACAACCCCCCGACCAGGGCGTGTTCTTATACGTGGAGCTCAGGCCACCTCTACAGATTGGGTCACAGCCACACCTCCTGTGTCCAGCAAGACTAAGAGGATTTTTCCTTTATCCCTTTGATTCTACAGGGTCCAGCAGAAGTAACACCTGCTTGAGTGTGGTTGGTAGGGTCATAATATGGGTTTCATAATTTATAATTTCAATTTGAACACTTCATCTAAAATGTCATATGGTGTGCTTGAGTGCAATATTGTTATGTGACAGAATTACAGGCTTAGGATTTTGTAGTAAAAGCTTCTATAATTAAAAGGGTGTTGTTTGTGCCGGACCCTGTATTTGCTCTTCCTGAGGGCCTTGTTTTAGTTCAGAACAGCATCCATGTTACTTCTGAGGGTTAACATTTAGGGACCAGGAATGGCATCTTCAGACTGCTGGAGCCATGCTGTCTATAGACATGTTGTGACCTCAGCATTTTCCAGGAAAATGCACAGGATGTAATTAAGCATCAAGAAAACATTCTATGGCCCCAGAGCAATGTGCAAAACACACTGTTTGTCCCCAAAGTCCCAAATAGCTGGTGTCAAGCCTCTTTCCTCCCACTCTGCAAACAACACTTTGGTGAAAGCACAGATTTTTCCTGAGAATTTGTTGTCCTGCTAGTTCTCAGCTTGAAGTGACAATTCCTTGCGTGAGGGGCCCAAGGCTGCTGTGAAAATAAGGAAACACAGAGAACACACACCTAATGACAAGGCACAAGGGCTAGTGAACCCTCATCGATGGCTGGCATGTCCCTGTCACATACCCTTCAAGGTTCCCACACCCAGACCCTCACGAGGTCAAGTTCAGACACCTGACCTGGTCCACAAGGCCCTCCTCAGCCTGCCCCGGTCTACCTCTCCAGCTATGGCTCAAGACTCCCTATCTTTCGCTTCCCATTCCAGAGACACTCCGCTGCTTAGAGCTTCCCAAACACACGGAGTCTGTTCTGGCCACCGAACCTCAGCTCATTCAACCTTCCTGGCATTCCTCTAGCTTTCTAACTTCTCCCTTCTCCCCTCCTGGGCCCTGGTGGGGCCACATCCTTTCTTACCCTTGGGGCTTGGCATTTCTCTTCTTGCAGTATCTTATCATTCCAACTGTTATATCTATTTCATTCTAAGACCCTTCAGCTTCCACATTCAAGGACCCCAGAAAGTGCCCAAAGGGTTGACTCATCCTTGCAAGTTGTAAACTCTGGGATTACTTCATGGAACTCTGGTTTGCACTGCTACATCTTTTGTGGTCTAAGGGGGTGCACTCTGTGGGAGAAGCTATGGATGAAATCCTGCTTCAGCCTCTGGGCCCTTTCCCCCACAACCACAATGGCCAAAAGAGCCCCTTTAATTCTGTTTCTTGGGAAACAGTTGATGAGCGTCAGTGTATGCATCTCTCTACTCCACCCTAGGAATTTTGGAGCCTCTTAAAGCCCTGTGGGGTCAGTTGCCCATGGCAAAACTAGGGTGTGGATACGAGGCAGACTCAGAAGACCCAAGGGCTTCTCCAAGTGTTGCAAGGAAGTAAACATAAGTGGGCAGGGCATGACCCAGACGATTCCCTGGACTGAGTCAAATCCAAGAGTTACATTCTGTTCATCTGATCTTCACATAAGTCATCTGAGAAGTATTTACTTAAAAATTCCTTGGCATAACTCTTTGTACAATTATAGAATCACAGGTGCTATGACTTGCACAAGATCTTCAATCCATCCACCTTTTCCAGACAGGGTGACGGGGCCAAGGGGGGAAAACCAAGAGACTTGGGTTTCTTCACCAGGGCCAACCCTCCCATTCCCCAGCCCCACCCCAAGCCGCCTCCCACAGGGCCCGGCCCCCAGGCACGGGCCCTACATTACACACAGGGAAGGAATCTCTGCCCCTGCCCTGCGGTCTGAGAGCAACTGCACCTCTCCCAGCTGGGCTGCTACAGCAGTGCAATCAGCAAGGCCGCCGGACAACAGCAACAGCAAAACACTCCTCTCCAAGGTGACTAAGTAACTATACAGCAGCGTCATGTTGTCGGAAGGTCCTTGTCCCCATTCTTTCTTTATCCTCTGGCCCATATCCTGGAGCAACACACACTGATGGCTTTTAGGAAGCGTCCCTCTGCCATTGCCTAGTGAAACCACTCTGACAAGTAGAATCAACTTTAGGACTAAAGGTCCATCAGGGACAGCAATTTGGGAGCTTTTGTAATTCAACACGAGCTCCAGACTTGCGTCCCTGGTGTGTAGCTGTCTCCCAGCCTTGGGTTCTTGAGCATCACCACACCTTCCCGGGCACCCAGAAATTTTATTTGACTA
This sequence comes from Tonatia bakeri, assembly GCA_004024845.1. NCBI lineage: Eukaryota > Metazoa > Chordata > Mammalia > Chiroptera > Phyllostomidae > Tonatia > Tonatia bakeri. The sequence goes on from PVIA01000037.1 coordinate 393,191, forward strand.
TATCTTTGGTAGAGGAGTTTTACGTTCATGACAAGATTAAGAGGAAAGTGAAAAGATCTGCCCCACACATGCACAGACCCCCACATCAGCAATGGCCCCACAGGAGTGACACGAGGATGAGCCCACACTGACACACTGTTATCACTAAGCCCGTGGTCCACGCTGGGGTTCACACCTGGTGCGAAATGTTCTACGGGTTTAGGTAAATGTATAATGATGCACCTCCATTGTTCTGGTATCATTCAAACTATTTCCACGGCCCTAAAAGTCCTGTGTTCTGCCCATTCATCCTTCCCCTCCAATCCCCACCACCACTGGTTTTTTGATTGCCTCCACAGTTTTGCCTTTTCCAGAAAGTTATACAGTTGGAGAGATACGGAATGTATACCTTTTCAAATTGGCTTCTTAGTAAAAGTTAAATTTCCTCCATTTCTTGTCATGGCTTCATGGCTTATTTATTTTAGGGCTGTATAATATTCCATTTTCTGGATGTGCCAGTTTATTTATTCCACTCACCTACAGAAGGACATGTTGGTTGCTTCCAAGTTTTGGCAATGACAAATGAAGCTGCTACAAACATCCTCGTGCCGGTTTTTATGTAGACTGTAGACATAAGTTTTCAACTCTTTGGAGTAAATACTAAGACATGAGATTTCTGGACCATCAGAGTATGTTTAGTTTTATTAAAAACCTGCCAAACTGTCTTTAACTTTTTACATTCCCACTAGAAATTACTGCGAGTTTCTGTTGCTCCACATCCTTGCCAGAATTTGGTGTTGTTAATGTTTTGGATTTTGGCCATGCTAATAAATGCATAGTGATATCTCATTATTGTTCCGATTTGCATTTCCCTGATGATATATGATGTGGAGCATCTTTTCATATGCTTATGTGCCATCTGCACATCTTGGGGAACTCTCTCTGGCCCATTTTTAATCAGGTTGTTTATTTCCTTATTGTTGAGTGTTAAGAGTTCTTTGTATATTTTGGATAACAGTCCTTTATCATGTGTCTTTTGCAATCCAGAACTTTTGACTTTGTAATTCAAAAACAACAGAAACATGTAAGACCTTTGGTACAGACCAGAGCTTTACAACTCGAATTTGTTATCCCCAAAGGAAGGGACCTGAATCAAGAGGAACCCCAGACAGGATGCTCACACAGGGGTTTGATGAGTGATTTGTCCTTATGGAGAAGAGGCAGCCCATTCTTAGGAGACACCCTGAGACCTTACAAGTCAGACCTGTGCTGTATCCAGATGCCAACAGAGTATGCGCTGTGTTCCAGGCACTAAATCTGACAGTGTGTGACCACAAGTAGCTGTGGGCACAGCCATGCTTGGTAGGAGCAGCTGTTATGTTTAACATCACTGAGTCCCTGGGCTTTGTGTGAAATATCTCATTTTATCTTCAAAATATTCTTATGAGGTGACACGACTGTGGCAGGCAGAATAATGGTCTCCCCAGAGGTGTGTACAAGTTAAACTCTGTTACCTACCCAGCAAAAAGGACTTTTCGGATGTGATTCAGTGAGAGATCTGGAGATGGAGAGATTACTCTGGATGATGTCCAGTGTGATCACAGGGGTCCTCGTCTAAGAGGGAGGCAGTGGGTCAAAGGAGGAGAGACAGAAGAGAGGTGAGGATGGAGGCAGAGGTCAGAGTGACGGGACTGTCGGCTTGAAGATGAAAGGGGACGCAAGCAGAGGAGCATGGGCAGCCTCTAGAAGCTGGAGAAGGTCTGGAAACAGACCCTCCCCTAGAGCCTCCAGAGGGAGTGTGGTCCCAGCACCTTGTGAGACCCAGTTCAGAAATGTGCGATAATAATTGTGTTGTTTTAAGCCCCCAACTCTGTGGTCAGTGTTACAGAAACAAGGTGACACTAATGCACCTATCATTATTCCCATTTTACTGATTAAAAAAAAACTAAGATGAAGAGAACAGAAATAATTGCTCTAAATTGTACAGTATTAGCAAGTGGCAGATGCAGGACTTGAACCCAGGTAGTTTGATTCCAGAACCAAGATTCTTGGCTCCTAAACTGTACTGCCAGTTGCTAAGTGAATCCATGAATCGATAAGTAAACAAATAGTGGAGATTCATCCTTGAGGTTGTGGGGTTTAGAATTAACCTAAAAGATGGTATAGTAGCAAGAGAGATAACACAAGGAGGTATCTAACACAGGTAAAAGTAATGTAATAATTTCCTTTGTAGAATAGTTGCTAGGATGTAAAACGATCAAGGTGTGCTGGTGGGAGTGCAAAATGTGGAAGATGTTTGCTTGTTCCTCAAAAAGCTAAACACAGAACGACCACATGACTCAGCAATTCCACTTCTAAGTAAACGCCCATAAGAAATGGGGGGGAAAGTGCTGAAACAATTACCTATACAGAGTGAAAGCAGCACTATTAATAACGGTAAACAGTGGAAATCACCCAAATTCCATCAACAGATTCATGGATAAGTAAATTGTGATATATACAATAAACCCTCACTTAACATCCTTGCTAGGTTCTGAGACTTTAAGCAAAACGTCTAACAAAACCAATTTTACCATGAGTGAACTGATACAAGCAAGAGCTAAGTTCCTACAGCTTTTCATCAACATCATAATGAAATGATACTATTTGAGGACTTCCTGTACCTGTGATGGAATATTACTCAACCACAAAAAGGAATACATTACTCCTACATGAGATAACATGGACAAGCCTAGAAAACATGTTCACTGAAAGAAGCTAAGCACAAAATGTCCTGTACTGTATGACTATTTATGCCAAATATGGCTGTGTATAAATCTAGAGTGGCGGGAATCAGATTCGTGGCCACCAGGCTTGGGTGGGGGAAGGGAGACAGCGGAGAAAAGCTTCTTAGTGGTGCAGGGCTTCACTGGGTGCGAGGAACATGTCTCGGAGCTAAACAGAGGGGGTCATTGCAAACACTGTGAATGCACTGACTGCCACTAAATTTGTCACTTTATTCTTTTGTTATTATTATTGTTGGTATAATTATTTATTTTTCTTTCTTTAGTTGTTGTTCTATTAAAGTTGTCCCAATTTCCCCCCTCATTGCTCTCCCCTGCCTCACCCACCCCCACCATCCACTCCCTCAGTCACTCCCCACCCTGTTGTTCATGTGGTCCATGGGTCGTCTATACTTGTTCTTTAACTAGTCCCCTCCCCTTCTTTCCTCCCGTATCCCCTTCCCGCCTCCCCTCTGGTCCCTGTCAGTCTGTTCCTTGTTTCCATGCCTCTGTTTCTTCTGTTTTGTTCCTTTGTTGCTTTGTTCATTAGGTTCCACTTATAGGTGAGATCATATGGTATTCATCTTTCGCTGCCTGGCTTATTTCACTTAATATATTTTTCACTTTAAAATGGCTGATTTCACATTATGTAAATTTTGCCTGAATGAGAATACATAAAATAAAGGACAACTGCAAAAAAAAATTATCAAGGAAGTCTTTCTAGAAGATGTAGAACTTAATTGGGGCCTTGAATGATAGCTGGAATCAAGCATGCTAAGAGAAGATGCAATAGTGAGGGGGGGAAAAAGACAGAGAGAGGAAAAAAAAGACAGAGAGAATAATTCCCCTTTAATTCCACACAATAGGCATGTCTTCGGTCCTGCAGGTTTCTGCACATTCTGCCCCAGGCTCCCCTTGCTTAACCCCCTCTGAAGACTCCACCCAGCACTCCGAGTTTCTGCGGGAATCGCCAAGGGCACTCCACATATTTGCAGATGCTTTTATATAAATTGTGTGGAAAAGTACGATCAGTGAAGAGCAATGTGCTAATATCAGAAAAACTAGGGCAAGTTCCAAATGACTCAGAAAGTCACACAGCACCCCAAATCAGTGCTGGGCTTGTGGTCAGGGGATCTGGATGCCCGTGTGCCATGGGGTCTGTCCCCGGTTTCTGGAGGCACCTAGTGCTCTGTCATGCAGCCCACATGCCCAGGATTCCTGTCAAGGGCAAGGTCAGGGGTCCCAGCAAAACTGCAGGGGTCTACAGGGGGCTATCCTCTATGAGAACGTGAAAAAGCCCAGGTTCTCTCAGTCATCCACCACACGGCCTCCAGGGTGAGAAAACACTACTGGTCTCTTGGAAGGCAGAAGCTGGGACCTGGTAGTGGGCTGGACTCGCCCTTCTTTAGGAAGAAGAAGCAGTTAAACAGTCCAAGGGTGGTGAGGTTCACTTCACTGCCTGCCCTTCTAGAGAGGGATTTGGGGAGCTGTTTTGAGGAATTCTAGGAACAACCCATGTCTAAACCCAGCGTTGTGACTCCAAGTTACTTCTGCGGCAGCTTCAATCACACCAGGTCCTTCGCCCACCTCCCACCACCCCCAGCCATCAGTCACAGTGGGATGAGAGGCTGGGTGGGGAGTAGTAATGAGATGCATTCTGTTCTGTTTACAAATTGCTTTTAGCCCCATGGAGAGAGGTGCTTCTAAATGGGAAGTGTTATTGCCACATAAGGAAGAGTGTTTGTGACTGAGAGCTTTGCCTGAAACCTACCCAGGCTCAAGGTAGGGCCACCGCCCCTGCCAGAGTCCCTTGCTCCTTATGCAGAAACAAGGATACTGACCATACATCCAATTTCTTGTCCAGGAGAATACCCTGAGATCTCTCTGGACTCCTTCAGCCCTCCCTACTCACAAGCTCACAGGGTCTGGTATGTCACAGATGGTCTCACTACATTTTTGCAGGTATGCCTTTTATCTGTTACCAGAGTGTCAATCCATCCATGGCTGACTAGTGTTGTGCCTTTATATTCTTGTTCCTGTGTCACCAGTACCACAGGTCTTTATGACCCCAAGATGTATGCAGACATGCGTTAAAACTGTTAGCATCTATTGCGTGCCTGTTGTGTGCTAAGTACAGTGCTCTGTGCCTTATGCTCACTTTCTCCAAACATTTTAACTACCCCGCAGAGCAAGTGTTCTACTTCAGGGGACAGTGAAGGACAAGCCATCTGCACATCAGGCCCATGCTCTCATAAAGCCACCTCAACCCGTTCTCACACCTACCGTCCTACCACTCCACCGAAACTGCATTTTCTGGTGTTGTCTGCAACCTCCATGTTCCCAGATCTGATGGCTACTCTGGAGCTCAGCTTCCTGGACCTGAGCAGCATCAGACCAAGTTGGCCACACCTGTACCTCAAAGCATTCCCCTCCTGGCTTCCTGAGCGTCACACCTCTGATTTCCTCATCTCTCCTGCTTCCTCTGGCTCCTCTGTCCCAAGCTTTACAGGGATTAAGGGAAGAAGTTCTGGGGCCAGATTGCTGGGTTCACCCCCTGAGCTCCTCCACCTCCTAACTACGATCTTGAGTGAAATATTGAATCTCTTGTGCCTCAGTTTACTGCACAGGGTTGATGTGATAAAATAAAAGCATAAATGCACGCAGCACATTCAGAACAATGCCTAGCACATAGTAAGACCTCAACAAATGCTAGCTCTTTGTATTGGCACTCTGACACTCCATTATTACACCATCTTTAAATTTTGAAGTTCCACAGAGCCCTTCCAGATCCTTTCTTTGTCTTACTCTAGCCGAGGGCAGCCTCATTCATCTCCATGATTTTCAATGTCATCTATATGTTGGCATCTTCAAATTCCTATCTCTGACCCAGATCTCATTTAAGTTCCAGAATCATTTATCCAATCGCCTCCTTGACACATCCATTTGGATGTCTCACCGGCATCTCAATTGACACGTCTGAAAGTGAAAACTCCCCTTCCACTCGCCCCTCCTCAGTCTTCATCAGAGACAGTGGCACCCTCATCCCTTCGTGACTGAAATAAGGAACCATGGAATCATCCTTACCCTTCCCTTTCCTCCACATCCCACATTGAGTCCATTGCCACAGGCTTCCAGTTTCACCTCCAAGATGTATCCTCATTCCCTTTCCTGCATTGCAAGTCCTATCACCCAATCCCAAGTTGCAGGTCTCCCTGTTTTATCTCAACCAACCTTACATTCCTCTTCTTACAGGTAACAATGAAGAGGCTAGTGGTAGTGGTGGTGTCCTTTTAATGCTGTTTTGATGTAAATCAAATCATGAAGTTAATCTCTGCTTAAAGCCCTCCAGTTGCTTCTGTTGTCCATAAGAGAAAATGAAATTCCTCAAAGTGGCCCTCAGGGCTCCTCAGTATCTGGGCCCTTGGACCTCTCCAGCCTCATTTCACCAGTCTCCTCCTAGCTGACTCTACTCCCGCTGGCCTGGGGCTGCCTCCTTGCCCTTCCTGTCTCAGGGCTGCAGCAGGCTGCTCCTCTACAGTCTGCCACCTTGACCTTTTGAAGGTCTGGTGAAGTCTACGGAGACTTGCTTGGGATGTTTTGTTTTGTTTTTATTTATTTATTTTTAGAGAGAGAAAGGGAGGGAGAAATAGAGGGAGAGAAACATTAATGTGTGGTTGCCTCTTAGGGACCTGGCCTGTAATCCAAGCATGTGCCCTGACTAGGAATTGAACCTGCAACACTTTGGTTTGCAGGCCCATGCTCAACCCACAGATTTCAACTAGCCAGGGTTGGGATGTTTTTTAATGTATAAAATGAATGCATAGGATTACAAAGGGAACCAATTATATCAAAATACACATTATCAAAATATCATTTTAAAATACAATTGTGACTTACCACTGCATTGAGGAACTTTGACAGTGGGGGAAGCTCTGTGAATGGGGGTAGGCAGGAGGTACATGGGAAGTCTCTGTAGCTTCTGCTCAACTTTGTTATGGACATAAAACTTCTCTTTAAAAGTGTATTTAAATATATACTTGTGTTACAATGATAATACGTGTGCTTTCTTATCAGACAGGATTCAGCAAGGGGACTAGTAACTACCATAATTTCAACATGATATGGAAGCAGCTACAATATCCACTGGAGACAAAGACTTGAAATAAGGTTACTTTCTCCTCCAGTTAAGAGCCTCATTGTCAAATTCAAACTCTCTTACTCATTCTTCCACTGAATAACTCTTACCTGTCATCTCCAGAACACCCTCCCCTCAAACCCCCAAACTGAGGACCCCTGATTTTCACATCTCAAATTTTATTTTAAATTACAATTACATATGTGTTTGTTTGTGGGCTTAGTATCTGTGTCACTAGATTAAAAGCTCCAGGAGGAAAAGGGGAAGGGTTTATAGGGATAAGTATAAAAGACACAAGGACAAAAACTAGGGGTGGGATGAAAATGGGAGGGAGGTGGGGAAGGCTGGGGGGTGGGCTGGGATGGGAATAAAAGACAGAAAACTGTACTTGAACAACAATTTTTTTTTCTCCACTGTGCAGCCTGCTTCAGTGCCTGCAGCCAACGGGCAGAGGCTGGGCAATGGTTCCAGGCCAGGGTGCTCTGGCACAGGGCACTATGAGAGACCCAGGGGGATGGGCCTGCCATAAATCCAAGCCCATGCGCTGTGAACAACAATTTTTCTAAGAAAGCTCCAGGAGGGCTACAATGATGCCTATTCAGTTGGAGTGACTGAGACACGGAAGGGCACAATTCAATGAATGAGTGAAGACTGGCCCGCAACTGGTAGACAATGGAGCAATGGCTATCACAAGCCCATCTAATTCCAGAAGTTTTGTTCATACCCTGTGCCACACTGAAGGAAACATGTTAAGAGATGATTTCTACTTTACATACATGTACCTTCTTTAACCATCTTCTACTGATCTCTCTGCCCAACAGAAAAGTTATCTAAGTAATTTTATAAAGCTGGCCTTCAGAGAAGTCACGTTTACCAAAAATGTTTTCATTTCCAATGGTAGCTTTTGCTGAGAAAAAAAAAAAAGTAAAACACTGGGTTCACATTTTCAAGAAAATGTGAAAATTTATGTGTTTCACCATTTTTGGTGAAAATTTAAGTGTTTTCAGATCCATTCAGGAACTAAGAAACAGAAGAACAATGGGACGATGATGATGATGATGATGAACATTCACTGAGTGCTCAGCAAACCTCTTATACGTTAGCTCACTTAATCTTTACTGTGTCCTACTGGGTTTAGGAAAGTGAGGCATAAAGAGGTGACAAATCCAAGAATAAAGCTACCCTCCTCCATCATCACATACACTTATTTATTTATTTATTTATTTATTTATTTATTTTTAGAGAGGAGAAAGGAGGGAGAAAGTGAGGGGGAGAAACATCAATATGTGGTTGCCCCTCATGCAACCCTTACTAGGAACCAGGCCCTCAACCCAGGCATGTGCCCTCACTGGGAATGGAACTGGCGACCATCTGGTTCACAGACCGGTGGTCAATGCATGGAGCTACACCAGCTGGGGCACACATATACCTATTTAAAATTTTTCTCCACTCACCCCCAAAGCCTGGGGTTTTCTAACAGAGATTCTTAATACAAATTGGTTCTCAAAGGGATTTGTGTTCACCTCAATCCATACACTGTCTAGGATTCATCTTCATTGAATCAGTTGGTTTTCCACCTTTGGAATCAAAAAGCAATAATAACAAGTTCAAAGTTCAAGACTGAAAACACTGCCTGAAGGACAAGGGTCACCACAACTGAGAGCCCAGAGCAACAGACACACAACAGAGAAGTAGAGGGATGTGCGGGGGGAAAAGATGCATAGATCAGAACTTGCACCCCTAATACACCACTCTGGCATAAGGACTGTTTTGAGCTGAAACCAACTGAGAAAAAGCAGGCACAAGATGAGCTCTCTGCAGTTCCCACTTGTCTGGAAGGAGACCGTAAATTCCCCTTGTGAAGGGGCCCTCCCCCCCCCACTTCCCATATGGGGAAGAAAATGTCAACCTTATCACAGAGACGAGACGGCACTGAGAATCTACACGAACAAACACCACTAACTAGTCCTTCTCTAACAATAGTTTCCCCATACACTTGCCTTCCTACAATTTGTCGCCCCTAGAATCTCAAAGTCCATTTCTTTTTGTCTTGTCACTTCTTTTTAAATTTATCCTTTTTTTTTTTCGGGTGGTATGAAAGCCTTCAAGCCTAGCTGTTTCTTTGGGGGTTTTCTCTTCTTTCAAAGAAGCCCTCCTGTGCCACATAAAACTTTTAACATCAAATAAATGTGTATGTCTTTTCTCCTGCTAATCTGCTTGTTGTCAGTTTTGTTGTTTTCCTACAGACCCAGCTAGGAATATAAGAGGATAATTGAAGAAAAATGTCCTCCCATACAGGTGACAAACAAGGGTACCAGATTCTAGCTCAGAAGAACCATACCTTAAAAACATTCTCTGGCTGGGCAAGGTTTAAGGCTGGGTTACACTTAGAGTCTGATTCTACAGTAGCAAGATTCAGTTATAGTGAATGTCTAGGTCAAAGTGAGGTATGGGTTAGGACTGGGCTACAGCTTAGGGTGAGAACCTGGTTTTGAGTGAAGCTTGGTGTCCAGGTTTTGGTTGGGGCTGGGCTTCTACCTAGACCACAGGTGGCAAAGACAAGGCCTGAGGGCCAAATCCAACCTGCCACCTTGTTTCTACCTGGCGGCAATGCCAAGCTCCTTGCCCCTAGTTAAGGAGTAGTTACATTTATACAGTCCTAAAATTACATTCAGCCCTTTGAAGACAACCACAGGGCTCATGTAGCCCCTGGTGAAAATGAGTTTGACACCCCTGACCTAGACCTTAGTGTTAGGTTAGTTGTTAGAAGCTGTAGGGATCTGGTTTGGTTAAAACACTAAGAGATTAGAGTTATCATCAGAGTCCAAGTGAGCATCAGGAAAATAGTTTGGAGGTTCAATTAAAAGTACCATTTAGATTTGAATTTAGATCTCAGAGAATATTATTCCTTGGGTTACTGACAAAACCTGGGGTATTTGTGGTGCACTTGTGTTTGGGGCAGTGATGAGAGATGGGTTTGTGTATGCTGGAAAGGTGTAGGTGAGTCTGAGGTTGCATCTGGTATAGATGATTCCACTAACTAGAAGGCATCTGGTGGACACACTACTGCCCAAACAGCTTCACCCCTGGGTCCCTGGTGCTGCTTGTAGCCATGTACAATGGGCCATCCAGGCGTCTGACCTTTCCCCATCTGGGAGTCCCTACTGAGCTAGCCCTTCCACCCTGGATAGCAACCCTGTGTCCCTCAGAGAAAGGGAGGGGATGCCCAAATCCTGTCTAACCTAGCCTATCAGGCTTTAATCATAGAGAAAGGATTGCTGTTTCATTGATAAAAGCATGAAATCACTCTAATGACTTCAAACCCAGGACAGGGAATAGGTCTGGGTCTGGATGGAATCGGTCTATGAGTCTGCTTCTCTGTGCCCACAATACCACCTCCCCTACACTGCAGCCCCAGCCCCAAACAGCCCTGATTGACCCTCATTCAAGGCCCTCTTCCCAACCAGCTAGACTTAGAGATGAAAATCTGAGCCTCTAGGGAATTTTCAGGATAGGAAGTGGTGAGCACTGAGTCCCAGCGCAGAGAAGCAAAGTGCAGTTTAGAGTAGTGGGAAAGGCTCAGGATACCACCCAACTCCACAGTTCTCTCCACTCCAATGGTGCTGGTGGGCATCATCCAGACAAGACATCAGAACCTCGTAATCAGAATCAAACTGCAGAGTTTGATTGTGGTAACTTAGCTGTTGGGAAATCCTAGGGATTCATTTCAGTCATCAGTGTAGGAACAATAGGAAAAATGGCCCCAAAGTAAGAAAGGACAGTGCAGCTCAGCTCCCCAGTACATCGGGCCACAGGGACTGGCCTCTTTCAGGAGACCTCGAGTTTGCAGAGGATCTGCTCCACCTCCTTCCTGGAATGGCAGGATCTGATGTGTGCAGCAAGTACCCACATTTTCCCCCCATAAATCTTCCCTGGGAACCCTTTGAAAAACAATCATGAAAAAATCATCTATTTCCATTGGAAAAACATATGTGGAGTTTTGTTCCTCACCAAAGCTACTCTGAGGTAAGAGAAAGGACACAGGGACCTGAGTCATAACCTAGAAAATGCCCCTCCCAGTGCCACATCAAGAGACTGGCTTCTTGGGAACTGGCCCTGGCATGTGTGACCTGGGGCCGGCTGTGTGACTCCACCTTCCAGGGTTACTGCAGCCAGAGCTCAGACAAGCACCTCTGTTCCCTTCAGATCTCACGTGTGAGATTCTAGAAGAGCAACAATCAGCGTGCTGACAAATCTGAATATCCAGTTTCCCAGGCCCTGCAGGGCTGGCTCTGGGGCGGGGGGTATGCTTCTAGTTTAATTGACCTCCCAGTAACAAAGTGCTCCCACCACAGAGCCTGCATGTGTCCTTTCCTCATTTGGGGCCATTTCTCCTTGTTGTTCCTACACTGATGACTGAAATTAATCCCTGGCATTTCCCAACAGCTAAATCATTATAATCAAACTCTGCAGCTGCCAGATCTGCTGAGTCAAACCCCCTATGTATTCATATGATATTTGCTGGTGATTACAGAATAGAGGTAATTATAGTCATGACTCCATTACTTTCGTAATTCCAGAGATCCCAAAATCACTAGAGGGAGAGAGAGAAAGGAAAGAAGGATGGAGGAAAGAAGGAAGGAAGGAAGGAAGGAAGGAAGGAAGGAAGGAAGGAAGGAAGGAAGGAAGGAAGGAAGGAATCCTCAGGACTGAGAGAATAAGTTTCTTCAGTAACTACCCTAATCTACCTCTTATCCTGTTTGCCCCCTTATACCATACATTCTTCAAAATTTTCATTGAACAAGAGCAGCTCCCATATCTGGAGAAACCCAAAACACTAATTAAAATAACATATACTCACCTATGCTCATTGAAGTATCATTTACAATAACCAAGATATGGAAGCAACCCAACTGCCCATCAACAGACAAGTGGATAAAGAAGTTGTGGTACATAGAGACAGTGGAATGTTACTCAGCCATAAAAAAGAATGAAATCTGACCCTTTGCAACAGCATGGGTGGACTTAGAGGGTGTTGCACTGAGTGAAATAAGTCCAAGTGAGAAAGAATATGATTTCACTTATATGTGGAATCTAATAAACAAACAAACAAATGAAACAGAAACAGACTTACAGATGCAGAGAACAGACTGATGGTTGCCAGATGGGAAGGGGTTGGGAGCTAGATGAAAAACATGGTGGGAGCAGGTACAGATTGGTAGTCACGAAATAATGATGGGGATGTAAAAAGCAGCACAGGGATATAGTCAATAATATTGTAATAACTGTATGGTGCCAGGTGGATGCTAGAATTATTGGTAGAATCACTTGTAAGTTACATAAATATCTAACCACTATGCTGTACACCTGAAACTAATATAAAATAATATTGAATATTAACTATAATTGATAAATAATTTTTTTAAATAGCAGCTCCTGAGCTTCTCAATGCAAGTAAAAACCAGGGAGACAAAATACAGGCTAAAACAATGCTTGGTTAGACAATGCTTTGGTTTGTCTAAACTAATGTACATTAGTTATAGTAATACTAACTATTGTACTAGTTAAGCCCTAAATGCCCATGGGTTTTCAGCAGCTTAACACAATGAGAATTTATTTCCTACCCATGTCACATTCCAATTCAGGTTCTCTCATCAGATACTGTCATGTGATCACTCAGAGACCCAGGCTCCTTCTGTCTTGTAGCTCTGCCCACTCTAAATCTCAAACACTTCTCCAGCCAGCTAGCAGTGGGAAAAGACCGTTTAAAGGCCAGGACTCAGACAAGACACACATTAATTCTGCTCACATTCTTGTTGGCAACAGCTTGTCACAGGACACTACCCTCAGGGGACAGCCACTCCCCAAAACAGTTCTATGCTCTGTTGGGAAAACCACACCCTTGGTGATTAGCTGACCCTTTCTGACAATGATGTGATACTAGCAGGCCATGGGTGAGCATCCGAGGTACCTGTGAAATGATGGACCACTTCATGCTAAGTGCCATGCAATGCAAATTAAAAGGATGAAACAAATATCTGAAAAAGATGACAAAGAAAACTCACTATCTCCTTCTGTTAATGTAGCATCCAAAAAAGATCCCCTCACAATCCTGTCCAGGTGTCAGCCTGCAGCCAACCCTCAGCTGGGCGTTTAGTCCTGCTCCCATCTCCCGCCCTCTTTGGTACCCCAGACAGTCAGACAGGGCTGCCCCTCAAACACCTCCCGTGATACATCCTTGTGAGGGATCACCCACTCCCCACACTTGGTGCCTTTTTTAAAAAAAGACTTTATTTATTTATACTTTGAGAGAGGAGAAGACAGGGGGAAAGAGAGGGAGAGAAACACTGATGTGTGAGAGGAACATCAGTAAGTTGCCTCTCACGTGACCCCAACTGGGGGCCTGGCCTGCAGCCCAGGCGTGGGTTCTGGCTGGAATTGAACCCGCAAACTTTTGGTTTGCAGGACAATGTCCAGCCCACTGAGCCACACCAGTCAGGACCCTTGATGCCTTGCCTGTCCTTCTCTGTAGCCTGTGTGGGTCCAGCGGTGGTGAGTAACACCCGCAAGTATTCCCACTGCTGGTCAAAGGGGTGGGCCAAGCAACCACTGAGCCTAATAACACTGGAGAAGGAGGCAGACTGTGACAACAAAACTTGGGAGTCAGAACTCAGGCAAGTTCCTCAGGTGGCACCTCAAGAGCTGTTCCTGGAGACACTTAAGTTTGGTGGCAGCCAAGGAGGCCCTGTAGCAGAGACACTGGAGAGCACAGCAAGGCAACTGGGCCTCCAGGTCCTAGGGAGTCACAGGAAGGGCCCTGCAGCTCTAGTAGTCTAGGAGGGGTCCCGCAGGACTGAGCTGTTGGTGGTAGCGTCAGTGAACCTGCCTGCAAGCAGCTTAGAAGGGGGCGGGGTTGGGGGTGCTGAAATGGAGTGAGAACTGACTCTGAGGCCACACAAGAGAAGCTCTCAAAGGGTCCACATGAGGCATCTCAGTCAAAACAGCTTGAAAGTCCTCAGCCCACCAGACAGGTGGCCCCCGTCCTATGCAAGCACGAGAAACTCTCGCGGCAATTCCTGCTCATTGTCAAAAGTCCAACCTAACGGCCACCCTCTATGTCCCATTCTGAATTTTCCACTTCCGCAGTTTTCTTCTTGTTTGTTCCAGAAAGGGGATAGGATTGCATTTTCCTGAGCTCCTTACACTTGAAAACCTCTATAACAAAATGCAGTTTTTCTCCCAAATGGCTTCTAGAGCTTGTCAGAGCAGCCCATGGTGAGGGCTTCCCATGTGACAGCACCACCCTGAGTTCTGAGAACTGAGGGTGATCTCCTGTGCCAGGCCTGGTCCCATCACAGGAGCATGAGCCAGCAGGGTGCACTCTGGGGCAGAACAGGAATCTTCCCATTAATAAGTCACCTTCCAAGGTGGGATCTGATCTGGTCAGCTTTCTCACCTGGGAAACTTTTGTGAGATCCAAAGTGCCAGGGGAAAACTTTTTGTGTAGCCTCACAATTCCTCTTTTTTTTTAAAGTTCCTCTGCAATTAAAGGGGAATGAACCTCCCTCCTCTGGAGCCTGTGCCTGCTTCTGCAGTTAATTGATGTCCCTCTATCCTACAACCTCTGCCATCTGGACCACAGCTGAGAAAGGGAAGGCCTTAAAAAAGGCAGCTGAGACCCAGGTTTCAGGCACCAGCACCCATGCTGAAAAATGGAAGCCTCCTGGCCCTCCTGTTGCATCTATTGCCATAGCTCAGTGAGTTCAGTCAGCCCACAGCACAGAAGGGCAGCTCATTGGAAGGGGACAGGAATGACCACAACAGGCAGGGAGGGACATTGGCCCCAGTGAGAAGTGAGAAAGCAGGTGATAAAAGCTATGAAAGCCTAGTAGGCTGAGCAATCACTGCCCGAGCAAACAACCCAAGGCTTTGCAAGAGCTGGAGGATCTTAAAGGAGGAGTCCCACCTGAATGGACAGAGGAGAGTGATCCAGTCTGGTAAAAATAAGGCAGGAGCCAGCATTTGCATTTGGAGGAAAGGCAAGGATGGAGGTAAGGGTGGGAGAACGTGCCTTGAAGGTAATGCCCGGATGGCAGGCAGGCCAAGCTGGCCCTGGGTGATCCAAACAGGAAGTGACCTGACCAAGTGATGTGTGTGGAGTCTGAGTGTGGAACCTGTGCACGTGAATTGGGGTAGCAATGGAGGAGGACACGAGCCTTGAAGTGACCAAGGAGCATCCCAGGTTCTGAGTAGGAATATCCTTGAGGCAAAACACCAGGCTGGACAGAGGAGCCCATGGCTGTCAACACATCACCAGACCACATGGAATGGCAGAGCCGGAGGGACCTGAGACATCTTCACATTCCACTCCCTGAGTTTTACTGCTGACTCTGAGACCCAGATGGGAGTGGATGGCAGTGATGGTAACAGGCCCACCCTCTGACAACAGGCCAGTGGGACACCCATGGCTGCCTCTTGGACCCCTGCCTCCCAGCCCAGAAATATCCCTGTGCCCTGGGCTATCTCTTGCTCTCCCCTTGCCCCATCCTGTGGGGTTTCCAGCCCTTGCCCTGGGTTGGGGTCAGCAGGATCTCCTGTTACCCTGAGCTCACCTGGAGAGTTGGCCTCAAACATCCAGCCTTGATGGAAGCAGGCAGCAGGGCGCCTGCACGGCTGGCGAGTCAGGAAGGTTCACTCATCCTGCTTTCAGAGCACTTTGCGATGCAGAGATGAAAGACGTCTGAGAAGAGCAAAGTACAGCCATTACAGTCTCCATCTTCCTAATTGAGGAAAATGAGGTTATTTCCAAATCCTCTGTGATGCAATGGAAAGTGTGCTCAATAGGCCTGCACTTATGGCTTCTTTCCGACAGCTCCTCAGGGCTGAGACAGCAGAGCGTGGTGCGGAGAGCACCCAGCTCCCCTGCCCCTGGTTAGGGCCGCCACTTGGACGTGCCTTAGCTGCCCAGACTCACTCCTGGTGCCTCAGCCCTGAGAGAGACCGCCTCGTCAAGACATCAAAGCTGGGCACCTTCGTGCGGCATGAAGTCCTCCTCCTCTGCACTGAGTAATTGGAACAAAACGACCCAGGTAGTCCTGCTGTAACATCAAAGCTGCGTATAATAACCTCACAGATGAATTCAAGAGTGAATACATTCACAGCCACTGCTCAAGTTTGAAGTATGCCAGGATTTTTTTTTTCAGCTTCACAACTGAGCAAGAAAAAAAAGAAAAATCACCAGCCATAGCTTTCTTTGTTAACCAAATGCCTCCCCTTCCAGGCCACGGTGAAAGGTGTGGGCTCACAGACTTTGAGTAATAAGAAGTCTGTCTCAGGAACAATGAAGAGGATGGGACAAGCAAGAACAGGACTGGGGTCAGGGGAACGATCCCTGAGGGTAAAACGCCATAATTAACATATCTGCACACCAATGAACCCTGGGGCCACGTGCGAGGTGCACATAGAGAATGAATGAGGCACAGAAGGGTCCTGACCACTGAACCACTGAACAAAATGTCTGCAATGATTCAACAATCAAGGTCATGGTGAAGGGGCTGGTTAACCTCCATCACCTGCAAGGAATGACTCCCTTTACTTAGTCTGGAAGACTACACATGAGTATATATTTATAAATAATAGAGCTACCAAAGACAGAAATCCAACAAACTGGTTAACAGGCTAATATATAAAAACCAAACGACTTCACTGCTGAGCAGCTGAAGTCCTGGGACTTTCCAGAAACAAGCAACAGAACCCCATTCTGGGAGGAATCTCAGAGGTGACAGTCAACGTGACCCAAGCACACAACTGACACACACCATGGCTAAGAAGTACCTATAAAATAGCACCCGTGACATAACAGAAAATATGTACTGGTCTCTGACCCCATTCCTGGCACAGAGCCCCTGAAACCATTGTAATTCTCTGGGTGACCGGAGTGTCTTTTGTTCTCATGAGGCGACTCTGGGTGGGCTCCTGGATGAATCCTGGAGGAGGGTTGGTCACCAGAAAGACTGGCCATGGTTAGAAACTCACAATTTTCAGCCCATCCTCCATTCACTTGAGAAGGGAGAAGGGATGAAAACGGAGTGAATGATGAATCATGCCTATGTGATGAAGCCTCCAAAAGTGCAGGGTTCGAAGACCTTGGGTCATGAAGACATGCAGATTCGGACCTGAAGAAGCCATGGAAGCTCTGTGCCCTCCCCACGTGCCTTGCCCTATGCATCTCTCCCATCTGGCTGTTCCGAGCTATATCCTTTTATAATAAATTGATGGTCTAATAAGTAAAGTGTTTCTCTGACTTCTGTGAGCTGCTCCAGAAAACTAATTAAACCCAGGGAGGGGTCAAGGGCACTCCAGTTCACAGCCTATCAGTCAGAAGCACAGGTGACAACCCAGTCTTGCAAGTGGTGTCTGAACTGGGGGTGGGGGTCAGCCTTGTAGGACGGAGCCCTGAACTGTGAGACCTAACGCTTTCTCCAGCTAGACAGTGTCACCCAGCTGGTGTCAGAGATTTGCTTGGTATGGGGGAAAAAAAACACATTGGAATTGGTTGGAATCAGATCTTAGCACCATTTGGAACACAACAGAAGGCAAAGCTTCAGAAAATCTCCTGTCTTGGAGCTACACCACATAGCACCTGCTGCTCTCCACCCTGCCTACTCCCTCTGCTCAGCCACACCTCCCCTTCCCTCATGGTCTGTCCTCCTCCCCTGGGTCTCCTGTTCCTTTTAGGTCTTAACTCCCGGCCCCCCATTCTTAGATGTGGCCTGCTGCCAACACATACATTGCTACCCTTTTTTATAACCACCACACTACACTGTAGGATTACATGCCTAGTTAATGCTCCATTAATTCAACCCATTTCAGAGTTGAGGAAACAAGAGGACTAGGACTATAATGGCTCTCTTCAGTGAAAGAACATAGAGGTGGCATGTTGTTGCCATAACAACTGATAGGTGCATCCTCTTCAGAAATTGAGGGGCCTTTAGATACATTATGACCTTCCACCAACTCTGTAAAGCATCACTCAGGGGAGCCCAGACTTGACAGCTAAAAACACAAATATTGAATGACTGGCCCAGCTCTCATACAGTAGGGGGCTGCAACCCAGTGGTTCCTAAAACTCACAGTCTTCCCCATCTACCTCACAGCCCAGTGGCAGCACCCTTGCACCTATTATAGTTCGAATTCTGTCCCCTCTCCAAATGACGTTGAAATTCTAGCTTCCAGTCCCTGTAAACATGACCTAATTAGAAACTATGGTCTTTGACCAACTTAAGATGAAGTCTTTAGGATAGGCCCTAACTCAATATGACCATGTCCTTATAAAAAGTGAAAATGTGGACAGAAGACAGGCACACGTACAGGGCAAATGCCATGTGAAGGTGAAGTCACAGACCGAGGTAATGCCTCAACCAGCCAAGGACACCAAAGATTGCCAGTGCAGCCCCAGGAATTGGGAAAGAGGCAAGGAACAGATCCTCCCTCGTTGTCCTCTGGAGGAACCAACCTGCAGACACCTTGATCTTGGACTTCTGGCCTCCAGAACTGGGAGACTTGAAGTTTGACTGTTTCAGCTGCCTAGTTTGTGGTACTTTGTTAGGGCAGCCCTAGCAAACTAATATGCCCCATTATACTCCTGCAACTTTTCTGTCCTCGTTGTGTATGTCTACATGACAGGCCAGCCCCTAGGCCTCCAGCCCAGGGCAGAGCCAGAAGAAAAGTGATGACACCAAAGTGTCCAGTCTGTCTCACATCCTCCCTTGTACCAAACGTGGGTAAGTGGTCGTTTCTGGGGTCACCAGCCTCACAATCATTCCAGGTCCTACCTACCCCCACACTCACTCACCCTCCCCAGGCACAAAGCAAATCGAAGGGCCTGGGCCAGCCTCGGCACATCAAGCGGAAGGCAGAAAGGCCAAGAGGATGCCTGCCCATTACTGGAGCCTCCACCCGGCATCAGCACACTCCCTGTTGCTGGGGTCGCCGGCCCCCAGGGAAGGCCCAGCCAGCTTCTGCACTGGCTCCCACTCCTCCCTCCCACAGCCCTAATGTCTCCTCCAGGTGCCCTCACCAGCCTCGTCAAGGTGATAACTGCTCCTGGCTACCAGGATTGGCCATGCCCCCGGAGAAAGACCTTTCGTTTCAATGCTGGGTGACCCTTGTTCCTTAGTTCCTTAGAGGCTCCCTTCTCTTCCCCTGAAAACTTTCACTGACTCCTGTCTAGTTTACAGAAATCCACTGCTACCTTTATTCAAAACTTTGTCTTATCTGTACACCTAAACTTGGAAGATGTGTGGGCATTCTGGAGTCTGCCTTGGTGTCACCGTGTTCTGGTTCCTCTTTTTCACAAAGCGACACAGATACTCTGTGATGTCCTGACAGTTCCAACAGCTAACTAGACAAAGGAGCAGTCAGGACCCAGGGAGACAGCTCGAGGGGGCACAAGCTCAGAGGCCCATGAGTTCTCATGAGCAGACTCCCCTCTCTGCACTAGGGGCTAACCCCAGGGGCTGGGTCTCCTTGGTCCCAGGTTCCTCTACCACCTTCTGTGTGCTCCTCTGGGCTCTGGGCCAGGACAGGAGCAGCCTAGTGAATCCAAACAATGGGAAATCCCCTTGGACTCAAAGTTATCACTCAGGACACAATCAGGCTGGAGGATTCCTGCAAAAGCCCCTGCCTCATCCTGATTTTGACCTAGACATTCAATTTTAGAATTTTTGTTTCAATGGTGTGACTTACTGTCCATATGATAGCCTTATTCATGAGATTTTGTGCCACTGCTAGTTTTCCTATTAAGGGGTGATTTTTTAAAGCTTGTCAGTTAGGGATGATTATATCCTTTTAAACCAGAGGGATACATTTTTTCCTACTAATACATATCTGATTTTTAATGTACTTAAGAGAAGCCCTTGTATAGCCCATGCCTCTTCCAGGAAGTGAGGGCGGGTGGCTGTGTGCTCCGTGTTCGGTCAGTTCCTGCCTCCCGCCCATGGGGTGGCAACACACAGGAGTTAAATGAATTAAATGCAGGGGTGGATGATGAAAAAGCTCCTCCACCGGATGAAATATGTGGAGATTTATCAGCGTCTCTAGGGCACACTGAGCCTCTCCAGGTTACCTCTGAAATGCACAGGATTTGGGAGGGATTAGGAGAAACTTGAAAATCTCTAAGAATGCAAGAAAACAATTAATGACTTGGAAAATAGAACTCCTTAAAGTAGGTTAGAAATATGGTCACATAGTTTTAACAAGAGGCAATTGAAGAAAAAGGATACTTTTAAAGAACCTTTGAGTCCAGCATGAAATCACCCAATCTACCTTTTCATTCTTTTAGTATTAATATAGAGCAATTGCTTCTTCCCCGTCAGCCTCCTTCCCCTTGATTTCTACTCAAGGGCCCCCATCCCTACCTTGGCCTACTTAGTGTTCATCAGCTCAGAGAGGGTATGTCTTTGATAGCTTGTCAGTGGCTCCCTGTCTTAATTGCGATAGCACCAGAGAAGTGGGAAGAGGAGAATGCAGGGGAACGTAACAGGGAACCAGGTAATATCCACTCATCCACATTTCTGCCCACTGTGCCCTGCTCCAGTGTTTAGTATCTTCTCCACCTTCCCCACTGCAAACCCTGCAGACAGATCTTGCATGTGACTGTTCCCTCCCTTCTCCCCATCACATATACCATGTCTGCCCTGCATGTAATTACTTCTACAAGGGCCGAGTAGGCCCTTTTCCCTTCTGCCAGCCATATCGACATATCCATCCTGTAAGGCCCAGCTCAAGTCTCTAACTTCCCATGGATCCAGCCTCTTTCCAGCCCACAGGGAGTGCTTGCCAGCCCTTCCTCCAAGAGCCTGCTCAGGTATGCAACAAACTATTCCCAAAACACTTAGATTTGTGTAGAAATTTATATTTTTATGCAGACATACTTTATCCTCACAACTCAATTATAAGTTTCCTGGCTGTCTATGTGATGAGCAGGTGGTTAATATTCAACAAACATTTACATATGTGAGGGCTGTGGCCAAGGAATCTCTATTGATTGGTAGTCGAGTAGGGGAAATTGAAACTGGAATCATGTGGGCAAAACATCCAAACAAGTCTAACACCTTCCTACTTGTATACTTTTGCTTCATCATACTTGTTCAGCATTTTGGCAGATGTTCCCATATTCCTGAGAAGTATACAACACAACTATACAGGTAAGTACAGTAGAAACTATGTTTGCCTACATAGTAGGCTCTTTACCAAGCTCTAGGGATAAAATAGTGGCCCAGATATAATTCCCACCAACACATCCGGGCTCCCCCTCCTGGAGACACAGACCTGTCTCACCTGCTCTTCCTCTATCACGCTCCTTTGAGAGCTGCACTGAGGCTTGGCTCCTCACTCCCTGGGGCTCTGTGACCACCACCCCTCTCTTTGTCACTGGTTCTCTACTCCAGCTCTGTGGGCTTCTCCCTCAGCTGTTACTAACCAGACTGGGGCCCTGGTATCAGTAGTTTGGGAAAGCCCCACTTATTTCCAGCATGCAGCTGGTGAAGACCTGCTGGTCGGGGCAGGGGAGGCTCAGGAGAGACACGCAAGCTTTCTTTCATGGCCCTTCCCTTTGTTCTAGAAAGGCTGAGAGTATGGACAGGCTTTACTAAAGGTATGTGAGCAACTATGAGGAAAGATAATGTAGGGTGTGCAATTTAAATGAGATACAATATGATTTTCCTAAAATTCAAGAGAAATAATACACTCTTTCCAGGAGATACTCTCACAAGCACAAACAACCCCCAGTGCCCCCAGTCCTAACCTTGCTTCCCAGGGTCAGGGCCCACCAGGTCCATCTTTTGAAAGAAAGGCCTTTCCTTGGTCCTTCAGTTTTTGACACTCCACATACCTTACCCTTGGAGGTTGCTCTCAGCCTTTCATCCAAACCTTCTATTCAACAAGTCAATCCTTGAGGCACTATTCTTTCCATGATCTGACCTACTCAGTCTGGAACAATGCCACTCCAGGTCACTTCATCTAGACCAAGAAGAAGCTTTGGCACCTCATGGTTCTTGAGATATTCTCAATATCTCTGTCTCTCTCCCCCACCCCCAAGAACATATAATAATTCTTAGATACAGGTGACAACACAGTCTAAATCCATAGTAAGAGGAGAAACATTTTCCTAAAGGCTACATGATCTATGACTATTTTTCCTGACCACTATGAATATCCCTGCACATTATCATGCAGAACAGTGACAGGTCTTGTCTTCTGCTTCCAGACCATGTCCAGGGGCTCCCCCAATGCATCAGAAATGACTTGCTGAACAGAACCTTGTTCCCTTGAGGGACACATTTATGCACCCAGAGGCCCTGAGAGCAGTGATTTATCAACCCTGGCTACATAGTAGAATCACTTGGGGAGCTTTGAAAAATTATCCATGTCTGAACCTCATCCCAATCAATTAGATGAGAAGCTCTGGAGAGGAGGCTCAGGCACAGCTGAGAATCCCTCTCGCAGAAGCTTTGAAAGTCAAGTTATCCTTACCTTGCAACAGATTCCTCACAGTGCAGTTTCCTCCCTGCTCTCCATTAACAGAATGGAAGAGGAGATAAGGTTTATTTCCACCACCCCACCCTGTACTGAGTAATCCTTTGGACACAGGGGAGAAAGTAGATGCATTTGTACTCCCTGTCATAGCAGCTAAATTGTATCCTTCCAAAGTTCATGTTGTGAATGTATTTCAAGATAGTTTCTCTAAAAAGGCAATTAAGTTAAAGCGAGGTCATTACAGTGGGTCCTAATCTAATATGACTAGTGCCCTTATAAGAAGAGAGAGGAACTTTGGGCACAGACACACACAAAGGGAAGACCATGTGAAGCCACAGGGATAAGATGGCCATGGACAAGCCAAGGAGAAAAACCTCAGAAGAAACTGACCCTGACAACACTGGATCTTGAACTTCCAGCCCCTGAAGTGTAGGATAATACATTTCTGTTATTTCAGCCACCTGGTCTGTGGTACTTTGTTATGGTGGCCCCAGCAAACTAACACATGCCCCTCTCTTCAAGGAGGTACCAGCCAGAGTTTGAGACCCCAAGAAGATTCCCAGTGAGTTAACGGCAAGGCTCAAACCTAGATCCTAAATCTGGGAAGCTGTGGAGATGTTTTCGCAGAGCTACAGGCACATAGATCTCTCTCTCTCTCTCTCTCTCTCTCTCTCTCTCTCTCTCTCTCTCTCTCTTTGCCAGGAACACTTTATTGGCGTCTCACTAAAGACATTTTTAGAAGGCGTGTTTTTAAGAGGCCCCAGGTCACCTATATCCCCAGGGGCTTAAGAACACTAACTCCATCCCCAAAGGGCCATCCAGTTCCCTCCGAGGACCGGGCTGTCCCTGGACCTTGATCTGATGGTGAGCTGTGCTCCCTGCCAGTCACAGCTGTCCCTCCCTCCCACTCTCCCAGGTCTCCTATTCAGACTGCATTCTGAAGCTCCCCGTGTGGGGTGTGAAATGCATGAATGCTCTCAAAGGAGCCCCTTTATCCCTGAGCCTGCATCGCTGACAAAGAGGGCGTCTTCACCTGTGCATTAGCTTGATTGTTCCCGAGGCCTCCACCACTGACTTCTCCATTGGAAGACCCGGCCTCTCCACAAATGGCGCCTCTGAAAGCTGAGCAGCATCCTCCAGCTAATAGCAGGCTTCTTTTTTTCTGGCCAGAAAATGTCCTCTTTCAGCAGACAGCCTGGAAAAAAAAATGCCTTCCAAGGCATTGAGCTGTCCGTGTAAATGTCTGAATGAACCTTTACTAGAACGATAAAAAAAATGCTGCTTAACATGTAATTGAATCGTTCTTCATGCTTAAAGACACTGTTCAAATCATGTCAATAGCTAAGTTAGAAACCCACGGTAAAAGGCAAACATTTTATCAGCACGCTCCATTTTATAGCCTGGTAAGATGAGACCCCATCAATCTTTGTGTCTTTCAAAAAATGACAGAAAGAAACTGGCCCAGGTCCCCCTACACCATTCGACTTTCCCCTCTCAGGTTTACTGAAATCAGCTAACGGAAAAGGCACTCCGACAAGATCATTCCACAGTTTGCTCCAAGCAGGATGGAGAGATGAACTCAAGTCCCCCACGCCGTGAAGTGGTTCCGTTTCCATTTCCTCCTCTAATCCTAATGTTCATAGTACTGTTTATTATCAACCAGTTTATAGATCTCTAGTTAATATTTGCTCAGGGCTTATGTTGATTTCTCAATACATGCAATTTTCTGGTCTCGTCTTTATCTTTAAGGATTAGATTGGATCGAGTTGCCTTGTAGTAATTTAGTTTTTATCTTATGCCTTACAGTTTTATGTTCTTGTAATAGCACTTGCTTTTCCTTTTTTATTTAATTAAATATATCTTATTTCACAACTACAGCATTTTGGTTTCGAGTTTATTTATTTAACAGCTGGCAGGGTGCTGGTGTTCTGTAGAGGGAACCATGCTGGGTATTTTTAGAAATTCAGGAGTTGGGGAATGCACCAGCTGAGAAGATGGGAGAGACACCTCAACTTGGGAGATGAATGCTCAGAGATTAAACTCAGATTGCCTTGACTGCATGATGGAGCACCGTAGACTAAGTCCTTGAAACAAAAATAAACAAACAGCATTAAGAAAATGTATTTAAAAGTCTGCTCAAGAAGGATGTTCCACGACTCTGTCTTCACCCTTCTGCAGAGCAGCTGGCTCTGTCCACTGGCTTTGTAGGAATACCAGGCACAGCTAATACCTCAGGATTGCATCATCCACAGAAAGCTAGAGATCGGCAAAGCTTTCCAGCCATCTCTGTCTCCTGCGGATGCAAAAGTTGGATCCATACAAGTCACATATAGGTGTGCGTGTACAGGTGCTTCTGGCCAAAGGATGACGGTATATGACTTGGTTCCAAGATGGAGAATGATGGGATTCAGTAGCTGGAGTTTGCAGCCCTGCTGTCAGCCTACTGACCTCACCAGGCCCCTGCCAGGTAGGCGACAAAAGCAACAGCTTCCCCTTCCTTGGAGCCAGGGTGAGCTGAGCGAGGCACCCAGGACATGAAATTCAATGAGGCACTCACATTGGGGATTGGGCAAATTTTGCACAATCTGAGTGACACCTTCTTAAGTGTTGTGTGCTGGGCACCCTGCTTAACCCGCTCTACCCTAGCCCTGTGATCTCCTCCTGGAAATGTTGCTCCTGCAGCCGTTATCACAATGAAGGTCCCAGGTTGGAAGCAATTGCCAGCCCTCGGGTTTCTTCTTGTTCCTGCTCCTGGAATTATTCAGAACCATCAGCCAAACACTGTCTCGTGTCCTTCCCAGAAAGCCTCTGTGCCATGCTCCATCCCGTGAGAACCGCCACCATTCACTCAGGTTCCCAGTTAGCAAACCTCTTGAAAGATTCTCTTGTATTTCCCACTCATCCTATTGGGCCAATATTTCTTCTGTGGCATTGCCCCTTCTTTTCAGGGCTGCAGTTTTAAATCAGGTGTCATCATGATACAGTAGGGTTACTGGGTATGTAGGCTCTGCTTACAGGTTTACTGACTGCCAGGCCATCCTCTATACAAGTGTTTTCAGAGTCCCTGAACCAACAGCATCGACATCACCTAGAAACTTGATAGCAATGCAAATTCTCAGGCTCCACCCCAGAACTAGTGAATCAGAAACTCTGGAGGTGGGGTCCATCAGTGAGTTTCAACCTGCCATCCAGGTGATCTGGTGCACGTGGTTCACTGTCCTCTTATCCACACCTTGAGCTTAGCCAAGGTGCTCCTCAGACTCACTCCCAGAATGCAATAGCTTTCTCCTTAGCTATCTTCTGTTATCCAGAAATAACCATATTATTCTGTTGAAAGGATGCCCACAGTGATGTTCAGAATCCTGGGGATGGATTAACCACGCAGGATCAGTGAACAAGGCTGGGAGTGGACGGGAAATTACCATGTTCAGAGTCCCTACCACTGGCCAATCCTGTTATTGATTAATTTCCCTATGATATCTCATTGAATACCTACCCCCACATACAAAAAAAACACTAAGAGGAACTAATGGAAGCAAGGAGGCCAGTATATCTAAACCCAAAATAAATCTGAAGGAGAGAAACTTTCTGAGGTAGAGGGTGGAATTGGAACAGGTGTAAATAGATAAAAAGTGGGGACAAAACACACATTGTCCCAGAGGTCAATGTTTTCCTTCAGTGCCCTCTAGGGTCCTGGCATCCAAAAACTAGTCCAGGGCCCACCTTATAAATGCCTCAATGTGTTTCCTTTCTTTGCTGATAGTTGTTGAAGCAAGAAAGTCAAAGGCGTCTTTGATTAGGCCCATGATTCAAAGGCACATAGGCAGGATTTTTTTTCTGAGTCAGGGTAAGCAGAATGAGCACCCAAAAGAACACAGGAAGTGCCAGGACTAGTGTGTGGGCATAGTGTTTGCTGCA
Organism: Tonatia bakeri; assembly: GCA_004024845.1. NCBI lineage: Eukaryota > Metazoa > Chordata > Mammalia > Chiroptera > Phyllostomidae > Tonatia > Tonatia bakeri. The sequence goes on from PVIA01000037.1 coordinate 419,522, forward strand.
GGGCTTCCTAGCCACAGGTCTGCCACTCACAGTGTGACTCAACTAGAGGCAACACCTCCCCATGGACTGCCAGGCCCCAAGGATAGGCCTTTGCTTCACTGAGTTTGTGCATAATGAGGTCGCTGAGTCAGCCTCTCTCCAAGGGCCGATCTGACATAAATGTCTGAGTGAAGCATGCTGGTCAGGCAAATGCCCCTCTGCCTCTGGGCATAATGAAGTGGTCACCTAAAGTTTCAGTAGCTGCTGAGAAGCTGTCATTAAACCAACTTTCATGTCCCGAACCCTGCCAGATGCCCAGAATCTCTGCTGGAGCCCAGCATGAACTGCATCTTAAGGCAGTGTGGGGAGGGGACTGCTTTTGAAAATTTCCTCTTGTAGTCTGAGGCTTTCAAGGGTGTTTTGCCTTTTATATTTATTTCGACAAGTTGCTGTTAATTGTGTTTTCAATTAGTTATGTTTAAAACATCTTGAGATTTGGGCAACTGAAATTGCAGTGCACTGATGATTATTAAGCAGAAGTTCTAATCTATTATTTATTAAATACATTTTTAATACTAATGCAGAATCCATTGTCATTGCCACCAAGAGTTTGGCCATTAAAGAAAAAGCTGACAAAAGAAATCTGAAGCTCCAGGATTCTTAAATGAAGGCCTGTGGAGCACAGCTTCCTGGAAGAAGAATTTGCAGCTGCTTCTCTTTTATGTCTGTTTAATCAAGGCTTTGTTGCCTAGAGAGAGGCAGAGGGAGTTCCCACATAGTAGGTCCTTAGTAAATGTTTGTACAAGGAGCAAATGAATTAATCAATGAATCAATGAATTTAAGAGGAATTAAGCTAGGAAAGACTCTTTAAGATCTAAGATCCTTTCTGGGTGAAAAGGGTGAAGGGATGGAGAATTACAGATAGGTAGTTACAGAACAGTCACAGAGATGTGAAGTACAGATTAGAAAATAGAGTTAATAATACTGTAATAACTATGTATGGTGCCAGCTGGGTGCTGGATATATCGGGGGACCACTTTGTAAAGTATATATTCCAACCACTATGTTGTACACCTGAAGCTAATACAAAACAATATCGAATGTAAACTGTAATTGAAAAAATAATAAATAAATAAATAGAGAATTCAACTTGTCCATGACTGATAAGACAGTAATTCCTTCCTTCTCAGTCTGACAGATCAGCATAATACAAATTTAAATATAATTAGAATAAAATGTGATCACCTAAGGTGTCCCAGAAACCTGCGTGAGGGGTGATTCTTGCTGGAACAGTCAGAGGGGGCTTCAGTAAAGAGACGATGTTCAGAGGTGGACTCTGGTTTTAACAAATGTAGAAATGAGGAAGGGATAACACAACAAGCATATTTATAGGCACATTCAAAGACACGTGTGTGGGCAAGTTCAACATCATGAAGAGTTCAGGGTGGGGAACAGGGGGCAGAATAAGAACGTGAGCCTGGAAGGGAAGATGGGAGCTAGAAGGCAAACCACACAAAGAAGTTTGGTTTTTACCCAGCAGACAAATTCATGCATGGGTGTTAAGCAAGGGACCGATTTGTCAAATTTTATTTTAGGGCAAGCATACCAATTCATATTTTACTGAATAATCTAAGAAATATGCAGAGGAATCTTGGCTAAAGTTGCAGTGAGTGGTGAGGAAAAGGGGTGTGATTAAGAATGACTTGGTAGCTACAAGTATGGAACTTAGACACCAACTCTGGGTAAAGGGTAGGGAAGATGGAGGGAAGAGTCAGACATGACCTTCATGATTTGGCTACAGTGGTTTTGAGGAAAGACTCCAGGTTGAGTGTATGTGGAGAGGTAGGGGATAACAGATATGACAAAAAGCTTTGGAAATGTTTACATTGAGGTATCTATCAGATATCCAGGTATAAACCCAAATAACAATTGAATATATAATATAGGTCTGGAGATTAGCAAAAGATATAGGCTGAGCTCTAGATGGAGAATCATTCACACAAAGGAGGTAGTTTTAAGCATTTGCTCAGAATATACTATGCCCAACACTTGGCTAAATAAACTTTTTGTTATGGAGAGTCATTAAGAGTAATTATCTATAGAACTTTTTAAAAATCTAATTATGTATGGAGAAAGTCTAAGGTCTCTATTTAGGGCAAAGAAAGAGGTACAATGAGAAAGTAAAGTAGTGGCAGGAAAGGGGATTTTTTAAGAATTCATACCAGTCTTAGACTCAACCCCAAACTAATGAATCACTTGATTCATATTACAAAGCTCCACCTCTAAATCTTTCAGAATTGAGGTATACAAAAGTGCATCATGCAAGCTCCTCTCAGTCTCACCAAAATCCCTCAGAAATCTTGAGCCCCAATTCCATCTGTCTACACTACCTTCTTTCCAGAATCTTCTTGACCACCAAAAACTAGAGACTCTCTGCTTCTCTGAGCACCTTAGCGCCGTCAGCCATCAGACTGTCTTTAGGTTCTGAGCACACCTGGCCTAAGGACTGTTAACTTGTCCTGCTCCACCATGCACCCTACACATTAACAGCTAGGGCTCCTGAAAGGCTGCAACCACTCCCTACCCCACCCACAGATTTCAGCAAGGTCCAAGGTAGGGCTGAGCATGTAGCATTTTGTTCTGGTAACTTCTGATCTCCCAGGAACACTATCAGCCTGGGGGTCCTCCACTCTCCCACTATTGCTGTACCTCCAGGGTAGCTCAGCTTAGACAGCCACAGAGATAAGCTCTTATTATCTTAGGTGTTTAGTGAGGGCTTGGGTGTAATGGCCCCTGGCTTAAGCAACCTTGCTAGCTGGAGAGAAAAGAGAGGGAGGAGGAGCTAGGAGAGCTGGGCTGGATTCGGTAACCCTCTGCCTTGTCTCTCAGAACCATTCCTAGAAATACATTTGAACCTGTCAAAGCTGACACCCAAAGGATGTCAGACATAATTCCTGTGCTAGGGAACATGCAAATGAGAGGTATGACATCAAAAGATGAGAAGTGGCCATGCCCACTTTCATTCAGATAAGGCGTATCTAGGTGACAGACTCAGAAGTAAGGTTCATAGGAGCTGTCAGAGGCAAGAGCATGAACATGGTAGTCACGCAGGACATGGCGCTACGCCGGGAAGCTGTCTCCATCCCTCCAGGCAAAATACCCTTCTCCTTCAACTTCTCGAATTTTTTATCTCTCTAGTTATTTTTCTACATGCTTCCCAAATGCAAACTCCTTGAGGTCAAGACCCCGAATCCCTCACCTTTGTACTCTCTATAATGCCTAGCAAAAGGCTGAGTGCATTGTACATGCTCAGCAAATTACTGTGGAACAAATAAATAAATAAACCCTATGCTTAAGAAACTTTATTTACAAGGAAATAGTTGAGGATTTCATAAATGAGTATCAATCCCTTCTAATCCATCAAGAAATATAAAACAATACAGTGCCGAATACCACTAAACACTATTATGTAACTTTCTACATACATTGGACAAACCCAAGGGCAACAGAAAGAGCAGAGGGGAGAAGCAGGTATAAACTCAAAGACCATTGCGTGACTGTGGTTTTTTGATTGTGTCTGCCATGGGGGTCAGTGTCTTCCAGAAGGGACGGAAGATCCTTTAACAACACTTGGATTTTAGGGGAAATCTCTTTAAAGGAAAACGTTGTGCCTTGTGAATATTCTGTGTCCTTGGGGAGAAGAAAACCAGGGAAAGAAAAACTGCAGGCAGCCCACTCAGGAAGAGTTGGGTTGGGGCCAGGAAATCAAAATAAGAATTAATTTAGCATTGGCGTTGTTAAAACTAATTATCATAAAGATTCTTTGTATATTTTTAAGAGACTGAGAGAAGAAAGAAGGAGCTTTTATGGAAATTATCCCAACCAATGAACAGTAGGCTATTTCTTTTTTTAGCTGTTCGATGTAGTATCTTTATGCTGCTGAGAGAGGCAGGCCACTGTCATAGCTGACATATAAATCCAATGACTTTTTAAACAATAATGACAACAACAATAATAATATATGCAAACTATCTTAAAACTTATGTGCTCTAATTTGACTTACAGGACAACCTTGCAAGTAGTACTACTATGGGCCCTTTCTACAGGTGAGAGAAGGACGGCCCTTCAGTGGTATCTGGAACTCCAATGCCTGTCTTCAGGCTGCCATCCCTGTCTCCTTCTTCTCTGTGCGGCTTGGGGAAGTTTTTGATGACCAATTCCCTATAGGTCTGGGAAATGGGGCCAGTTCTTATTCCTGAATAAGAGCTGCAATGATAGAGGTCCCAGAGCTATGGGGTCCCTTGGGTCCCCACTACCTAGTCAGGACTTGAATTATATCATTAGCAGCCTGACACACCCATTTTTTCCAGGAAGGGATTCATAATGGAGTAGGCCCCACTTAGAGGCCAGAGAGAGGTTGAGTCTGGAGCAGGGCTGCCTTATGGCCCCATGCAGAAAATGGCTCATAGCTGGAACTCAAGAATCAGAGAGGGAACACACATCTGCAGTGATTAAGCCTGCAAAGAGCAGCTTCCATGGCTTATCACTAGATTGCATCTGCAACCTGTGTGCTCCCCCGCCCTCCCAGCCCGCAGCTGCACCAACAGTCACCGTGAACTGGAGAATGAAAGCAGTCAACACACAGGCCTGTTGCAAGTACATGCTGGAAGAAGAGAGCATGAACCAGCACCTGTTAGTGCAGACCACTCTTTTTTAGGAAGACAAGCCTGGAGATTGGCATGCCCTGCCTCTTTCTTCCTTATTGCTGAACTTGAACCCCAGGAACTGAGTGAGAGGGAAGCCCAGGATCCAGGACTCAGTGTGTTGGTCAGGGTTCTCTAGAGAAACACAACCAATAGGATAGAGAAAAATACAAAAGAGGAGATTTAACGTAGGAAGTGGCTCCTGCATTTACAGAAGCCGAGAAGTCCCACAAGCTGCCACCTGCAAGCAGGAAAATCCAGAAAACTTGGTGTTATAATTGAATCTGAGTCATAGAATCAGGGCCTCTACTGTCCAAGGGCAGGGGAAGATGGACATCTCAGCTCAAAAGCAGAGAATGCACCCTTTCTCCACACTTTTTGTTCTACCCAGGCCCCAAACAGATTGGATGACACCCACCCCCATTGATAAGAACAGATCTCTTTACTTAATCTACTAAACCAAATGTTAATATCTTTCAGAAACACGCATATACACACTCACACACACTCCCAGAAATAATGTTTTACCAGCTCTCTAGGCATCCTCTGGGCCAGTCACGTTGACACATAAACGAATCACCACGCTCAGGATGACCTCCAGCCTCAGAGCAGACCTCCAGCCAGGCTCTGTCACCTGTGTGGGGTAAAATAGGAGAGCACATTGTGGCTGCTGGTGTGGGCAGCAATGTGTTCCACTTCAAACTGTGTCCGTCCTGCCCTGTTGACACAGTGAGAGTGTGTCTTTAATGAAAACCCATCTCTTGTCCCTGGACCATACTAAACCTCCTAATTTCTCTTTCCCTCCTCTGTAGTTAGTAACTTCAGTCTGCTTGGAGCTAAATGACCCAGTTAATACAGCCTGGCTGGGAACATGGCCGGCTGTGAAGCTGCCCTGCGCTCACCGAGGCTGGCCCTCGTAGCCCACAGGCGATAACACGTCGCATCACTTTCCGTTCCATGCCTAGTTCAGGTTTGTAGGTCAGCAGCTCAAGAGGTTGGCAGGCTGTGGATCCCCTAAGGGGAGCCAAGATCACCTAAGCATGACCTCACCTGTCACACGGTTCGTCTCCCCCAGGCCTGGATGGATGAGCAAAAGGTTTATCTTGTTTATTAAAGACGCAATGATTTCTCTTTTAGAGAAGCACACTGAAATATTTATAGAGGAAATGATGTGATTTATGAGATTTGCTTCAAAATAATATGAGACTGGGGAGTGTGCCCCGGATTTGGCTGAATGGGTTGGGTACAGGCAAGTCGCCAGGCAGACTGGGTCATACGTGTATAGGGGGCTCCCCAAATGAGTGTGTCTGCCTCCATGTGTGCTCACAATTCTCCCTGATAAAAATAGCATGATTCTTAAATAGCATGCTTGAGAAGCTGAAGTAAATAGTCCTAAAAAGGCACATTTTTAAAAAGGTAAAATTCCAAGACGTGCATGGTACCTCTCTTACTAACTCAAGACTGTTTCTTAGTCATTGATTAGCTTGGTTTTTACTTCCAAGGTTCATCAGAGAACTCCTTTTCAATTTAGTCTAAATCTGTGTTTCAGAAATAGTTCCTCCAGGACAACTCCTGAATGGCCAGCCAGGTTGACAAAAGCCTTCTTGGAAGCCTGCCACGGCCCCTTCCTCCTCAGCCACAAGCAAGTGGTTTTCCTGGTAGGCCAATGTCGCTAATGCAACGACCCTACCGTTTTCCCTCCTTCCTTTTCACCTGGCTGTCCTCAGACAAAAGCAGGAAAGGAGAGAGGGAGGGATCACAATCAGGCTGGTGACTCTAATCCCCGATGGGCAATGTTCTCATTGACTGGGAAAAACGAGAAAATTCTTCTCTGTGAACCCATGCCCACATATCAACTGCTGTTTGGACCCTGGGACCATATGTCAAGTATTTCCATTTTCCAGCCCACGATGTACCAAATGATAGGCCTGCTGCTTAGAGAAAAGAGCCCTCTCAGAATGCTGGCGCAGCAAACCCAGTTCAACCAGATCATGGTCAAGGCCTCTCCACTTCACTCAGTGTTTCTCTCTCTACACCGAGCTGACTGCTGGAGCCCAGCCAATCCCTATGCCACATCTGCACAGTCATGATACCTTCTTGTTTTCACCCTGGCATTTTTCAGCCATAAGAATGCCATCTTCAAACTAGATCACCTCATTCTGACAAAGATAGCACTTCTAAAATTGGTTCATGTGCACATTAATTGGGATTTGAGTCTGAGAAATTAATATTTGCATACGTATACAAATCACATTGCCTTGGGAGATCCTGATGACAGTTTCCACCCCTTGTACTCAGGATCAGCACCAACAACCCCTGAAGTCACCCACTTGATGCCACAAGGAGCACCAGGAGCTGGGCATAGCTCCTAGCAGCTGCAATGAAAACAGACCTCACCTCTTAGCCCTCTGTCTCCTTGTCTCAGTGTGCAAGAGAAAGCACTCTCAGAAGAAGTATGCAATGGGGGAATGTCACCAGCCCAATGTCCCATGTGCTTCAAACCCCGGGCCAAACGAGGGTAGAGGAGGAGCATTTCCAGAACAGAGAATAGAGATAGAAGGCTGCGCCCTCCGGTGAAAAAGTACTCATACTCTTGGTAGACCTCTTCTCCTTCCCCTTGTATGGTGACTACTACCTAGTTAATTGATTAAATTGTCAGCTGGAGAAGCCAGGACAGAAGACAGAGCTGGAATCGGATAAGATAAGATTGTTGGCAACATGGGGTGGCCTTGCCTTTCTACACCTCATGTGGAAAAGGTAAGCTTCCTACCCACAGGCAGCACCTGGGAAAATTACATTCAGTGATGCTATTGGATGGGACATGCACACACCCTGATTTTCTCGGTAAGAAAAAGCTCCCAGATGTTTCTTCCAATCATATTTTTATACTATATTCCACGTCTCCCTGGCACAATGACAGGTTCAGACAAACAAGAAAAACACAGCAGAACCATCACTGTCCCATTGCATCTACACCTCTGGTGAACCTATCCCCAGGATTCAGCCCACTCTAAGTTAGCATCAGCCTTTGTCTTAGATTCTCACTAACTGCAACGTCTTTAGGACACAAGCCTAGATGTCAGTGAGCAAGAGGCAATTAGCCTTCCAGTAACTCTGGGTTGCTGCCTAGGAAGTGGGCATATGCTCTGAGAATCTTGCAGTATGTTTCCACGACCCTCAAGCTAGAAGAAAGACCTTTGTTCCCACCAAAGAGAGCAAGCCCCTTTCCCCAAGCTAAGTGCTAGTGTCCACGCTGAGAATCCCCATAGTTCCCTCCCTGTGTACTGAACCACCCTCATTTGCAGCAGGCAGCCATTCATCCCTTCCAGACAATTTGGAGCCATTCCAGTCCGTGGGGAAGAGAACATGCAGGCCGTAGATTAGGAATGTTTCCTACGCTTCCTAGACAAGGCGAGGCCGCTGTTACCACAAGAAAGTCAATGAGTGTGTTGGAGACATAAATTTAGACAAGATTATTCTTCCTCTATTCGTGAGAGCTTCACCTCATGAGAGAGGTTAGATTTTTTCCCCTAATTTTTTAAAGATGTGATGAAAGACTCTAAAAATGAAACTGTTATGAAGTTTTTAAAAATAGTAGGCATTCTACAAATACTTAGTTTTGATTAACAAATGAAAATAAGGCAACCAGATCCACCTTCTCTGCTCCTCCTCTTCTCTAATGGTCCTGGACTCTTGATGTAAGGTGTGCTTATTATAAAATTCATTTATCCTGGTGACTTTACCTAATTCCAAGAGAGGTCCTACTTGCTTCTGCAAACTGCCTGAAGTGTGTGCTGAGGATACCCCAGAGAGGGCTCCCCCATTCTCAGGCACCTGCCATCAAAGGCCATGTGCAGGCCCTCCTTAAAATCAGGACCCTAAGTTCCTAGTGTTCATGTGCACTTTCTTCCAACGAAGCACCTCGCCAGCTGCAAAGGCAAGTTTGCTGCATGTTTTCCCCTCCGAATGAACTGGGCTTAATGGAGAACAGGCTGCCAGCAGCCATGCCTACTGTACTCAGAGAGGAGAATCAGAAGCAGTGCCTTGTAGGGGTATTGCTAAATCAGAGATTAAGTGCAGCTCCCTGAGTTACTGACATTATTATTATTTTGGGCACTGACTCCAAGTTAACCCCAGCCCCATCTAGACCCTCCACTGCAGTATTGAGGCATGACACAGGAGATGAGAAATGTGAGTGCTTCTGATGTGTCATTTTGTCTGTCTCAGCAAGACAGCCGGAATGTCACCTCAATGCCTCATGATGCACTTATATTTTTCAAGAAATACTCCCCTTGTGTTATTGGATCCTCCCAACCACCCTGTGAAGAGGATGCAGTGGGGGCTGGTACCCTTGCTGTGTACAGGGTGATTCTGCATCTTTCAGCATCATCCAGCAGCTACCTGGGCTCAGACATGAGTCACGGACAAAGGTGGCCCCAAATCCCGGGGTTACCTCCACCTCTGCCTGCTGGTGGTCACTCTCTCACTGACTTCCACTGGTTCCTCATGCCCGGAACACTCCTCTGGGCCCTCCAGAAACTGAAAGGTCAGTAAAATAGCTGCCTTGGCCTCTTTCCCACTTGTTTCCTTTCCTTGTCTCTCCCTGACATGATATGGATGATGCTTCCAGAAATGCAGCCAGGCCTGCTGGTGCCAGCCCTTCCTGCAGACCACTGTCTAAGCTGCCAGGGAGAACACCACATGAGGTATTCATAGACCAGTTTGCAGAGGACTATGTTCATGAGTAAATGCAGTATAGCTTTTCCCTTTTTAAAAAAAGTTTTCTTATCTATCCTTCATTGGATTTTTTTCCAGTTGTGTTTTCTGTACTCTTCTTTGGATTAATTCTTATATATTTTAATGGGGTTTTGTTGATATCACAAGTGGTATTTTATGTCATCAATTTTATTACTTCTGATAGAGGATACTACCTATTTTTATGTTACCTTGTTTCATAACTGCACTCATATTGGTTCTGGTAGTCTGTTGATTCTGACAGATTTTAGAAGGAGATGGTAGCAGTTTTGTATCTTCCCTTTTGTCAACTGTGGCGAGTGTGTACATGTGTGCCTTTGTGTATACATGTCACTGCATCAACCAGATCCTCCACAATTCTGTGAGCTGTAGTGATTTTAGTGAGTTAGTCTTTCCTTTCTTATTCTTAATCAGTTTAGCTAAAGATTTGTCAATTTTGTTGATATTTTTAAAGAGATAACTTCTGCTTTTGTTTATATTCTCTATTATTTTTCTATTCTCCATTTCATTAATTTCTTCTTGAATCTGTTTCCTTCCTCTGTTTGCGTTAGCTTAATGTGCAGATTTTTAATGTCTTGAGGTAAAGGACTGAGTTATTGACTCGAGATCTTCCTTCTGTTTTAATATAGGCATTTAAGACTATAAAGTTCCGCCCTGGCTGGCATAGCTCAGTGGATTGAGCGTGGGCTGCAAACCAAAGCATCGCAGGTTTGATTCCCGGTCAGGGCACATGCCTGGGTTGCAGGCCACGGCCCCCAGCAACCGCACATTGATGTTTCTCTCTCTCTCTCTCTTTCTATCCCTCCCTTCCCTCTCTAAAAATAAATTTAAAAATAAAATCTTTTTAAAAAAGACTATAAAGTTCCCTCTAAGCACTGCTGTACATTTTGGTATATGTATTTTCATTTTCATTGATCCCAAAGTAATTTCTAATTTTCCTTCAATTTATTATTTGATCCATTGGTCATTTAGCAGTAAGTTGTTTAATGTCCACACATTTGTGTATTTTTTGTTATTGATTTGTAATTTCATACTATTGTAATCAGAGAGTATGCTCTGTATATGTTGTATGATTCTAATTACTTTAAATGTACCAAGGCTTTTTTCACAGCCCCCCATATGGTCTATACTGGAGAATGGTCTATGTGCACTTGAGAATGATGTATTATATATTCGGTTCTTGTTGTTTCTTTAGATGTCTGCTAGTTCTACTTGAGTTATAGTATTGTTCAAGGATTCTATTTCCTTGTTAATCTTCTGCCTGATTGTTCTATTCATTACTGACAGTAGAGTATTTAAAGCTCCAACTATTATTTCTGCATTGGCTATTTCTCCCTACAGTCCTAACAGTGTGTGTTTCAAGTATTTTGGGGACTCTATTGTTGGGTATATATATACACAAGTATGGTAACTATTACATCATTATGATGGATTGACACTTTTATGATTATAAAGTGTCCCTCTACCTCCACTAACTTTTTATGCCGTGTTCATTTTGTCTGATATTAGTAATAGCCATTCCTGTTTGCAAGCATGATACATCTTTTTCCATCCTCCTGTTTTCATCCTATTTGTATCTTGAATTTAAAAGCATCTCCTACAGAGAGCATATGATTTTTTAAATCCAATTTTACAATCTCTGCCTTTCAATTGGATTGTTTCGTCTATTTATATTTAATACTATTATTGTTAGAGTTGAATCGATGGTTGCCTTTTCCTTATCTTTTCTACATGCCACTTGTCTTTTCTGTCCATCTATTCTTTTTTTACTGATTTCTTATGCATCAAGCAAACATTTTCTAACATAACAAATTTAATTTCTTTAATTATTTTTTCACCATTTTTGAAGCTATTTTCTTAGTGGCTGCTCCAGGGCACCTCATACATGTATTAACTTATCAGAATCTATTTCAGGTTTAGACCAATTACAGGGAGACTGTTCTTCTATTATTGGTATACATATTACATCCACATGTGCCAGAAATCCCAAAATATACTTTAATGTATATATACATTTACTTTATATAATTATATATCTTTTAAAGAAGGTGAGCAAACAAGGGAGAATAAATATTTATCTCTAAAGTTTGTTATATTAATCCTCTAATTTCCCATTTCAGGTTCTTTTTTCCTGTGCATTCAGGTTACCGATCAGTGTCATTTCCTTATTGCAATCCAGTTTTCACCTGTCTCCATGCACACGCATCATCAAACATATCACATTTCTGTGTGCTAAAGGCCCAATAATACAACCGTATACATATTCTTTAATACAATTGCTTTCTAAATCACTTAAGAGAAGAAACATGCTTTTATACTGTCTTTTGTAATTGCATGATTATCTTTCCTGATTGCTTTTTTCATGTACATTCAAGTTATTGTCTGGAATCATTTGTTTTTATCCCAAAGAAATTCCTTTAGTATTTCTTGCAGATTTACTCCTAAAAAGTCTCCTACACTTTGTTTATGGGTTTTATTATAATAAATCATTATAATAATATTTTTATGTTACCTTAATTTTCCAAAGACTGCTGTGCAGGCTAGGCAATTCTTTGTTGATAGGTTTGGGTGTTGTTGTTTTGCTTGTTGTTTCTCTAGAAGTTCGAGTATGTCAGCTCATTGCCTTCTCTGGCCCCTTTTTTTCTGGTGAGAAGTTAATTGACAATATCATTGAAGTCTCCTTGCATGTGACAAGTCACTTTCTCTTACTGCTTTCAAGATTCCCTTTACTTTCAGCATTTTTACTATGACATGCCTGGTGTGGATTTCTTTGTGTTCACTATTATTTGGAATTTGTTGAGCTTCTTTGTTGTATATAGATTAATAGTTCTCATCAAATTTTGAAAGTGTTCAGCCATGATTGCTTCAAATCTTTTTTCTGCTCCTTTTACTTTTCTCATTTGCTACTTTCATCACACGTGTGCATTCCATGTTTTTCTGAGGCTGTTCCGTTTTCTCCACTCTTTCCTTTCAGTCAGATTGCATAATCTCTATTGATCTATATGTAAGTTCATTGATTCTTTCTTCTCTCCGCTCAAAACTACTGTTAAGCCAAGCCAGTAAATTTTAATTTCAGTTATTGTACTTGTTACCTTCACAATAACCGGTTGGTTCTTCTTTATCATTCTATCTCCTTTTCATATTCTTTATTTTATGTGGCATTACCACTATATCTCCCTTTCTTTCTTTACTTTTTAAAGCATAGTTTCCTACCATTCTTTGAACAATTTATTAATGGTTGCTTTGAAATGTTTGTCTGCCAAGCCTGACATCTGAGCCCATCACCGGCAGTTTCTATGGCCTGCTTTCTCCCTCTATGAGTCACCTTCTTTATTTTTTTTTGCATGTCTCATAATTTTTATTGAAAACTAGACTTATTAGATAATCTATTGTAGTGACTCTGTATACTGATCCCCTGCTCTGAAGCTTGCTGTTGTGGCTTGCCTATTTTTTTTCTTTAGTGAGTTGGGATTATTTTAGTGGTCTATTTCAGCCTAAGAATGTAGCCTCTGATGTTCCTACTCAGAGAGCACAGCCTTGGGCCTGCAAGCTGTCACCCCGGGATGGCAGTGATTTCATTAGTGCTTTGTCTCTCTCCCTGATCTCTCTGTTAAGTTGACTGTCTCCATTGATATCATGCCCAGCTACTAGCCTCCACTAATTGATAGCTGATTATTCTATTATTTTTGACAATGCCCCAGGGCACAAATTGTTCTACAGTCTGTTGCAATTAAATTTGGATCCCATTGAAGGGATAATCTTTGAGGCCAGTCTTGGAGTTCCGTGTCAACCCCAGGAGGGTTCTTCTTAGCTGTCTCTTTCCACATTTCTCTCTCGTAGACTTCTAAATGATCTAAGGCTTAGCGTATTGCTCTCATGGAGCTACCAGTCTCCTTTTAATTACTTATCACTAAAATCTTCATTGTTTCTAAAAGCACTCCTAGGCTTAAATGCCCTCATGCTATAGTACTAATAAAGTGATTCTCCTGGGGAGAGCTTCAGAGCTCTCTGCTCTTAAGGCTCCCCTCTCCTCTTGAGCCATGAATCTGCATGACTGCTCCATGGCTGAGGTCAGGAATGGTGGTCTGCTACTCTCAGAATCACATTCCTGCACCCTAAGCTGTATTAGTCTCACTTTGGGCTAGGACACCAGCCTATACAGATTTTGCAACTTGTGTCTCCTGGCATGAAGCCTTTGCCCTACAACCAAATTAGGTGATTCAGATCTTCTATCCATGGCCTTCCATGTCTGGGGTAGATCTTCTGCCCTACATGTGGGGGTTAGGTAGACAAAGAGAGCCCCACACTTCTCCATCACCCTGGTCTGAAACAGAGCCTCTGACACACAGGTATGAGAGTGGGTGGTGAGAGGAGAATGGCTGGGGGCCTGGTCCTCCTTGGGAGGTACCATAGCTCTGAACTGGAAACTGGGTGGAGATGGAGCCTGGTGTTCCTGGTTGCATGTGTCTATCTCTGTGAACTGGGAGATTAGAAAGGGAGGAGCAATTATAGTGCAAATGCCACAGACTCTTGCTGTTCTTACTAAGATCCAGTAAACTTTCTTGAGTAAATATTGATTCATCTGCTGCATGCCTGAAGGCAGTTTCCAGAGATTTATAATATTTTTAACATATAATTTTCAACACTCATGTTTTGGGGGCTTTGTTTATTTACTTTTTGCTGGGGGGAGGGCTCATGGAACTCCTCACACCACCATTCCAGAAATCACCCCTCTATAAGTCATTCTTGGGTTCCCAGAAGTATGTGGGGAAACTATGCAGTGAGCTACTGGTGGCGACTTAGATCTTGGACCAGTGAGATTAGAGACAAAATAAAAAGGGGGAGCAGAGGTAAAAAAATAATAATAATAAAGGTCATGGAGGAAGAAGAGAAGGAAGGAAAGAGAGAAAAATAAGAAAAGGTAGGCAAAAGGTCTATCTAACCATAACTTTGATCATATTGCAAGAACAAATAAAAGTTTGTTTTGGCCCGGGGTAACATTGGACACACTTGGAGGTACGCAAACTTGGTCTTCGGCAGCTCTGCCTTCCATCTGTGAACTTCCCATCTCTGATGGCCTCCTCGAAGGGAGCTCCTATTGGGGTCTCCCTCCTCCTAATCTGCTCCTTTTTCAGCTCTGTCTTTGATTTCCAGAGGAACTTGCCAGCCTGCAATTCACACTAAAGAAAGTGTCGCTGGCTGGGAACTGCTTAACATGAGATCTTGCTAGTGGGATTTGCCTTAACAGGGAAAACCCAACTCATCCCCCCAAAAATAATTCTCTGACTGAGGAACCTATGGATTGATCAATAGGTCAGCCCAGGAGATATTAGTCCATAGAAAAGATTTTCTTGAACATTAACTAAGGTTGTTTCACATGTTCCTCCGGGCTCTCAAGCCAGATACTGTGGCTAAAGAGTTTCTAACATGTCCACAAATCCAAGGAAGAACACTTTCTCAGTAAGCACAGCTGTTCTCCATTTGGTTAATGATAGCCCAGTGCAAATTTGGTGTATGTAAACAAAGGAGCCGGCAGGCCTAGCTCTGTGTAGCTTTGCCCACAGAAGCCTCTGCCACAGGCTGCTTGCTGCATGGTGTCTAATGGAAACAGAAATGTCTGTTACATCTGTGTGACAGGACTGGACTGTGTCAGGTGAGTGCCAGGAATGGGTATTGGGTTATACTGTGACCTGGCAGCATTTGGTAGCAGACAAGCCAGTGAGTGGATGACAGAAAGGTAGTAAGGGCTCTGCCAGTAGCAATGCCAAAGCAGGAGTGGAAAGGAAGAAAGGCACAGGCTACAGACTCTCAAGGCTCAGGCAAATTTGGCTGAATCCTTATCCTTCCTGGTGCTTTTCTAGGCCTCTGTGTGTTATCTCAAAAGCCAATTCAGGTTTTAGTCAATCCAATGTTGACCTACTCTATGATCCAATACTTAAGAAAAGGTGTATTCTTTAAAAATGCATTGAATCACTAACCCTTAAGAAGTCTTGAATTATTTAGGCACTTGGGCTTCTCTTTCTTCCTGTCTTTCATTATACTCCCTGACACTCAATATGGGCAAAAACAACAGCAGATTCCCCCAGGCATTTATCCTAGAGTAGAAACTTTCATCTGTGTCCTTCTGCTTGAATCTGAACAATAGGCTGGAATTTGGAACTTTAAACTCCTTACAGGAACAAGGGCCAGCCCATCTCCCATTGCTAGGCCAAAGTATTTCACAAAAACACTGAAACCAAAGAATGAGAAGCAAGGAGTGGTCTCTGGAGACCCACACTGCTGAGATGACTCCTCCATCTGTTCCATAATGTGATCTTTGTAAGCACAGGAATTTCTGTCTTGTTTACTGCTGTCTCTTTAAGGCTTAGCCTTGTCCTGACACAGAGACAGTGCTCAAATATTGAATGATTGAATAAACAGTAGTGTTTCTTTGCAAAGAGAGATGATTCCTGGGGAGTTACATTCCACCTAGATATCCCAAGTCTCTTCAAAAGGGTCAGCTGCTTGGGAGTAATTGCAATCACCTCAATTCCTTGCCAAAGCACCTCCCCAAATTGCATCATTCTCTGTTGGTGCTTTACACCTACTCATCCTAATTATTTCTATATATTCTCCAAATACATTCAAGTCAATGGGAGATGAGCTGTCACCTACTCATCCCAATTATTTCTATACACTCTCTAAATATACTCAGGTCAATGAGAGCTGAGCTGTCATGATCTCTTTTAAAGTCTGCCTCACAATCACTGGCATCATGTAACTAAAGCCAACATGAAAACTACTTTTAATTTATACAAAAAGGATATGAGAGACTCTTGTGCCAGTTACTGAATCAGGTTCTGATGAAACCTAAATGAAACACCCAATGTAAGCTGAAGTTGGCTTTCATGTAAACTTGCCTCTGTTAAGCTGTCTGAGGCTCCATGTTCTGCGTACATTGTATGTGTGTGTCAGAAGAAAGTAGACAGACAGAGGGAGACAGGAGAGAAAGAAAAAGAAGAGAGAACAGGAAATGGAATAAAGGACATCCTCATCTCCCACATTGGTTCTCTTGACATCACTACCCTTCAGCCCCTTCACCTGCATAGGTTCCTGTTTCATCAGCATGAGATGGTGAAGACTGAAATCAGACAGAAACAAGCTCAATTTCTTCATGCATTCAGCTCCCAGACAAGAGTATAAAACAAGTGAAAAATTACTTCTCCTACAAGATTATTAGAAAGTTTTTAGCACAAAGTCAGTACAGACACCACCGCCAGCTGTACTCATAATAGCTGAGGCTCTAAGGTCTTTGGTCCAGGTTTGGATGCTGAGTCCTAGGCAGATATGCCTGCATCTGCTAATAGAAAATCACAAATCAAGAGACTTATTAGGGTGATCACTACATAAGTGATATATAAACATCTAATTACTATGTTGTACACCTAACTAATATAATATTGTATGTCAACTGTAGTCAAAAGAATTTTTTAATATTAAAGAAGACATTATCCAAAATTGGTTGACTGGATATAGTCAGTTTGTATACCTGAAATTCTCACAAACAATTTAATTAAATAAAATAGGAACTACTGTTGTTCCTATAAAATAGGATGCCATTGTTGACTATTATCAATTACTTTTTAAAAGACCACCATAGAAATAGATCAGTATCTGGCCATTTCCCTGGAGGAAAAAAAAACCAACAAACTTTGCATAGTACATCTCTCACATGACAAAGTCCAAAGTACACAGTCTGACATTCAAAGGTACAAAGATCATTTCCACCTTCCCAGTCATGATTCTCAATAATCGTACAAAATGGTTTTGCCACTTTGACATAGTTGTTATACCCTCATAATTACTCCCCTATGAGCCCCTACCACTTTTTGGTTCACATCTCCCCTTTCAGTTAGAGACATACTTCTTCTCCGCTTGTTCATGTCCAAGTTATATGCATGCCTCAAGACCCATCTCAAATGCTTCCTCCTTTCTGGAGATACTGCCTGTAACTCCCCAAAGTAGCACTTTCTCACTCCTCCTCTGAACATATCTGGACAGCCACTCACTAAACTCTATAGTATGAGTAATAATAGTAGTAATAGCTTACAATAAACCAGCTGATAAATATTAAATTCCTACTATTTGCCAGCCACAACATTAAGCACTTAATATTCATCAACTCACTTAATTAATGATTTTCATATGTCTTTTATTTCCTCTAATCTCTGATGGCAGGCTTCAGTCTAAATGATCTTTCTCTGCTATAATCCTTAGCATTAGACACTATAAATGATTAATAAATGCTTGTTGAATAAAATAATTAATGTATCAATGCTTGCATGAATGAATTAGTTAGTTAATTAATTAAGCAAAACGACCCCTGTTTATAAGCAGAATTTCCAAAGACCATTGGGTCAGGCTCCCAGATTTGTATTCAGATTATTTGAGTCCTTTCTACTCTGAACCAAATTTCACATAGCAAATCACATAACTTATTATATGTGTAATCTCTGTCCAATATTCTACATATATTATCTCATTTAATTTGCATACTAATCTTATCAAATGGGTATTGTAATAATAATAGTGTATTATATTCCAGGTATACTTCCAAGTATTTTACATATATATTTCACTTAGTGCTCCCTTCCCTATATGAAAAAAATTACCATTTTATCCTCATTTAAAAGATGAGAAAATAGCCATAGAGAATTTCAGTAACTTGCCCAAACTAGTAGAGTAGAGCCAGGATCCAAATCCAGTCCTCAGAAGTACAGTCTATGTCTTCTAAGGGTAGTAATTTCCCAAATTTACACATAAAGAGACTACTCAGTGAGGCCAGGCTCAGTCACACACTTAGTAAATATAAAAGACAGAATTCAACTTTTGATATTTTGGTTCCAAAGTGCATGCTTTTTACCGCACCTTTCAGTTCAGGTGACCTTTTAGGCCAGTAAAGGTATCTTTTTTTAGACTTTCTCAACTCCAAATGTGTGTGCCTTTAAAAGATGCCATCCCCAAGAATGACAGTGATCCTACTGTGTCCTCAACTTCCCCTGCTGTGTTTCCTCTAACTTCTTCTGTCCATGGTGCTGAATTTAAAGACCTGCATTGCTGATATAAAGAAAAACAAAGTAATCCAAATCTAGACTGTAAAGGATTTTGAATACTATTCTGAGTCTTGCCATTGAGAATCAGTAAAGTCTTTTCCACACCAACTGCCTTAACCTACAAATCTCTCCTTTTTTCCAAAATGTTCAAGTTGAACAGGGTGAAATAAGTGAGGCTTCCAATTAACAAGGATTGTTCAAGCCAATGTATTGGCAATTCCATAATTCCAAGGATTCCATCATCAGGGGATAAACCAACAAAAAAGGAGCAGGAGAATGTCTATTTCATAAATGTCAACCCAGATCTAAACAGACTTCAAATAAAAAGGAATCAGAGACTAGAAACCCTTAAGTGGTTCTGAAGCCATGTGCAGGGCTAATGGAGGATGCTGGGGCTGGTCCTGAGAACAAAGGCTAAAGACAAAGAATGTCTTTATATGTGGCACAGAATTGATTTCAAAGCCATAAAAATGTTAGTTAAGGAAACACTGACATGAACTAGGGCAGGGTGGGGGGAAAAGAAGTCAGAAAATAGTAAGTGCAATTTCAGGCTTATGAGAAATGGCATTAAAGTTAAGAGAAGGAAGGCAATCTATTGTTGTCCAGGAACTGGCAAACAGCACAGCCACTGCATCATTATAGTGGCAACAACCTGCTGTGTTCATTTGTCTCTGAGCTGTCTGACCTAGGAGCTGGGTGATTTATCTACTTTCCACAGCTCCAGCTGGGCCAGGCCAAGAGGATAACTTGGAAAAAGGGATGGGGGTGGGGGTGACACTCAAGCACAAAGCCAATGAACTCCATATGTCTTATATTAGAGAGCATGCTCATAAATCAACCAATATCACATTCATTTCACACCTACCATAAACAAATCTCTGTGCTAGAAAGATGCTGATCACACAAAGATTGAAAAAGAGCCATTGGCCTTGAAGAGCTTACAATCTACTGGCAAGATTAAGCATGAAGAAAACAAATTGACAATGTATACTAGATCATAGTTAGGAACAACAATTGCAAACAGGATACAGAGGGGGACTGTTAACTATCATCTCAGGAAAGGCTTCTGAGAGAAAGAGGCACCTGAAACAAACTTAAAGAGCAAGTAGGACTTGCCCAGACAGAAATACATGGGACTGAACGTTTGAGAACAGAGAAATTAGCAAAGAGTCAGAGGCAGGAATGGGTCCATTATCTTTTAGAAAAACAGCATTTAGGTAGCATTGCCTATCCAAAGCCATATTCAAGACCCAAGACTTAGGCACAAGGTTTACAGTCCTTAAGATCTCCACATCAGAGGGGCTGTGGGGGAATCTGAGGCATGAAAGAGTGCTTAAGAATCTATACATCAATACTGTACTGAACCATTTTGTCAAAAATTGAATGACTTCCAGTATCACAGTTAAATTTCTAGCATGCTGGCCATAGTAGGATATGCTGCTAAGATAAAGGGAAAAACACAGACCAAGCATTCTTTCACCTTGCAATTCTTCCAAAAAGTTACATATGCAGCTAACCAGGATAGCACTTATTCCTCAAGTTAGTGTGTTCTCACCCTGGTAAATAAGAAAACATGATAGGGTTAATCATGGCAGGAAGAAGAGAGACTCCATAGGGTTCTTAGAAGTAGACAGCTAACATTTTATTCAGTGACCTCATTGCCAATTGGCCATTCCAGCTAGGTGTATCATAAATTTCATTACAAGTTAGGCTAGCCCGCCCACCACAGCACAAAAATCTACAGTCAGAAAATAAATAGGGGTAGAAAGCTGAGGGACTCTCACAGCACAAGAGAAAAAATATCTCATTTCTAATTTTAGACACATTTCTAAAACATACCTAATTTTTAATTCTAGCTCATGGAAGACTAAAGAAAAGAAAGTCAAGATAAAAGTTAGGAGGGCACATCTCAGAAACAGTAGTTATCAAATAATAGTCTTGTTTGCATTACAACAAGGTGACCTTGGGTATGTAAACAGGGAGACAGGAACAAACATGCACTTTGGTGTTACAAACAAATCTGTTCTAGAGGACCCATCTTGAAGAAAGACCAAAGAGTAGCAGCATGCCTTCAGGTAGACAGAACTAAAACAAATACACAGAAAAATAACATCTAGCAATTTAGTATTATTGAACTTACGGAAATTACAGAAAGAAAATACAAATTTCATCCAGAGATGAGTTCCTTGGCACATAGACTAAGACCTGACTGTGCCGCACTCCTGAGAATGTGTCCTGGAACGTGCTCAGTGGCCTCCCAATTGTCAGCCACTGAGCATTTACGTGTATGAAGCATTCAAATGTCACCTCGCTTGATGACTTCACTTCTGTAGTCCCTGATCCCTTGACTTCTGTCACCAGCACCTTCTTAGTTGTTCTTCAACATTTCCTAGCATCCACTTCAATCTTTTTCACCAGGCCACTCTTTCCCCTCTTCCCTCCTGTTTGAAGGTGTCCCTCTGAAATTCTCTCTCTTTCCTTCTTTCTCATATTAAACTCAATCCCAGGGACAGAAAAGCAGAAGACTTGGAATTTAATCTCAGGAAACTCCAATGACTAGCTCAGGCAGTATACATAATCACTCTCCATCTGTTCACTTACCAATAAAAATAAACAGATAATAACTTCTCAGCTTACTTAGTTGACTATTTTGAAAATCATGTGAAAGTGCTTGAAGACTGTAGATACTTGTTAGCTGGTCATCTCTGAGGTAAGTTGGGATGATGAAAATTGTGAGTCCTCTCACCTAAACTGTACACCCTATAAGCTCCTTCACAGTCTCTTTTCTGCCTGACTTGACTCCAAACACAACCCCTACTCTGTGATCTAAACCTGCCAATCTCTACCCTCCTCTAACTCTACCTCCATTTTTCCACTCCAGTTTAAACAATTAAAAAGAAACTCTTAGTTTATAACATGGGTCAAGAGAGGCTTGGGCTGAACTTGGATAAGCCAGCAGCTGGAGTGACTATAAACCACAACTATTGTTCTACCAGGAAACATGTCAACATTGTGTTTAAGCTTGAGGGCTCTGAAGCCATACTTTTTAGCCTCAAATTCCATCTTCACCAGTATTACTTGCTCTTTAACCTCAGGAAAATTACTTGACCTTTTAGTGCCTCAAATTCTTCAACTATAAGACAGGGATGTTAATGGTACTATCTACCCATGGGTCTCTTGTAATTTTTATATGAAATAAGATAATATGAAGCAACATAAACATGGAATATATATTTGGTTTAATTTCACATAGTGGTGATAACAAAAGCTAAATCACTCAACAAATATTCAAGGATTAATTAGAGCTCTATTTGCTCCAGGAACTGGGTACACAGAGAGAACAAAGCAGAGATCTACACAGGTTTATTCAAGTCTAGTGTGGAATATAAACAAGTAAATAAGAAATTAGAGCAGTGATAAATGCTACGATGGCAAAAATAAAGGATGCTGTGAAAACACACAGGAAGGGCATCTTGGAAGGATAGAAAAATTCTGTTGAGGTTTTATGGGCTGAATTTTGTCACTTCAAGATTCATATATTGAAGTTCTAATTCCCAGAACCTCCAACTGTGACTGCAGTAGGAGGTGAAGTATTTAAAGTGATAATTAAGGTTAAATAAGGTCATTAGAGTAGGCCCTAACCCAATGTAACTGATGTCCTTACAGAAAGAGAAAATCAGGACACACAAAGGATAAACCATATGAGAGGAGATGGCCATCTACAAGCCAAAGAGTGAGGCCTTTGAGGAGACCAACCCTGACAACACCTTGACCTTGGACTCCTAGCCTCCAAAAGTACATAGACATATATTTCTGTTGTTCAAGCCACCCAGTCTGTGGACTGTTGCTATGGTTGCCCTAGCAGATGTGGGGCATGACAGTGCACCTCTTCAGAGACATGACAACACACCTGAAAGTGAAGTATGAGTAGGTGAGGGCAGAAGACAAGGGGCCACAAGAGAAAGGTCAATGTTACTATTGTTCATAAGACCTCCCATTTTTATATATATAACAAATTATTTAGGAGTACATGATTAATTTATTTTGCCCTCACAACAGCTTTGGTATGGTTAGACACATGTGATTCATAACTACCACTATTTTACAAAGATCAAAACCAAGGCCCAGAAATATACATGACCAAGGCTGGCATGGGGGCTGAACTTGATTTACCCAAAGTAGACAAGTGCAAGGGAGAAGATCTTAGTGAAGGAATGACAAAGCTATCTCTTCCTTGTTTGGGGTACTGAATAGAGTTTATCTTCATTGATGTCATGGAGTGGGAAAGATTAAATTCCCAGCATAACCTTATAGCATGTGGAAGGTTATCTCATATAAGATAACCAGTTTGGAGGCAGGTAAGTGTACAACTTAAAAAAGACAAAAACAATAGGTGTGTTTGGGCTTAAATGAGTTAGGACAGCATATAAAAATGGAACTTGGATATGACAAATGTTTAGGGGGGTTGGGTAAATTTAGTGAAATCTGTGTCTTCTTTTCAAGGAAGGAGATAAAAATTGAATGGTAGATCTGCACCCCACATCCAGCAATCCCATGTGAGGTTGATGAGCCTGAACTGAACCCGTTGAGATGAATCTATGTTGCATAATAGCTTCCAAAAAGTAACAAAGTGAGGTCAACATGGCGTTTCCATTGTTTTGACACAGTCTAGAGGTGAGCCACTGGGTAAGATAACTAAATAAGCACTTCTTAGGCATCATTTCAGTTTCCTTATCTATTAGATGGGCCCTCATTTGATGTGAAAGTTAAACCAAAGAACTAGAGGGTTGATCTAATGCTTGGTAAAGCATTGTTCCTAACACAGAGCAGGCATGGGATAAATAATAGCTCCTCATCTAATGTTTTTGGGGGGGAAGAAATGGCTTCCCTATGGGTTAGATACTGTCAAGCTCCTTACCCACTCTGCACTTTACATATACAGCAGTAACAAATTAACACTTCCATGGCTATGAGCTCCCAGAGCAGACAAAGATAGCTGGCAACACCCAGCATGACCCTCCTACTTTCTGAGATGAGCAAAGTCAAATCAAAAGAACCCAGGAATGTCAACTAAATATATTGGATCCTGTCACTGGAAAGTTTCTAATAAGGTTTCCAGGTGATTCATTTGGCGATGCGAGGCCTCTGACTCACCCAGCCTGCCCTTGCACACATCCGCAGACGTGATGGACAACTGGCTCTGATAATGCCTTTTCAGAGCAATCCAAAGTGTTCTTCACGGCACATCCAAAACACAGCAATTACTCCGCTGAGAAATGATGAGAACCAAAAATAACAATTACATTATCTTTACCAAGATAAGAGCATTGGAAAGACGAGAACCAGTACTGGCCAGGAAGAGAGACATGCTGTTTTTCAAGCCGACAGGATAAGTGCCTGCACCAGGTTCCCGCAGGAGTTTATGTCCGTGAGCTGCACATGACTGTATAGGCATGGAGTGTCACATTACGGGGAAATGTCACTAAGCCAAAGGATCATGGACAGAGCATCCAGTAAATTCTGAGCAGAGATGGTGGCTGCATTTGCTGAACTGCAAAAGCAGAGCATTTGGGAGCATAACCTTGCTACATGGAGCTTCCAGATAGTAAACTGAGGACAGCCTGGCCATCACAATTGAAAGGTTCTCTTGGACACCCCTGTGTAAGCATGACATCTTCCAACCACATTCCTATTGCTTCTCTCTACTCCCTCACAGGCTTCTGCACCTTCATTCCCTGGTGCTGACACTTTATTTGACTTTTGCTGAAATAATGCTTTTAAGATTGTTCCAATGATCTCCCTAAATTTTAAGTTCTTCATGGGCATCAGGAAGCCATTTTTCCAATTTCTCAGGTCCTCCTCTCCTTCTCCAAACCCCGGCCCCACACCTCATTTCAGCCCTAACCTCACTCAGCACAGGATACTGTGCCCAAGGGCTCACACTGACATGGGATGACAGGATGAACAAATCACTAGGTGCTTCAACCTCAGAGCACATGGGACTCCTGGGAGAAAGTCTTCTCAAGTGATATTGGTCAAGACACTGTCAGGCACTGGTGTCAAACCCCTGCTGACTGAACCAATTTTTAAAGTTCACTTAAAATGGTATGCTACGTGCTTTCTAGAGTGTGGCATGCCTGTGATGATTTGCAAGAAATTTAAAACATGGAAGATAGGGAGACAGAATTGGTTTGAATCAGGACCAGGTATTGATGATGATAAGATTGAGTACATCAACATGCTTCCCTTCTCTCTTCACACTGACTTTGCTGAAGGAAGAATATTAAGGGACTCCAAACAGGGAGTCAGGTCTTTTTAAAGATGCAGCGCTTCCATACCCATAATCAGAGCCTGGAAAGCTACATTGTGATGCCACTAAGTCACAGCCCTAGGTTTTAAAGGTCTGCTGAAAATTAAGGCTCTGTAGCTTCTAACATGCTACCAGGAGAGTGATGCCCAAGAAAAATATTGTGACCTTGGAACCCCACTTTTCATATTCCTACATGGTCCTGAAGGACCTAGAGGCTCACAGTAAGAGGAAAGTCTTTTCTTCTCTCCTGGTTTCTATCTTTTCTAGATATCTTACCCTTTCCAAACTCCTTGTACCTACTCAACACTCAGTGCACACTCAAAAAGAACAGGAAAAAAAAATCTCACCAATTCTGACCCCATTCTTACATTGCTTATCTAAAAGGCATAGAGGGTAGTAAAACCCAGAAATTTTATGTTAACTGTAAAATTAATATCTATTAGTTAACTATGAATTAATTAACTATGAAATTAGTAGGTAATCATTATAAAAAATTAAACTAGAAATCAAAAGCTTCCACATATGCATGGTTTATGGAGGTTGATGGGACACAACATTCTCCTTAATATCTTGAGCTACAAGCTCTGATTCACTTTCTGAAAGATCGTGTGATTAAAGCATTTCTGGAAAATCATTCCGGAAATGGGTGACAGTAATTGGTTTCATAACCTTTTATACTGTTTCAATTTTTCACTCAAGTGTGTATTGCCTTCTACAAGCTAAGATAAACAAATTAGACAATTAATTGGCTTACCGTTAAAAGTTGTTTTTGTTAAGACAGAATCAAAATCCAGTTCCTTAAATTACAGTTCTTTTCAGGTTTGAGGATCTGAAAACAGAGGCCTTGGTCCCAGCCTTCTCCTTAATATGCCTCATGACATGTATTTCCAATCCACGAACACACATGATATTTCCCTTTATTGACTTTCTTTAATTTCTTTCACATATAGATCTTAAACATGGATTTACATTACATTTTTGGTGTTATTGAAAAAAGTCCTTTTTAAAAAAATTTCAAATTTCAATTGTTTATTACTGACACATATGAAAGCATTTGAATTTTATATATTAACTTGTGCCCTATAACCTTGCCATACTCACTATTTCCTGGAGAGTTGGTTGGTTGGTTGGTTGGTTGGTTGGTTTTTCAGTTCTTTGGCACTTTCTACATACACAATCATGTTATCCATAAACAAAGACAGTTTTGTTTATGTTCTCTCTGCCAATCTGTGTAACTTTCTTTTCTTTCTTTCTTTTTTTTTTGCTTTGCTTTGCTTTGCTTTGCTTGTCGGCACAATCTGTGGCTCCAGTACATTGACTCAGAGCGGTGAAGAGGTCATCCTTGACTTGTTCCCAATCTTAGGAAAAAAGTTTCTCATTAAGTATAATATCAACTGCAGGGGGAAGTTTGTAGATTTCGTTTTATCAAATTGGGTAAATTCCTCTCTAATCCTAGATTGCTGAGAGTTCTATTGTGAATAGGTGTTGGATTTTGTCCAATGCTTTTTCTGTACCAATTTATATTATAATATTTTTTTCCTTTTTACCTGTTGATGTGGTAGATGACACTGATTGATTTTCTAATGTTGAACTATCCTGGCATCCCTGCAATAAATCCTATTTAGTTATGGTTATAATATAATGTTGGATTCCAATAACTAATATTTTGTTGAGGACATTTGCTTTTATGTTGGTGTAGTTTTCCTTTCTTGTAATGTGTTTGTCTGCTTTTGTCATTAGGCTAATGCTAGCTTCATGGAGTAAGTCCAGAAGTGTTCCTCCTGCTTCTATATTCCTGGAAGACACGGTTGAAAAATAGTGTCATTTTTGCTTTAAATGCATGGCATAATCTGCCAGTGGAAACTATCTGGGACTGGTGTTTTCTCTTTTTTTGGAAGGTTATTAATTATTGTTTTAATTTCTTTAATAGATATAAGATGATTCACATAACCTACTTAACCTGTGTGAGTTTGGCAGTTTGCATCTTTCAAGAAAGTGATCTACTTGATCTAAGTTATCAGTTTTGTGAAGATAGATCTATACATGGTGTTCCATAATAAACGTGTACCTTTATTATGGTGTTCCTTTTAATATCCATGGACTCAGTTGTGATGACCACTCTTTTATTTCTGATTTTGTAAACTTTATGTTTTCTCTCTTTTTCTCTATGTTAGCCTAACTAGACATTCATCAATTTTATTGATATATTCAAAAAATCAAATTTTGGTTTTATTGATTTTCTCTACTTTTCCTGCTTTCAATTGCACTGGCATCTGCTCTAGTTTTCATTATTTCTTTTTTGTGCTTGCATTAGGCTTAAATCACACTTCTTTCTTGAGTTTCCTAAGGTGGGAGCTTAGATTATTGATTTATAATCTTTATTTCTTTCTAATAAATGCACTGATGCTATAAATTTCCCTCCATGTATTGCTTTCACTGCATCCCACAAATTTTTGGTGTTTTATTTTCATTTAGTTTGAAATAATTCATAATTTATCTTGAGACTTTTTTATCTATGTGTTATTTAGAAGTAGTTTGTTTAATTTCCAAATATTTATTGCTTTATTATCATTTTAATTTCATTATGGTTTGATAATATAGTTACTATGATTTCTATTATGTTAAATTTGTTATGATATGTTTTATGGCCCAGAATAGCCTTTTTTGGTAAATGTTCCATTGTGAGGTTGAGAAAAATGTGTATTCTGTTGTTAGGGGATAGAATCAAGTTGATTGAAAGTGCTGTTCAGATCGATTATATCCTTACTGATTTCCAGTCCACTTTATCTATCAGTCACTGAAAGGGGTATTAAAGTCTCCAGCAATGGTGATGTAGTTTTCCATTTCTCCTTCCAATTCTGTCAATTTTGCCTCATATATTTTGGCAATATTTTGTTAGTTACAGATATGTTAAAAATTGCTGTCTACTGGAAGAATTTACCCCTTTATCATTTTATAATCTACCTCTTTATTCCTAATAATTTTCCTTGTTTTAAAGTCTTCTGTGTCTAAAATTCATATAATTTCTTTAGCTTTCTTTTAGATTAATGTTAGCATGGTAACCTTTCTCCATCCCTTTACTTTCCACATGCCCGAGTCATTCCATTTAAAGTGGTTTTCTTGCAGATAAAATATAGTTGAGTCTTATTATTTTATTCACTTTGACAATTTCTGTCTTTTAATCAATGTATTTATACCATTTACCTTAAAGTGATTATCGATATAGTTGGATTAATAGCTATTATATTTGTAGCTATTTTATTCATTGTACTTGTTCTTTGTTTTTCCCACCTTTTGGTGCTGTTTCTGGTTTTAAATGAGCATTTTACATGAATCCATTTACTCTCTTCTCTTACTATATCAATTATTCTTTTTTAAAAAGAAAAGAGTACTTGTCCTGGAGTTTGAAATATACATTTTTAATTAATCTAGGCTCACCTTCAAACAGCAGACTACTGCTGCACGTTTAGTGAAAGTGCATTATGACAGAGTCTTCCCAATCCCCCCTCCCTGGTCCTTATGATAGTGCTGTTTTTTATTTCACTTATACATCAGCTAAATCATACAATCTCATAATCACACAAATACCATTTTTACTATTATTACCATATTTACCCTGTATAATGCACAACCATGTTTTTGGCCCAAACTTTCAGGAAAAAAATCTTTCATTTTAACTTTTACTTCAATTTTTTATTTATTTAGATTTAGAAACAAAACCAAGTACTATATTCCAGGGTGTTATTTTGCATACAGATATCATTACTGCTTCCTACAGTTACATTTTTAATGCATAAGCATAAATAAAAGAATTAAAACCATTTATATAGAAATGGAATTAGCACTACCCAGGTATAATGTGCTTCCTTATTTTCCCCCCCAAATTTGGGCAAAACAGTGCACTTTACACATGGCAAACTATAGTCCTTCAAAAGTTATTTTTCAGATTCATTAAGAATATGAACTATTAAGAATTTTATTTTATCTTTATTACAGGTGAGTGTATTTCAGTGTGACTTTTCTGTATTCACCTGTCTCTCCAGATTTCAAAGTGATGGTTTGCTCTTCAACATCATTCTCTGATAGTTGGAGGAAAGTCACTGATTTTTGGTTTGTTAAGGTTTTTTCTTGTTGTAAGAATGGGAGCAATGGCTTCTAAGCTCTTTACATATAGGATCTAAATCTGCAAGTCCCTTTACTTGTGCTTGAATATTCTCGTCTGTAACACGGAAAAGACCCTGCCCCAGAGGCATCCAGGGCAGTGAAATCATATAGGGAGAGGGCTGTCAGAGGGACCTGAGCCAGGACCTTCTGTGTGGTCTACTAGCCTGCCCTTTATTTTATCAAAGTACTGATTACTTTTTCAGAATCTTACACACTTACGTATCTTTGTCCATAGGGTTTTTGTACTGAGCCACAAAAGTACTAGGTTGCATATTTCTTTTGGCCTCTACATCCTTAACATTCTGCCTGCTCTGCATTTCCCAGTACAGACTCCACCTAAAATAGACTCAGGCTCAAGTTAGAAATAACTAGATGGGTGTACTCAGGAATCAGATGAGTTAATAGGTTATGGGATTAAAAGCACAAGGCTCGGAGATGGCTAGGCAATAAAAACCGCATATTTAATCTTAGAATGAGGCAGAGCATGGATGACAAAGTGTCTGTGACCCTTACTACCCTGGGATAACTCCTCCTTTCCTGGATTCCATCCTAACCTCTGGTTGGCCTTCCTGCCAGCTTCCTCCCACTGTTCAAAAATTCTGATAACCATCATTCCTAGTAGTATAAAATATCAAACATGTAAGCAACAAGAAAATTCATGTAGCCCACTCATCGTCCAAGAATCTTTTCAGGCCCAGTTACGTTACTAAGACAGCACCCAGTTTTGCCCTAAGACAAACCTCATCTTACAGTTCCCAAATCTCATTGTGTAGGACTTCACATTCTGAGGGAATCATCACAATCCCCAGTTGAGAATCATCTGAAGGCCTCATGAACCTGAATGATTTACTCCCTACCCAGGCATGAGCTCGATAAACTGCCCTCTGCCTCCTCCTTGACTTGGTCTTCTGGTGACTCTCAGTTCATGTGGCAAGGGTCCGTAGAGCCAAGCTGCCCCAACTCTGAAATAAATGGTGTGACCCCTGGTGCAAAACGCATGAGTAAAGTTCAAAGATTTATGCTACCTTTTAAAATCCAGCCAATTCCTGTGCACAAGAAAAAAATCAATTGTTGGGCCTGCTTTGTTCTTGAAAAAAATCGATCACGGTTCTTGCCAATGATCCCATTACTCTCTGGATGGCGGGGTGCCCCCGGCACACCCCCCATGGCCTGTTGACATCAGCTGTATTGAGCTGCATTTCCATAGGCTTCTGTCTTGGTTTAAGATTGAAACCACCTTTTATATTCCCTTCTCTTCTTAGCAGCCTCAGATCCCTATTACTTTTCCCCAAAATAACTGTAAGTGTGTGAACTAATTAGCTTAGAGAGCACAAGCTCCCTTAATGCTTCAGAATCCTGCCAACCCACACTGATTTCTCTATGTTCTGAGCTGCAAAATAGCCCCTCACTTGGTTTGGCTTAATTATTCTTCAAGGTCATCCCCGTGCCACTGCTGTCCATGTTCCTTTTCTTCTACGCTTCTGTTTTTAAGAGGATTTTTTAAAAGGTTTGGCAGCTCAGCTGTTTTGAGTCATTACTAGCTTCAGTCCCCTTTCACACTTATTGCTTGGCCTATTTTTTCCCTAGCCTCAACTCTCTCTCTCTGCTGTATTTGCGAGAGTGTTTCCGATTCTCTCTAACCCCTTAGCCCAGTTGGAATTGCTCCGTGTTTCAGCGGCTGTACCTTTCCCCTACAGTTTGAACTAAACTCACATGTCCTTGATTTGGAAATTGGTCCTTTCCCTTGCCTGTTTACAGCATGGACAGGTCTCTTCATTCAACTTCCATTTGCTTCTTCAGAAAACTGGACTGAAAATTCCCTTGAGAGCCCCAAGAAGACAGCTTCGCCATCTACTGGTGTTCAACAGGACCCTGGCCTTCCAGGTTTCCAACCCACCCACTGATTTGTTTCTAGGTTCAATGTTGACAGAAACCAGAATCTGGGGGTGAGAATAATAAAACAAATGCAACAATTATAACAACAATGCCACCTCCCACTGGAGAGCACTGAAGACTTTTCAAGCTCTTTTTCTGTAAATTATCCAATGCAGCAGACACACTGTATAACACACATTTTTGCATTATTCTAATGATTATTTTAGTTATTTTGTTTTCTTCCAATCTCCTTTTGTAATTTCTCTCTTTCCCACTCACTCTGCATTATCAAACATCACCTTGAAGAACTATGGAAGACATTTCAGAGATAGAACTAGACCCAAGGGGTTGGAACTTGATGAAGTAGCAGAACTCAAAGTTTACACTGAAGCCAGAGCGCACATTCTACAAGAAATGTAGAGGAATAATCAGAAAACTGAGGATTAGAACTTCACAGCTGAGCACACCTAACAGAAACTGGGGAAATGCTGTGATTTGGAGGCACACAGAAGACCCAGCATCTCTCAGCAATTCCAACAGCAGGCTACGGGCAGCACCTCAGTCCAGACATCACAGCTGCTAATGGAAATAGGCTCTTAACAGAGGCTTAACCTGATTTTCACATGGAACTGAGTCTGCAGGGTATGGGCCTCTGGGCAGGGACTCTGGGCACGCAGGCAGAGTGGAATGCCTGGCAGAGAGGGAGCAGGAAGGGATGCTCGGCAACAAAGCAAGACAGAAAACTCAAAGGTCAGGAAAACAGGGGGCCTTGGAAATTCACTGTTATGTCCTAAATTAGACACAGGGCCTTTAAACAGGTGATTAAGTTAAAATGAGGAATCCATTAGGGTGGCACCTAATCCACTCTGCCTGGTGTCCTTATAAGAAGAGGAAATTTGGACCCATAAAGAGACACCAGGGATGCACACACACAGGAAAAAGACCAGGTGAGGACACAGTGAGAAGGCTGCCAAGGAGAGAAGCCTCAGAAAAAAAACGAACCTGCCAATACCTTGACCTTGGAATTCTAGCCTGAAAAATAAATTTCTGTTGTTTAGATCTGTGGCATTGTGTTATACAACTCAAACAAATTAATACCTTTACCAATAGGGTAAATTAAGCATTAGATTTTCAAGTCAGACTTACTGGGTTCAAATCTCACCTGAACACTTACCAACTATGTGACCTTGGACAAGTTATATACCTAATTTATGCCTCAAAATTTTTTTTATCTGCTTAATGGGAAGGATGATGCTGCCTATCTCACAAAGCTGTCTTAAAGATTAGGTAAGTTAATCCTTATAAAGTGTTTGTAAAACGACCTAGCATATGATGGTATGCTGTGTAAGTGTTAGCTGCTGCTATTGTTATGTCATCATCATCACTATCAACATCATCATCAACACCTACCATGTCAGGACTTTTTAGGGGTTTGTAAAAAAGTAAAAAAAATTTGATGAAACTAGGGCAAACATGTAAATAGAAATGGATTTTTGAGGCAGAAAGTTTGTGACCTAAAGCTTCTACCAGGCAAATATCAATAGCTGATTCTGGGAAATGAAGACAGTCCCGGAAGATGGAGTATTCCTCTCCCCTTTAATTCACACACATTGTCTGATGGGTTTCCCAGGGTTCAGAAGCACTTCAGCAATAAACATTAAACACCAACATCTTCCGCAATGTGAAGAAAAAGAACAATAAAGATAAATATCATCAGTGCTTATGTGCTATGGGGCAGACGTTACGCCACCACAGCGCAAAAGAGGAGAAAAAATTCTGGAGTCATATCAATTTTGATGTTGAATTTCTACATGCTCTTCCTTTATCTCATTGCATGTGAGAAAATATGCACATCCCCTTCCCTTGAGGGGATGAGCCTTGTGACAGAGGAAGTGGACAAGAGTTCAAGTTCAACTCATTGAGTAGGGTTAGAGTGAACTTTCTTTTTCAGCAATAATATTCCTGTTTTTAGATTAAAAAGGTTATTTGTCTAAGAAAATAAGCACAAGCTCTGTGATGTGGTAATAACATGGACAGCTAAGTATCTGACCCTTCAAGTTTCCTGGTCTTCATTTTCGCCTGCCTAGGAAAAGGGAGATTGAAGCCACATTCCCAGAAATGTCATATTTATCGACAGTGATAAATTTCTGAGTTCGAAGGACTCATCTGCACTTACTTTAGCAGCAAACACTCAGAAAATAAGCAATTGCTTACCCAACATGAAAAAAGCATCCTAGAGCTGAGCAATTGATTGGGAAAAAATGAGACTGGTCTACCAAAAATGAGAACTCCAGGACATCACTCACGTTCAGAGAAAGAATCCAAGCGTGGCTAAGAAAGGCAAGCTGACTAGTACAATGGAAGGAACCAAGTAGAGTCTGCATATTATAAATACAGGGAGTATGGCTCCTGGTGAATTTGTTTTTTCTATCTGAGATCAAACTGCTTATCTCAGAATTCTACTGGTCTGCAAATCCATCTCAAATCCCTGATTTTCATTCTGTTTTTCTAAGGCTCAGGAAAGACCACTATGGGCTTGAACAAGAGATTACTTCAATCTATTTTGTTCTGATCCCCTGAGAAATCAGATTTCTGAAAATATTTCAATTAGATTTATACCTTTGTGACCCTTCATTCCTAACAACAAAGTACAGGAGCTATGAGTTATATGTCTGCCAAACAAGTTAAAAATGGCTTTTAATAAGACCAAGAAGTACTGAGTACTTGGCAAGGCAGGTAAGGAAGGGAATGCATATGCTGTTCAGTGGTTTAAAGAGTTTTTGAGGGTGTTTGCTCTCTGCAGCCATAAACTAGCCCATGAGTGCCTCTACTCTATATCCTGTTTGATAGACCAGTTGATCTATTGTCTACTTGTACTCTATACAAACTTGGCTGGACTACACAGATAACCCACACTCTGCAAATGCTGAGGCCTCCTGGCATTACTTTTTTTCCCCTTGTTTATTATTTTGTGTTGACATCTAGACAGATTCTCAGGCAAGTTCTGTAGACTTCAGAGTTTCACAATATTACAATTTCAGCAGGCTGAATGTTAAAAAATGGAAATTGGACAGACTGTTATCAACTTTAATCGACCATTAGAGCATCGGAGCCTGAAGGCACAGTATTTAACGGTTGGAATGGGGTGGTCAAGTAAAATGCTGTCTCTTTCATTTGGAATCTGGGAATAAAGCCAACCCAGATAAAAAGGGGGAAAAAAGCCATTACTCTGACAGCTGTGGCAGAGCACAAGCATCAGTGCTGCAAAGGAGGCCAAGATGCAAATATTGCCGTACATTTGGGTAAGGTTTGTCTACGGTTCTGGTTTGCAGATTTTGTACATAATGGGGATAAGTAAGCCAAGGATGAGACACTGACCTACCAGAATAAAGGCTATTATCTAATTTCAAAAATGGATACTGTGAGACCATCTTCTATACTGGCAGACGTGGCCTCAATATGTCATCGCCTTTCTGTGCTGCGACGGCTGTCTTCTTGGAAAGGCATGTAGTCTGCCGCCTTGTTTAGGCTTCTCTCCCTCAGCCCCTGGGCGTGGTACACTGTGCGTGCTTTCACAAATGACTCCGGAATGAAGGTTTTTAATTTCGCCTGACCTTAGTGAGGCTTCACCTGTTGGCAGCCATCTTGTTAAAAGCACCCATGGGAGAAAAGTTGTTTTACTGGAAGTTAAGGCTCCTTTCTCGCTATGCCTCTGTTGGCCGTGCCAGATTCCTTCCAGACACCATTGACTCTGTTAATGTGATTTCGCACATTATGAACTTTCAGAATGTTAAACTGAGCACCGTTTTCTTTTAAACAAAATATATTGTTTATGTAAAGAGTCTAATGGCCCATAGCAATCCAATTTACATGTAAAGTATAAGATTTCATATTGAATCAGTTTTATTACTTCACATATAAAAGATATTGAACAGTGGTAGGTATATTGTATTTGTATCAGAAAAATACAAGGGCAGATTTATTGGGCTTAAGCTTAATAATATCAGAATTGATTATCCCAATGAGAGGCCAGGCATCTGTTTATTATGGGAAGAGGCATCATTTCCATCACACCAGATAGTCCAATGACCCCTTCTTCTCCTCACTCAGTGAAATAGCCATACTTATTAAAGGGTTAAAAGACCTCCCAAAGTGACAACATTAAGTCTACAACAGCAGCCAGGGAATACCGCTGATACCATTTAAAATGTTTTAAGCACATTTGGTTTGCCGGGCAACTTACCAAATCCATCAAACATAAGATGTTTTCTATTTGGTTGCTTTTGTATGCTAATTATGTTGATTTGCCTGACCTCTCAAAAACTGGATTTAATCTTTCCCATATTTTCTACATTATGGAAACCCCAAACCTGCTTCTCTTTATATTTCAGCTTCTCTTTCTGTGACCTCCTAACATTAGGTTATCTCTTTGCAGAGTAATCTGTCCTCTAGTAAACTATAAACCATTTGAAATATTTTAGGAGGGAACTAACCATTTATTTTAACTAATCTGGAAGGCTGTTCTTTAAGAATTCCTGTTGTGAGAGAAGAGCTGACCCTTTTAAATGTCCCTAACAAACAGATTCTCCTGATGCGCCCTCTCCCTCTTACCACAATAAATTGCATTCAATAGAATTGAAAGCTTCAATTGATATCACTTGATATAACAAAAAATAAAACTAGCAGTCAACTCTATAAGAAACACAATAATTTGAAGTAGAACTAATGTGGAAGTAAATTTGCTCACAGTATCCTGTTGAAATCTTGTTACATTTTTGGGTACAAGATTTTGTTTTATGAATTCTCTTTCCTAAACACTTTTTTTTTTCATTTTTCGTCTTTTAGAGAGTAGAAAGAGCTTTCTTTTCAGCCTGAATTTGTTTCTTGGGGTAGAAGATGGTCCCTAGTTGTCTGTGTCTGAGCCGAAGTGATTGTGCTTTTGGATTTCATTAAGATGAACACATTTTCCATGGCCTTCTAGCCTCTAGGCACACAGGCAAAGTTCAAATACAACATTTCAAGTAAACAAAGCTAAGTTGCACAGCTGAGGCTTCCTTTCAAGGAAAGACAAATGGATTAGTGAAGGCCAGACCACATGTGATTCTTGCCTAAGCCCCAAAGATAACTCAGTCATGCTCACTCTAGAAGAAAATGTGCATATGGGGTGTGTGTGTGTGTGTGTGTGTGTGTGTGAGTCCACACATGGTGTGCACTTTACGAGCCCTGCACAATATGTTCTGTGCTATGGATGAGTTATGAAATCATTACACTTGTAGATATTGGCTGTACTAGTCCCATCTCCCTTAAGCAGAAAAAGAAAATGCTTAGCCAAAATACTGAGTTTATGTTAAACAATGTCTCCTCCTGAAGACATCTTCTACCCTACAGATTCCCAAGATTAGACCTGGCAGCAAAATCCAGCCTTTGTCAGAATCACAGCTCATCAGGCAGTGAGGGAGCTGAGCCTGGGTCCACACAGGAGGAGGGCCACCAGGTGGGGCATAACTGCAGGATGACAGATTTTCAAAGGTCACCTACATGTACCCATCAAATAAGGGAGGTTTCAGGTGCTCCTTTCTCTTCAGATTCAGAGACTAGGATTCAAGTGGAAGAAATAAACACATTTATTCAGCTCCAAAACTTGCTTTGAAGAGGCTCTCTTCATGCCTTGATAAGGCACTTCTAATTTTAATGTTTTGTGATTTGCTTTCTTCATGCATTAGCTCCACCCCCTTTCACTGATCACCATCCCTTATCAGGCAAGCATCAGTGGTACCTCAGGTCCAGAAACTAAAACAGCTATCACAGACTGTTCAAGCTGCTGTGACAAAGTGCCACAGACCGGGTGGCTTATAAACAGCAGAAATTTCTTTCTCACAGTTCTGGAGGCCAGAAGTCCAGGATCACAGTGCCAGCATGGTCAGATGAAGGGCCTGGAAGAGGCCCCTTTTTCCAGACTTCCCCTTGTATCCCACATGATAGAAAGGACTAGGGAGCTCTATGGGATCTCTTTCATAAGGGCACTAATCTCATTCATGAGGGTTCTACCCTCATGGCATAACCACCTCCCAAAGGCCACACCTAGTAGTAGCATCACTTTGAAAGGTTAGGATTTCAACATTAATGGGGATGGGGTAGGCACAGCAACAGGCAAAGGATTCATGTTCCTTGGTCAATCCAGTCTCATTCACAGTTCTTCATGGTTCACTGCTAATGCCCAAGCCAAAGGCCTAGTTCTGTAGGGAAGATGAAGATGCAAAATATGTGTTCTACTTCCCAGAGAATTCATAGACTCTTTGGAGAGTGTCTTGGTCCATTCAGCCTCTATAACAAAAATGCCATAAATTGGGTGACTGATAAACAGCAAACATTTCTCACAGTTGTGGGTACTGGGAAGTCCAAGGTTATGGCACCAGTAGATTTGGTGTCTGGAAAGGGCTTTGGTGAGGGCATGCCTCCTATAACTTCACATGGTGGAAGGGCCAGCAAGGGGTCTCCTTTATAAAGGTACTAATTCCAATCATGAGGATTCTGGCCCCATGACCGAATCACCTCAAAAAGCCCCTGCATATATCATCACCTTGAGGGTTAAGAATTCAACATATAAATTTGAGGACATAAACATTCAGACATAGCAGAGAGGTAAGATTTATAGGTGATATAATTATTAAATAACACAAGGAGACATACGATTGAAACATCAAAATGTGAGGCTGTTGAGGTTCAGTGTAACAAATATTCCATTATAGCCACTACACTCCATTACCAAGGAAGAAAAGTGGATTAACATATTCTTGAAATATTTCCAATAGTAATCGAAATAATGAGTTCTCCTTTCCTTGCCTGGAAGCAGGAAAGTCAAGTAATCATATCGCGTTGCTACCTTGTCATTTCATTTACTTGATGAAGCAAAAGAAAAGCATCAATAATGTCACCATTTTTCTATGAATCTAAATGTCTTTGGTTTCCATCTTACTACCTTTCCCAAACAGAATGCATTTTCCCAAATAAACTATGTAAAACATGTGGCAATGAGTACCCCTTCTATTTCAGCCCTCGAAATGTACCTGATAAGTCCAAAAACTCCTTTCAAAATATGCCCAGACCCCCTCAACTACTTCCTTATTTCTTAACATTCTTCCATGAATTTTGATGCCAATTGACAGTCACTCTATCAGACTTTCTGGATTGGCCTTATCACCCCTTCAGAACACAGTTTCCTATATCTGCCTATGATCTCCACATTCAGAAGGACCCTCCATCCCCTTGCCACATCCAAGCCTTACCAGAACATAGCCCTTCAAAACCAAGTGTGATGGTTAGTGCCCAAGGGCCACTCAAGAGCCAAAGAAAAGTGTGAATGTAAAAGACAATTTCCTGGAAGGAACTAGAGCTCTGACTAGATAACTATTTTTTTTATACCAGAGCAATATTGCAAAATATCTGTTGATTTACATATATCCTCCACTGGTTAGTGAACTCTTCAAAGTATGGGGTAAGGACTTCCCTATCTCTTCATTCCAGCATACAAATTATTGCTTAATTAACTAATCGATTAACCCATGCTCCAAGATTATTTAACTCCTCCAAACAAAACTTTTATTTACTCAGTGGTCTCAACCAGAGTTTAGAAGGAAAACCATCTAATTGAATCAATTCACTCTAAGGCATAAGTCAGTGATTTTCAACCCTTTTCATCTCATGGTACACATAAATTACCAAAATTCTGTGGCACATCAAAAAATACCTCTTTTTGCTGATTTGACCAAAAAATGGTGTAATTTTGATTCATTCACGCCAGATGGCTATTGTTGTGCTGGCTGTTATCATTTTTTATTTGACAGTCTAAGGGAAAAGAGGTCAGTGCCCCTGACTAAATAGTCAGGTATTGCATGTTTGAAAAACTCTTACAGCCTACTGGTTGAAAACCACTGGCATAAATTACTAAAAATACATCAGCAGGGAGTAGGACTTGGCAATGGTATATTTTTAAATCTCCCCAAAGATGTTCCTGAGCAGCCTGGCTCAAGCACTGCTGGATCCCTACTAGAGCAACATCCTCTGTGCTCTGACCCCCACTTCTCCTTTCTGCAGCTTCTCCCACCCCCACGCACATGCGCCTCTCCAGCTATGCTGAAATAGTCCCTTCCTAGGCATGTCATGTTTTCCCACACTTCCATGTTTCTTTCATTCACCATACTTGGAGAAGAAACCTCAAGTTAGGAATGATGTGGCCATCTCCTCCAAGGTCTTCCTGCCACTACTATTTGTCTTCAATGGTCTGAATAGTCCCCCACCCACCTCATCATTCATATTTTGAAATCCTAACCCTCAAAGATGATGGTATTAGGAGATGGGGTCTTTGAGAGGTATGTTAAATCATGAAGTCAGAGTACTCATGACCGGGATTAGTGCCTTACAGAAGAGAGCTTCCTAGCCCTCCCTGTCACGTGAGAGCACAGCAAGAAGGCATCAGTTATAAACCAGGAACAGAGTCCTCCTCAAATGCAAGCACCCTGACACCTCGCTCTTGGACTCTGCAGCCTCCAGAACTGTGAGAAATAAATCTCTGTTGTTTACAAGCCACCCTGTCTGTAGAAGTTTGTTACAGTGGCCCAAATGGACTAAGACAATGCCTCCTGAATCAGGTGATTTTTTTCTTGGAAATGGGATGTCAGAAATTACACTTCTTTTGAGCAAGAGGTAAATCACACAAATAAGGAAACCAAACCAAAAGCTTCTCTGGAAATTGTGAGACATTTGATGAGTCTAAATGAGAAGATAATACAGAGTTACGTTCTTTCCAATTCCTCGGCAGCAGCGCATCTCAGTGGCGGCCAGACTGTGTTGATGCTGGTGTTGGTGGTCTTCATCTTCAGGGGTAAAGTCATTGTCTAACTGCAGAAAAAGACTTACTGCAGTTGCCAGAGCCATGAAAGGGCGTCATAACTCCTGACACCTCTTCCTATTCTTTCTGCATCCTTTAGCATAAAAATCTAGACAATTTGTTTCTGACTCCCTAGGAGTTGTTGGTAGAGCTTAGGGTTTCATCTGATGGATTCACACCTGACGCATCCCACTGGACTTATGTAATGACAGGGAAGGTCTCAGAGACCAATCAGAGTGAATTGAGGGCTGTTTTCAAGTCTATAAAAAAGGATGTTTCCCACGAAGTCAACAGAAGTGCACTCTCTAATGATGGATCTGCGACACTCATGACTCCATCTCAAATATTTAGAAATTTTTCTTTTAAGATGATCCTGAAACACCCCTTGAGCTTGCCTGTCACAAACATGCCTTTTCCGAGCCATTTATATGTAGCAGGGGGAAAGAAGTAGGGGGATTTATCAGGATTAATTAATACACAAGAGGAAAGGTATGTAGGTGATTAAACTAATGTCTCAGGTTCATCATAAATATTTTATTCGCTTATGTGACTCTGCAATTCTGTCTTTGTCATTTAGGAAATAGCCCCTAGATGTGAGACTGAAAGTCTACCAAGAATGAAAACAGGGATTCTTGCAGCCAGGTCCACAGATAGAGACACCCACAAGGGAGAGCAATAGAACCTGAGCCAGAAGACATAACACTGCCAGGGAGCTAGGAAAGGGCAGGCCGCCACCGCAGGCCCTGGACCGCCCCTGATCCTCTGGAGTCTGTAGGAAACACAGGAGCCCTGACGAGGCGAGCTCTCAGAGAAGTACATGGCCTGGTCCAGCTTCCTAACATTCTCCTTTTTATTTATTTATTTTTAAGGAAAGGGGAAGGTAGGGAGAAGGATATCTGTGTGCAAGGGAAACATTGATGAGTTGGATCAATTGGTACTCTCATGCCCCCAGCTAGGGACCTGGTCTGCAACCCAGGCATGTGCCCTGACTGGGAATCGAACCAGTGACCTTTTGGTTCACAAGCCAGCACTCAGTCCACTGAGCCACACCAGCCAAGCCTAACATTTTTTTTTTACCTGGGTCTCTCCAGTGGCCTCCCCAGATGCCCTCGGCACTTCCACTACTGTTTTCCATACACCATCCACTAGTCCTCCTCCAGGTAACAGCCTCTCTCTGCCCTTCTGTCTACCTGGCTTCTCCCACCCTTCCTCAGAAATCAAACTCCTGTTCATCACCACCATGAGGTCTACCAAGACAGCAAATGTCCAGCATCATCTACATCACCTGCAACAGAAGATCTGATCTCAGAGAAAGAAAGAAAATTTTAACCACCCAAAGTAATTAAAAAGGAATTTCATTCTCTACTCACATCTCTCAAAGGGCATGAAAAGGTCTCCAAAAGCATAGTTTATAGCAATATTTATTAAAACCCTCTTTCATCAATTTCCTTCCCATTCCAAAGCGATTCCAGCAGCATGCTCTTCAACCCCTTCCAGAAAGCTGCTCTTCCTCCCTCGGCCCCTGAGGCTCTCCCTCCTCCTTGACTGCGGAGGGGCCATTGGGATACCAACCAGGAAATTCCCTATGGAGTTTGTGGGGGAATCATGTGATTCTCTTTGGAGACCCCATGAATTTGTATGCCATCATCTAGTCATATATCATTGTATTTTAGAGATTCTTTCCCTGTGTATTAATCCTGTCTTCCCAAATAAATTTCAGATTCTTTAAGGCAAGAACTATGTTTTATTCACTTATGTATTTTAGTACAGTGTAGGTTCTCAATAACAGTTTATGGAATGAGTGAAAGAATTAAATTATATAAAAGTCAAAGATTACATTTTGTATTTCATTAATTCCTTCTGCAAATATCACACATTACATACTCAGTTACTATTTGCTGATAATAAAATAGGAAGGCAAACCAATCTGAATGAGAGCTGGAGGGAAGGGAGAAATTAACTTTATCAAGACTGGAGAAGGCAAAGATTTGGGACCATGGTCATAAAATAGTGACCAGTACTACCTGCCTCTGCTACCCTCATTGCTTCTTTGTGCTTCCCATTGGTCCAAGTCAGCAGTCTGATGTTAAAATATGGAATTCATGACAAGGCACCTAGCTTCCAGGAGCATTTTCACTTAAAGTGTTAGCACTCTGAGACCAAAGATCCAAAATAATGTCTCTCAGCTGGTGAATTTCTAAACATGAGGAGTATCATTTACTTTCAAAAATACATCACAGCAAGGGTGTCAGGGGTTATTTATTCCACCCTATGACTCAGAAGGTAAAGAATTCCCTTCTAAATCATCTTCAACATGTGCTGATGAGTGCTCATTACCAACAAAATATCTCAAAGTTGCTGTGCAACTCCACATATTTGGAAGTATTCCCTGGAACACAACCAAATTATTCACCATGAAATGTCTGCCCCCTCACCTCGTGTGTTCTTGAGAATACACGGAAGTCTAAGCACGTCTTCACATGAGCTATTTGGATATTTAAAAACAACTTTTGAGTAATCTGTGACACATCTTTCTCCTTGGCTAAATTTCATTTCCATCAATACTTCCTCATGCAATACTATTCTGAATTATCTCACTGTCGAGAATTATGAAGAATCTAAGGTTGCACCCTGTAACCTAACAAGCTAGCCTGCCACAGTTTCATAGATGCTGGCCCAAGACACAAGACTCTCACATCAGAGACTAAAGACTTGCTTCCTCATGCCTCAGCAGGAAGCATGAGCTTTCTGTCTGCATCAGTTCCGCTTGCTGCAAGTCCCAATGAGGGCCGTGTAGATATGGGCCGAGGTGAATGCTGTGCATGCAGTGACTTGAGGTCACAGAGGTGGATAACCAGAACAGACCACAATAGCATAGTCACCCTTCTGAGGTCTGAGCACACACCTTTACAGATGCAGCCAAAGGTCAGTCACGTTGTTGAGGTGGAGACTCCACAACTTCCAAAAGGTCTAAAAATGTTTCACTGGAACTGTATTACTTCAGGTCAATGAACTCACAGTTTCTTTGTCAAGGGAAGATGACCTAGGATGGAAAGCACCATGCTAGAAATTCTATGACCTTCATTAGCATCACTGTATTGGTCTGGGTGGAGGGGGCCAGGGGCCAGCCCAGTCCTGCAGTCTTTCACCCATAATGAGCTTGCAGGCAACCAAATCTCTAGTTTCTTCACGGAAACCACTATTCAACCTTTTCTCCCTCTGCCATGGGTTTGCAAAATTCCTTACAGGAATCTTTTTTTAATTGCTTTGCTTTGCTTTTACCCCTTCTGAAATTCATTTTGTCAGATACCACTTGCCTTTTCAATTCTTTCCAACCTCTTTGGTCACTTGGTTTGTTATACATCATGATCCCTTCTTTCCAAGGACTTGATCAACAAGGCCCTACTTTTAGTTACTAATAACATCATGAAAGAACCTTGTCTCAACCACAAGGAACTGAAGGTTGTAATC
Organism: Tonatia bakeri; assembly: GCA_004024845.1. Taxonomy (NCBI): domain Eukaryota; kingdom Metazoa; phylum Chordata; class Mammalia; order Chiroptera; family Phyllostomidae; genus Tonatia; species Tonatia bakeri. Next base: position 462,758 of record PVIA01000037.1, read on the forward strand.
TGAGTGACATGCACATATATACAAATGCATATCTATGCATGTCACACATGGGAAAGGGCCCACTCCTCCCATACAAGGCAGAGACACACAAGGTACACACACCCACATACACATCTCTGCACATCAAAATGGGCCCAAAGCACACAGTAGGCAGGAAGTAGTCTGTATTCAGGGCTACCTGATAGGAGCTGAGAACATTCCCAGGGGCCAGGAAGAGGAGGGCACAGGCACATCATGGCAGGAGGAGTGCAGCTCCTCAAGGCTTGAATATCCTGGAGCAGATGTTACTCTCCTAGAGCTTCCTGGAGTAAACGTCCTCAGAAGGGAGAGCAGGACCAGTTTGTTGAGCTCCTATTACAAGCCAACACCTTCTGATGAATTTGCTTATTGTTGCCTGAACACTGGGGCATAGGCCTTCTTAACTTCCCTTTGTATATACGAAAATTAAGGCTCAAATAAGTTAGGTGATATGTCCAAGTCACAAGGTTAGTAAGAACCAAAACAGAACAAGATCCAAGGGCAGCCTGAACCAGACTCTACCTGCTGCTGCTCTGACCCCAGATAATTCATTATAAACCCCTGATCTGCATTGACCCAGGCCCCAGCCTGCTCCTCCCCTGCCTCAGGCTGCTGCATGTACATAGGGAAAGCCCATAGCTTGTATATTTGTGCCTAGAAGTGTCCTCCAGCCTCACCTGGACCACAGGACAAAGCCACTGACTATCCACAGTCATCTCACAATTCCTTTCTCCACAGTGACAATGCTGGGTTCCCATGACCCTCTTCAAGTGAGCCCACCTCAGCCTGTCCCCTTTTCTGCCAGATGAGGAAGTTGAATTCTAATTCACTTTTCACCAGCACTTCTCTATCAAGGGGCAGAATGGCATTGATTTTGGCTTAAGATCACTGTAGAGCCAGACTAAGTCCAAATCTTGGCCCCTCTACTTTCCAGTTACATGATTTCAAGTATTTAGCCTCTATGTGTCAGATTCATTATCTGTAAAATGGAATTCCTGGGTGGTTTGGCTGAATTTATGAGTGTAAAGCAGTGCTTGGCACACCATGAGTGTGAGATACATGCTGCTAACTCTGGGATCCATGAGGACAAGACAGACAGAGCCCCTGCCTCAGTGCTCACGCAGGAGTAATGCTAAGCACACAATTGGACAAGCAACTAATTAGACCTGAGATAGGCACTGAAGGAAAAGTACAAAGTGCACTGAGAGTTTACTAGGAGGATCAGCATGAGAAGAAATCAGTTAGATCCCGGGTCAGCCAACTATGGCTCAGCTAGTTTTAGCAAATAACATTTATTGGTACAAGGTCTCCCCTTGTCATTTATGGATTATCTATGGCTGCTTTTGCTCCACAACCCTAGAGTCTCAGCAGAGACCTTGTGGCTCACGAAGCCAAAACATATTTACTATCTGGCCCTTTCAGAAAATGTTTGCTGACCCCTGAGCTAGCCAAAGAGGGCAGGGGGACAATCCACACAGAGGGTGTAAGAAGGCTGGCCTGGGGTTCAAGGAACTGGGAAAATGTGAATCCCTCAGGCGTGAACTCCCTCTACTTCCTGAACCCATAAACTCATATCTAAAATGCATCTACGCATACACCCAGCTTTGCCTTCTTCTGTCTGGCCTCTGAGGAAAAGGCAACCAACCCCCACTCAAGACTATAGCCTGCTTTCTGCTCAAGATTTTCTCTCCTCTAAGGCCTCTTCTTCCTAGCTTCTCTCTCTCTCTCTCTTCTCTCTCTGTCTCTTTCTTTCTCTCTCTCTCTCCTAGTTTCAATTTCTCATGCCTTACTGGACCCCTGTCCTCACATACTACTCTCAAGTGAGGCCATCATCACCCTCCCAGCCCATCCAGGCATTGTTGTTGACAATTTCTTCTTCTCCTTCACAAGCCCCATTGACACCTTCTCCATAACATCCTCCTACTGCCCCACTCTCTTCATTTCCATCTACTTTACTTATTTTAGGCCCTCCACAGTTCTTAGCAGAACCATCTCTCCCTACGCCCCTCTTCTCCACAACTAGGCATCCTGCTTCTGCCCCCTCTTCCTATCTATCCTCCCCACTTGGCCCTCAGGGTCATCATTCTGAAATGCAAATCTGATAATGTCACTCCCCTTCCCAAACCCAATAGTGGCTTCTGGCTGTCTATGTATAAGAATCTATACTTTTAAACAACATGTACAAAGCTCTACACAATCTGCCCTCACCGTATCTCCAACTTCATCCCTGGCAAACTAAGACCATCTATTCTATCATAACAATTCATTTATCCTTCTTCTTGACCATCTAATACCTTTGGACATCCTTCCATGTTTCAAAAGTCCCTCACCTCATGTGAAAGCATGAAGAGAATCCCAACCAGATGTTCACTGTTCCAGCTTCCCTTGCAGCTAGGCTGCAGGTAGCCTGAGGCAATGTCAGCTTCCCCACTCAGATGAACTCAAGACAAAGTCTGAATCTGAGGCCAGCAGCATGAAGAAGGATGAATAGCACAGAATTCTTTCTGATGAGGGAGGGGACAGTGATGCTCAGGCTCTAGTGTCAGTGCCAGTGCCCAGCACTGTGGGGTCATTTATGAGAGCCCCCATGACTACACCCAGCAAAGTGGGAAAGATATCTCTGCTATACTGCACAACTCTGTTGTACAGCTTTGAGTGTGGCTCCAAGTCCATGGGGTCAAGCCTGATATCTCTACACCCCAAGAAATTCTGTGAGCTCCCTGTTCTTTGATAAATTCATTTTCTGCTTAATCTACCAGAGTTAATTTCTCTCATCTAAAATGAAGAACTTTTCCTGATATACCCGTATAGTCTTTTCTCATATTTCATTCCCATCTGACATGGGAAACCAATTTATCTTTCATGCCCTCACCATCCCCTTACACACACATACACATACGCACACAGAGGGAACTTCAAGACATGTATGAATTTATGTTCATGTTTGCCTCCGTCTCTGCTAGGAACTCATTCATTCATTCATCAAACACCTCATGTTTCTAATAACTGCCAGGCAGAGCTCTAGGTTGGGGATATGGCAGAAAACAAGGCAGAAAAGGTCTGTGTCTCTAGTGGGCTTATATTTTAGAAGGCAGAGCTGCATCTAATTTGTATTTATCTTCAAATCCCCACCACAGTGCTGAACACAGAGAATGTACTCAATACATGTTTGACTTTTGTGTCAAAAGCGATTCTTTGGTTTCTCTTCAATTCAGGCTACTGGCTAAGATCTCATGGTGCCCATGACCTTCATCCTGAGCATTGCTTCACCTCCAGCACCATGGCTGTGGAACTGGGGGCAGACTCCTTGATGACCCCTGATCTTGTTTGCTCTTTACTAAAGCCCCAGAATAAGATTAACTGTCTTATTCCTTTTAAGTAGCATGAAGCTGAAGGAAGTTATTTGAATTATAGGTGACCAAGGGATTGATTCACTACTTTGCATCTCTTTTGGCCTAACTTTCTGAACTAGGAACATAGTAGGTGTTCCAAAATAAACTCGACTTAGTTGTTAAATATATGTACATGCATGTGTATATATGTGTATATAATCTCACAAACAGAACTTGTGAAGAGAGTCACAGTGTCTAATTTTTGCAGAAAAATTCAGAACGTTTCTGATTAGTGAGTTTGTTCCATTTCCCAAGAAATCATTTTAACCTTTAAACACAGAAGGTCAGCGTCTCCTGCCTCTGCTCATGCATAATTCCCCCTGCCCTCTGCTCTTCAGCGCCTGAGCAGCCCACCCGAGGAAGAGAGAGAGCAAGTTGGCAGGAAGCAGAACACAGGCGCCCAGGCCCAGGCTGCCTCTCTGGGATTAACTAAGCCCTCAGAATATGTTGTCTCATTTGCTACATTATTAATAAAACCACAAGAAGTTTGGAAGAAAACTTTTTTATAAACCTAGAAAATTAGCATTTATGCCACACAAGTGCAAATTTAGGAAGATGAACATCCATAAAACAGACAATGTTCCCTTTGAATCTCATTCTGAAAGAGCATGTTGAAACAGGGGAAGAGGCAGGACTGTTCAGGTTGGGTAAGTCGGGGTTGCCGGGTCATGTGGGCACTGTGGGTGGCCCCACGTGGAGCCAGGGGAAATCCAGCCAATCCCAACAATCTGGATGGATTGTTATCACAAATAGCCGGTGGCAGTGTTGGAAGGGGTCAGTGACAGGGTGTCCTGCACTGGACGAAAGGTTTACAAGACCAAGGAGATGCAGATTTACTAAAGTGAGGCCCAGGTCACACAGGCTGGTCTGGCCATTGCCTGAAAGGCCCAGACTGGCCCGCAGGACCAAGCTTGCAGCTGGAGGAGGTCAGGTGAACTTAGGTACATGGAAGAGTCCAAGTAGGTCCCTCTCATTAATGGGACTAATTAGTCATAAAACCCAAGATTTCAGTAGCCATGTCAAACAACTAATGGGCCAAATGTTACTTCCTCAGAGAAGTGTTCCTCTATTTCAAATAGCACCCCATCATTCCATTTCCCAATGTCTTGCTTTCTCCTTTCCTCTCACAACCCACCACCAGCTCATACCATAGAGCCTACTTACTTGTACTGCACATTGTGTATCGTGCATTGTGTTACAGTATAATGCTAGAATGCAAACTGTGTGCAGAGATGTCATTTTATTCACTGCTATGTCCCCAGCTGCTGGATCAGTGCCTGGCACCCAATTAATATTTACTGAACTTACAAGTAAATATATCCTGAACAAAAACTCCTAAGTCTGTTCTCTTGAACTGCTCATAGGGCAGGTTTATCTCATCTCTATTTAGGAAATGTGAATTTTTAACTAATATAGCAGTATTTCATCTTTCAGGGTTTGGTCTATTTATCCAGCCATTCAAATTTAGCAAGTCTTGATTCCCACACAATGTGGGTTCCCTCACCTCCTTTAAATTCCCCCAAACCCAAACAGCATACCATCATTGCTGATAAAATATGGAATGTGCAGAGCCTGCTGACCTGCCAGAAGATATGTCCCCTCAGGCCCAGATTAATTTTTCTCAATCATTTGCGGTGGGAATCATTGAGACAGAGGCTCTCAACCCTAGAAAGGAACTTGGAGATCAGGTGACCAGACACTTTGATTTTATGAAAGGAGACTCTGGGGCCACAATGGGGAAGTGAGAGACAATGCAATGACCTCTCTTTGACATCATATAAAGCACAGTGATGAGTTCATAAAGGCTCAGCCTCCCCATGTTAAACAGAAATTCCCATAACAACGAACTCCCAGGGTGGCATGAGGCCAGTCCCTGAAGTCTCCATCCTCCGTGCCAGATGGGTGGGGCCCATCCACAAAGCCCATCTCTTCTTCATCTTTTCTCATCCTGAGTGTGCCCCATGTGTGACATCTGGAGGGAGTGGGCAGCCAACCCAGGGCCTTTGGCCTCTCCCTCCCTCACCCGTCCTTCCTCCTCCCCCTTCCTGAAGCAGCAGTGCCCTCCTGTTCTCCCCTTGCCTGTCACTGAGACACATACACTTATTTAGAAAGGGAACAAATGCCAAGAAACACGCTGATGAAGTACAACCAACAGATAATCAAAGACAAAAGAGAGGTATCTTGGCACTTCTGAGAGCATGAAATCCTTTGGCTCTCTCTCAGTGACTAGCACAGAATTTACAGAAAAAGCATCCCGCAAAAGTCAGAAATACAAGGGTAAAGGGCAGAGTCAGTCACAGTATGTATCTGTTGAATGAGTGAATGAGTGACTGAGTGAATGGATCAATGAATGACTTCCGTAAATGAAACCAAGTAAATGGACATTGTAGTGGAAACTCTTGGTGTTCTCTCAGACTTACCTTGGGCTCAGTGGGGATATCAGGAGCAATTACAGTGGGTAACCCCCATACTTCCCCAGGAAAGGCTGGGCTCGAATACTGAGTTGAAGGTCACACTCCAGAGGTCACTGTGGGACCAGAAAAAGCTGGTGTGCGGGTAAGGCCACAACCTCCCTGAGCCACCTTCTCCTGCCTTATACTGCTTCCCTCACCCCCTTGCTCCTGAGAGTACCCCCTCAATAAACTACTTTTCTCAAGAATCCCCACTTCCAACTCTGCTTCTAGGGAACCTGACCTAAGACAATACACTTCCACAACATAGCGCTTTGTATCGATCTGACCCCTTACCACCCTTACGATTCCTGCCCTGTTCCATGCATTGCTGGTCCCCAGAGCTCAGGGACATGGGGCTCCACTTCTGCAGACTGCCCAGGCTCCCTGCTCTTGCTGTTAGTGGCAGCCACAATCACTCACCCATCATAATGTGAAGACACTCTGAAGTAAACTGTCTGGAGACACAGTTTTAGACACAAGGTGAGGAGCTTAACTTATGAAGCCAAGAAAGACTCAAGAGTTTAAAGCTGCCAAAAGGTGTCTTCAGTTATAGAAACAGAACCTGCTGTCACAGTCATCAATAATTTATGGAACAGATTTGGGGAAGGGGCGGGGCAGGTGGCGAGACAAGCCATACAAAAATGGAGACAGACAGAGTTGCACAGGCTAATCCTAAAGACTCATGGGGCGGTCTCCTTCCCACTCCTCACCCAAGGAAGCAGTCGCTGAAGCGGCACTCCACTGCCCCCGCCACCTCTCCTCCCTGCTCTGTGGGAGGCCTGGGAGATGCAGGCACTCTGACCTTCTCAGGCTGCTCAGCTCCAGATTTGGAAGGACTTCAAGTAACAGGCCCTCCTTGGCCACTCAGTAAGGTCTGGAATGATTGCTGTGGCCCTGTGGCCTTAGTGCCATGACCCCTCAAAGGCTCGTGGCCAGCTCACCTCTGCCTTCCCCTCAGGGGCTCCACAAGCACCCCCCGCTCACCCACCTATTTTCCACCACCCTCATCATCATCAAAGGGGCTTGCCTTCCACTTTATAGAACATGCAGACCACAGCAGATGTGGCCTCCTAAACCTCCCACTGACACAGGCACACAGTACAACATAGGCAACACTAAACACACAACACATAATGCACACACAACATACATACAACTCACATAGACAGTATATACACCACACACATCTAACATAACAGACAACACAAAAAACAATACCTAATGCACACACAACACACAAGCACACACACACCAGCATCTCGGCCCGCCCTTTTCTCCTGAAAAGTTAGAAGAGGCGGCCCTCCTCCTCACTTACCCCTTTCCACTGCTTCCCCTTCTTTCTCCTTCCACTCCTCAGGCTCCACAGGTTCCTTCCTGGGAGTGCATTACTGTGCTGGAGTATCACTTCTTTAAAAAAAAAACAAAAATCTGGAAGAGTCATAAGCGACAGCTTACCTCACCTCCTACCTACAGAGAAAATAGAAAGCATCAGATGGCGCCTTCACTTTCTCCCTCTGCCCCCTACATATCTACACACCTAGCTGAGCCCGTCCGATGGAGACCCTGGGCCTCCCACACACATGCGCACACTGGCATCCCCTGTGCTCCAGACCCACCCCTTTTCCCTCACCCCCTAAGGCAAGCCACTTTTCCCTTAATTAAACCCTCTCTTGAATATTTAACTTTTTCCTTTGCCAGCTCCCCTCTCTCCCCATCTGTAAGTTTAGTTCCTCTGAGTTAGATCCCAGCACCCTTCTGGCTCCTTCCTTCACTTCCAGCTTCCTGTGGCTGCACCTGCACCGCGGACCCTGCTCTCAGGCCTGAGCATATCACAGGTGTAACAACCTCCCAACGGACAAGGGCCTTCAAAAAAATACCTGAAACTAAAATTCTCATATGCACCCCGGAGTCTGCTACCCTCTCCTCAAACCCTTTCCTGAATATCTGCTCCTCTGCCCCACAATCCTCCTCCCAGGAGGAAGAGACTCAGAGACGAGAAATTGAGCAGAATACAGCAAATCCAGGGGCAGGGAAATTATTGATTCGTGCATTTGTTCGTTCATTAAATTACACCTTCAGAACTTGGAGTTAGTCCTTCTGGGGGTCTCCAGGCCCAAGCACTTGTTTATTTCCTCCATAGCACTTACCTCCATTTGTGTTAGGTTTTGTTTTGTTCTTATTTATTTCATTTTTTTGGGCTTCACTGTTTTTACGCATTTTTTAAAAATCTATCTCCCTTTTTAAGAATACATTTCTTAAAGAAAAGGCACACTGTCTGCCTGATGTGGTATCCACAGGCCTTAGTACACAGCTGGACATAGAGTGGTCACTCAGTAACTATTCACAGAGGAAGCAAAGGGGTAAATGAATCGCCTCCACAAAGGTGAGGCTCCCTTGGCTAGCCCACGATGAACCACGGCACCCACCCTTCGTTATATTCCTGGGTCTTCGCCTTCTGCATGGCCCTCACCACTCTTTGAGTCTTTCGTACCCACTTTTTTCTACATTCCCCCATGGGTTAGTTTTCTGTTGCTGTGTAACAAACTACCATGAACTTTGTAGCCTAAAGCAACACTCATTCTAGCTCACAGATCTAGAGGTCTAAAGTTTGGGTCCAAGGAGTTGAGCTCTCTGCATGGGGGGTTCCCAGGTCTAGAAGTGATGTTTTCCTGGCTGCATTCTCATCTCCCAGGTCTGTGCAGGGCTGGCAGCATTCAGTTCTTTGCAGTGTTAGGACTGGGGAGCCCTTAGCTCCCAGAGGCCACCCACATTTCCTACCATGTGGCCCCTCCAACTTCAAACACAGAAATGGAGAATCTTCCTGACACGGAGGCCTTCCCACACTTTGAATTGCTCACACCGGGAAAAGCCCAGTCCCCTTGAAGGGACCACCTCATTAATGTCAGCTGCACCAGGATCACTACTTTGAAAGTCAAGTGTGCCATAAACATAACCTAGTCATGACAGTGACCATCCCATCGTATTCAGCATCCACTTTCACACTCAAGAGGAGAGGACATCCCAGGGCATGTACCCAGGGGCAGGAATCTTGGGACCCACCTTGGGATTCTGCCTACCACACCCTACTAGGAGAAGGGCTTTGCCTACCTTGTGATCTTTGCATCCAAAGGCCCAGAACAGGGCCTGAACCCACACGCAGCACATGCAGAAAGTGAGAGTGTTGCACAGCACAACATGGGAAAGCACCAGGACTGCTCCGCAATGGGAGGTGACCAGGGCCCCAGAGCCCAGACCAGCCCAGGCCCTGCACTTCCAGCCCAGGAACTGAGAAATTCTGACCCCCCCACACATGAATCTGGTCATTGTGCCACCAGAGTGTCCAGCACATTACTGGAAAGCTCTGATCTGGGATAGTTCCAGAACATAGAAAGTGCTCATTAAATATTCTTTTTTTCATTTATGAATGAAATAAAAAGAAAGAGGGTGATCTCTTTTGGAAAACTAGAGTGGGGAAGAATTGGAAAAATTGGGGTGAGGGAAGCAAAACAAGCTATGAGCTAATCAAGTGTCTCCTATCAACTTCTACTCAAGGTCCATCCAACACCTGTGTCCCAGTCCCAGGTCCACCCAACCCCACCTTCTCCAGGAAGCCTCTTCTGACCTCCAGCTCAAGGTCCTCTGCTCTGAATGCCTTGTCGGAGGGCTGCCATCTGACATCCTCTGCTGTTGTGGACATAGACCAAATCCTATCTGCTGTTTGTAATTCTCCACACCTGTGTCTCCAGTCCCTGTCTCACCCTCACTCTCCTTGAGGAACATGGCCGTGTCGTCCATCTTTGTCTGTACCCAGTGCAGAGGGAGCAGTTCCCTGGGGACCTGCTTGGTGGTTTGGAATGAAGAGCTACTGCAAGCAGGAAATGGGGGCTAGCCCGGCGGGCGGGAGTTGTGCGGTGAAACATACAGGGCCGAGTGGAAGGTAGGGGTGGAGAGCAGGCAACAGAAGCACAGCATGAGAGTGCTGGTGTCACACAAAGGAAACAGTGGCCAGGAGGCCAAGGAGGACATGCAAAAGCAGAAGGAGAAGCAACAGACAAGAGAGTTGGTCACATCCAACCAGCTGGCCAACTCTGCACCCACAGTCTACTTGCTTTTGTCGGAACCTGCCAAAAGAGCCACAGGCGCTCAGAATTGTCTCCGTTCTCCCTTCTCCTTGTTTCCTGTGACGGGAGTGGTCAGTATTGGCGCAGATAAAGGATACAGTAATATTGGTGGTGGGGATGCTATATATTGCACTCGCCACCCAAGGGATAAAGAAAATATCTCATATGCTAGTAGGTTGAAAGGTGACAATAACCCTGTGGTTGAGATTGTCACCAATGCATAAGCCCCACTTGAGTATGTGAACAGAAAGACTCTCACTAGACCCAAGATGGGTCAGAAACTTACTAGACTCCTGTGCCTGGCTGTGGGCTCCCCAGCAGGAAGACTGGCACATAGAGAGAGATCAGAAGGCAGCCCCAAAGGAGATGAGCAGCTGTCCAGGCAGCAGAGCCTGGGAGAAAAGGAAGCTGGGAATCTTTTAGGGGGAAGACAGGCGGGGAGGATTTAATACAATCTTCAGGTATCAGAAGAGTTCTTAGGCACTGCAGGCTAAGTCTTGGCAGTGACTAGGGAGGATCGAATAAGGAAAAGAGCTTAATCCCCAGCATAAGGGATTTAGGATAGCTAAGGGGGAAAATTTCCTGATGGTGAAGGTTGTTAAAAGTTGCAGTGAATGGTCTAGAGAGAGATCGGGTCTGCTCTGGAAGCTTTTACAAGTAGAAGAGATTATCCTCGGGCAGGGCAGCTTATCTCTAATCCCGCCTGAAGGCTTGGGAATGGACACAGTGACCTCAGGGTCTCCTTCAGATTTGGAAAGCAGGTCTCCCCAGGAGCAGGTCAGCCCACACTGTGGAGCAGGACATGCGCTGTAAGGAAGGCCCAGGGTGTTCCCAGAAACAAGGAGGAGCTGACCCACGTGAGATCTTCCCTTTTTCAAAATATTTTTTAGCCACAGCTGCCTCACAGCAATGTCCAAGTTTCTTTATAAACTCAGGTCTGATCAACAAAGCCAAGAGCAGCCACAGGCCTCACACAGAGCGATTACTCTCTACTCTGCAAAGCACCCCAGGCGACAGAGCTACGGCTGTGGTCTACTCCAAGGAGTCTTGTGTATTTGACCAGCCACAGGAAAAATGTGCCGACCCACCCAAGCAGGGGCAGCAGGAAACCTGAGGACATATCCAACCTGCCACCACAGGCCAAGGGGGCCAAAAGGGCTAGGCCCAGGTCTCCCAACACTACAGTTCTACTTCCTATGAGTCACATGACATGCCTTCTGGGAACACTACATGTGCTCAGTTGTTCACTGTGGGCACCAGGGAAGAAAAACACAAGATCTTATGCATGCCATCAGGAGACAGCACAGGGAGCCATAGTGCAGACTGAGAGCGCCAACAGGATGCAGAGCACTGTCTGGGATGTCCTCAGGAGGCTGTGGGCTGCATAGAGCCCAAGGGGAGGGTAAGATATGGGCAGACAGATCACCTGAGATCTGCTGACGAGGTTTCCAACAGTGCAGCCCAGGCATGTGCACAGCTCTGTGAACATACTCAACCACGTGAACACATGGATCTGACGTGTTCTGTAAACCAAAAAGGCAAAAAGGGGATGACCACTGGCTTTCTGGAAGCTGTGGGTCTGGCCCTATGCAGCATTCAGCTAGACAAACTTGGAAATGGGCATGTCTTTTACTTGTAAGTCTTTCCCCAGTGAAGAAAGAACTACTTAACCCCTAATCCTATGATGTCACAGAGCTTCATTCTTCATCCTGCTATTTCTTTCTTAAAACTCACCTGAGGTCCCCCTGCTGCCTTTTCTTTGTCCTCCACTGCTTTGTTTCAACTCTTGCATAATCTGTACCAGCCCCATCCCGGATTCCCACCACTGTACTTGATAAGTCCACAACTCCATACCCTCCCCTACCAACAAGGAGTGTGGCGCCTTGAAGCCAGCACTCTCCCTTTGAGGACACCTTTCCTTCAGAAGGGTCAATGCCAGCTTTCTGGACACTTCAACCTAGAATGCATGTGCACTGCTCTCAGCAAAAATGTGGGACCGGAGCAAATGACCACGAATACATAGGAGAAAGAGCATGAGGATGTATTCTTCCAACCACTGCACATGATAAGAACAGGCAGGATCTTGTTGCAGAAGCATATTAAGCATGCAGCCAGCTGCAACCTTATGCCCAAATAAAGCTATTTTCATTTCATAAAGCAAGAGAGCAAGTCAAGTCATTAGGGAAATAGAAATGAGGAACTTAAATGCCTAATTGGAAGCTCTATTGCACTCGCAAAGTACCTTTGGTTTTTCTAAAAATTCAAGGGAAACACATTGAGTTTATAATTGTGGATAGATCGATGCCACGTTCCTTCCTGCATTATCACAGGAGAGCCCCTTCCTGGGGGCCCATCCCAACCTCAGTCAAGGTCGGTAAACAGCAGCCAAGGCCCAGAAGGTAACAGGAAAAACTGAGGGGAGAGCCAGAGTTCTTTCCTCCCCAGCAGTGGCAGGAGCCCGAGGCCGCAGCACACTTCTGGCTCTTTGAGTTTAACCCCTACCCATTGTTAGAATTTTGATGTGTCTCCAAAGGGTTAAGGAGAATTTACCAACACAAGACGGTGCAATGGAGGGGAGCACACAGCATTAGCAGAAAACATGGGAGAACTATTTTCCTCAGCGCTAACACCATGGAGTTTCCTGAAAAGCCCCAACAGCCCCAAGCAATGGATCACTAACAGTTGAATATTGAGGACTCTGAGTGCACCCGGAAGGGACATCTAAAGCATCTGGATACAGCTGGCTGCCATGACCCCTTAAGAAACCAGCCTTGCAAACATGCCAGGGTTCAGCCCTTGACTCTGTCTTTGACCCCCAGGATGGGCTCTCTCTGCACTTTGATGGGCTCTCCCCATGTCATGGAATGTCTGTGGCCACCTTTATCTGTGCAAAGAAGAAGACAAGAACATAAAGTTAGGAAGCACTTTTGCCCTACTCTCCAGGAATGACCTCCAGGCCTCAAACAGACATTTCCATTAGAGAGATTATGAGTAAATCAGCCTGACGTGCATATGACGTGATGTAACAGTGTGTCTAGGTCCCTAATAGCATTGGAAATGAAACCACAGGCATATACAGAGGACCTGAGACCAGTCCCACCTGGTCCTTATGGAACACACTGATTTGGGCATGCGCCTCTGAGTCCTTAAGCATAGACTACTGGAAGCACTGCAGGATATGGAACACACCATCCTCCCAGCTTAAGAAATGCTGCGATTTGCATGGGTAGCAGGCCCTGATCTGTAACCACTAAAGCTCTAGTTTCCCCCAGAGTCTCACCCCCAATAAGACAACATGTCCCTGGAGACAAAGAAGAATGCAGAGAGAGGAAGAGGAGAAAGACAGAAGTAGCAGAGACAACGTTGAATAGCTAGTCGTGTTTGCTGGACTAGTTATTACTGAGCCGTTTGCCAAGTGGCCCCATGTATTTTTAAAGTATACAGTTCAGGAGCATTTATTAAAATGTTTTCCAGTTGTCCTTCTACAAAAGAGACCCTGACAAGCTACTCAGTATACTGCAAAAGTGGGTTAAATACTATTATCCCTGCTGCAAAGATAGGGAGACAACAGGATAATGGATTACCTTAATTTCCCAGAGACATGCAGTGAATTCATTACTGGGAAGAAAAAAAGGAAACAAAAAAAGACAATCAGATTAAAGAGTCCTGAAGCCTGGGCTGCCTCACCAAGGGAGCCAACCAGTTTGAAGGAAGAAGAGACGAACCCCATATCTTCTAGGGTGTTGATCCAAAAATGCAGTTCTTAGGAACACAGACACCTTCTTCGGTAGGGAGCTCCGAATTAAAATGTGCCACAAAAACAAATTCACCACACACAAAACCCCAAGGGCTCACCAATCTGCCTGGCACTGCAGATTGGAAGAGGAGGGGGAGAAAAATCCAGATCCTAATTTAGTTCAGGAGCTTGTTTTCTTACACTGACAAATCCTTCTAAAAATGATTTCCTGATTAGAATCAAACAGCGGAGGCCCAAACTCTTGGAGATTGTGGAGCTGTCAGCATGTTAATGGTTTTCCTTAGCAACAACTCTCTCCCCTCCACTTTTAGGAAGAAACAACACCTCTGCCAGTAATGCAAAGCTGGAGAAGCCTCAGCTCCACGGATGATTCATGGCTTGGGAGGGAGGCACAGAGCTCAGAGGTCCCTGGGAGGGTGGAAGGCTGGCCTGCGGTAGGTCACAGGCAGCAAATGCAAAAGCAGGTGCCCAGCTGTGCAGGGAAAGTATAAGAAAACGGGAGGTGAGTCACCATCTCTCTGTATCTCTCTGGTACTTGGAACTATCATCTGAAATTTCACAACTTGAAATGCAACTCCTGATTCATACACAGAGCTAATGTCTTTTTCTCACCAGACCTAAGGATGCAAAAAAAAAAAAAAAAAGGCTAAGGAGAGATCACATCAGCGAAGACTAAGGACATTGGTTTCCTGGACTGATTTTGTTTTTATCATAAACTTTGGAATTTTCAGAATCAGTTTGGAAAGCAATGAAAATCAAGACATTGTTCATCCATTGATTAAACATTTATCACATGTTGCCAGCACACCAGCTCTTGTCCTTCGTAATTTCTGGTCAGTGAATTTCAGCACTGTCAGTGAACCCTGAAGCTGGAAGGGACTGTCAACTCCAACAATGTCATTTTCTAGATAAGAGAAGGGGGGCCTCCTGAGGTGGACTTCCCTGAGGCTATGAGTGCTTTATTGACGGACCTAGAGCATGGATCCAAGTATTTCCACCATGACTACTAATTCGCAGACCAGATGCTTCAAAACTGGATTTGGAGACCCTCAGTTGGAGAAGAGAAGAAGTGAGATTCAATTTGCCAATATTCACATCCTTGGAGGAAGTGATATTTATCCTAAGCCAAAACATATTGGTAAATTCTCTAATTTAGTCAGATGATGTCTCACTTTACATGATAAATGTTGCTAAAAAGTTGCATGCAAATCAAATTTTTGTAAATTGAATTACTTTTTAAAAGCACAAGACAGATTGCTTTGTAAGGAAACCCTGGGCTGAAAATGAGAAATATTTCTGCAATTTAAATAATAACTACCTCCATAATTTATCTCTTCTGTAATTCATAATTTAATATTCCTTGGTTTTGTTTAGCATCACTTGTTTAAAACAAGAAAGATCTATATTTATGCAGCTAGTGTCACCAAGTTTGAAGTATGTTAATAACATTATTTTCCTTCTACATATCCCATAGAACTATGAAGGAATCAGTATTCCCACTTGGCAGATGGAAGAAGTCAAGACATGGAGTTAGGATAGATCCAAGATTATGGAGAAAGTCAATGATGCAGATGGGATGCACACATGTTTTTGGTTATAAATCCTGCTTTTTTATCTCCTAGGTTAGCTTGTGGTCAGCTATTGGATTAGAGTTCTTCTGAGAAACAGAACCAGTAGGATATATGTGGATATGTAAGAGAAGATTTTTTTAAATGAGCATTGGTTCACTTGATTATGGAAGCTGAGATATGACACAATATGCCATCTGAAAGCTGGAGAACCAAGAAACCCAGTGGTATAATTCAATTCAAGTCCAATGGCCCAAGAAAGATAAGGGGACAAGGGAAGGGAAGGGGGAGCCACTGGTGTAACTCCCAAAGTCCAAAGGCAGAACATAAGATGATGTTCCAACTTTCATCCTATTTAGATCCTTCAACAGGTTGGAATCCCCACCCACATAGGTAAGGGGAGGATATTTTTCACTCAGTCTATTGATGCAAAAGTCAATCTGTTCTGGAAACAAACACACCTTGAAATAATGTTTTACCAGCTCTTTGGGCATCCTTTAACCCAATCAAGTTGAAAAATTAACCATCACAGCTATTATCTCACAGAGAAATATTTCCCATATCACAGATGCATGGACTCCAAAGAAATTCATGAGCCATCTCAAAGACATATGTTTCAGGAATCTAAGAGAGCCTCATACCCTCCTCTCTGCTCAATCACTTGACTGACCTAGGGAATACAGAGAGCAAAGAATCTCAATGAACCCATGACAATGTGTCTTTACTGATTCCCTATCAGAAGTCCAGCCCTCTGACTGTAGGGAAGAGAAGGGGAGGATGTGTAAGCTCTGTCCCCAAGGACCCTCAGTCCACTTAAAGAGACAAGGCCATACACAAATCTACATCAGAGCTGAAGTTCACATGGATCTTCCCCCACTAGAGTATAGAGCCTTAAGGAGAAGGACCTTCCTTATTTAGCCGCTTGCCTTGGAAAAAGTCAGTACTCAGTGAATGTTTTTGTCACATTGAATTATAAAATGTAGAGAGACTGGGAAGAATGTTACCTGCACATATCTGGAGAGATGACATTAGGTAGAATACACATATTTGTATCCCCAGAATGACGGTATCACCTCTGCAATGTGGGGAAAATAGTAATCATTCCAACTTCCTCGAGTTGTTGTGGCACTTGAATGGCATAGTAGATCTAAAACATTTAGATGTCCCTGGCAAGTACTGGGCACTTAATATGTAGTAACTATCATGTATATCACAAGGACCACAGACTCTGGTGACAGAGGAACTGATGACACAGATCAATGTGAGGAAGAATTTTCCCAAAGTATTAAGGACTCACTTGTGAAAGCTACCATATGGGCAGTGCTTCCTATCCCAGAGGCTAAACGGTCATCCCTCAGTGAAGATGTCAAGAAAAGACCTACACGAGGTCACAGTTGGCTGATAGCACCAGTTCATTAGCCAGACTGAGTCAGAATAACATAATGTTTAAAAGCTACACAGTTCTGGGTCAGTGCAGACTTCTTTAACAATTTTGGAAAGGTCCAGATATTTGTATTTTAATAAGCATCCTAAGTGATTTTTATGTAGCTCATTAAGCATGGGTATAATTACCTATGTTTGAGAACCACCTGCACAGAGAAAGTTACGTCTCTTGTAAAACCTGAGGCTCTAAGCATTTCTTCATCCATCTTGATCACCGTCAGAGTAGCATCATGGAAAATAACACAAGTTGATAAAGTTAGAAAGATTGGGTTTAAATCCCTGCTCTGCTATTTCCTATCTGTATGACATAAAGTATATTGATTATTCTACCAGAGCCTCAACTTCCTTGTCTATAAAATAGAGATAAAGATGAATATATTGTATGAGAGTTCTAGGGGGTTTCTGGCATATAAGTGTTCAATAAATATTTTATGAACTTGGTAGAAAAGTACCTCTCGCTCATAGAGGAAAATAATAGGGACTTAAAAATATCAGGACCCTTTTCTCACCACCATCCCAAACTTCTGCATTATGCAGAGGAAAAGGAGCCCGCTTAAACCAAGGAAATGGACAAAAGATAAGAATGTGAGATAGAACCACACCTATTCAGGGAGACCAGAAGAGCAGGAAATAGCTTGGAAAAGTCCAAAAAGGCAAAAGGATTCCTAAAGTTTAAAGTAGACCGGAAGAGGGAGAAAAACACAATGTATTAAATTTCAGTGAGAAAGTAAAGGAGAATGAGAGTATCATAGATCTTTCTGGATTTTGTTGGGTATTCTCAATCATTAAATCTGCATTTAGAAATATTTATATTTGCTGAAAACCAAGAGCCTTGGTGCACAGGGAGAATGAAAAGAGCAAGGGACAGGATCTAATTAATCATCAAGGGGCTGTCACATTGACAACTAGAAGAATTGGAAAGTTACAAAGTACCAGCACCAAACAGCATCAATCACCCAACGATGGTAAATAAATTAATCAAAAATCATTGGGTACCAAAAGGTCTGAAGGAAAAATAAAAGGCAGAAGAGAAAAATGATCAGGAGCAGCAAGCAAGCAAAATAGCAGAGCCTGACCCTGTGAAAGCTGAAGCCCTGGGCCTTGGCTGATGGCCAGCCGCTCTGCCCACAGTGCCTCGCCAGCCACTGAGCAGAAAGCTGTGCACAGCTGGGTGCAGAAGTAACAATGGATGCTGTTGTCTTCATGCCTATTACCCCTTCTGTAGTGAATGAAAGGTCCACCTAGCATCCCCACACCTTACTCTCTCATCCTTGACCTTTAGGTCATGATAACACTGCTTTGCTCAAAACCATTCCCTGACTCGTGACTAAGCTGCCATATGTTTGTGTTTCAATGAAAACTCCCACCTAGACTGCTGGAGTTTCATTATTACCAGATGGAATACATGACTCTCTTCTCTGATATTGAGGGCTCCCACTGACCCTGAATTATAACACCTGACCCCCCCAACCTGGCCTCTACTTCCTCAATTAGATTGATTTTCCTTTACCTGGCAAAAAAGTGGTTGTGGAGGATATTAGCCAGATCACCAACTTCTCCATTCTTTTTTCAGTCAGGATGTACATATCTCCCCCTCCAGGTCTGTATAGGATTCATGGGGCTCAGCTGTGAATCAAAAGATTTGAACACCTGAAATGTCTTTGGATCTACACGGGTCATAAAAAACTCCCGTAGAGTTTCACATTTGCAAGATCTCAGGCCCCATCCTTTTTAAATATGTATTTTTGACATGCTAGATCACACATCCTTCACAATTCACCCCCAAGATACAATTTGCAGTTTACTTCCACTGGACAAATATTCGGTGAGCATCCACAGGTTTCTTGGGATGATACAGAAATGAGCGAAGCTGTATCTCTGTATCCTTAAAGCTCATTGACCAGCAAGACAAGACCACCACAAGTGGCATGATCCCAGCAACTATGATCAGGGTGACCACACAGAGACATAAACAGTTCATCGTGGATGAAGGACAGAATTAACTGTCACATGAGGAATCCGGAAAGGCTGGGTGGCGGGGGGACGGTGCAGTGGGGACAGGAATTTGATGTGACATTGGAGAAAGTCAAGACTTGTGCATTGGAGACAGGAAAAGAGCATTTAAAGCACAGAGAGCAGCATGAGCAAAGTCTCAAAAGCATGTGGATGCAGAATATATTGGGAGAACCATGGAAAGGCTAGTTTTGCTGCAGGGAGAATAGGGTCACGCATGACTGGGGGACAGTGACAAGAAAGGGTTAGAGAGAATTCTATAAATACAAAAGCATGCCTCTGCCCTGACCAATTCTGACTGTCTGGGTGCATTACACTGCCCCATCTCTAGATGTGGGGTGAGCTTCCAGAGGGCTGGTACACCTTTCTGGGTGTCTCCTGGATCTCTCTGCCCAAGGGCTGGAGTCTCCAGAGATGAGCACAGCAAGGGGAAGCACAAGAGGCTCCAAGGAACTAGTTCCCAGATGGCAAGGATCACATTAGAGGTCTGGCAGGAGAAATAACATATCAGAGTAAAAATGGGTTATGCATGTGTCCCATGCACCCAACCGGGTGCTGGACAGAGAGGTAGCAGATGCATAAATGTGAATGGATATATTTTGGAAAATGAGACACTATAGACATGCAACTGATTAACTGAACAAACCAGACTCACTAGGATGCAAGCAACAAGAACCAAACTCTTTGTCACAGCTGCATCTTTCAACCTGTTCTATGAACTATTCCTCCCTGCTCCTGTGTGAATTCCCAACAAGCCTCATAACACTTTCTGTGAACTCACCAATAAAAAGCAAATAGCCTCTTTTGAGGAGCACACTGGAAAGCCCAGTTCTATGTAATGTTAAAGTTCTAAAATCTTCTGCAGTTTACAGTTTCACTGGGCAGGCCTGCCACTGCCTTGGAAGCCTGAGGGGCAAAGTCAGCTCCTTCAGGCTCTCTTTTTGCTCCTTCTTCCCCGTCCCCGACAAGCACTGATCAGTGGCCCCACAAGAGTGAGTAAAAGGGATGGGGGAAGAAAGGGGCAGGAAAGGTCCTCCCAGAAAGGTGCAGACATAACCAGCTTGGTGCTCTTGGAATACAGGGAATGTCATATAAAGCTCATTCTTTTTTTCATGGGGTGCTTTTTTGGGGACCCCAATTTTGCAATCTCTTGCAAGAACCATGCTTCCAGTGGCCCACAGAACTCCCACAGACACTGGCATCTTGCAGCCCACTCGCCTCTCGGCCTCCTCGTCTCCCCAGGGGTCCTTGTGGACAGCAGTGCCCCATGCAAGACCTCTTCCTCAGAACTTCCTCTGCTCTACAGGAGATGCACAGCCCAGGCCTGCTTACACCCCAGGAGGACATGCTGTTCCCAGGGCCATTCTGATTCTTTCCTCTGCTGCCTGTGCCCAAACTGACCAACAGGGTCCTTCACCATATTCCCCAAAGGCCAGAGGACACAGGCACAGCTTCCTGATCAGCCCCCTTGATTAGAAGAGTAAGCTTCTACCTCTCCTTCCTACATGGGATGTGGGGAGAACAAGTCACCAAGTGTTGACAGCATTCCCCAAAGGGATCCTACTGCTTTTCCCTTATACCCTGGGAGTAGGTGATGAGTTCATGTTGATAGAATAGCTGGGGTCACCTCCTTTTAAATAAAGTATTTACAGATGGGCTAGCCTATCACTTTAAAATGTGAAGGTCCTTGGTATATATTTTTCTCAGACTTTGGGCATCAGCAGACACTCTTGTTAATATTGTTATTATTATTCTCCATAGCAGACTCTGCCCTGTTAATTACAGTTGCTCTTGGCTATGCATAATTCCCTATTAGCAGACAGCACCTCACTGAAGGGTGATAGAGCACTGTAGCTAATATTTTTAGGAAAGAGGACAGATCCCCACTGTCTGCAGAGCTTCCAGGTCATTTTTCTAAATCAATCTCTAGGACCAGCACAGTCAGAACAAAGCCTTCGCCGTCACGTCCAGGCTGGGAGAAATGCTCCAGCTCCGAGAACTCAATGGCCTCACACCAGCTTCAGTGGCCTGCAGCTCTCCAAAGGAGGAGCTGTGTCCTCAGGGTGAAAAGTTATTTAGTTTCCCCTGCCTGACATTCTGGTTCCTGGCCTTCTAGAAACAGCAAAGCCATTGTCACAGTGCCAGGATGTGACAAATGATGTGGAAGGAGTGTTATGATACAGCCATCCATCCATCGTCAGAGGCCAGGGCCACAAGGGGACGGAAGATGAACAGGGAAGTTGTTAATTGTGTAGCTTTTACACTTTCCCAGGAAAACTTGCAGAGGGATGTGTGGTTTGCCCTCACCCAAAGAGGCAGGACACTGAAAGCTTTGGGAGGCCTGACGCCAGCCAGTCAGGAGATGGGCAGAGGGGGGACAAAGGAGCGGACACCACCCCAGAGACAGGAAAAAAGAGGAAGATAGGAACACCGCAGGCAGAATCACTGCAAAAGCGCTGTCTATTCTACTCAATAATGTTACTCTTTGCCAGACCCCTGGGAGTGGGGGTGAGGATGGAAGGATTGAGCGGGAAAAAAAAAAAAGAACTCATGGACATGGACAATGACGTGGTGAATTCAGAAGTGAGGGGGTGGGTGGAGGTAGAAGAGGGGATGGGGGATAAATGGTAATAGAGAAAAATACAATAAAAAATGAATGATTAAAAAGCCATTCAGAATTGTCAGAATAAGTCAAATGAAGACGATAATATTTTACTTTCCTAAAGGTGAGGGGGGCAGTCTTCTTGAGGGTCTCAGACCATGTGATTCTTTCAGCATGCGATGCCCCTGATTCTTTCCCTTGCTCTTGGCCTTTGGTGCAGACCTGTTTGTTTGATAAATGTGAAGGGGGTGGGGGTGGTTCATGGTCCTGGCTTTAGTCTCATTCACAAAGAGAGATAAGTAGAAAGGAGGCTAAATACAAATATAATAAAATTCCATTTTTATAAAATACTCATAAATGCCAACTTATGGTGGCAGCCGATCACAAGGCACCAGAGGATGCAGGGAGCAGAGAGTGGTGGGAGCAGAAATTACCAAAGGGCTCCAAGGAGCTTTGGTGGATGATCAATAGCTCATTATCTTGATCATGGGGATAGGTTTATGGGTGCATACATAAGTCGAGCCTCACCAAATTGGACACTTTAACTATATGAAGCTTACTGCATGTCAATTGTACTCCTCAAAAGCTGTTAAAACACACACACACACACAGTGAACCAAGCAACTATCAAGGGATATTAATCATTATCTCTGACAGTGACCCCTGTTGTCCTAGCAGACCTGTATGCACTGCCCCAGCCCCCTGGAACATTACCTTCCTTTCCCCTGCCTCTTCCAAGTCTATCTGTCCTTCAAACACCAGAACAAGTCCAACCTCCTGCAGGGAACCTTTCATGACCTCCCTCATCCCTGACTCTCGATTCACATGCACGCTACAACTGTTCTATATGGGAGCACTTTCATTATATAAACAGAGGCTGAGCTGCCTGAGACCTGGAACCCTGTCATCAAGATTCTTCTTCTATCTGCATAGTTCCAGGCCCAAGAAGCCTCAGTTAATACCCATTGATTTTTTTGTTGATGACTCTCCCACTGAGAGATCTCCTTCATGAGGCTACCCTTCACTCTGTGTTGACATGACATTAATTTTAAGGGAGAGGGCATCTTTTGTGCCTTTGGCCTTTGCATCTTCTGGGGACTGCTATGTTTCCAATCAGAGAATGCCTCAGGAAAGGTCCTGGGTGCATGCTCATACTAGACTCCCTGCAGCTGGTTACAGTGCCAAGCTCACAGCAGAAAACCAGACATACCCCAGGGGTCCAGCAGCAGTGATGCGTACACCATGCCCTACCCTGTCATTATGATAGCCTCAGAACATAGGGCAACATCTGGTACCCACAAGCTCCTTGCCCAGATGAGTAAACCAAGACCAGGGAGAACATGGGGGCAGTTCTGGGTCACTTGCTGCCCCTTGCTTCATCATTCTTACTTTCTCACATGTTGGGTTTTTCTCAAGTGAGGAGATCATAAGACAAACAGAAAGGAGAGACCTCCCTCTGCTTACCCCTTCACTAGAGCAGAAAATAGTCATCACAAGTTTTCCATACTCTACCACAAATGTTTCGTGATCAAATTTCCCATCATTTGGCTAAAAGTGATCTCTGCTGCACCTCACACTCCAATAAATGGACTTTAAAAAAGAGAAGTCAATGGACTGACAGCCTTAGAAGTGGATAAAGATATTAGCAGAGGCCTGCTGTTCCAACGAGCAGACAAATAGCGATCGATGGCTTTCATCCCCTAGTGAGTGGCGGGTGATCGGGTAGCCTCCAGCTAAGAACTTCATTGACCACTCTGGTGTTGCCCCAAGGAAGGCAGGAAAACCAATTTTTATGAGACCCAAGGAGAAGCGTACCCTTCCTATACACCTGGATCCCTGTCACTGTGAATCCAGCAGTTGCATTAAGCTGGATTCTTCTCTCTATACCTTTGTCATCTCCAAGTTATTCTCCCAAATTGTCCCCACCCTCCACTCCTGCAGTCTCTGCTCAGGCCCGGAACCACATCAAACACATCTCGCAGCAAAGAGGCTGCAGTCCATGAAAATTGTTTGCATCCCATCATGGCCTCCCAGAGATTTTTAAGGAGGTCCCTAGCACCATTCGTGTCTATTTCAAACTCAGCAGTGAATGTCCATCATCTTTTAAATCTCTCCCCCTACAGCAGCATCTTCTTCTTTGTCAACACACCTTCCTCATGTGCCAGCCAAGACATGGAACACACTTGCTCCCCACCACCTTCCATTTATTAGTTTCTTCTTTGCCTTTGCTGAATCAGCTGTCTCCAGCTAACACGCTCTTTCCTAGCTGCCCACGTCAGCCATTTTTATCAATTTTCACCTAAAGGCTTTGCCAGGTAGCAACACCATTATTATTATTAGCTCTATCCAGTGCCTCATTTTGATGGCATTTTCCCTCTCAGCCCTTCCCATTTCCTGGCACGAACTGCTCGATGCCATCTCACTCAGGGACAACACTGCTATGGGGTTGGTGATACTTCCCATGGGATGGATTCCCAAGTGTATTCACAAGGAGAGGCAAGGATTGTCTCCTGCAGAGCAGAGGCCCCTGATGGGCAACGGGCATGTCTGTGAGTGAATCCATGGGCCGCAAACATCCACAGGTACGCCACATAGCTTAACGACACATGTCCCTCAGTGTGTCAGATGAAATGCAGATTTTCCAGAGTATTAATGGGTATCATAGTCCTGTTTTCAAGGAGTTTAATGACCAAATAAGCATTGTCAATGTTAGATTTTTTTAAAGGGTAAAATGATCTCTTTACCGCTCAAAGTCTCACTGCCTTCTGATCTGTCGTAAGATCAGATGAAAAGTTCTCTCTAAGAGGGAGGCATACCGTGAAGGGTGTCCAACCCATGGCCCATGGGCCATGTGCGGCCCAGGGTGGCTATGAATGCAGTCCAACACAAAACTGTAAATTCACTTAAAACACTATGAAATTTTTTTTTATTGGTGTTTGTATATTTAATGTGTGACCCAAGACAACTCTTCTTCCAGTTTGGCCCAGAGATGTGAAAAAGTTGGACACATCATTTCTAAATCATATTATCATGGATCCCCTTAATCACAGAATCTCACACTAGGTCATAGCATTCTATGAAGCATTCATTGGGAAATTTTCCCTAAAACATTCAGCATACAAGTACACTTAAGTTTGCCAAACAAAAATCTGTTCTTTCCAGGGTGTCAGTTTAGCAAACCACACCAATGTTTCTTGGCTTAATCCTCACATAGCCACAGTGCGCCATGTCTGTGCTTAAAAAAAAAAAAAGACAGAAGCATAATGAAAGTCAAAACTATTGAAATCAAAATTATCCCACAATAAGATTACAACATGAAATACCTTCCAGCAACATGCCAAAAGGCATAAAATAAAATTATAGCTAAAAATCAAACTGCACCCCTACCACATGTTAGCAATCAATACACCATTACCCTGACCACAAAAGTGGTTTGCAAGTAACCCTTTGCAGGCCACAACAGGGGCAGAGACAGGATTGGAGAACAGCTTTGAATTGCTTTCCAGCCCAACGTAAAAACTGAGGATCCTGGACACATGCCTGGGGAATGCCTGAGCCGCACAGCCCATGCCATAAGCAAACGTAATTGCACTATCCGATATGATCCAATGAGAAGCAAGCTGCGAAGCTGGTGGAATCCTTTTCATAGCTGAGGGGAGCTGGGAACAAGAAACCAAAGTGAACCCCCCAGCCTCTGGAAATCATAGAATTGCCTGTTCTTTCACAATAGCACACTAGCCCAAGAAACACACAGTGGCCAAGAAAATGCACAACACATATCAAGAGGTGCCAACAGAATAATGAGGGACCTGCACTATAGGCAACAATGCTCAAGGAACCAGGAATAGGAATAGCCCAAAGAAGAGAAAGCTCAGAGTGGAAAACCAACTGTCTCCTCATGTCAGAATAGCTCTCGTGTCAGGAGCATCATCTGTGTCATTGCCGTGGCAGTTACAAGGAGATCGATTTGAACTTGATAGCAGGAAAACTTTTTAACTCTGTGCAGATGAGAGCAAAGGCCATGTTGCTCTTAAGGATCTATAAAGATTGCCCTGGGCAATGATCACGTGGATTTTGAAAAATTCAATTGCCTTTCCAAGAATCACTAATGTGTATGCCCGTGTGAGGCAGCATGCTGGATTTATACATGTCTGAGTTTACTTCCAAAAGGAATACAAATACCATATGATCTCACCTATAAGAAGAACCTAGTGAACAAAATAAACAAACAAGCAAAACAGAACCAGAGGCATGGAAACACGAAACAGACTGACTGTAACCAGAGGGGAGGGGGAGCGGGGTAAGGGGAGGAAGAAGGAGAAGAGTCAAGTCAAGGAACACGTATAAAGGACCCGTGGACATGGGAACAGGGTGGGGACTGACTGTGGAAGCAATGAGGGTGGGGCGGGGGCAGCCATGGAGGAAAATTGGGACAGCTGTAATAGAAAAACAATTTTAAAAAGGATAAAAAAAATACAACCTATGTCAAGTGTGCCCTTTGTGTTCCAGCAAGAGAGTGAAACAGGCTGGAAAGGGTTTTCACATGTGTGAGCCACACTGGAAGGCACCCTCTTGCCACTGAAAATTTCCTGCCCTGAGAGGTAGGCCGGGTCCGACTTAGTGGCGCATACTGGGATTCTGCTGTTCAGGGAGGGATGGACATAAACTCTCTCAGAGCTCTGACCTGAGGATATGTGCCAGCAGCTTCTAGATGTTAGAAAGCATCCTACTGGAATGTTGCTTCTGCTTAATGGAAGTAAAAAAACTTTCAATCAAAATAGCTCAGTAACTTCACACGTTGACATTACCACCCTGGCTCCAAACATGTAGGCAGTGATCTATATTTAAAACAACAAAAAATACTGCCATCTCAGGAACAAGTAAATGTCTTAATGGATCAGAAATAAAATAGCAATTCCAAAATGTAAACAGCTCTACAAAAACAGAACCAGGCCAAGGCAGGGGTAACCTGGAATTCAATTCCTCTGTGATAGCCGAGGCTGTGGCAGGCAACTGCTGAAAGCCAGGGGTCAATTCCCTCAGCATATTCTCCTACACACACACATAGCACTTGAAAAGGAGGCAGGGAAAAAACTGCTCCCAAGGGCTCCCGGAGGCATAACAACATGAGTCCAGTGCCAAGATCAGGAACCAAGCCAGGCACCCACTGGCTCAGGAACATGGTTAATAATTACCCTGATTATACAGCTATGGGCCAAAAACAAATGCCACCATGACAGGATCTGTCCAGGATCAGGGGTAAGGATTATGTAAGGGTGCCCACATAACCACGCCAACTGAGTGAGCATTTCCAGGAGAAAAGAGAATCACACAAAATAAATAAACACATACATACATACATACAAACAAACAAACAAAAATAAATAAGATCTCCCTCAACATGAAGCCATAAACCAAAATTCCAAACCAGGTAAAGAAATACAATGCTGAGAAAGAAAGTTAATAAAAGGAGCAGCTGACTCACAAAAGCACTCTATGTCCTTTTATGAAAGAGTGGAAATGAGTGTGTTCAGTAGGATTAACGAAAGAACAACACCCTCCAAATGAGCAAAATATCTCTGGTGAGAGGCAAAAATGGAACAAGAAAATTATATGAAAATGAAATCTGGGATAAGATTTAGAAGTAAATAGAATAAAACAAGAACCCAGCGGGAGATATATACACACTTATGTGGGAGTTCTACCTTACAGTAGAAAGCCCGCTCCTAAGTGTAGAAGGAGTGATGGGTTAGGAAATTGCCATTTGACAACTGATTGAGGCAAGATTCACCAATAGATGCTTCCACTCCAGGGCAGAGTTTTGATAAGGAGGATCTTATGTACATAGTCTCAGAGAATCTCCTCCTAAAAATACCTACTACAGCGGAGAAACCTGACAGTCACCATCTTAACTGGTAAGAGTTCACTGTTTTATCTTGATCAGAGATGGGAAAACCAACAGCACGTCCCTTCTGAAATTTCACACTGAGAACACAGCATCACTTCTGTGGCATTCCTGCTGAAAACGCGTAACCAGAATCTACTGATGAGGACACACCAGACAATGTCAAACTGCAAAACAGTCTACCAAGTAACTGGCCTGTTCTCCTAAAAATAAAAGAAAGAAAGAAAGTCAAGGTCATGAAAGATGAGGAAAACTGAAGAACTACTACAGGCTGAAGGAAACTAGAAAGACATGAAAACTGACTGGAATGGGTTGGCCCTGAACTAGCTCCTGCACCAGCTGCCGCACCTGTAAAGAATACTACTGGGACAAGCACGGTCTGTGAATGGGACCCACGGTCACATTTATGTGGTGGGAATCACAAAACCTCCATATCAATGGAGGTTTCCTGCTTGCGAGAGCTACAGTATGGCTTTAGAAGAGCCATACTGTCCCTTGTGTTTAGTCCCTTGTGTTTAGGACATACGTACTAAAATGCTCACAGCCAATGCAGTGTCACTATGCACTTAACCTCAAATATATAAAAAACAGAAAGAAATGTGTATGTACATACATGCATAGAGAGAGAGAGATGGAGGGGAGAGAGAGAATAGTAAGGCAAATGTGGTAGTGCATTTTAGGCAAAAAAAATGCAAAAAAGGTTATAGAACACCTGCATGAAAAAGAAAACACTTAGAAGGATGTTGAATTTTAGATCACCTGATCAATGGATAAGTTGCCAATTGCTATTCGGCAAACTGACCTTGAGCCAAGTTCCGTGACTATGTAAAGAAGGACCTGATGCAGAAAGCTATCACTAGATGCTGGTGCCAACCCGTGTAGACACTGAGGCACACGGACCGCTGCCTCCTTCATGCCATAGGCTGGCTCCAGCAGGCTCTTTCTCCGGGCTTTCCTTGCCTCACAGCCCGGCCATGGCCAAGGCTCCCTCCCCACAGCAAGCTTCTAGTTAAATCCCCTTTGCCGTCCTGAAATGAAAGTCACGGGTAACATGCCTTACCCACACAATTTTTAAAAACAGAAACATACTGTCTTAACTACAAGTAAATGGAGAGATTAAAGGACACAACTTGAATAAAAATGTAGCTTAATATGTCTGTGATCATGATGACACCAGAAGGCATAAAGGCACAGCTACCTCTGAAAGAGTCATCGTGAATGTGGTGCCTAAAAATGCAGGCTGCTTCATGTGTCACGTGCTTGTGAGTCTGATGATCCCTGCACTGTTTCCATCAGGGAGCTCATTTTTCAGAGCAGTGCACAAACCTCGGGAAAGTTCTGGGTAGAGCAAAGTACAATCCCACTTCACTGCACAACAAAACTGCATTCCTAAGAATAAAAGATGCATCAATTTAAAAGGAGGGCGAAGGGGGACAAGTTGGGACAACTGTGATAGAATGACAATTTTTAACAATGATAAATAAATAAATAAATAAATAAATAAATGACAACCACCACTATACGAGACATGCTGCCATTGGTGATAATGATTTTCCATGACCAGAATGCTGTGAAAAACTCCTGGTAAATTTCTGAGCATAGGAATGCAATCTTCCTCAATTCACACATTAAATATGGTTCCTGGAAAAGCTGGCGCAGGTCAGAGTTGTGCACAAAACACTTTTTGGAACACAAGATCTAGGGTCAGAGAACTATCAAAATGCTTTTCACCTACAGCAACATCTATCGGGACATTTGAGATTTATGCAGGATGTGGGACAATTTCTCACATACAGGACCCATCCCTACCTCTCCTGTCCACATCATTAAGTCAACCAAAGGCCCCTCACACACTTCCAAGTACCCTCTGAGAAGCAGAACTTCCAAAGTCAAGGGGGCTCCATAACCCACCAAGCAGATCAGGAACAGAGCCATGAGCATGTGCTTCACAGATCTGTGGACCCAGACAGGCAGCATTCAGTCCTGTCCCCGCAAACACCAGTGCTATGAGGAAGGTTGGCCATTTCAGCTTGGGGCGTGTGCTTCAAGCCCTTCTGCAATGAGGCATCCACCACAGGCAACTGATACAACTCTATGAATGAATGAACAGGTCACTTCTCTGATTTGTTGTAACCAACAATACAGATGTTGTCTGGAAATAGGTCAGCAAGATCAAGTAATGCCAAGTGTAAATAAAAAAGGGAACATGCCCTTAGATGCACAGTTAAAAATGGTGAAGTGTCACAGTAGGGAGCAGAGCCAAGTTTCAAAGGTGTCCTTGTGGCAGCTTCTGTGGCCACTTCTCTGCTATAAGGCAGCTCCAGCCTTCTTGGGTTTGAGGTCCGGGGCCAGTTCTTCAGGCTTGCTGGAAAAAGGTCCCCAGAACTCTCTTTTTCAGCTTCTTATCCAGAAGTAGCCATGAATAAAAACTAAAAGGCATTGCAGGATTCTTTTCAAAGCAGGAAAAGGGTTGGAGAGAGGACTTTCTATAACTTTCCCTAGTTTGGCTGGAGAAGCCTCTCTGAGCACTTTGAGTGGTTACAGAGGTCAAAGCTTTGAAGTCACAGGGTCACCAGAAGCTTAATCACAGAATCTTTCACCTATGTCTGTTGAATCTGATGTAAAATCCCAAATGCTTAACATATTGTAGGTGTTCAAAAACTCAAAACTATGATGTTATTATTTCCATTATTTTCTGATCATGAACCAGTGAAAATTCAACAGCCTCTCAGCAATTTCCAAGACCTCCAA
Source organism: Tonatia bakeri (assembly GCA_004024845.1). Taxonomy (NCBI): domain Eukaryota; kingdom Metazoa; phylum Chordata; class Mammalia; order Chiroptera; family Phyllostomidae; genus Tonatia; species Tonatia bakeri. The sequence continues at coordinate 492,781 of PVIA01000037.1, forward strand.
ATTTAGTATTTACAAGATGAACCTAGGTCCATGAATCTGTAAAGATTATTTTCACCTGATAAACATTTTACTGTCAATCTTTTCCACGTCTTTTATTGAATTTTTTGAAAATGCAGCAAACCCACAGCAATTTAAGCAATTAAGTGCACAAAATAGAAGTAATTTCCCAAAGATAGAGCCGGACAGATTATGTGCATGAATAAAAGATCACAGACTGGATAGCCCTTGGAGATCTACCTCCCAGCTGGGGAACAGGGAGACTCATCTTTCTTTTCTAAAACACTTGACTCAATCAAGAAAGCAGCCCAGGCAACTGGCTTCTCTTCCTTCCTATTTCCCAAGTATCTTCCTATCCTCTGGTGGGGCATGGGGGCCAGGTCACTTCTGCCTAATCCCCTGGGAGCTCAACCTCAGCTCAGGTTGACCAGAGACCCCCATTCCCCACCCCAGACAGAAGCGTCTTCATGAACCAATAATCGGTCTAGTCAGTCCTCTGAGTAAATTTCTCCACCCTCACCTATTAGTAGCCCTGCTTAGGCAGTTTTAGGTGAAAGTGGGGCTTCTTCCAGATCCCACTAGGGGCTGAAATCACTGGGCATTTGAGTAAATAGATCTATGGTTTTCCTTCTTCAGAAAGGAATGTTTATTTGCAGCACATGCATCTTGCTCTGGCTCTGGGCTAGCGCCCTGGAACTTCTGGGATATATTCAAAAACCATTCAACAAAGGCACATCAGAGCCTTGTAACACTGATGCAAAACAGATAGACCCCTACTTTCTCCTTTCCTTCCTCCTGGTATGCAACATGAGCGTGAATATTCCTTTTTCTTCTTTGTGCTGATTTCTGTGTGCAGCTAGACCAGTTAGGCCCGCGAATGAGTATAAGACTGAAGACTCAGTCATGGCAGTGTACAGGGGGCCAGCTCTTCAGACTGACAGCCCCCCTCACCCAGCCTAGCAAGCATCAGGGGATGCTTTCTCCTCACTCACGTCACTATTTTACTCTGATGTGTGTGAGTGTGTGTGTGTTGTCTCCCCAGGCTTGAGTCCAGAGGTGTCTTATAAAAACTCTGTCTTCTCTACCCACCCATAGCCCTCAAAACAAGGAATGACACACATTAGTAACCTCAACCATGTTGAACAAAGGAGTGAATGAAATAAAGTACTTCTGGCTCTATTCCCAATTCTGGAAAAATAACTCCAAGCATATGTCCTCCCAGCATACTTGCTGAAATGTCTCCACGAGATTCAGATGCTCGCTGCTGAGCCCACAACCCTTGTGCCTCTCTCTCTGTGCCGAACAGGAAGAAAGCAGGTGTCCTCATCAATCTCCTCCAGTGCCAGGGAGCGAGGGGTGCAGTCTCCACAGATGTGCCACCTGACACTGAGAGAGGGAGGAGGAATTATTGAAATAAATGCCAATTTAGAAAAGCATCCCACAAATACAAAAATACTCCCATGCTACCCAGCATACTTCTGAATGGTAGCAGGTGGCACACACTGTAAATTCCTGCAGACCGCAGACACACACGTGTGTGTGTGGCCAGGGCAAATGAAGGCCACTGATGCAATGGCCACATCTGTTCCCAATCTCTGGGTCACAAAGAGACTAAGGGACTGCCTCTGGAACTGTTAAGTATAAATCGATGGCCTGCTTGGTATGGAACTTCCCGCCAGGGGCACCTCATGGCACGATTGACAATCAGAACAAAGCACAAGAAACACAGGTATTCTTTCCACCTCTGAGCTCACTAAAACTTTCTTTTCTGACTATGAAGAAAAACGTCCTTGAAACTCTAGGTACTCCAAGGCCCCAAGGGAGGGTCATGACTTCCAGGTTCCAGGGACAAGAGAAACAAATCAAGGAAGACAGGAAGCCAAGAACCACTTAAGCCAGTTAGCCAATGGATGGCCAGGCAGTAACCCCAGAAGTATTTTTGTTTGACCTGTATACCAGTCTACCAAACACACAAAATATGTTTAGATCCCATTAGTGAACACAGCCTGGACTCAACTATCATCTCACTACATATATCATAGTGCAATATTCATCACTGGATACCGACACACAGACCTAAAAATCCAGGCATTCAGTAGATACAGAATCATCCAAGTTGTGAGCCCAAGTAAGACATCTGTAAGAGGCACTACTGACATTACAAGGTGTCTTAGCCTCTGTAACAATGAGCCTGTCAAGTAAACCCTACTATTGAGTTTGTGCCAAATGACTGATTAGGAGTGAGATGTAAAGAGTGGTAGGTAAAGCTGGAAATGATGTGCGATGAACAATCTGACGTTTTGTATCTGTGAGAAAGTACTCAGTGTTCAGAAGTCACAGAACAACACAATCAAACTTGGTGTTTTACACAAATCAGAGCAAGGCATCTCAGGAAACAGGCACCAAAGGATGGTTGTGTCCTGAAGAATTGCTGAGTATAGCCCATGGAGACCGGATGTGCCCTGAAGAGAAACCAAGCACAGCAGACACTGAAGAGAAGCCTCAGAAAACAGAAGCATGGGATGCAATGCTTGCACATGCATCAGATTCCAATGCCACAAAAAAGAACAACAGAAATGAACTGGGAACATTCCATTAAAACTGAAACCAACCTAAAGTTGCCCAGAGTTGGTCAACCTGAAAGAATTACCATAAGGAGGGCAACCCCTGTGCAGGAAGGGGTATACTTCAGTGGGGGTACAATCACACGTGTGCACAGTGTCTCCCTAGGTGCCTGAGAAATGAATGTAATAGCAAACATATATGATGAAAAATAGGAATTCCATTCTTGAGCTCAAAATGTTCCTAACTCTCTGCCATAATGAGAACCATCAAATCCCCATGCAGATTTGACAAACTTTCACATAGCCAAGAGAGGAATAGTGAACCCAGAGCAGGAGAGAAGGCAAGTGTGTACTATTTAATGAAGTGTGAACTATAGTGTCATCGCAAGAAGACATTTGTCTTCAGCATCAGACCTTAAACATGTATCTACCAGAATTTTTTTTTGCACACAAATGCCTCACCATTGCCTCCTACTAGTGGTTCTGAATGATTAGCTCTGAACGTTGACTTCTTTTGACTCCTGGCTCTCATGAAGTCAAAAAATGAATGTTCTTCTGAGAGGCCGATGGATCCTTACACAAAGAGACCTCTGAATGATGCCCCTTCACCTGTCCACCAAGCATACAAGTAAATTTGAACACTGTTGTTGAGCACAGATTGGACTGAGTCTATGACCCACCACATAGTACCCAGCAATGCTTGCTGAGTTCGGATTTGCAGGGGGGCGGGGGGGAAGGCAGGCGAATGTGTCCTGGAGCAAATTTGATAAGTATGACCCACAGAAAGCAGGAGTGTCCTGAAGAGACAAAAGCACAACAGGAGGAAGAAGCAGCAGGAGGAGATCACATAGGGCTTCTATTCTGTGGGAAATTCACAGAGCAATTGGGAGGGATCATGAGACAAACATAATTCAATGCCACATATAAAGTATAGGCTGGGGTTCTTTACCCCGGCTGCACATTAGAGTCATTAGAGAGGTTTTAGAAAACACAGTCATCCTGAATCCATCCCAAGAGATTGGAATTCAATTGTTCTAGGGTGAAATGCAGCCAACAATGTCATTTAAAAGCTTTCTGGGTGTTTCTAATGTGAAGCCTTGGTTGAGAGCCCTTTATTCTGACTACACACCCTAAAAGAGCTCACGTGAGAGGAAGCTTCCTGAGGGTAGGAGTAATCAGAAAGGCCTCTCAAAACACAACAGACAGAAAAGAAAGAAAGAATCAGAATTGTAGATTGACAAGGGGACAACCAGTCTGGAACATGACTGGGAAGATCCTGAATGCCAAGGCTAGCAGTGTAAACTTGATCTGGTAGGCAAGAGGAGGAAATGGGGTTCCTAAAGCAGGTTGGTACACACTCACATACACAACACTTTTCAACTTACAAGACTCTTTTCCATCCATGATCCTATCTGAGCTTTTCAACAACACCATGAGGTAGGCAAGGAGGGAAAAACATAAACATAACCATTTTAACAATGAGGAAAAGTAGACTCCAAGAGTTTGAATGACTCAGTAAAAGTAGTGTTTGCAGAAATATAGTCTGTTGATAGCATGCAGTGTGAATTACAGTGTGGGAAAGAGAGTTCCAGGAGGTCCCTAACAAGACTGATGCCTTCCCATAAATGGGAGGTAATATCAGCCCACGGCATGGCAAAAGCCTTGGGAAACACAGCAGAGAGTGGATCTAAGAGCCACCTTACCATTCCATATCCTTCTATTTGTGTTTGGTGCATGGGGGTGGCACTAATCTTTGACACAGTAGGTTGAAGCTGGAACACATGTGTCTGCATTAAGCATTATGGAGACTGCAGAATAGAGAGAGGATGGAATACACTTGAGCAGACATGGCTGAGAACTTGGCCGGCCAGGAAGGGCAGCCTTCTTTCAAAGGCAGGGGAAGCTTTTCTTTCCCTGAAGTTTCTTTCCAAGTGGAGGGAACCTTATTACTAACAAACTTTGGTGTCTCCTCATTTCTCCACATGTTACTCATTTCACTGGTGGATTTGAAAAAAATAACTAAGGATGCCCACCTGAACTCTAACTTTATTATCTTTGGGAACCAGCCAGTCCATGAAGAGCAGGAGTTCTCCCAAAACTCTTGCCCAGGCAGCCCTCTCCCTGTGAAAAGCCCTGTCCTGTTCAGTGCTGCCTGGGTTGGTGGATGAGCCCGCCTGATTCTGGGGCTTGGAATTAACAAGCCCGCTGGGCTCACAGAACTACACACAACCTAGCAGTTATCAGTGATGGATTGGGTTAGCCAAAAAGTCTGTTTAGTTTTTTCCATAAAATGAAAGACACATTTTTCATTTTCACCAATAACTTATTGATTTGGGTATTTTGAGTATATCAGCTATCTCCTGTGTGGCATAATGTTGATTACTCTTAATTAATGTGTTGATTTGATCACTATCAGTTTCAACTGGTCTACCTGACTGTGGAGGATCATCCAGCAATAAATCTCCAGCATGAAACTTCATAAACCACTTTTGACACATTTGATCAGTCACAGCTTCTCCATACACTACACAAATCTTTTTTTTTTTGCATTTCCGTTGCATTTTTACCTTTCTTGAAATAATAAAGTCTAATATGCCAAAAAATTGCTTATTTTTCTTTCATCTTCAATATTAAAATGACTACACAAAAATTCACCAATTTTAATATTTTTTTAAAATGCATGCTGATATGACAGCTGTCACAATACAATCTAACAAAATTGTTTCAAATGAAGTTCAAGACAACTAAGCACTACTATAGCCATCTTATGGAAAATAACAAACAAACTTTTTGGGCAACCCAATAGTTGAAACCCATTCTTACTCTTTAGTTCCCAACTTCTTCAGAGCAAGGAAAGACAAGAGGAGTCCTATTCATAGGGAACTTCTTCATGGACCCCAACTGCTGACAACATTATAGGAGCAAAAACACAATGAAACTCTTGGCATGAACCTCATGACACCGGCAGCCTTGGTGTAGGGTTTCATCCCTCAATGGTCGTGCAAAGGAAAAGGATGGTGGTGATTCTCCAAAGGACACCAGTGTCTTAATTAATCCACCCACAGGCCCAGTGGGAAAAGATGCCCCTGATTCAGCTCTCAGACCCACTCTGGGAAGTGCCATCAAGAAACAAGAGACCCCAAATTTTGCAGGTGTCTTGTTTAGTTACAGACTGTTGCCTCCATCAAACTCCTTCATCCAAGCAGCCAAATAAATGATTGGCAGGCTCTATTCTGTGATTTTTATAGCACCAATAAAGTGCAGAAGCCAAGACAATTGTTTTAATATTCTTTACCTTAAACATCTTGACAAGCGAGCTGATTACACAGTTTACCTTTAAAAGGCAAAGATGTTATAAAGAATAATTTTTTTTCTGAGATAATTTTGTAACACAAGCTTCTTCTCTATGCCTTTTAAGAACCAAGAGCCAATATTCATTCTTTACTTTCTATAGGTCTTGGGATTAAATAACTAAATTTCAACTATATAGAGTTGGGCGAAAGTGGGTATACAGTTGTTCATATGGAACATAATATAATAATTAATAAATAATAATAAAATAATAAACTCTTTTGTGTACTCACAACCATAAACCAACTTTTGCCCTCCCCTATATATGGTAGTGTCCCTTTATCAATGATTTTGCTTTTTGTGGTTTCAGTGACCTGCAACCATTGTCCAAAAAATTGAATGGAATATTCCAGAAATAAATAACTCATAAGTTTTAAATTGCACAGTTCTCTGAGTAGCATGATGAACTCTTGGGCTATCCTACTCTGTCCCACCCAGAACACAATCATCCCTTTGTCCAGTGAGTCCATGCTGTGTGCAGTACCCACCCATTGGCCACTGAGTAGCTGTCTTGGTTATCAAATCAGTTATTAGACAAAGACCACATTCACATAACTTGTATTACAGAATATTATTATATTTGTTCTACTTATTACTAATTGTTGTTGTTAATCTCTTCCAGTGCCTGATAAATTAAACTTTGTCATAGGAGTGTATATATAGAAACAAAACATATAATGTACAAGATTTGGTACTAACCGCAGTTTCAGGCATCCACTGGGAGTCTTAGAACGTAACCCCTGTTGATAAGGAGGACTACTGTATACACTCTTCACAGGCCAAGCTTTCACAAGGTGTTAGACTAAGATGACCTTGATCATGTAGAAGCTACAGCTACCCATCCATACCAGGAAATGTGTCCCCTTCACATTGGGTCATAAGCTCTTCTATTAATACCATATCCTTCCCGCCAAGACTCTTGATCACTTTCTGCCCTAAGGACAATGTGGAATAAGTACACATCTTTAGCACAAAATACAGTTAAGAAACAGAATTCAAATTTGTGGTTATTATAAACTTTCTTTTTACATGTTCTATTTTTGTCATTTGTTTTAGTAATTTGTTCTACATTTATCCCAGTTACATTTTTAAGAGCCCGCTTCATTAGTAGACTTTGGTTGCATATCTAAATAAACTCAGTTGTGGTCCAAATGTATACCAATTGTCCATTTTGCGTCCTTCTCTCCCCTCCTACTCCTCAGCACTCAAGGAGAAGAGGGTGAGGTAGGCAGAGGCAGGGATTATGGGGCTCAGGAGACTGGACTCTGGGCAGAAGGACTTTGTATTCACTAGTAGTGTGCTTCCGGATGTGCAGTGTGTGCAGTGCCAGAGTCTAAGTCACTGTATCTGTGAGGAGAGTTTGCACGAAGCTCCGTGCTTAGTAGGGAGGACCTTCCATCCTCTTTCCCTCCTCATTACACATAATAAAGTCCTAGACAGAGGGCTGTCTTTCATAGGGCAAAAGCTAGGAGGGGGCTGTTGATACTTCCAGGGTTTAAAGTTTTTCACTGGCACTGTTGGACTTAAATTTCCTGCTTTTGTTTTTCCTTTCCAAGTTAACCCATCTGTCAATGCCCAGTTCAAGCCCTTCTTCCTCCAAGAAGCCTTCCCTGAATACACCTGCTAAAAGCAATTACCCTTTCAAGGATAAAGTCCAATCACACCAAGAAATATCTACCACATTTTCAGCCTTATTGGTAAATGTTAACATCTGATTTAACTGTTTGAAGAATTTTCCAGACACAAATAATACAATATAGGGTAGATAAAGTACAACTGGGAAAAAAAAAAAGACCAAAGAGCAATGTGAGTTCAAACTATAGTACTGGAAATGGCTGAGAATAATGGAGGGCCCTCGGAGTTCATCTAGCATTGACTGTGTTTTATGAATAAGTTCTTCTAAAACAGACTCTTCTAACAGACTCTAACAAGCCCTCTGTACCAGTTACTTGAATTCCTGTAGAGGCAGAGAATGGAGTTCCTCTCCCTAACTCATTCTTGAAACCTCTGTAAAAGTTGAGATCAATTCCTTAGGTTGGCTTGTGATCTATTTCCTTGTGTGATAATGGAGAGATGTTAAGATGAACTCCTTGATTCATTCTTTAACACCATCAATCTCTTCCAATATCAGTAGACTGAGGACAAATACCCTGACTTTATCTATCATCTATTTATATCTCTCAATCTATCTATCTAGCACCTGTGTAGTTCAAATGTTTAAGCAATTAGATGAAATAGCAACAAGCCAAGTATTCCCAAGCACATGTAATCTATAGCCTGGCAACCAGACATTGAAACTATTTGTTCATTAATTCATTCATTCTTTCATTCACTCAATTCTCTATCTGGGAATATGTACAATACACCAGGCATTGTCCTTGAAACTGGGTATAGATAGAGCACAGAACAAAACAGGCCACGTTCCTACCCTTTCAAAAAGTCTATGTTCTAATGAGAGAGACAGACTAACTGGAAATTATAACTGCATACACAAGATAATGTAGTTGTAAGTACTATGAAAGGAAATAGAGAAGCATCAAGGGATAGCAGTGACTGAGGATGTTATCTCAGAAGGTAGAAGAAAGTCTATTTGAGCAGACACTGAATAAAGTGAAGAAATGGGCATGTTAATATTGGAAAGAAGAAGCCTTCAGTGGGAGGAACCAGCCAGGACCAAGGCTAAGGGAGGAGATGTATCAGAGGAGCAAATCCCAGGCCTGCGCAGCTGGAAAACGGTGAGCAAGGGGCGGGGAGTAACTGAGGCTGGGAATGAGACAAGGTTTGATCAAGGATGGTAAGCATGTTGACTCCATTCTATGTGTTAGAGAAAGCCGTGGAGGGGTTTGGAGGAAAGTCATAGTCTGATGTTAGTCTCACAATGCTCACACTAGCTGCTCTGCGGAGAACAGAACAGACTGTTCGGTGCCCAGGGTGGAGGCTGAGAGCCCAGGCAGGAGTCTCTCGTGCTTGTTTCTGCTGTTTCCTGTGTATCAGCCTCCCAGCTCAGTTACAATCTGTTCCAGGGCAGACTGTTCTGATGTCTGGAAACCTCACTTCTTGGCTCCAGGAAACCCACTAGAGCCCAAAAAGCTCCTTGCTTTCCCCTCACCATGTTTTCTTTTCTTTTGAAATCTAATCAAATACACCCATCCATCACTGTTTCCTGGGCACCATCCCCTTCCCCAAATGCTCAGTCTGCCCACATCCACAGTCATGGCCTATTTGGATGACACTAGGGGACTAGCTAACTAACCTCCCATACAGGTTCTCACTAAGGTGCAAATGGCCAGAGTAAGACTATTACATCACCTGCCCAAGGGGCATTTCTTCAGTGCCTATTCCGAAAGAATGGATCTCTAGCAATGTCATTTCAGAACCACAACAGACTTGGCACAAAGTAGCAGCAGGATATTAGGCCCTTCACAAAAAATACAAGAAAAAAATGAGGCTATATATTTCAAATTTAAAATTAGTCCAAATCTGATCACGAACATGGAATTCATCCAGTACCTGGGATGGCAAAGCCCTAAAAGTCTGTTTCATTGAGCCAACGCATATGAGAGATGAGAGGTTGGGAAGTCTCAAAATGGTAAGACATCAGCAGAAAACCCACAGAATTGGTTTCCCCTAAATTCTAAAAATTATAAAATACTCTCATAATGGATAGAATGATGCTGATAACTTTTATTATCATCATCATTTTGTTAATTATGCTCTAGTGGGGCCTCTTTCACCACCTCCTTCAACCCCTTCCTCTCTGAGTGAACTGCATCCTACGGGTCAGAACTCACCAGGCCTGTGGAGTCACATCCCAGAACATGAGGAGACACAACCCTAAGGATCCACATTTTGACTGCCCCCCTCCAGTAGAACCAGCCCTGTAAAGGAGAGGAGAGTAGGCTTGGGAAAACACAGCTGGTCCTAAGCATGGTCCCTAACAGCAGTCACTGAGAAGGTCACTGATGTCATGTTAGCTGGGACATTGAAGAAAATGTACTTATTCTCAAAAGCTGCAGAGAAAAATTCACTGGGCTCAGGTGCAGTCTGGGTGCTGGCTTTTCGGGGGACCTGGTCACCTCTGGGAATTTCATTCCTCTAAGTGCAGGAGGGAGAAGCCTGTGGTCTAGAGTCTGAGGGGTGTCGACACCATGGGAGCAGCGGATTAAATATTTTTGTGATTCCATAACCAGAAAACAAACTGCTCGATGAATGACAGGCACTGCACAGATGCCACCTATTAAATAATTAAAATAAAGTAGAAATAAAAAATAACCAATGGGAACTGACTTGAAACACACACAACCAAAGGAAGCAGAAAGGGTAACTCGGGAATGAAGAAGTGAGTAAAATCAGATTGGAGTCATTTCTAAATTCAATTGTGTCTAGATTAACAGGCTATCTTTTGCCCATGGTCAGCATGAAATAAACAATATTTACACTGAGAAACCCTAGAAGCAAGTGCACTACTAATGCGGCAGCCACACTGCCTCTTTTGAGGGGCAGAGAAGTGCCCAGATTTTGCTGAGTAGGGCAAGACAGGCAGACAGAAAGTGAGATTCAATGAAGGGAAATGAAGGATTTGTCATGGTCAGCAAGTGCTGTGTAATGAACAATCACAGAACCTTCATAACACAACAATAAACATTTACCTCTCACGTTTGTGGGTCACCGGTGAACTTACTGATCTACACCAGCCTTGTCTAGGTGGCTCTGCTCTGAGTTGCGACTCAGGCTGGGATTGGTGTATCGCAGCTAAAGTATGTGTTCTGGTCGGTTCCAAATGTGCTTATGCTGGGAGCCAGGCTGAAAGGGCAACAGCTACTAGACAGAGGAAGCTTGTTTCACAGCAATGACAGAAATTTCAAAGAGGTAGGTAGAAACACACAATTCCTCTGAAGCCTCGGCCTGGAACCAGCACCAGGCCACCCCTACCTACATTCCATTAGTTGTTGCAAGTGCTGTGGCCAAGCCCTATCTCCACGGGATGATAAAATCCACTCCACCTGTTTCACTAACTTGCTCAGAACTCACTAGGTTTTAAAGAGCCAGGTCCTGGAGCATGAGGAGACACAACCCTACGAATCCACATTTTGACTCCCCCGCTCCAGTAGACCCAGCCCCCAGAAGGGAGAGGTGCCTGGGCTTGGGAAAACACAGCTGGTCCTAAGCATGGTCCCTAACACCAGTCATTGAGAAGGTCATCCATGTCATGTTAGCTAGGAATATTGAAGAAAACATACTTTTGCTCAAAAGCTACAAAGAAATATTTGCCACATGGGAAAGGACTTGGATATGGAAATCTAATGCCAGAGATCAAGAAGGACTACAAACAATGATTTGATCTACCATGGGTTTTACTTAACATGATGCTTTGCAAAACAAATTGTTTCTCGGGTCCCTCAAAATGATGTCCTAGAGAGCATGGCAAGCAATGGCACCCAGGCCATATTTGGGTGCCCTGCCCCCTGTTTTTACATGTCCTGCAAGCTAAGAATAGTTTTTATATACTTATAAGTGAAGAAAGGAAAACAATCAAAAGAATAATGATGTTTTGGGACACATTAAAATTACATGACATTCAAATATCAATGTCTGTGAGTAAAGCTTTATTATAACATAGTCTCACTCATTCAGCTATGTATTGCCTAAGCCGCTTCTGCATTACAAGCGCTGAGCTGAGTATTGAATAGCTGTAACAGAGACCGTGTGGCCTGCAAAGTCTATTCACTGACTGACCCTTTAAAGAGAAGTTTTGCTAACCCTTGGCCTAGACCACTGCTATCCAACAGAAAAAGAATGTGAGCCACGCACGTGATTCTGTATTTCTAGTAGGCACATTGTAATATTGTGATTTATAGTAAGAAATATATAGTTGGTCTTCATGTCATTTCTGGTACAGAGCTTCTTTGTTTTTCCCTCTTTTTTTTATCGTTGTTCAAGTACAGTTGTCTCCATTTTCCCCCTCCCCCTCCCCCCTACCCCAGTCATCCCCAGCTCCCACCCTTTGGCTCTGTCCATGTGACATTTATACATGTTCCTTAACGACCCTTCCCCCTTTCCTCCCCATTAGCCCCTCTCTCCTCCCCTCTGGTTACTGTCAGTTTGTTCCTTATTTCAATGTCTCTGGTTATATTTTGCTTGCTTATTTGTTTTGTTGATCAGATTCCACTCACAGGTGAGATCATATGGTATTTGTCTTTCACCGTCTAGCTTACTTCACTTAGCATAATGCTCAAACCCTTGGAGTTTCCTAAGTGACGAGAGCATAAGAGGGATAAAGGTGACTGGATATTCGTGACAAGCCCCTTTCAACCACACCTGGATTTGTGTTAACATGGTGATTCTGGAAAGCATTTAAGGATGGACGCTGACTACCAGGGGAACCAACCATGTCATTGGAGGGTTGAAACTTTCCATCCCACCATCCCCCACTCCATGCCTCCACAGAGAGGGAGAAGGGCTGTAGACTAAATTGATCACCTACAGTCAATGATTTAATCAATTCTGCCTATGTAATAGGATGGGGTTCAGAGATTCTGATGGGGTTTGTAGAGCTCCCAGGTTGGTGAACACATGGAAATTCGGGGAGAGGGGGTGCACTCAGAGAGCATGGAAGCTCCTCAGCTCTTCCCACACCCCTCGCCCTATGAATCTCTTTCATCTGGCTGTTCCTGAATTACATCCTTTTATAGTAGACAGATAATCTGGTAAGTAAAATGTTCCCCTGAGTTCTGTGTGCCACTCCAGAAAATGAAGCAAACCCAAGGAGGGGGTCATGGAAACCTCTGATTGGTGGCTCATCAGCCATAAGCACAGGTAACAACCTGGACTTGTGATTGGCATCCAAAATGGGGGCCGTTTTATGGGACTGAGCCCTTGACCTGAGGTCTTATGTTATCTCTACATAGTGTCAGGATTGAGTTAATTTGTGACACGCCAACCTGGTGTCAGAGAATTGTTTGATGCTATAGGGAAAAAAGTGGTATCAGAACCATACACATTAAAACGGTAAAAAGAAGCAGGTGCAATTAATTGTAATAATAGATCTACTTAATCAAATATATCTAAAGTAGTACATTATGAAAAAGTGTTAATGAGATATTGTTCATTCTTTCTTCACTCTGAGTCTATAAAATCTGATATGTATTTCATACTCACAGCACATCTCATTTCAGGCTAATCACATTTCAACTGATCAATAGCCATATGAGGCTGGTGGAAACCATACAGGAAAGCAAAACCATGGACCACTTTCATCTCCCCCTGGAGAAGGCTAATCCTGTTTTCTTTTTATACATCTCATCTCAAACCAACATACTTCAAGCAGTCTCTTAGCCTGAAAGACTTCAGAACATATACCTACAGCCAATAGTATGCTGTCTTGTGTTGCGAGAAGAGCCCTACCCCCAGCAGATTTTCAAAAATTGGGAGGTTTTGGATAAATAAACATGTAAATAAATACTGCACTGGCCCATACTGTGTTGCTGAGTCATTCTCTGGCCCCCCGTCCCCCTGATTAAACAGTTTGCTCCTTAACAGCTGATGACCAGGTGTCTCCTGTTAGACCAGCCCTCCCGCAGATAACAACCATAAACTATGGGAAACATTTCTAGAATAGCTACATAAACTTATCAAAACCAAAAAGAAACTTAAAGGAAGACCACAGTTGGAAGAAGGAACGGCATAGGGTTAATTCCCCGTTTTTACTTTTTTTTTTTAACCCGAAGGCAGATTTCAGTCAACCGCAGGTGGGGCAGCTAAAACTTGGTAGAAATCTCACAATCTTACCGGCTTGTATAACCAGAGGCCAGCACTCAGGCACCCATAGCTGCAGAAAAAGGGAGAGTGACCCAAAAGAGAACGAGCGAGGAGGGGGATCCCTTTACCTTGCGTGCAAATTCCGGCCAAGTCTCTGGCTGTCCCCTACACAACACTGTGTGAGACAGACATGAAGACACCCAGCTGAGACTGAAAGGACTGAGCAGACAGCTGTGCCTCTGCACAATCATACAGACAGAATGTTCCAGAGTGTCTACAATGCACCATTCAGAATGTTCTGGATACAACCTGAAATGACGAGACAGTTCAGTCCTCCATCACTTCCTAGAGAATTCCTTCAAGACCCAGTGCAAATGCCAGTTTGCTCCTCTGCCCAGCCTCTGAACCCAGGGCACTCCTCTCTGTCACAGCAGGCAGCACGATTCAGAATAAGTGACTTCTGTATTAACCTCGCTCCCTCGTTAGATTAGACTGTGAGCTGTACGAAGGCATGGCCCCAATCTTGTTCTTCCTGGTTTGCCCAGTGCCAAGCCCTACTAACTTGCATGGAGGGAAGGAAGGAAGGAGATATATATTTTTTTTCCTAAAAATTAAAGGTCTAAATAATTTTTGTTGCTGTTTTAATTTTTGTTTAATTTATTGGGGTGGCAATGGTTAATAAAATTACATAGGGTCAAATGCACAATTCTATAATACATCATCTGTATTCGGTGTCGACCACCCCGAGTCAAAAATTACATAAAATCCTTTGACCTAGATTCAAGCTTCCTGTAATTCTCACAAGGCTAGTTTTAAATAACAACAACAGCTCTTCACATTTCTATAACATTTATAATTTACACAGCACCGAACATAATCTCATTTAATCCTTTCGACAACCCAATTATGCATTATTACCCCAATACTACAGATGAGAAGTGCAACGATCAAAAACATTGACTTCTCTACAATCACTGGCATCTGACTGAAAACGAACGAAACTGTGACCCGAACCTGGAACTTTGAATGCAAGGTGCACTTTGTTTTGTTGGTTCACAATATATATCTGCTGAGGATAAATGAAACCCGCCTCCTCCTAGTGTGGGTGGAGCTTCGGTGCTCCCCTCCCACAGAACACCGCCTTCTCCGTGCAGAGCACGCTCCAGGGGCTGCCGGCTGCCCCAGGGGTGGGGGCTGCCAGACGCCCAGACACCACCCGCCCAGGGCTCAGGCGTGCAGAGGTAGCTGCTGCTTTTCCCGATTCCTTCTGCCACCCGCTGTGGCCCTGACATGGTTGCCAAGGAGGCTTCCTGGAAGGTGAACTGTAAGCCGAGTCTGTGGACAGTTAAGTGGACACACAGAGAGGAACGTGCAAAATGTTCACTGCACGGAGATCTTACGAAGCACAATTGCCCATGCAGGAAAGTCCACAGTTTACTCCCAAGTTTTATAGAGACTGGCACAGATGGGGCTCTCATAAATTAAAGAAGAATTAAAGAGGCTCCACCACCCCATCACCTCCTCCACAATGGCCTCTTTCTTTCCAGACACAGGTCTGCCACTCACCTTGGACGTGAACCTGAACATGGCTTTACATCAGCAGACAGCTTTTGGGGACAAGAGTGAACTCTGCAGCTGCTGGTGCAAAGTGAGAGGAGGTCTCTGAGATCATCTGGTCAGCCTCACCCCACCCTCGAGCGAGAAGCTCTCTGTGGCACCTGTACGGGCCTGCTAGGGGCCCCCTGGTGAATGACAGGTGTTCTATCTCCAGAGGGAAGACACTTCATGAAGCAACTTGAAATGGCCAGTCATTTCTGGAAAATGCCTGTCTGAGCACTGGGACCACCCTACATCAGAACCACTGTGGGTAGTTTTTAAAAATAGATTTCCCCCCATTTCCCTTGTGGTAATTCTCATTCCCTAGGTATAGAACAGATCTTTCAAAAAACATGACTCCCAGACAAGCCCTATACTCCACAAGCTCAATCAAAATGACCTAGGGAGCGGTGTGGGGATCAATCCTGTTCAAATCCCTCCCAGTGGCTCCTCGGCAATGCAGCCGCTGAACTGCAAAATTCTAATTTCCAGCCCAAATCTCCATCTGGCCCCTCTGCCTGTCTCCCCCAGTGCTGCCCCCTGCGGCCACCAAAGCTTCCCAGGCTTCTCCTTAAGACACCTGCTCTGTGTTTGAAAAATAAAAGCCATCGTTTTCCCTTAAGTCTTTTCTTTTCAAGACCAAAAGGAATATCACAGCAAGAAAAAGAATGATTTGCCTGCTAGGAGGCTCCAGAAATTAGTCTCAAAATAGTGTTTGCTTCAGGGACTTTTTTTTAAATCATTATTCAGAAACAAAGCCTTGCCAGTGTAGGGAAAATCCAACCCGGTTTGTTTCACCCAGGTATCAATGTATTCAAAATGCTGAGGAGCTACTTTTCTGAGAGTCGGTTTTGTTTTGGGAAGTGACCCTGTGGAAACTCAAAGAATGAAGGGGTCCAGGCAAACCCCCAAACTGCTCCCAAGTGAGGCCCAGGTTGGAAGGACGGGGCTCCTGGCTCCTCCCTTCAGCGTCTGCCTGCTGCCTCCTCGGAGCAGAGGTGCGACATCACAAGGGGAGGCGCCCAGCTTCCCCAGGGCTGGGCTCTGGGTGTGGGAGCAGGGGCCATCTGTAGATGCATGTCTGGGGAACCTAACTGGAGTGCAGTGCTGAGAGGCACAGCCAGAGGCTACAGTGTGCAGACCTCATCCTGCAGTCTGAGCCCTGGCATGGGAGAGCCAGCTAGCACGGGACAGGGAAGACTTAGAGGCATGGTTGCCTGGTGCAGTAGCGCAACATAAAAGGCAGCTGTTACAACTTTGACTGGATTCATCTTTTCACTGCTCAAGTGTTGGTCCAGTTAGTCCCAACAGGTGGGTAGGAACCCCCGTGTGCAGCCCTTTATGACCTGATTGAATTTCTTCACCACGACCTTGAAGGTTTCAGCAGGACCTTCACACCAAATGTTGAAGAAACAAAGGCACTGAAGTAAATCATCAAACATAACAGTTACTCCCCCTTGGTGGAAACAGTCAGTCCAGCAATGCTGGGCCTCAAAACCGTGGTATCACCTGAAATAGAAGAACGGGACAGGTTAAGAATTCCTGCCAGAGAAACAGGTATCTTACCTAATATTTCCACAGCTTTATTACAACATAGTATCAAATAATCCAGTTCTGCAGGCAAGGTGGCTGCTGTTACTCCATTTCACAGATAAGAAAGTTGAGGTTCAAAATTTATCCCACTGCCACAGGGGGTGAACTCAAACTCCAGCTCTCCACCTCCTAACCCAAGTCTCCCTCCAAAAGACCTTCTTCACCAAGGCTAAAGGTACCACATATCAGAACACACTGGGCCCCAGGAGCCTCCTGCCTTAACCGTCTAGGACGTCTGTCCTAAAAATACCCCACTGCCTGTGTTTAGCATGGCTCTGTCTCTGAGGATTCCCTGTGGCCATAGCCTGGAGGGATTGGCAAAGTCCTCAGGAGGCAGGGGCTGGCACCTCCTCTTTCCATCAGCAAACCTCATCCAAGACGTCTGTGTTCAAACATCTCACGCTAGGGCTCACATATGAAGTGGACTTCTCTCCCTCTTCTGCAGTCAGGGGCAGAGTCATGGACTGTGCACAGAGGGTGTGGGGAGAGGGGACTAAAGCCCTCCAACCCCAGGAATATTTGACCAACAGGACTGGATGAGGAAGGAGGCATGCCAACGTAAGCAACCGGGAAGAGGAGGTCAGGACTGAACACGATCAAGGAAAGGACAGTCCCATTGCAGCCCACGCACCTTGGGAAACTGAGATGTGCATACTTCATAGCTTCTTCTAGCTACGTGCCTTTCCCTCGGGCTGGTAATTTTTCCTGACTCCTGCAACTGCTAAGTGAAACAAATCTCACAGGTAAACTGAGAGTGCAGGGGGTGAGGGAGCAACAAGGATGCTGAGGCAGGGGGCCTGGAGGTGGCCACGGGGAGGCAGGAGGCCTGGCCTGAGCAAAAGCAGCCAAAGAGATTCAGAATCCCAGGCCCCTTGCTAGCGACCATGGTGACCCTTTGCAAATTGTAAAAGGAGAAATGGACCTTGTTTTCTCAAGACACTTTATGGCCATCTGCTGGAATATTGTCATAATGGTGACATGAACATAAGATGACGATGTATGTGAATGGTGCTCTGCAGGGTCAAACAGACATGCTGCACAACCAAGAGTGGACCCCTTTCCCTCTGCGCCAGTCAGAGGGGTGCATGGCTGCACCATTAATTAAGGGAATGGCACTGAGGACCAGGGAAAGCTCAACGTGCCCCCCCCCACTGGCCTTTGTCCTCACTCAGATAGGACACCTTGTCCCAACAAGGGAGGAAGGAGTATTAGGACAATGAGCCAAACCCGGAATCCTGAGACCCTCGTCTCTGTTTCTGCTGACAGCAGTTCTTGCCAGCCTCTCCTCCTCTCCAGCCCGGCCCTCTGTTTCACACACTGGCCTCTCTGTTCCCCGATGTTCACAGCTACCATCGCAAAGGGAGAGCAAAGAGATGCTCGGAGGACAGACACTGCATCTGGATATGAGCCTCCCCAAGCTCACACCGTTCGTTCCTTCTTCCTTCCTGCAAGTATATCCCTCTCCTAGAAGAGTGGAAGAATGGGACTCTCCAGGGACCTGGGGGTGAGGAATGTGTAGAAAGCAGAGACCAGTGCTGTATAAGAACTTAGAAATCACGGAACCAATGAGTGGCAGAGCTAGGAGGGATCTGGTCCAGGCGCCTGGTTTACAGATGGGAAAACTGAGGCACATGGAGGGAAAGAGCCTGGCCCCAACCTCACGTTCCGCTGTTGGGGAGCCAGGATTAACTTGAGTTTTTTTCTCTGTGACCAAAGCTCACCCCTGAAAACTGCATTTTGGGGTTTCCAGATGCCCCAGGCAGCTCATTTCTAGGAGAGATGTAAGCTGGAGCCATGGACAGGACCCAAATAATTAAGCCTTAGGCTTCCAGCTCACAAGCCCCTGCCAACAGATACACATGCTGACCTACAAACGCATGTAAAACGCACACAGACAGAAACATTCCACCCGGACACAGCACGCAGGAACACAGGGAGATGCACACGTTTGCATGTGTGTTCAATCAGCACAACACCCATGTGTTAAGCTTCCTCCAGGTGCCAGCCTCTGCACTGGATCATTGACATTCATTCTCCTCACAGCAATCCCACTCACTAGCCCCACTTCACAGATAGGAAAATGGGGCTGGGGGAAATTCAGTTACTTATCAAAACTTATGAAAATGCTAAGTGTCAGACTGAGGTCTTAAATTGCCTGCCCCCAAAGTCCATGTTCTTTCAATTACACCACGATGCCATATGTATGTATATGTATATATAAACATATACATTGTAACATACTTATGTCATAATAATGATGATATGTAATACTGATATAGATAGTGATAATGATAATATAGATGGCTAATAATGACGATGATAACAATTACCGCTTACTTTCTGAGATCCTGTTCTCAGCCATTCATCATCCTCAGCCTGTCCCATGAATTAACTCTTTCAATCTCCACAGTAACACTCTGAACTAGGCACCATTTTGTAGATGAGAAAACTACAGCCCCTGGGTGCCCTGGCAGGCAGGTGGGAGAGCCTGGAATATGACCTCAGTCACTGGGCTTCCTGTGGATCAGGAAGACAACGAGGCCCACCCTGAGCTCAGGACCAGCCCGGAGGATGGCCCCATCCACCCTTCCACACCATTCCGAGTGGCTCCCCAGAGAGGAATCACCCCCACGGGCCCTCTGTCCTCGCCCCGCTCACCTTCCCTGAATGTACAGCTCCAATCAGCCCGCTCACAGGCTGAGGTCTGGGTCTCTCAGGAAAGGAGCAGCAGAGGCAGCCCTGCAGGCTCAGCATCCCCAGGGAAGGGAGTGAAGGGAGGCAGGCCGCTTGTCTGCCACCTAAGAGCACTGGCTCCAGAGCACACAGGCATGTTGCCCTTTCCCAGGAGGCGAGGTCTGGGGCCCAGGGAGAGTCAGGCTGCCTACAGCTTGCTCCCCTCCCTACCTGTCCTGGCGCCTGGCCTCCCAGGCTGTCTGCCTCCACATGCCCCCCTTTCCTCCTGAGATGACCCCTCTCCTAGCCCCTCTCTTTCAGCAGATCAATCCATTTTGTGTGAGCAGAAGAGTGAGGAAGAGATCAAGCTACAGGGACTGAATGCACGACCCCGATAAGAGAAGCAAGAACCACCATCTGTGGCACAAGGGGGTGTGGAGGGAATAATAGCCCAGACCCTGTGTTCTGCTCGGCCGCACAATGGGCCCCATTCAGCAGACGCCCTCCTGGCCCCTAATCTAGCGGGAAGGGCATGTGTGCAGTCTATTAGCATTTATTTTCCCTTTCTGTATTGTACTGATAACCCACTTTCTGACCCAACCTCTCGCTTTTCTTTTCACTCCACATTATAATTCTGCTTTCTTAAAATCCTATTCAGCTATATTAAAAAAAAATAAAAAAGAACTCTCTCTACCTTTTCAAAGCACATCAGTAATTTTTTTTCCCACCTGAACCAAGGTGATTCCTACAAAGAATTTACAATTCTGGATGGTAATGATGGTTCAAGAGCTAAGGGACAGGTCACGTTCCTCGGGCTGTATTTATAAATTCACTAATAGAAATCAACACAAAGGATGAGCCTGCAGAGCGGAACACACAGCTGTCACACAAACCGATGCCCGGGACAGGTATCTGTCCGCGTTCCCAGTCCGCCCCACCTCTCCAAGAGCCTGAAACTGACGCGTCATGGCGGACTCTGGCTGTGCCGCCCCGTGGCCGCCCCATCAACGGCCAGCACCGCCCGTCACCCCATTATTTGTTTTTAACAGAATTTGCCCGAAGTAAAATGAAGAGCTTGATCAATGGTTAATGATTCTGAAAGCAGACATTTCATGAAACCCTCTTAAGCTCTTCTTCTGAGAAAACGAGCAAATTGCTTGTCATCCAGAAAGTGGCATCCTGGGCGGCCAAGGCCTGCGGTTCATTACCAGAGCCTCCCGCACAGGAGTTAAACATATCGATCATCGGGACGGTCCGAAACAGCAGCTGGGTGGAGGAGAAGACGGCTGGGAGGTGAGCACGGGAGGTGCGGGATGCAGAGGCTGTGTGGGGCCCAGGCTCTGCCATGTGTGTGCTGCTTTGGCCGTCTGTGGACATTCCTTCTGCGACTTCAAATAACTCACCAACATACCAAAACGAACAGGCATTTCTAACCCAGATGTCTCCTGGATTCCACAGCTATGCTGCCGACTGTGTAAACATTCGGGGAAATCCTGACCCACAGCTTCATCTCAGGGAGTGGTTTCTCAGAGTGTGACCTCCTGCAACCCTTGTGAATATAAAAATCACCAGGACATTGGCCACATATATGGGGGAACAAGAACATGGGATGATTGACACCCCAATTCTGACCCAGCCAGGCTTTATCTTTTGCGAGAAGGCCCCCAGCTTCCAAAACACAAAAGTGTGAAAAAGATAAAGGACCGGACTTCAGTGTCCTGACAAACACTGGCATCATGTTGGTCAAGGGAAGCGCAGAGGGAACTGTCCTGGCTGAGGGGAACAAAGAAGGCATGATGCCTGGGCCATTCCTTCCTCCAGTCAATATGACTCTAGGCGGATAGGCCTGAAGACCAAATCTGTGGGCCTGAAATTTGGAGTCATTTGCCCCAGAGTGGAGGCTGTGTTGACCCCAGCATTAACTCTCTTCTCACCATGCTTTTGTGAAAATGTCTGGGGAGTAGCAAGAGATCAGGAAGGTCCTGGGCGCGTACAAGCCAACCTCCACGTGCCCGTGTAGAACTGGATACCAGTCCCAGGCTGGCGGTGAACGCAGGGTGCAGGGAAGGGTCCTCGCCACATGCCTGCGAGGAAGGATGGTCTAAGGAAATACAGACTGGCCAGGGTTTCAAACCCAGAGGCCTGCAGAGACCAGGCAGGTCATGCAAGTGAGTGAAACGGGCTGAGACAGAACTTTCTGTAGCCAACTGGATGGCACAGTTCCTGGCTCAACAGAGGCCACTTCTCAGTTCTAACACCAGTGTGTGCTGAACAGAAGCGCAAGTTCTGTGTTGCCAGACAACCCAGACTTTTGAGAGACTAGAAAACTTATTTTCATGTTGTCCAATAATTCAAATACATTAAAATACTGTGCAGGCCATTCCCGGACCCCCAGCCATCACTGGGCAACCTTGGTCCCAAACACATTAAACCTGTGATCTTCATCATTCCTGCACACCTCCCAGTGCCTGTCTGGACCAAGAACTTGTTTCTCCAGTGAAATCGGGTAAATGATCCTCCCTCTCTGGAGCTCGGTGCCCCAGTGTCAAAGGCATTTAGTTCCCAACTGCAATTCCAGATGTTGTCTTTCAGGGTTCATTCAGGTATCAGTGTGTCCTAAGCACTAGAAGGACAGAGCTGGTGGTTAAGATACTTGCTCTCATGCAGTTCACAGTTGGGAGTGTAGGGAGAGAGGCATAAAATGTACATCCATACATATGTACACACATGCATACATAAATACCCACACCCCCATATGTATGTACACTTGTGCACATGCACAGCACACACACACATGCATCATGCTGTGGATCAACTGGGGCATGTGTTGTAGGTACAGGCAACAGGATTTGAAAATGGTTTGGATATGGAGAACAAAAGATTAAAGAACATTAAAGGTGGTGCTTCGATTTGTGGCTTTAAAACAGGTGGATGAGGACTGAAAATGAGGCAGTGTAAGGAAGAATTTAGTTCTGTACAAAAGTCTGAGCTGTGCATTAGACATCCCGTGGCAGAACCACACCGAGCTCCGTGACTGCCACTGTGAACGCAGAAACCTGCTTGATGGTTGGCTCAAGTCTGCCTGAGAAGTCAGTGGAAGTAGATCAAGTAGCTACAGGGCTGCTGTAAAAGCACTGGCAATCACCACGTCTAGTGGCAAAACTGACCTAGGAGAGGGCTTCACGCTCTACATCGCCAGTGTCTCCATCATGTCGCACTAACAGCCCTAGAAAAATTATTTTTATGATTCCATAAAAGTCATGGGAAATGTGCCTCATTAAAGCTTTTATAGATCTGTTTAGACATCTTACTAAAGACAGTGTTTCTATCCTTCACTAGAAATTGGACTTGGAGTTAGCTTTCCCCTCGTCATTGTCAGACAGAGTCGCCTTGACACCAAGAGTCATGGACCAGGTAAGTGCAGGCTGGCCTCTCCAGCCTGCCTCCCTCCGGATGCACCCCCTCCTGAGTGCAGTAAGATCCATGGTCACCTGTGAGCATGGAGAGCACACACTGATCTTCGTTAATCACATTACCATCACTATACCATGAAAAGTGGCTCATTGGCTCTGGCACTGTGACCGTGCCCGCTGTGCTTCTCAGAGAGCTCAGGGATCTACAGGACCTGCAGCATTTTGGCCACAACTTTTGTCCCAGTGCGCACTTACCACTTGCTCCTAATTTGCTGCGCCCTTTTGTCCTCCAAGGTACCTGTCGGCATCTGATAATTTCTCAGCACTCCACACAAAGGACATTATGGGATGTGACGACATTGTGGGACTAGAACCTTAGACCTAAACACAGTAGATTGGGCCTCCAGAAGAAATTAGACCCAGACAGAGTAGAAGGTGTTCTCATGTCACATGGATAGTGAACAATGGTGACCATTAAGACCTATCATCCCTGATTACAGAAAAAAGTAAAAAGAGAAGAGGACCTACACAGTTCCTGCATTGGGCGAACCCCCTTCTCCTCCCCCAGACAGTGGGTCTGCCTCTAACAAGAGGGTGGGGAAATGCTCTGCCCTCTACCACACTGCAGACTGGGTGAGAACCATTGCTCCAAGTCAGAGAAAAAAAAGATTTGCTTTATTAAACACCCCTGCCAACCAAAATCAACTCATTGAGATTAACATTGCATCCCAATAATATTCACCAATGACCTAGAACAGTGAAAAGTTTCTTTGAGAATGTTGATGTCTGCATCTCTATGGATCTTTGGATATCGGATCATAACAACCACTGGCTGGCATTTAGTAACCTCTCACTGTCCAAATAGGAAATTCACTCTTGCCCCATTGAAGGCTTCTAGAGAGCAAAGCTATAAAAGGTAGACATTCAGTTTAGAATGCAGAAAGTCACAAGGGAGGGTCACTCCTGGGCCAACATTGGAAGAAAACAGATAAGCTGTAGCTGAGGACATCAAAACCTAAATGAATTAGATTCTAGAAGGCAGTGAGCCCTTCCATGGAGAGGAGAGACCCCATCTTTGGTGAGTGGTAGGAGAAGAAGGAGCTTAGTATAGGCAAAGGTAAAGAGAAACTAACCAAACCTGTTATAAATCCCTCACGGCCACATGTGAGGTGGGAAGACAGGAAGCCCATGTATCCCTTCCACAGAACAACTCAGCACCCATGTTCCATTGCTTTCCCATCAGCCTTTACCACGTGTATGAGAGTGGTGTGTTAAAGGCTGGGGACAGAGCAGAGACCTGAAAGAGATTCTCTCTCCCAAAGCATATGGGACCCTCCTAAGTGAAAGACAGTGAGTGACCCACTGCAGGGTGGGACATGGCAAGAGAGCTGGGAAAAATCTCCCTGAGACTCCCTGGACTTATATCCAGTGCCCAGGAGTAGTCCCCTGAACTCTGGGATTCATGAACTTGAAAACAGGACAATAGAAATTACTTTTTATGAGGGAAGTTTCCAGAACAATGGAAATGTTTTTAAAAATATTTTAGTGGCAATTACATAAGTGTATACATCTGTCAAAACCCATCAAATTGAACCCTTAAAATCTATGCATTTTATTTCATATAAATCAAATGTCAATAAAATATGAATGGATGAAAATATGGAAAGCTATTATTCAACACATTTTTTGAGTATCTGTAGGTTATAGATAACTTTACTACTAAATGGGAATAAAAATAAGCTCATGGGCTCTGGCCGGTGTGGCTCAGTTGGTTGGAGATTCGTTCTGTAACTGAAAGGTTCTCAGTTCAATTCCTTGTTGGGGCACAAACCTGGGTTGCAGGTTTTGTCCCAGTCCTGGTCCGTAGGATCCCTTGTCCGGGCATGTTCGGGAGGCAAGCAATTGATCCTCTCTCGCATGAATCGATGGTTCTCCCTCCTTTTCTCTTTCTCCAAAAGCAATAAAAAAATGTCCTCGGGTGAGGATAAAAAAGAAAAATAGGCTCACAGTATACATATTGCCTTTATAGAGCTAAGGAGTAAACAATTAGGGCATTGTTTTCTCATGTGAGATTTAAGAAACAAAAACAAAACAAAGCCATATGAGGGTGTGAATTGATCTGAATGACAAATGGCCTAGTTTGTCATTCAAAGTTTCTGGGTAGTTTCTGGGTCTCTGCAGATGCACTCTGCCCCACACATCCCCCAGGCCTCAGCTATGTGGTCAGCAGACAACCTTGACCATGACGTCCTATGTCCCGAACACAAAGGACAAGGGTTGGCTGCAGGAAGGCTGCCCATTCATTTCCCCAGGTAGGAGCCTCTAACCTGCCAGCACCAGGTGTGGCCTGACCACATGCACAGAAACCAACTTCCCCTGCAGCCTCCAAGAGGGACTGAATAATAGAATCCAGCAATTCCTAGCACTCAGCACTGCATGGAGTGAAGTCTGACAGATCAGAGACAGGAGCTGGGAAAAAAAGCCCACGGGTAAATTTCCTACCCTTCCTCCTACCTGCACCTCACACCCCCACCAGAGTACTGTCAGGGACAGTCACTCCGTGTGGCCCCTCTGGAGAAACCTCTTGTGATAGAGACACAGGCTATGCTTTCATTAGCTGGGGCAAACTGGGAACCCCACGACAGCACCACTGGCATTTACTCAGCTTCCTTCCCCACCCCACCTCCCTTTTCCCCTCACTCTTGCTGCCTGAGAATTAACCCTCTGCCCTCACAATAAACCAGGAGTGCAGGAGGCTGGCCTGGGGCTCTGATTCCTAGGTGTGCAGGCTCATGCTAACACAAAGCAGTTTCCAAGAAGAATAATGATACTAGTAATTTTTAATAATTAGTGAGTGTTTAACCATGTGTATTTTTCTAAGTGCTTTTCCTAAGTTAATCCTATCTAATCTTCACAATAGCTCTAAGCAGTAAATATTTACTATTATCCCCGTTTTACAAATGAGAAAACAGAGACACAGATAGGTTAGGAACTCACCCAAGGCTACACAGTGAGCGAGTGGCAGGATGAGGAGACAACGCGAGCAGCCTGGTCCTCAAGCTCACTTCTTAACCACCATGTCAGCCTCCCTCCTTAATTTTAAATGAGATCAAATCAGTGAGCCCACCTGGCATGATGCCTGTGACAGGGGGAGCTTCTTAAAGAATCGGAACGTCCAATAGGAAGCTAGAAATACAAATCCGAAGTTCAAACGGGACCTAGTAGTGCAGCCTGTAACTATTTAACCTCATTTCATTACAGCGGCTGCATTCGTCCCGGTGTGCAAATGAGAGTGTGCACATCCACACGCACTCTCGTTTGCAGGGGTTCCCATGAGGCACACCAGCACACTGGGTGTGGGAGCAGAGGACTACTGTCATCTCCACTCTGTCCATCCCTCCCCCAGCCCTGCACTCCTTGCAAATGCACTGAGAGACTTGTCACAAGATAATGAAAAACCAGAATGTGACGGATTCAATTACAATTTATATTTTCACTTAACAATCAATTACCCTCCCCTTATTGGAGGGCCATCATTAAGCTATGACACCAGCTCTGAAGACAAATTGTCTCTGGGAGAGCGGAACAGAGCTGTTGGCCTCCCAGGGACCTGGGGCAAAGGAGAAGGAAAGGCCCCGAGCAAGAGTGGATGAGGAAGGGCCGGCTTCCTGGGCCTGCACGGAGGGGGAGCAGCGGATGCTCTCTGCCTGTCTGTGCCGAGAGAGAGGGAGGGGAGAGGACCCTTCCTTCCCCCTGCCCCTGCTCATGTGTCTGTGACCGTTCCCCAAGCTCTCAAATGAGCAAGAAAGGTGCAGTCCCCACTGTATGTCACCCAGGAGCAGCTGATCCATGAAGGTAAATGTTTGCAAAGTAGGGATGAAGGACCTCTGCAGCAGCGTGAAGCAAGACAAACCCTCCAAGGGTTTTCTGCGCAGCCTCTGCTGAGATCCTTCAAGAGCTTTGGCGGGATCGATGCGTACTCACTCCCAGGTGGGCTTTGTGAACACAGGAGGCTCTCCGGGGTTCTGTGTCTGGGAAGGCACAGTACAGCAGCCCCCCGGGAGTATGAAAAAATCAGGGAAATCCTGACACAGGGTTCTCCCTCCCGATCTCCTCCTCAGGGTGGGGCCCAGACTGGGACGAGGCTCCCTACTTCCAGCATCTACCCTCCTAAATCTTTTCCATGCTACAGCCAGAGGCATTTTCAGGCACACAAATCTTACCGTTTCACTTGAGGCTTAAAATCGCTCACTCAGTAAAATAAAGCCCAAATTCCCTACAGTGGCATTCGAAGGAGATCAGGATGCACTACCCAAGGATATGTGCCACTTTGACGTAAGGGTTATTTTGACTTTGAGACTATTTAGAAGCAACGGATGTAGAAAGAGTTCTACATCTTCCCTTACCTGACCAAAATCAGGCATAAATTTCCTTTCATGAAGGTGTTTACCTCCGACCTCCCAACACCAGGAAGGAAAGAGCAATTCTTAGCACTGGAGATGGAGAGTCACCACTGAGATGAGTTTGCACAGACAGATCTTACTAGAATAACCCTCACCTTCTGTTAGTCCTAGTTACTTCCCCACATTCTACTGTTCCTTGAAGACGAAACAATCATTCCTTTGTTAAGGTAGCAAATAAGTACCCCATCTAACCATTTCTTTGAGTTTCACTACCTTTCTGTGGACCCCTGTGCATGAAGATATGAAAAATTATATGCCATTCCTTCTATTAATCTTTTGTTAATTTTTTAAAGATTTTATTTACTATTTTTAGAGAGAGGGGAAGGGTGGGAGAAAGAGAGGGAGAGATACATCAATGTGTGGTTGCCTCTTGCGCACCCTCTACTGGGGACATGGCCCTAAATGCAGCCATGTGCCCTGACTGGGAATTGAACCAACAACCCTTTGATTTGCAGGCTGGCACTCAATCCACTGAGCCATACCACCCAGGGCTCTCTGTTGTTAGTTTGATATGCACACCCCAGGTACTGAACCTAAAAGTGTAGGGGAAAAATATTTCCTCCCCAGCACTTTTCAAGTCCATCCCAATCTTGCCTCTATATCACACAACCTCCAGTCCCCACCCTCCACCAAACTTAGCATGGTTCCCTAGCCAGTGTTACCTCTAACCTCCTGGAATTGACTCATACCCTTGCATTTCCTTAGCTTCTCCATTCGGCCCAACTCTTATTAAACCTGTGAAGTTCCTTTGACTATTTCCCTCTCCTGAAGCTTCTTTCATCACCACCAGGAAGTTGATGACTCCATTATCTTGCTCCCTAAACTCTGTGCTCACACTGTTTGCTTGCACACTATTGCCATCACTAGAGTGTAACAATCTAGTGAGGAGGGAAGGTATGAGAACACTAGGGGAAAACTTCTGGGGCTCAAGTCCCAGTTCTGCCTCCTTCTCGCTGTGCGGTCTCAGGCAAACTGCTTATCCATTCAGCACCTCAGCATCCTCACCTGTAAGACAGGATTGCTATGAGCTACCTGATATCATTAAAGTGGTTGGAGGAACCGAGTGAGTCGCTGCGTGAAAACCACTCGGATCATTGCATGATACGCACACTGAGCACCTAATAAATGCTCATTAGTTGTTACTTGATTTTAGATGAACTAAAAGTTTTATGAAAGTGTCAGCTCAATTTTAATGATCTTTGTACCCAATGTCAAAAAAAGGCTCTCAGAGCCTGATATTTCCTAAGGTCTCTAAATAAATGAATAAATGAACAGCGTGCTTACAGGAGTGAGCACTCAACGTGCAGAGACATTGCGAATGGAGGAGCTGCTAGTAATCCAAACCGCAAATGTAGAGTTTTGTGAAACATTTCGGCTGCTGATCCTGTCAAATGCGCTTCCGTGTAAGTATTGTGAACACATTTTAAGGACTGATACTGTCAAATGCATTAGGAACCACTGTGAATGTTGGCATTGTCAAATGAGGTGTCAAATATGGTTATATGAAAACAATGTAACAGCTGGGTCTGTGACATATAGATCTATATTAAAGATATTGCACCAAGAACGAGGTTAAAACAAAGCACAGTCCAAATAAAACATTAAGTTCTACCTTTCACCTGGTTGTCTTAAAACTGCAATGAATCCAGAAATTCAGCACACACTAGTTCTGTTAAAAACATTGTCCTAGGTGGGGGCATGAAACTTAAAAATGAAGGGCCCTTGAAGAGCAAGATCCAGGAGGAGAAACAAAGGCAGGGCCCCCACGCACAGTGAGGAAGGCCTCTCCTAAGTGAGGCTTCTACAGACTTTCTTCCTGGTTTCTTGGGCTGGGGCAGAGTGGGCCAGGAGACAGGTGTGGCTGAGAGGCTCATGTTGCAGTTGGGGTCACAGTCAGAAACACTGCAGTCTTCCATCACGCCAGCCCCAGTGAGGGCTGGAGGTGAGACACCCTCTGGGACCAAGTGGTCCTGACCTGGTAGTGACGGTGGGACTCCCATGTCTGGCCTGGATGATGCAAGCCAAGCCCACAACTCACCCAGAACCCCATTGTGACACCATCGCTAATTCCAGGGCAATGGACTTGTGTCTTACACATTACTCATTGCTGTTTCTGGAAGGTTACTTTCTAGCTTAAAATCAAAACAAAAAATGCTCTTTTGTTTACAAACGAATGAGGCCTGTCCAGAAGGTATCCAGCCATGGACTATGAAAAATAAAGACATTTACTGAAGAAGATACAAGAAACATTGTACATGGGACAATGACACCTCAGTCCCCTTCAAAGTAGGCACCTTGGGTCCTCACACAGTTCTCCCAGTTGCCATCAGCTGTCCCATTGTATTTTCCTGAACCTCAACAGTCTGAAATCTCTTCCCTTTCAAAGGTGATTTTAGTTTAGGGAAAAGCCAGAAGTCACAGGGCACCAAATCTGGGCTGTAGGGCAGCTGAGTCACCTGGGTGATGTGATGTTTCACCTGCAGGAGACGTGATGCATGAGCGGACATGTTGTTGTGATGAAGCTGCCAGTCACCCGTTGCCCATAGCTGCGGCCTTCTGAATCATCCAAAGAGCTTCTGTGGAGCAATGTTAAAGCTTAATGCAAATTCTGATGTAGATTAGTTGTTCTATTCGCTCAGTTATTCTGAATGCTACAGCTACACAGTACACATGTGCACTTAACAGCATGTACCACCCCCACTGACTAGTACAGTACAGTCGTCATTGTTCACGCATGCACATTCCAGCCCACTCTCCTTGGCTGGCAAGTTATATCGTCGTCACACAAACCACTCTCCTTATGTTAAAAATGGCTGGACTTTTTCCAGACACACCTGTATTAACTTGTCCATTAAATCCAGAGGGGAAAAAGCATAGTTTGCTTGTTTTTCTGCTTTTCTTTTTTATATTTTTACATCTGCTGGTCACATCACCTCTGAAACTGAATGTGCAGATTAGGAAAGGGAATAACAGCATTACCTAAAATGTTGGGCAACATGTACCATAAAAATGTTCACATCCTCTGCTCCACTAATTCCTAATCTGGGAATGATGTAGTTTCTCACATTTTAACATTTTTGAAATTTGGATGCAACCTTTAAATTAACATATGCATGGATGAAATGTAGTGTTTCTTTTTCTAAGTCCTCACCAAAGGACTGTTACATTGATGGTGTGCTTTAAATTGATTGTATTAGCATGCCCAGGCTGCAAAAAAAAAAAAAAAAATACAACAGATGGAGGGGCTTAAATTCATGCTCTCGCAGGTCTAGTGGCTAGAAGTCCAAGATCAAGGTGTGGGCGAGACTGGCTTCTTCTGAAGCCTCTCTCTGTGGCTTGCAGATGGCCACCTTCTCACTCTGTCCTCATACGACCTCCCCTCTGTGCACCCCCACATCCTTTGTAAGGACACTAGTCATGTGGGATTAGGGCCCCCTTATGACCTTCGCTAATTTGTTCAAGGTCGTCTCTCCCAGTATGGTCACAATGGGGGGTAGGGCTTCAAACCTTGATTCTAAGACTTAGCGTCTTAGACTCAAGAAAATAAAGCACAAACTTTATAATCAATAAAAAAAAGAAATGAGTGTTTATTGAAGAAAACAAAGAGACATTGTCATACTCTGAATGCTCTGGTAGCCTGTCTAATTCACTGCTGACCACCTCAGAGGCGCAGGCTCAGCCATCAGTGGGCAATTAGACCCAGCATCCCCTTTTGCCTACATGCCTCCCTCAGTTCAGAAGTGGCTCCTGCCACATTCTCTACTGTCTCACGAAAATCTGACTCCCTCTAGCTGATAATTCTCACAGAGTACCTGGGAACCACATTTTGTCCCTGGCCATAATGAGTCTTGCAATTTAATCTTTTCTGAATAAACCTTTGCTTTCTTTAAGCACAAGATAATCTTCTCCAGTCTAACTCCTATTCCTCCTTAAAAATTTAGCTGTGAAGACGAGTAATTGGGATTCTATGCTTCAGTGAAAGGAGAGACCAATGTTGTATATTCACAATGATTTTAGCTATATAAAAATATGCATGCTTGGCCAAAACACAAACTATGCTGAGAAGAAGCCAGCTATCCTGTTAGAAAGGAAGGGAACTGGGGAACGGGGAATGGGTTTCCCATTTTAGGAAAAAGTCCTCAGTGCCTCTCTAAGAAGGTTAAGACACAGAGACACCCTTCACCAGCCAGGGCCCAGGTGGTGGGGATGCTCACGGACTCCCGAAGAGTGAGTGTAGGCGGCCCCTGTCAGGCGGTTGCTGCCTGCTGCTGCTCTGGATCTTCCCAATGGTAAGGTGCCTGGGAAAGCTTTCCTTTTGTTTCCCCCTTGTTTCGTACACTATAATTATTCATCTGGTCAAACGTGTGCTCACTTAACATTTTCTAAAAGCTCCTCCACCCATTTCTGTGCCTTGGGTGATACTCAGTTCTGCACTTTGGTCAGAGGAACTCCAAGAGCTCAGCCCACCGGGATAGGGGGGTCGGTGTTTGGCAGGCAGTGCCACCAAACATTCCTTGACAATCAAGGGCAGGAGAGAAGTTGTTCGAGTAACTGATGTTTTCCTGAAATTAGTTCTGCTTCGCAATGTTATAAAGTGTGTGCCACTGGTTTATGGAGCAATCTCAACGTGATGGGACATAAACATGAGTTGTCTCCGTCCCACTGCTCTCGATGGAGCCTCATCTGATCACCCATTCCCATCCCTTAACACCTTCCTCAAATTTCACGGCTTTCTGATCACTTTTGGTCATTAAAAGGCAGGTACGTTGAAAACTTCCATCTCAAACTTAATTTAACTCTTGTCTGCTCCCCACCCTCCAAGCAAGGCTGATGGGGCCTGAGTGCTGTAGCGGGGACTCTGGTCCCCTAGGCCCCCAACCCTTCAGCACCTGGCTGCTGCAGCGCTGGGCTGGGGAGAGAGTGAACGAGAATGCAAGCATCACTAGGTTCGTCTCTGTCGGTGGTCTCGGCTTTCAGCAAAGGGCGCAGGTGGACTTGTCTGGGGCCAGGCCTGTTCCCCAGCACACTTCCCTGGGAAGGGAGGTCCACCAGCTCTTACCCCTCATTGTGTGTTATGGGCTAAATATTTGCACCGTCTCCCCCCGCTCCTCCCACCCTGCAAATTCACATCTTGAAATCCTAAGCCCTAATGTGATGCTATTAGGAAATAAGGTCTTTAGGGGTTGATTGGGCCATAACAGTGGGGTCCTCATAAATGGGATTAGTGTCCTTTTAAAAGAGACACCAGAGAGCTCCTTTACCCCTGCCACCATGTGAGGACACAGTGGGAAGACAGCTATCTATGAAACAAGAAGCAAGTCCTCAACATGTGTCTAATCTGCCAGCGACTTGATTTGGACTTCCTAGCCTCCAAATCTGTAAGAAATACATGTTTCTTGTTTAAGCCACCCAGTCTATAGTAATTTCGTTATAACATCACTTAACAGACTAAGATACAATGCCGCCACACATTCCAGCCTACTGCTCCCCTCCACACCAGGCAAGGGGTGTAACAGGCAGGATGTTGTAAGTCCAGCCATCTCCACATTGGCCGCTAGACACTCAAAAAACTCACACCCCCCTTAACCCCAAAGCAGGGACATACAGGCTCTTGCCTGTTCACCTCTGTGTTTATGCTGCCCTCTCTCCATATTTTTCTTCTCTCCTGCTCTTCCAGGAACAGGGCCAGATCAGAAAGTCAGTGATCTAAGCAGACAGTTAATCTGGAGTTAGAACACATACTTCATGTTCTCATTGTGAGCACCCCAATTCTCTGGATCCCCTCACTTGGCTTGGGGCAGGGTGCAAGGTGAGGGAGTCACTCTCGTGAGGAACCATGTGTGATGATGGCCACAATTCACAGGTTCCCTCCCTCTCATCCCTCCTCGCACAGAAGCTGAGGGGCTGCGGCAGAGCCGGCGGCAGCAGGACCGCCTGGCCCCAACGCTAGCAGTGCTCCCCAGCGTGCACGGCACTCTGCGCCTCTCGGTCCTTGGTTTCAGCCCTGGGCCAACAGGACAGCCACTCTATTCCCAGTGGAGAAATGGGTCCCAACTGGCCTTCTGTTGCTCTTGGACTTACTCCACATTTTAAAAAAGGGTGGGGTCTGGTTTTACTTGCTCCAGGCTTTGGTTAAAGAGTGAAGTTCAAGGGCCAGCTAAAACTACAACAAGGCAAGAGGAGCCTGCTCAGGGCACAGCCTGGGTCAGGCGGGGAGTGAAGGGAGCATCGGGGAGCCCCAGCCCCCATCTGTGGAAATGCCTGACAAGTGGGCCCCCGAGAGATCGCTAGGGCCCCTGCAGGCTCCACCTTTCAGACACGCCCCGCTGTGTCATGGTTGATCTCATTCCGGCAAAGCATCAGTCTCCTTCCCTGGAGCCAGAAACCACCGAGCCTCCTTCAATTTGGGTGAGGATGGGGAGGTCAGTGGGAACAGGGCGCCTGCTTCTGCCCTTCATCAGTGGTGTGGGCCAGTTATTCATCTCCCCAGACTTGGATTTCTTCGGTAAAATGGGGGAAATCCTGCCTACCTCAGCAAGACGCCGGAAGGTTAAATGAGAGGACACTATGTAGAGCACAAAGAACAGTGGTGGGCACAGAGTGGGCAGAATAAATGCCAGTCCCCCACACTCCCCAGAGAGATCACAGTGACCAGCAGAGGAATGGTCCCTCTGCCTCCAAGTCTACCCATAGCCCAGCCGCTCCTCACCGTGGCCATGCACCTCTCTGGGCCACGCCATGGTCATCTCTTACCCGGTCCACTGCAGCAGACCCTCCTCTGCCCCCTTGCTCCCTGCAGTCTATCAGAATAATCGCAATAAAAAGTGAGCAGACAGTGATCATGCTCAGAACCCTGGAATGGACCCTGTCCTCATTGGAGTAGGTTCCAAAGCCCCATTGTCGCCCACAAGGCCCCGCATGTTCTGCCCTCAGTTGACCTCCTGTCTTGTCTCCATCCCACCAGCCTACTCCCTGTTCCTCAGACTCAGCAGGCCTGGGCCTGCTCAGGGCCTTTGCGCTAAACAGTCCTTCTGCCTGAAATGCTCTTCCCCCTGATATCCTTACTACTATCCCTCACTCCTTCCAGGCCCTGCATCAGGTACCCCCTTCTCAGTGGTCTCCCCGGACCACACTATTTAATGCCACATCATCTGTCCATCTGCCTCACTAGCGGTCCTAACCCACTCCCCATGGTATTTTATCTCCTTCTAACACACCACGTAATGTACTGATTTATATTATTGCCTGCTCCCCTGCCCCCCATACACAGTAGTATGTAAGCTCCATGAAGGCAAGGATTTGTGTCTGTGTTGGTCACTGGAGTACCCGCAACATCTAGAACAGTGCCTGGCACATAATAGGTGCCCAAAACAATTATTGCATGAATGACTAAGTGAACAAAAGGACAGGATGACTCAAGAGCAGGAAGTGTAAGACCCAGTTAATTTCCCAAAACACCGGCTCCGGTCTATCTTCAGTGCAGACCGATGTTGACAATGAATCACAGGCAGTATGACGTCAGCTTAGGAGAGTCCCCAGGCTGAGTAATTGGTCCCCACCCCTGCTTCCACTCAATTTGGACCCAATGCTGAAAATCCATTTGAAAGCATTCTCTTTATAGTCATTCCAAGACTTTCCTCTAAACTCCAACTTGTCTGGGGACCAAAGTCTAACGTTCTCGCAAATAGAAGCTGTGTTAAGCACAAGAAAAGTTCAATAGCACTTTCACCATTTTGACTTCAGAGAGCAAATGTGCTGCCTCAAAGCCTCCCAGTGACTCCCTGCGGACTCTCAGGTACCTGCCGCCTCGGACTCTCTTCACCAGAACCTCGATTCACACCTTGAATTGAAGGGACACAATTCTTTCATGTGTGGGGGTCTCTTCTCTTCGCTTGAATTGCAAGCATAGCATCAGCTGGATGTAAGACAACTCTGATTAACTGGCATGTGCTTGCTCCATCTAAAGGCATCTAGACTGTGACAGGTAACAGATGGATGGATGGGTAGATGGACAGAGAGATAATAGATAGATAGATAGATCCCAGCCATGTCAAACACAACACTTTAGATCTGCAAACTTCGTTTGCAGCCTCAGACCTGATTACAAGCTCAGCCCCTATAGCAATATATATAGTAGGCATTTAATAAATAGCAGCTGGCTGATAACTGACTCTTGGTATAAAGTACTAAGTACTGAGTCATAGAAAGTAGCCTCATTCAGTATTAAACAGTCTTGTTTCAGGGAGCAATTCTCCCATTTTAAAGAGGTAGTATGTAGAGCCCTCTGTTCCTCACCCCTCTCTCCCATGGTCCCAGGTGGGGTAACCATGAACTCACTGGTCATTGAGGAGAGGCTCACACTTTCCACTTGGAGGCAATAGTGAGCAAAGGGGACCAGAGGAGAGAACAGGGTGTGGACAGGGGAAAGGCTGTGGCTCTCACTCTAGCATAGACTCTGCCCCAGGTTGGGATTTTAACTGAAATCACTTCCAACAGGCCTGTCCAATCCCTGTATCCCAGCCACCCGTGTGGATACATGTGAGTGTTCATACATGTACATGCACACCCATCAAAAGTTATGACCCCCCTTCCTCCTTTCCTTCCCTCACTCCCATTCTTGCTTAAACTGCTCAGTAGCCTTTAGAAATCCTCAGGACATTTGCAGCGTCCAAACAAGTGTATCTCCATTTTATTGCACCTGTATTTCTTGTAAAGAGCAATTTCATTTCGTGTCTCCATTGTATTCAATCTGACTTGTGCACTCTGGAATTTCTTCAAACAAAGCTCTCCTCGTGAAGCAGGAAACACAGCTGACAGCCTCCTGCTCTCCAGTATTATTTTCAGAGGGAGAAAAATGCACAGGGCTCAGCCTGGAGCACACCAGCCCAGGAGCTGCTTCACCCCAGGGCGGAGAAGAGAGAGCAGCCTTCGCCAGCTACAAGCAGGAGTTACAAGGCCCTGCACCCTTCGGCCAGGCCCACATACTCTCATTAACCCAGAAAGGAGACCCAGGGACTGGGGGTGAGCGAACATTTGCATTGTGACAGCAGCACCTTAAACTGTCATTTGGCTCTAATCTTACACCCACCCAAACCACACACTTCCAGAGTGTCCTCTCATGTCACTCTCATACTTAAGGCCATTCAGTGCCCTCAGGAAAAATCCAGTCTTCTTAGTGTGGACTTTCTTGATGTGAGTGCCATCTCTTGCCTTCACTCTC
Organism: Tonatia bakeri; assembly: GCA_004024845.1. Taxonomy (NCBI): domain Eukaryota; kingdom Metazoa; phylum Chordata; class Mammalia; order Chiroptera; family Phyllostomidae; genus Tonatia; species Tonatia bakeri. The sequence goes on from PVIA01000037.1 coordinate 529,409, forward strand.
CTTCACTCTCCCCTCCAGCCAGATCCACCTCTTCACTTAGGGACCTGTGGCATTCTCTACTCTTTGGCTCTCTTCCCAGAATACTCCCCCTTCCCCTTTAGCAGCCAATCTTGACCTTGGTTGAATGAAGAGATAGGTGACTAAAAGATCAAGTGGAAATGTTCAGTCTAGGAGCCCAAGAGAAATAGCTGGGTCTCAGATTGAGGTTGGGGAGTCACCATGTGGCCCTAAGACTTGTCATAACTGAAAGAGCAGCATCTGCTGGTGGGTAGTGGGGAACAGAAGGCTCCCCAGAACCTAAAGGGTGTACCCCTGAGAGAGAACTCTGATGACATGCTCAACAGAAGCAGAACCAGAGGGGTAAGCAACTTCCCCAACCCTTCCCCAGGCTCCCCCATCTCCTACAGCCCTTCTGTGTTAGGATTCACAGAACCACTTCTCAGACAAGGCTTATCTTCCTTTCTCTCGCTAGCCATGCCCCACCTAAGTCTGGGAAAGAGTATTCATCCCATCAGTAGGACCACAGCACTTCCAACAGCCCAGTCAGCAGCAGCCACTACTTTGGCCACAACTAGTTTCATCTGTGCTTGGCGTCCTCTCTGCAGGGCACAGAATATTCATAACACTAAGGTTAAAACAGAGCCTAGTACAGAAGAACATTCTGGGGTCCAGGAGGGAAACAGCTCATATGAGGAGGAGAGAGATGGGGCAGGAAAAACTCCGTCCACATGTGTGGTTTTACCACATCCGAGGGGCAGGGCCTGGAAAAGCCCTTCTTGGGGATCCGAAGAAGACACACGCAGATGACCTAGACAGTGGAGTGGCTTTCAGTGACAGTTGGGAGACGGACATCAGTTCAGAAGACAGAGCCCATGTCTACTTCATTTTAGTGCATAGAGTGTCTCCTAACAAGAAATGGAAAGAACAGAGTTTCCTTAAACAGCTTTTCTCAGGTTGAGAGCTAATATGAACAAACTTGTTATGGGTTGAATTGCGTCCCCCTCCCCCCAGATTTCTCATGTTGAAATCCTAACCCCCAGTACAATACTGCAGCAGAATGAGACCTTATTTGGACATAAGGTCACTGAAGATATAACAGGATAAGATGAGGTCATTAGGGTGAATGCTAATCCAATATGACCAGTGTCCCTACAAAAAGGAGAAGACTGGACATACTCACATGGCCATGGGAGGATGAAGGCACAGGTCTGGGTGATGGTTTTATAAACCAAAGAATGCCAAAGTTTCCACCATCAGAAGCCTGGCAGGAAGCCTGGACCAGTCCTCCTTCACAGCCCTCAGAAGTGCCCAGCCCTGCCCACACCTGGACCTCCAACTGCTGTCCCCCTGAACTGTGAAACAATAAATTTCTGTTGTTCTAACTGCCACCCACTTTGTAGTACTTTGTCATGGCAGCCCTAGCAGACTAATATGACAAAACGAGCAATATATCTAGAAAATAGTTTTCCTACTCAATGTCCATCCCAAACACAGCCGCCTCTGACGGCTCTGGGCCCACACCAAAACTCCACTGGCCACTGATGGCTTCCCAAACCTGCTTGTGCCATGTAGGTCAAACATGATGCCTCACTCTTGACCATCATCACATCTCTTTGACTGTCCCAGTGACAGATGGCCAGCACAAAGGACTTCTTCTGAGCATGGGCTTTGAAACCAAACAGACCTGTGTTTGGATCCCTCTCTTGCCACTTACGAGCTGTGTGACTTGAGCACAGGTGGCCACTGTTCCTTGTAGAGGACACGGAGCTAGCAGAAATACCTGCTTCACAGGGTCATTGTGAAGAGCACCTGAGACAATAGGGGCACATCACAGTCCCTGGCACATACAGAGCTCCTAGAAATGGGAACTAGTGTTATGCTGACTCGAGAGGATGAAGTCTGGGGTCACCCATTGAATCAGCTGAGCCCTTAAAGTGAAAAAAAACAGAAGCAGCTCCAAAATGCAGCAAACACTGTTTACCGACACAGCCCAGTGGGTTCCTCTGCAGCGTACACTGGCCCAGCAGAGGGTCTGCCCCAAGAGCAAGGAGGAGGAATGAGCAGATGGCGACGGTCAGCAACAGGGCCCAGACGGAAGAAGAAACAAGAGAAGCCGGAGGGCAGAGCAGCTCAGCATGTGTGTCTGACAACAGTGCCAGGAGGAGTCACAGCCATCACCTGAAGGTTGACCAGCCTCTCCCCTGCCTGAGGGGACACAGAATTCCTACCCTGCAGGGCAGGCCATGGCAGCCTGCAGCACACCTGCCAGAGCAGAGGGAGAAAGAGACCTCCGGTCACACCACGTCAGGACAGAGGTCTCCTGGAGGTCACTGATGGAAAGTATGTAAGTCGTTGCAAAACCCAGGCATGTCTAGCATGAGGCTAAGAAAATCCACCTTCGGGAACCCTAGGTAGTGATGTGCTGGGAAATGGTTAACAGTGGGGTGGGAGCATGTCCAACTTTCGTGGTGCAAGTATTCCCACCAAATTGGGAACGATCAAGAAGGCATCCATCAGTTCACCAACTTCAGGAAATTTAACAATTGGCTCTAATGAGCCTAGAAGCTGGCTGCACCACACTGAACCCAAGGTGGCATTAGAGAAGACTCTTAACCCTGGTTCATCGAGATGCTCCCCACTGCCTGCCTTCCACGCCTGCGCTGTCTGCCCATGGCAGGTTCACAGCCACACATCTCCTTTGCTTCGTCTTCACCTGTTCTGGCACCTGGGCCTGCTGCTCACAAACTCCCCCTGTCTGCTCCCACAAGGTGACATGGTAGCTTGGAGTAGGGGACAGAGCCATTTCAGGTACCAAACAGGGTCCCAGCCCGAACTCAGAGCCTCAGAGAAGGCTCTGATCCAATGGGAACACATTGGCTCTCCAGAGATGAAAAGTCAGCAGGGCCAGATCACAGGGCCCCCTTGGCACCTCCAGCCCCAGTTCTGCCTCCTTCTGGCCAACTCGGAGGATGTAACGTGAGCTTTAGCTCCCTTTTGCACATCGTTTTGCTCAGGAATGGGGTGCTGCTCCCCAGCTACCCCTCGTCCATCCCCACCTCCACAGGTGCACTGACATGCAGCACACTAACTGCAGGTTGGAAGGTGCTTCTCTCTGGGCTGACGAGAAACCTGTGGAGCGATATTCCAGACCCACCCAGTCAGCATGAGGTCATACGGCATTGGACCGCCTCCCGGTGGGCTGCGTCAAGGGAAGTGCAAGAACTTCATGGGAAAAATGTGACAGTCTGCCAGCCTGTCCAGACAGAGGATATGGTAAGCTTTCAGCTTGGACAAGGGTCACAAACTGTGGCTGCCTGCAGTCTGCCCCCTGCTTGGTGCCCATCAGCTGTACAGGGGCCCAGAGCCAGGTCAGGAAACTTCCAAGCTCTGAGTGAAGTAAGAGGCTGGGCAAACGCCCTGGGCCAGAAGCTGAAAGACTGGGATTCCATCTGCTCCGCTCCCACCAAACTCCCTGAGACCTGAGGCCCGAATCCTCTGGGCTTCAGCATCTCTGTTGCCTCCTGTATAACACTATGAGGAAGAATGCATGGCATGAGGGGTGCGAAAGTGCATCGGGGATGATTTACAATCAGCATTCCTTAAGATGTTGTTTACAAGGCAAAGTAATGGTGGGAATTTGCAGGCGGCAAATGGAGTTTTATCTGAAATGCTTTATTGATCATGCAACCATTGCTGAGCTCAGTAAATCCCTGGCCTGTATAGCTGAAGCCAAAATGTTGAGGCAGCGAATGCATCTCCCAGCTCCATAACACGGTTGGGACCCCCACACATACCCCCAGAGTGCCTGATACATCCAGACAGAAGAATGGGAGTGAGTAAAAGGGGTCGTGATGCAAAGTCTAAGTGAATTCTTCCCACCAGGACATGTGCCCACCCCCCACTCTACCACCAAGACAGTCTTGTGAGTGGGGAAATGGGCTGAGCTAAGCCAGAATGAGGGGACACAGAGAATGCTTTATTCCTGGTTTTAGGAGTGAACTTAGCAAGGACCAAAAGCTTGCTGCCTCCGCATTGGAAGGTAAAGAAGCCAGAGGAAGGCCGCTGCTGGTTTTCACAGAAATGTCCCAGCACAGAATCCATCTCCTGCCTCACTGAGGACTGTGGTACACCCAGTGCCTTGGCTGGGTGTGGCCTGACGATCAGATGTTTGCATAATCATGATGCCTCCTATGTCTATTGCCAGAAACAACTCTCAAGTCCTGGGTATGGCTGGGACCACAGAGGACAATTGCACAGCCCCAACCCCACAGCCCCCCTGGATGTTCCATAGGCCAGACTGCACCAGAGCTCTGCCTTGTAGTTGGGTCCCAGCTGGATCCCAGCACGTCTCCATAAATCAGAAGGGAAAGTGGTTTTGAAGCAGAAAGTCTTTCCCACATAACAGAGCTCAGGCAAGTGGCAATTATTTGTCCTAATTAACAATAAAAATAGATAAGCTTAGTGAGCATATTCTACGGGCCACACACTGTACTAGATGCTTTATGTGGACAGACAGCATTTACCTATTTTTATGAAACTATGAGACAATGACTTCTATGATCCCCAGTTTACAAATGAAGAAACTGAGGCAAGAAAAGTTAAGTAATTTTCCCAACATTATGCAGTTAAAAAGTGATTATGTTCATTAAGTAATGCTAGCTGCTATAACAAACAAACCCTGAAATCTTACAGGTTTGACATGACAGAAACTTTTATCTCACTCACAGAAAGTCTGGTTGGTGGGCAGAGTGGACACTCAGTCCCACAGTCATGCAGGACCCTACAGAGAGAGGTGCAGCCTGCCATCCTCACGATGTGACATCCAGTGTTGCTCTGGACATTTACCTCTGGCCAGCAAGGGGACAGGAGAGACACAGAGAGTCACATGGGCCACTCTCAGAAGGGGCACATATCATTTCTACCCACATCACTTCCAGGGGCCCAGGCTTAGTCACATAGGCCTGCCTGGATATAAGTGAAAATAGACTTCTAGTCACCATTCTACACTATGACAGAAACACAAAGCTCAGATGGTCAGCAAGCCACCTCTGTTGTGGTTTTAGAGCTGGGACTCATATCCAAGCAGCCTGGCTCCAGAGTTTGTCTTCTTTCTCGTTGTGCTACCTGACCTGTGTTCAAGAGCTGCTGGGGAGGTGGTCACTGGGCTCAGGTGGAGCTGGGAATCTGGGCGGGGCTGAGATGGGGAGCAAGGTGGCCAAGGCCATTTCTCAAGTACCTCCACACACTTGCCGCAGGGTCTGGAATCCCACCATCAGCATAAGAACCGTCTCAGTCACAGGCGTAACAATACTTAGGAGTTCCTACAAACTGGCAACTACCTCTGGGAAGAGCCCAACTCCAAACCTTCTTTGTTTTACAACTTCCCTGCTTCAGTTTACCAGACACTTTTCTACAGAGGACCCCTGAGTGAGTTCATAATCCTGAGGGAACTGGAGATTCTGGAAGATGGAGTAAAAGTCCTATGGGTAGGAGAGGTGGCGGAAGTTCAAAATCTAGGGATAAGCTTCATGTGGACAGGGTTGGGCGAGCAGCCCAGTGTATCTAAGAAGAGAAAGCTTCTTGCTTTATGATACGATGGTTATCAAACATGTCCACAAATTCCTTGGTGCTCCTCCTTTTAGAGGTGAAGGCCAATTGTCCTGCCCTTGAAGTTGGGCTAAACTTGGTGACTTGTTCCTAACGCATAAAGTAAAGCAGAAGTGAGGGTGTGTGACCTCAGAGACTGTCAGAAAGACACTGAGGGCTCTTTCTTGGATCACTTGCTCTCAGGAAGTTTGTTACATGTTGTGAGGACACTCGGGCAGCCTTTGGATGTGTCCACATGGTAAGGAACTGAGACCTCCTGCCAACAACCGTGAGAGAAGGCCATCTTGGAAACAGATCCCCCAGCCCCACTCATGCTTTCGGACGACAGTGCCCCTGCCAACATCCTCACTGCAAACACAACAGAGACCCTCAGAACCATCCAATAAAGACACTGCTGAATTCCTGACCCTCAGGAAATATAACAATAAATTATTGTTGCTTTAAGCCACTAAGTTTCGAGGTGACTTGTTTTACAGCCAGAGGTAACTCATATGAGAGAAGGAAGGAAGACAGTGAAGGCAACACATTCCTACTCCTGGAGAGCCTTGAATATCAAAAAAGCCAGCTTTGGTCTTAATGGATTATAGAGGCAATGAATGTTTCGGCACATGACATGAAGCAGAGAAGCAACGGGAAAGTAATCCTTTGACCACAAAGTAGGGGAAAACTCATGCTCCCAATGTCTCAAGCTGAATGTTTGCCTTTCTCTAGCCCGATGGTGATTTTGCCCTCAAGCAACATTTAGCAATGTCTTGAGATAGTGATTGTCACAACTGAAGATGCAGTACTGGTATCTAGTAGGGAGAGGCCAAATCTGCTGCTAAGCAACCTACGCAGGTCAGCTCCCACAACAAAGAACTATCCAGCCCAACAGTCAATAGTGCCAACATTGAGAAAACCTGCCCTCTCTTTGAAGCATCTGTGCATCTGGGCCTCTCCAGAGCCACAATCATCATTTGGACTTTCACACTGAGGCGCTTCCCAATTTTGAGGCCTCAGAAGAGGAAAACAAAACCTTGGTTAATCAGAAAGACCCTGGCCAGATTCCTGGAGACCAAAGCATAGCTGGGGGCATTGGACTAACCTCCTTCTAGAGCCTCAGAGCCAACACATTGGAATATGACAGATTTCACTATGCTAACAAATTAACTCTGGGATCCCAGTGCCTTGACAAAGAAAAGATTTGTTTCTCATTCACATTATAGTTCAGTGGAATCAGGATTCTCTCCTCCAAGCAGTGACTCAACCTCCAAGGCCACTTCCATCTCTGATTATTCCATCTGCTTGCATTGGCCTTGTCCTGTGGCAGATGGTAGAAAGGGGAAGGGTGGGTAACTCATGGGAGATTTAACCCATCCTGGGAATATCTTTGTTCCATTGGCCAGAACAAGTCACATGGTCCCATCTAACTATGAGAAGAGAAATGTAGTCCAATTACAAGGCATGTGAATATGAGAAAAGTAGATGTTGGTCAGCACTAGCAACATCTGTACTATGTGATAGTCCCTTCTAGTCCTCACTATCAAAACCTTACATTCAAGACACAGACCCACTGGTATAATCCCAAGAGAATCCATTATTAAAGAGTCAGGCATTGCCTAAATCATTGTCAAGTTGTCGAGAAGGAGATGGAAGATGGCACAGGACTTCCTATCCATTGTCTTTGCCTCCACAGTCAACTGCACAAGAACCCTCCTTACTCGTTGGTTCAAGAAAATAATGGGAGACCTACCGTCCCTACCCTCCAATCATAGACCCAAAGCAGGTAATCTCTAGTTAATGGAAGAACCCTCTTATTGCCATATTGATTACTGTTTAGTACCTCCATTCTCAGTTCCACATGAAGGGTTTTTAAACCTCACACACTTTTTTCAAAAAGAGAACCAGATCTTAAAGTTACTTCATAGCACAGCCTTCTTGAGTCCTTTATATCCTCAGCACTAGAACATCACGCAGTATTTTACAACCCAGATCAAGTGAAGGTCTTTCTGAGCCTGTGCAAACGCTGCAAGCTCAGTCATTTGATAAAAAGGAGAGGCTCTAGCGGTGAGGCTGAAGGATAAAATGGGAATTCAACTGCACACTGTTTATACGCATTCTTGTAAATACATATTTCATTAAAGATTTTTTAAGAGCCAATTCTGTATTCCCAGTTTAAAACAGTCGAGTGAATACAGCATTCTTGGGATAAAAATGAGAGTAACCACTTTTGACATGTAAGCCCCAAATGGAACCAGCTCACCCCAGCCCCATCCTTCTTAGCCTCAGTGCAGGAGTCCATTTCTGTCTCCTTTTTCTCTCAGGACTGAGAAGCTGCCCTCCCTGCTGGCTGTCACCCACCTGGGTGTGCTCTTTAATCCTATAGAGCTTCCTGGAATGCAGTTTGAATACAAGATGCTACAGGTAATAAAGTTTACCAGAATGGCTTGTCATTATTTTTGCATCATTATACAATTACTGCAGCTTTGGAAGGTAATAAATCACTGCACAGGTGACAAATTGGGAAGCTAAGAAGGACAGTTATTCTCACAGATAAAGCAACTGCTGACACTAACGAGATGTGGTGACTTGGTGTTCAACCTTTTAAAAAACGTCCTGTGGGCCTTCAAGGTGTCAGCGTGAAAGCCATCTACACCTGAAAGCATGCCAAGTCCACTGCCAAGACCACAAAGGAGCTTGAAATTCCAACGGCTCCAAAATGAGTGTCCCAATTGCACTCCCGGAAGGCCCAGAGGGAGCATTGTGACACCAACACCCAAACTCCAGCAAGTCTCAGCTCCACTGGTTCAGCTTAGACTGGTGCCCAGACAGACACTTATTCATTCATCCCAACCCGGGGGTGTCTCTAAAGAAGCCTGCAGCATCATGCGTGTGTGCGTATGTGCACCCAGGTCTTAAGTTGTCTAAGTACTAAACTGTCTCTGCATAGTTTCCTACTACACTAAATTGTGTTTTGTTTTCCATACTTAGGGAACAAAAACAATAGTAGAGCATTTTTATGCAGTTTACAAATAAAGAGATGCCTAGACTAAAGTCAAGCAGGAGACATCTGAGTCCAAGAAACAATACTCCAGCAGAAAGTCATGAAGGATGTGAGGGGCTTGGAAAAGAGACACCAGCCCACCTCCACTCTGGTGCTGACAGCAGTGCTGGCTGAGGTGCTGCGGGCTTCCTCTAAATTTATCAGTGGGCTCCTAGAGTACTAGCAATGATGAGAAAAGAGCTAGAGGGAACCGCTTCCAGAAAGCTCCAGGGAAGCCATATACATTTGGAACCAAGCTGCACCATTAATAAGAAAGCACCTTTGGTTTTGATGGGCAAACCACTGGTGCTTGGAAGTAGGAAATTCTGGGTCAGGGAACTACACCCTGGAGAAGTGGTTCTCACAATGCAGCCCCCAGACCAAGGGCATCAGCATTACTTGGGAACGTGTTAGAGATCCATATTCTTGGGTCCCACCACAGACCTTCTATGCTAAGTCAGGAACTCTGAACAACTAAATCAGAAAGGACGCCCAGGCTTGTGTGCTCCTCTGAACCAGTGGGTCAGCCTCATACTACGTGTTTCCCCTTTGGTCAGGGCTGCCACGCCTGGGTCTGCAAGTGTGGCACTGCACAAATTCTCCCTGATCAGGGGATGACTAGGGGCCTAAACTATAGGTCATGTTTGCTCCTGAGTCATGAGTTTAATATGCTACACATGGCCCAAAAGTCTGCTTTTTTTATAAAGTATGTGCAAAGACATCATAAAAGCTCATGTGACCTTCAACCCTTTACTCAGATAAATCTCAGCCTTCAGGGTAAAAGAAGATGAAGAGCAGGTAAAAATCAGAATCTGACCCTTACAGATAGATGGACGAGCAGCTTAACCAAAAATGGTGCTTTCGTTCCCCGCAGCGACTTGAACTCACCAGAGCCAAGTGCTCATGGCCAATCCCCAGTGAAACTAGAATGAATTACATTCCTTAACCTGCACCCAATCTACAGTCATGGTTGCCAAATACTGAAGTGAGGTCTGACCCTGTGGAATCCAGGCAAGGCCAACACCAGGAAACCGCCTCAGATGACACTCAGGCCATGCTGGCTGAGCCCCTGTAAAGAGATTCTTCCTCCCACGGGGAAAGGCAACAGGATATATTTTAAGCCTCAGCAACTTCCAAAACAGCCATCAGTCCTTTCATCCACATAACTCCCCAAGGTCCCAGCATCTCCCAGGATGGGCATGGTCTCCTTTCCGAGTTAAACAAGGTGAGTAAGGGCACACCGGACGGGGTTCGATTCTTCCTCTGCCCAAATTCCTTCCAGAAAGAAAGGCCACAGGGAGGTGGCTCAGCCTGTGCCTTCTCTCCCCTCAGACTCCGTCGCATCCCAGAGAAAACCTCATCAGATGAGAGGGACTGGGGTGGGGAGTCACTTCCTTCCCATTGTTCACCACACGCAGAAAAATGATCATTGTGGATGCTGCATGCCGGGTGATCAATTCCAATCCCCTGGAGATTTCCTGGGTCTGCTGAGCACATTCATTCTCTTGTTTCTAATCTGTTCTTTTGATTTGCACAACTTGAACCTACTGTCATCATTTTAAAGGAGGGGAGAGAAGAGGAAATGAGAAAGCAAGGGCAGAGGGAACAGGGGAGAGGGAGGCAGAAGGAGCTGGGTCCTGTCATTCCCCAGCTAGAAATGCCCGTTCATCTTTGGGATGATAAGCCCCCACCCCTCACTCAAGACCTGAAAAGCCTGGCCCCAGAACTTGCCTGCATATGTCTATGCTGAGTTTTCAAGGTTAAGTGTAATGACAGTGATAATATAACAATATCATCATTACCATCAGAGCTGGGCTGGTCTCAGCTAAATACTACTGTAGAATGTGCCTGACACTCAGCTTGGAAACTCACAAGAATCATGAGTTAGTTACTATTATTATCACTATTTCATAAGTGACTAACTGGAAAATCTGGGATTTGAGCTCCAGCAATCTGACCCCATATCCCCATCTTCCTAATCATTACGTTGAACATTAAACCTTTCCCGACATGGAGCTCATGGGTCCTTCTGCGCCCTGTGCCCCTTACACACCTGACAGTGGGAAACCAGAAAAAGCTACAAGAAAAAGAAGGACATTCCCCCAAATACATGACTGGTTGTCCTTTTCTCAGCCCCAAGTCAGAGGATACCTTGTACACACAAAAACTGGATGAAACTCATCAAGAGATACAGTTAATCCCTGGTCCCAAGAACCCCCAGGATGCCGGCATCTAACACAAGGTTTCACAAACTAGTTGCTCGGTACGTTGTTGAATGAGCGTGTTCTCATGTTCAACATGATTCGTGTTCAGTAAGTTGCTGTGTGCTTACGTGGCAGGCGACATGCTGGACGAGGCCTTGCATGTTCCCTCATCTCAGCCTCCAGGAACTCAAGGAAGTATTGATATTTATATCCTCGTTTTCGGATGAGGCCACTGAAGTTCAGAGAGAAAAGTGGCTTCCAACTTGCCTGGAGGTTGTGATAATCTGTGGGTTCAAACTGGAGAAGGGAAAGTGTTTGTGAAAAGCGGGGGCTGCTTAGGGAAGCCCGACTCTCATTTGAAGTGAATCTGGCTACTTTATACCCCCACCCAGCTTGAATATCTTTCCCCCCTTACCCACATTTTTATTTCACTGCTGAATTTTGATTCCTCAAATGGAAATAGCTTAAATGGAAATACCTCCAGTAGGTTTATGAGGTGTTCCAGTAATATAGCTGCATAACAAATCCCCTCAACGCTTAAAGGCTTAAAATAACCATTTTATTTCACCCGCCATTTTGTGGGTCACAAATTTGGCAGGGGCTTATCTGAGGGGTTCTTGCTTAGGGTCCCTCAGTATGTTCGAGTTTGAGGGCATAGAGAGATGTCAGCTGTGGCCATGTCATCTGAGGTCTCAGCTGGACAGGCCGTCCAAGGTGGCTTACTCATTCCTGGCAGTCAATGCTGCTGATGGCTAGAAGCTCAGCTGGGGTGCAGACTGGAGCTCCTCTGTGTGGTACCCCCAACATGGTGGCCTTTGGACTTACATGCACGCCTGGCTTTCTCCCAACTGAGTGTCCCAAGAAAACCAGGAGGAAGCTGCATAGACCTTTTGACCTATCTCAGAAGTCCCCTAGAGTCCCTTCCACCACATTCTTATAGTAGGTGGGGCAAAAGTAGGTTCACAGTTGCTTGTGTGGAAAATAATACAATAATTAATAAATGACAATACCAGAATAAGCTGTGTTTCACGTACTTATCATGGTAAGCCTATTTTTGCCGCCTGCTGTAGTTAAATGATCACATGGGTACCCAGATTCCAGAAGGGAAGTCCACCCTTCTAGGATGTGCTGAAGGATGTAGAGCCACTTTGTAAATGCCGTGTGAGGATGCTGATCATTCACCATGGGATAAATCTGAGTCATCCTGATTCCTTTGTGGGGCAGCCAGTCTCGAAAGACGGTCACCACCGACTGCCTTCCCCACCGTGTGATACACACGCTGCATCACTCACCAAAGGCGGCATCTCTGTCCCCTCCCCTTGAATCTGGCTGGCCTTACTGACACAGCATGTGGTAAGTGACTGCTATACTTGGCCCAGACTTTCAAAGGACCCGCAGCTTCTGCTTCCTCTGAGGGCAGTCAGACACGATGTATGAAGAAGAAACATTCTGAGGCCGCCGTGTGGTGAGGAAGCCTAGGCTAGCCCATGAAGAGGCCCTGTGAAGAGGTCCTTCCCTCATGGAGGAAAACCAAAGAACCCAGCTGGCAGCCAGAAGCAGATCCCCAAACAAACGGCCTGGCTGAGCTGCCCCAGTCACCCTCTGCCCACGAGAGCCCTTCCAGTCAACACCAGACCACCTGGAGCACATGCAACTGCCAACGGTCCCCGAGTGCCCTTTCCAAATTCCTGGCCCACAGAAGTGTGAGCACACAAAATGACTGCTGTTTTAAGCCAGTAAGTTTTAAGACAAAACACTGAGCAGCAACAGTTAATGAAGCACTTTCTAAACACCTCCCAAGACTAGCCAGCACTGCAGCTTTAACATGAAAGCACCCTGTTCCGAGGGCTGACCAGGGGGCGGGAATTGTCACATAGGATGAGACGAGAAATCTTTGGAGGAAGCCAAGGACATATCCATTTTGGGGGGGAGTCTTCCCCCCAAAATAAGAAAAAGACAGGTTTCTTCCTTATTTCGCTTTTCCTCCCTCATTTCCAATGACCCTCCTCCGAGGGCACAAAGAGGTCAAAATACGACGTATTAAATTAAATTTTAAATGTATTTTATTTTTACATGTGAAATATTTTACACATACTGAAAGTAACAGAAAATAATTTAACAAACGGTCTTGCACTTACCACCCAGCATTTAAATAGACTTTTTAGGAACAGTTGAGAATCTTAATCAGTTTTCGTAGCATTGCTATTTACAGGAAAATATGTCCTACATTCTAAAAAATTGTCTTAGGGACGAATTCCTAGGACACCCCTGGCAGTCAGCTGTAGGGTTAAGTATTAGCCTCTCAAGGACCTAAGGTTTGGAAGGCCCCAGAACCAGGCCAGGGACTCGTGTCTTCCATGTGCACGGCACCCCAACACCACCACTCGGCGTCCGGAGCAGCCACACAAAGGCTCCCAACGCAGGACTCGGTGAACCAGCGAGCCTACACCATTACTACTATTTCCACTTTACCCATAAAATGTACTTGTCCTGATACTAACCACCAACCAAGTTAATGGACCTCTGACTAATGACTAAGTCTGTCGCTTTCCCAAAGTTAGATGTTCGCAAGTTAATAGGCACCACCTAGAAACAGTGCAGGGCAGCCCACAGCAGGGCAGGCATTATAAAAGGTGTTGTGTGGGTGTATTGGGATCATCCATCTCACCTCCAAATCCGTGCTCCCTCCCTCTCCGCCTGGGAAGCCAACCTATATGGATCACATGAGGGGCTCCCTTGCTGCTAGCTTTCTCTTGGGTTTGGTCAGTGGGGCAGAACCCATTGGGCATGAAAAAAAAAGGAGAGGAGAATGAAGTCTGAGTATTTATCCTGTTGGTTCCCACCCTGTGGAGTCAGCACAGGCTGAACCCAACCCAAACCTGAGCTCCCACTGCAGCCGGTCTGCACTGCTCTCTTTCCTGGGCCCCAGGAACAGCCCCTATCTTGCTTTTTTAGGCCTGCAACAGATAAGGAGCCCTGAAATTCCTGCCCTGAGGCTCTGCATTGTCCTCTGTGGGCTCCCTTCCTCCTGCCAATACCTTCGCACAGGTCCTAGTAAAGTTCCTTCATATTGCCTAATTTGAGTGTGCATCCTATTTCTGCTAAGGCTGTGACAATACAGGAGGGAAATGAAACACCTCGCACCCCTCACACCTTGCCACCCTCCCTCCTTGGACACATGACTCAGCTGGGAGCCCCCAGCAGCACAGGCGGAGAAGCCCCTCCCCACACCCAGGAAGGGAGACACGATCCAGAGGCCTTTCAGCTGCGTGTGCCAGAGCCCTGTCCTGGGCTACCCCAGGTGTACGTGGTAAGCGTGGGAATACAGGTGAGGACACTTCCACACTCCTGTTCTCACCAAATGGAGTCACCCCTAACTCTAAGCAGCTCTCTTATGCTTTATGCTTCTTCATAAAAAGATAGGACATATTATAAGCAAAATAGGCTTGCTAAATATAGTCTATTCAGCCTAGGGAAGGCTAAATTATTCATAACCAGACCAAGATATACAATGCACGCTAAACGCAAATCCATTTTTGATTTTGGCATTTTTTTTCCGGGGCCTGTGTATTCAACACCCCTGCATTGATCTATAATGCCCCCCGATGCCTGCATTTGCTTCAGATGAATATCTCAATATTGGGGCCAATTACTAAGCTGTGACTAACCTTGGTCTCACCCTCTGCAGGACACCAGCGACCACGAGGTTATTGATTGTCCATCCTCTGCATACGGTTCTGGAGGTGTGTGCATTCCATGAAAGGAAAGGAACTCCATCATCAGTTCCCTGCAGAGCCCCAAGGATAAACCAGTACTAAAAAAGACATCATCCAAACCAGGACAGCTCAGCATCTACTGCACCATGAGAGGCAAGATGGGACAGTGTGGCGGTGACAACTAGAGCCACTGAGTCCTTGACATGATCATTGCCCAGGAAACAAAGCACAAGGCCCCTCTAAAACAAGGTCCCATCTGGGCACGTGCATTTCAGATTATTTTCAGCCCAAGCTCCCTCTGCACAGAAGCTGCTGGTTAGACTTTTTTTCTGTAGTATTGTTGAAAATACAGATGTGTCTGAGACATTCTTCTCTTTCCTACTAGTACTTTCCAAACAAGGCAAGATAAGAACCACGAAAAAAAGTTACAGATCTCAGCTGCTCTCTTCTTTCTGAATGTCACTCCAGGCACTGAAGACTGAAGCAACTACCATGTCCTGGAGACCACATGGGCACCTCAGAATGTTCCGTGAAAAGGGCTGGGTGGGGGTACAGTGGAGCAAGCTAGAAAGAAAGATTACTAAGTAAATAATCTGCCAAGATGTGGCATTTCTGTTCTAAGAGTACAGAGAAATCTGTCATAAATAGATTATCTCACTACTAAAATGGATACAGATTTTATGAAAAGCAGTTAGAAAGAAAGAGGTTTTATCTGAGGACAGAAGGCAACATTCAGCTTGAAATGGATGGCAAGGTTGGTAATGTGTCTATTCCTAGGGACCCTCCCATTACTTAAGGTCCTTGGAGATAGGGGTAATTCTACTTCCTAGATATGATCCCAGCCTGTATAGATTTAAAAGACAAACATTCTACTGCTTCATTCATGTGATCGATTTGGGCAGCAGTCCTTGGCCTTCTAGCACCTGAGGTCAGAGGGATGTCACTGGATACATAGACCATCTGATGAGGGACAGTGAGCAACAGCAAAACTCGGGGTGCCTTGTCTCTTCTGACAACGAAGCTGCTACTCACAGCCCTGGAGATGGGCCCAAACTTCTCTAGGATGCTTCATTTTGCAAATTATTGCCTAGACTCCACTCCAGTGGGAGAAGAGTGTGCTTTATCGATCAAAGGAAAGAGCCCAGGATGATGGATTCTGCAGGACTTCGTGGAGCAATCAAGCCTCCTAGAAGCTAGTGAACATTTTGTTCCATTGCCTGAATTGCTGGACGAAGAGCTCCCTGAAAATTTAAACAGCAGCACAATTCCCATCCAAAGACAAAGTGCTGGGAGGCACTAGAGTACGTGGGAAAGGGGCCCGGGCTCAGACCCCAGGGCACCTGCTTGGCAGCTGGGAACCTTCGGTGCATTACTCACCCTCTCCACAATTAGACAAGAATCAACACCCAGGTTGTCTTTTGCCTGGGAAGGTAGTGGAAGAATACATGAAGTGCATCCTACAAACAGTAAAGCACAGTTCTGGGAGGTAACTACCATTTTCGCCTTGGAAGCCATCACCGTCCTGAAGCCATGACAGGCCCACAGGGTTTTTCCTTCAACCAGTAGTTCTAAGCCTGGTCCCTTTACCAGCATCACCTAGGAACTTGTTAATAAGGCAAATTGTCAAGACCCCAAACCCAGTGAGTCAGAAACCCTGGCACAGGGAAAGGAAGAAGGTGGAGAAATCGATGTCTTGCCAGCCTTGTAGGTGATTCTAATGCACACTCGAGTGTGAGAACCACTGCTCAAAGGAACTTGTCATTTGTCTGAAGTCGCTGTGTCTCCAGCCCAAGGTGACGGTGACTGCCTGGCTCAGCCTGCCAGGCCCTCTTCAGCCTGAGACAGAAGAGGGACGAGTGGGATACAGAGAAGAGGAGGGTTCAGCCCCTGCCCCAGGCCCAGAGGAAGCTCAAGGCAGATGGTAACAAGAACAGCCTCCCTAGAAAATCAGCAAGTGATCAGAGAGCCCCAGATAAGTGCCAGTTTCGCCTTGCTGAGCCTGGCGCTGCGACAGGGGGCGGCGGGGCTGGAGAGGAGACCAGTGAGCCTCCAAGGGCATTTGTCGCATGTGAAAATGCAGAGATGAGGAAGGGCAGTCCTGGGTGTGGGTGGCAGGGGGAGGAGGATGAGCACCCAGACTGGGTTCAGGTCATTCCCTTAAGGCCCCCTCTCAGCCCACAGCTGGTTTTCCTCATTCAGTGCAGATACAGATTCTCCAAAACTAATAAACTGCACAGGCCCTTCCAAGTTACAGACTGTGCTTAGTCCTCAAACCTCCCCTAAATCTGTCTTTTTGCCCCTGCCCATCATATCAGGCCTATAAATAGAGAAACTTCAGGGAATGGAGTGGCTGAAATTGCATGATTTAGGATGATTATACATTATTTATGTAATAATTACATACGTGATTATATAGCATTATAATCATGCCTATATTCTAGCTTTATTAACCATAAAACAACACTTTTGCTTTTAAGGCTTTTATGGCTTTTCAAAAGATTTTAATTATTTGTAATTTTATTTGAATGCACCCTGTGGTTTTAGAATGAAGAATGCTGCTCTAAAAATCTAATAGATAAATATTTAGTATCTATTCTCATTTCAAGAGATGTAGCCTAGTGTTAAAATGTTTGGTCACCCCAATGTGTGGTTGAAAAGAACACTGTATGGCTCAAAACCTTCCTTCATGTATTCATGCTTTCGGTCGATAAAAACGCACTGAGGGCCTGGCACATGCCAGGCGCTGTGCAAGGAACACCTGGGGATGTGCTTTCTCTGCCCAGACAGGGAGGGGTTCTAGGAAATGTCTCCAGAGAAAGCCCTCCAGGTTCCAGAGAACACCCTGTCACCAGCTCTCTGCAGTCTGTATTATTTCAGCTCACTCTAAACAAAGGCGTTGGTCACAGTAGACTCTGAGCCCTTGCCCTCTTTGTATAAGTAAAAGGTATTCTGATAGGGCTCACTGAACACAACGTAGAAAGAAAAGTCAGATGAAGGGACTTGCCTCCCTGGACCGTGGACCGTGTGGGGCCTGGAGTCCGGGAACCCAGGGATTCTAAGGTGTGAGGGCAGTGACCCACACCAGTGGTCACCGGTGAAGTCTTCATTGCTTCCTCTGGGTGCTTTTTGCCCGCACACCCCTCCCATGTCATGCCCCACAGCGCTGAGGGAGGCCCCATTTGCCAGTCTCAGCCATAATCAGGCACGGACGACACAGAAGCAGCAACTGTGATGTCCTGGACCAGCACCAGGAACCGAGCCTGGATGCCCATATTCGGATTTACTGTGGTGTCTGCCAGGGCGTGTGCCTCACCCGTGAGTCTCAGATGGCCCAGGGAGAGCTGAGCCTCTGTGCTGGCAGCCAGTGACAACTGTCCCCTCGGCCCCGTGAGCCAGACCTCTCTTCTCATCTGGGATCTGCCACGTAAACTGCCCTCCTGAGTCCTGATGGAACGGTTAAATCCTTTTAAAACTTTTCTGATGTGGATTAGAAAAACCTATTTTTCTTTGTGTGGATTAGAAAAACCTATTTCTAAAATCAAAGAACAATCTTTAGGGGAAGCAGCTTCCTCACCAGTGGCCTGCCTGTGCACTCCACCTGGAAGGGGAGCTCATCACATCTGGGAAGGGGAAGGTGGAGCCCTCCTGCAGCCAGCAAGGCATCAGCGGGTAGGAGCTAGGGGGCCCCAGACAGCAAGGAGATGAGTGGCACTCCCGGAGGGCGGAGTGGGAAACGTGCTTGAGACGTTCCTGTGGACAGTTAATCCAGGCTGTCCAGGAAGCTCAGGACCTCCTGGAGGCAGTGACTAGATATCACATCAAGTAACTCAGTGGCCTCTATGACTTTTCCCAGCACTCAACGGTGCCACTGTTACCACTTCTGCCAGAAATTTAAGACAGAAACCCTAGGAAACAGTCATTGTCACTCCAGAGTAGAGAAAGAACATAAGCACAGGCCCTGGAAGAGGAAAGTCCAGGCAAGAAGACAGATGGGCAGAAAGGGCCAGGTGGGTACATGTGGCTGGTGCCCTCCGGCACAGCATGCAAAGGGTGGGCTGTGAGATCAGGCACCAATCCACTCTTTGGGAGCTTTTGGGCTCTCTCCGGGCAAGCCAATAGCCAACGTTAGCCTGACTTTTCCAGCACCCACATCAGAAGGCCAGCAGTCGGTGCTCAATGGCAAAGCCCCGGTGGAGAGGTGAGTGACTCCTAGGGCTATCAATCAACCCACTATTCAGATGTTCAACAGGTGTACATTCACACCAAGGTCCCAATCTGCTTCTTACCCTCCCCTCCAAAATAATTCCCAATAACTGGTATTTGGAATCCTGAATCTGTGACACCTTCCTTTCTCCCCTCCCCATTCTTTACCCCCTGGCTGCTGAGCACTTGCTGGGCAAACAGAGCCCTGTGTGAGCACAGCACACAGAGGAACCAACGTCTGTGAAGCTGTTGACCGAGGTGTCAGAGCAGTGACATAAAAGCCAGGTCTCAAAGGTTAGGTGGGAGTTTGCCACACAGCAAAATGAGAGAGCACAGTCCAGGCAAGAGATGCAGTAGCTGTAAAGCAACAGAGCCAAGAGGAGGGTTAACAGAGTGGAATCCAACTTTTAAGACTTCACGTGCTACCCCAGGCTCAGGCAAGGGACCTATGCCCAGGGTCTCTTGCCTTCGTTAGGTGTCTTTTGGCACAGGGCACAGTGGGAATGTGTTTGGTCTCTTCCATAATTTCATTTGCAAACATCTGATTTCACATCACTTTTTTCTAAACAGGCACAAAAATAATCCACTTAGTTGACATGGCCAGAGCCTCTCCCGAACATTCCCACGTCTGAGAGCTGGTCTTCCATACAACGTAAGTGACTTCAACATTCCCACCAATGTCGCTGTAGCACTTTGAGTGTTTACAATCCTGTGTCACCCTGGGTCTGAGATACTCTTCCAATTAAAACCCGGTTACACTTCTCTTTCCAAGTGCAAAAGAATCCAATTAAAGTTAATGAAAGCAATCAGTCTGCAAGTCTCGGGGTGTTCTGCCCCATTTGTGAATACAGGTAATCGTGCCACTGACCTTGCGGAGGGAGAGGAGGCACCGTCATTCTCTGCAAGTGAGCCAGGCCTGCACCATCCAGAAAAACCTGTAATTTAGGGTGTCACACTGCATGGACTCCCTGGTAAAGCTCAGGATGCCATTACACTAACTGTGAGAATCTGTCCTTTTAGAAGCTTCAGACTCGTTCGGCTGCCATACGACCAGAGCTTAGCAGCATCTCTCATTAAAGGCTGGAATCCAGGGACACCCTGCACTTATTTTCAAGAAGCCATCTATTGCATTACCCTTGATTTTCTATCTGGCTTCCACAAGGCAGCTCTCGATCCCAGAATACCACCATTAAGGCACTACAGGACCCTGTGGCGGAATCAGTTCAAGTCCGCTGTCTGAGTTTACTGTGACATTCTCCAGCCCTTGGTGCTAATGAGACTGACATGCTGGGTGTCAGCTCAAAGAGTCGGCCTATGACCATTCATCAACAGGATCCACACTTGCATGCCAGGGAAGCTAAAGGACGCATCCCTCAGACGCCGTGCACACACACATCGTGAGGGTTACTTGTCCTCATTCATTCCCACCGGAGTGCGTCCTTCCCTCACCACTCCCGCAACCCAAGTTCAGCTGAAAAATCATGCTCTCATCTAAGCTGCATTTGTTCCTCAGGGTTCTGTATTTATTTTGAAGATTGACTCACTTGACAAGTCAGTTCTTGGCAGAATCATGCAGTTTTGACCTCAAAGCAATTGTCCCATGGTTTCTGTTTCCTCAGATCACTAAACCTGACCCTGACCTCGTCTGATACCAGTGCATGAGCCGCCCCTGGTCTAGAGGAACTTCAGCTCTGGCTGGGAAACAAAGCTGACACTTGTGAGCAGCTGGAAAACCGAACAAGGCAGTAAATAATTAAGTGCTACTCAATTACATAATTGATTAATTATAACTAATTGCTACTTAAATGAACTGCTCTAGTCCACATTGATCTTCCTCAGCTCTGACCTCCTCGAGTGGTCAGGGTCTGAACCACGCGCTCTGGCACTTACACATTGTCCAGAACACACCTCCTATCCCGTCATGGATGACTCTCCCCTCTTATAATGGAGTATCCCCAAGGGGAGGACCAGGTCTTTTTGAGCCAAGGATGGGCCCTAGCTTCTTCCTCCTCTATCTCCCATACCTCGGCTTCAGCAACTGGAGGAGTCTTGACTCATCACCAAGTCCCCGTTTCCTGGAAGAGATCACTGTATGAGTCAGCTCAGGCTGCCATAACAGGCTGCCACAGACCATGTGGCTTAAGCAACAGAAATGTGTTTTCTCACAGTTCCGGAGGTCCAAGATCAGGTGTCAGCAGGTTCGATTTCTTTCAGAGGCCTCTCCCCTTGGGTTGCAGAGAGCTGTTTTCTTTCTGTGTGTTCACCTGGTCTCCCTCTATGTGCGTGTCTCCTTTTCTAATGAGGACACTGGACAGGTGGAATAAGGGCCCACCCACACCATCTCCTTCCACCTAAACTACCCCTTTAAAGGCCCTGTCTTCAAAAACAGTCATATCCTGAGCTCCCAGGACTAGGACTTCAACATGCAAATTTTGTGGAAGACGCAGTTCAGCCCACAACAACTACCAATAGTCTAAGTGCTTAACTAGTGTTGTGGGCTTGGTGAAATGAAGAAATGACAGACAGGCAGATGGATAGAAAAGTAGGATGACTGCTGAACAGATGGAGCCAGAACGAAAGGCAGTGTGAGTGGGTCGAAAGAGTCTTACCCAGTCCTGGCCCCGTCCACTCTGCCACATCCTTTTCGTTCGCCTGGAGGCACATTTCTAAAGGATGATTTCCTTTGTTCCTGTCATAGCCCATGAAGAGAGGCAGGACACGGCAACCACGTGGAGAGCAATGAGGGACGTAGCACACAACAGAGAGGGTGCTGTTCTTGCACAGGCCTCTAGGGGGAGCAGTGTAGCTCTCTGGGGACAGAGAGGGGAACACAGAGCCCAGGCCACCGCTTCCCACATGACGTCCGGAAATTCTAACTCAACCCTAAAAGGAAAACTTTGTGAATAACCAGCCCCGAGAAGGGAGGCCAAGCCCGGGAATCAGGCCTTTTTCTCTTCATGTTCATCACAATGTTACCGCTGTTGAACAGGAGCCGCGCGCCCCGCAGCCGGAGAGGCCCCGTAATTACCGTGGGGCTGAGAGAGTACTCAGGGTCAGCAACACAAAGAGGAGGAAATTGCTTGCACAGATTGGCTCAAATACCAGGTTCAACCAAGAAGAAAACACAATTTGTTCATTTGGAAAATGACTCCGGTGACGTGAATGCCCTACATGTTGTTGGAATTCAGGGGGAAACAGGGCAACAGCACCCCCCCCCCCGGGGCGGGGTGGGGGGGTGTCTTCCAGGAAAAAGAGACAGTTGGCTGCTTTTAGACTCAAAAACAATTTTGTGGGTCAAGCGAGTGGACAGCAGAAGAGACCCTCAGTTGTATGGATGACTTTAGGTATTTATGAACCGCAAGTCAGCAGGGCTCCGAGGAGCTCCGAGCTGTTTGTCCAGAAGCAGGTCTTTGTTCTGAGCTCCGGGATCAGGCGACCCTGCACAGCTGCTTGCGGGACTCAGGCACCTCCGACACAGAGCTGTGAATTGTCACCAGTGGGGCTCCTTCTCATCAGCAAAGCAGGATGTGAGCTCACAGGCACGTCTGCATCCATCGACCACCCCAGGGCCTTATTGTAAGTCCCTTTCTCATCTGCAGACTGAGACATGGGACACCTGGAGTGACCTAGTACAGAGGAGACAGAGAGAGGCCTGGATGCAGCGAACCATCATCATGCAAGGTGGCTTCTGGGTTGGAGGAATACCTACCTAACTTCCCCAGTTTTTTACCTACGGTCCCAGCATAATCTTCAACATCCAAGTGTCTCCATTAGAATACTGAATTAAACAGATATCCTCTGGAATATTAGAGGACCCAGTCTGGACCCTTCTTTGCCTTTCAGCCACAACATTTCTGAGGAGTCTGAGCTCCAGCTGGCAAAGGAACTTCAGAACAGGAGCCTCTGCACAGCACAGTGGGTCCTCACTCCCTCCCTTTAGGAATTATGAATATAGGGACAACTAGAAAATAGTGTGGGCGTGTGACATCACCCAGCTCCAGGTTGCTGTTCAACCAATGCCCCATGCTGAGTACATTTTGCTATCGTGAGCCCTCAGAATTCCCCAGCAGGGCCCTTCCTAGCAATGAGCCCGCATCCCTCTTTCTCCTCATGCTCCCAAGTACCTTTGCAATTAACCCCCATCCTCAGATGAAATCCAGACATGTCTCTACCATTACATCCTGCCTGGGCTGAGACCTCACAGACCCACCCTCACACAGACACAGAAACAACCAAAGTATAATGAGGGGTCTTGTCATCACAGGGAGATGAGCCAGAAGGAAGAGACGGTTTTATGCACGAAGTGATCTAAGCTGGAACTTGAGGAATAGGGAGGCTTTAGCTCTGAGAGGAATATGGCGGGAAGATGGCACTGATGTGGAAAATGGTGAGGAACTGCCTGGAGACGCAGCAGGAGCAGGCACCAGGACACGGATCGGAGGCCAGGCCCTGGCCACATCCCTGAGGAGCCCAGGCCACTTCACAGGGGCTCACCAGCTCCCACGGATCCTGCTATCTTAGCTGTTCCATTTAACGGTACTGTCTGGCATGTAATTGACTCTTAAACATAATGCTATTATTGTGGACAAAGTTTAGTTGTTGCTAATTAAGTCATTGAAAATGGAAATAAAGAGCAAACATTAAACTGCTCACAATCATTCGGTGAAGCAGAATGACTTTGTCATCTATTTAAAAAACACACACACGCCCTGGCTGATGTGGCTCAGTGGATTGAGAGTGGGCCTGCGAACCAAAGGGTTGTCGGTTGGATTCCCAGTCAGGGCACATGCCTAGGTTGTGGGCCAGGTGCCCAGTAGGGGGCACGCAAGAGGAACCATACATTGATGTTTCTCTCTCTTTCTCCTCTTCTCCTCTCTCTAAAATAAACTAAATAAAATATCAAAAACACATACACACATGCAAAATAAAACATGGGACCCCGCCATTCTCATTCTCCTCCCAGTAGTTTCTGGTCAGTCTTGTCAATTAATGGGTGAGTGAGCTCTGCAGAGCCCAGGGAGGCCAGCCTATCTGCTCCCAGCATCCTTTGCTCATTTACATGACCTCACAATTTCCACTACTTTCTATTTGCACAGGAATCACCTGTTTGTTTTGGCCTTTAAAATTCCAATTTTTATTCTAATTCTAGTTGTGTTTGTGAAAGGTACACAGCAGTACCAAGGATGAAGTTAGCGAAAGAGAAAGCACTAAAAAGTGGGTGATACCTACCACTTTCAAAATAGAAAGAAAGCATAAAGGATTTTTTTAATCCCAACAGCAATTTAAAGGATAAACAGTAAATACAAGTGGAATTACACCAACTAACCATATTACCAGCAGTCAATTGCTGTAGAGTAAACATTCTTATTTCCAGGGCATTCTAATATATTCAAAGACATGGAAAATGGCACCAGAAGAATTTATCACTGACATTTGCTAAATTAGATATTCCCGAGGTTTGCCTATATGGATGACAACATTTTTAGCACTTCAAGGTCCTTGCAAGAAAAAGTCTCTATAAAAATTCAGGACGGTATTCTTATCATCAACACTTTAAAAATGACTATGATTGTTACAGCAGTTTTAAAATCAAAGAGACCTAAAAGAAAGGGGAAAATTATATGTGTACTCTACATTTCAATTTTTATACATGAGATTCAAAACATAATATTGCGATGTTTATTTCAGATAAATTTGTTTTTACCAAAGACTTTTTTTCCCCCAAGCCAAAGTCAACGTGAAGCTTAGTGCAGACCCGCCAGCCAGATAATACCCATCAACAACTCGCCAATTAACCAGGGCATCATGTTTGACAGTTCCGTTCTCAACCTGTTCAACCATGCGTGCTGTTTTGGCTGCTGTCCTAATTAATGACTAATCTATAAAACGGGGATAAATACACATACCTCCTACCTGCCACATACATAATTATAAGGATTGAACCAGATCAAACATGGTACCTGGCATGGTAGGTGCTTGGTAAATGTTTAAATTTTACGTTTCTCTTTATTTTCCCCCAACATTCTATAAACACTTATGCTTTTTATTCTTGTGTTTCCAAGGCTATTTAGAAATAAGTAAGAACAAAATAAGAAGACCCTTTTGTATGATAAAATCTCCTAACATGGACGTTTTCCAAAAGCCACTCAGAGGAGTCAGAGGATGTGGGTGTCGGTCTGAGGGTCTGGGGCTGAGGCACCGATCCCACCTGGCTGCAGGCCACAGCCCGCTGTCACTGCAATCCGTCTCTGTCCCAGAGGACAACCAGATCAAAGTCTAGAAATGGACCGAATTGCAAATGCTTTGAAACAATTTCACTAGAAATGTATCTGTACCCCTGCATCACGTTTGTGTCTTTTCCCACCTTGGATTCTCCATATTCCACTTTAGGAAAATTCTCGAAATAGTGATGGGCATCCCTGTTCCCCCCTCCCCCACACTCCAGCAGCAGATCTGGGCTCCCTAGTCATCTGGTCCCCAATCTTCTCTTCCATTCCTCCCCCAATGACCCATCAGCTGAAATTATCCCTCTACTTAGTCTGTTTACGAAACACTATGTAATGTGTTCTTTAAAAATCATCAGAAACCTCTAGAATTCACAAACAATGAATTTCTTAGGGCAAGGACAACAGTCTGCATTTGTTCAAAATCCTCTACAAGCATCGCCATAGCTAGTTCTCAACTAATAATCCTTGAATGGAACTTAATTTTTTTCTTTTTTCTTTTTTTACTTAGCACTGCCAAGAAATAGTAATAATGCTGCAGTCTGGGGTCTAGACATTGCTTTGGTGTCAAGGTGACTGTGAAAAATGACCCTCTCCCATGCCCGCTGAGGTCCAGCCACCCTTGGCCCTTCCACAGTGCCATTTGAGGCTCGGGCAGAGAGTGTGTCATTTCAGCCAGTGACCCCACCCCCCACTGGTCAAGAAAGACTGTGAAGAGGGGACACTGAATTTTGTAAACCTGCTATACAGTGTAAATAAAAACTTTGATCTTGTTCTTAACATGTTTTCCCCAATTGTATTATATTTATACTTAGCATATATATTTGTGTATACATATGTACACACCAACCAATACCACCTAACACTTTAGGGACACATGGAAACAGCTTACATATAATTTTATTTTGCATAACAGTAGATACAAGGCACAGGCACGGCCTTAGAATGACATTCAGTGAAGTGTATCACAGTAGCCACATTCATCAAAGCCCCAGTCAGCTCCCACGGCGGGACACAAGGGACTCTGAATCGTTGGCCAGCGTTCTGATCTGTGGGTAATTCCTAACCACAATTTAAGTTGAAGCAACCCCATAAATTCTCTGGTGTTTTCGGCCGAGGACCCACAATGCATAAACACAAAGTACTTCACTCTGGTTTTTCTCCTCCAGGGTATCACTTTATGCAAGGAAACAGGTACGCGCAGACCCATGAAAAGCACTAGAGTGAGTTTTCTGTGATCGTTTTGTGGGATGAGGCCATACTCCCTCCCTGCAGAAACCTGGGCCTGGCTGTGCTGACCACAGCAGCTCTTGTCCTTGACCTCTTTATCTTTATGTCGTGTTAGCATTCCACCTGCCGACCAGCCAGGGAATATGAAATTGCAGTGTGCTGTGAACACCCGTCCTGGGGTGAACCCCTAACTTTCTTTACAAACCAGGCCTTCCAATAAAAACAAAACCACACATCTCAGATCCCTCCCCACACAATACTTCCCCTTGGTTTTCAACTCCAAGTTGTAGCTCTTATGCAAAAGCACCTGTGACTCCCTGTGATGAAAGATCAGACCAGGAGCACCAAGCACCTTGATTAAGTTTTTGTGAGTCAAAACATCACACCTAGAAGTGCCTTTGGACATCGCCTCAGTCAACTCCCTCTCTTTACAAACGAGGACACTGAGGCGTGAGCATGGGAAACATGCACCCGGAGTCCCGCTCAGTGAGCACTTTCTGTGTCGGTCCTGCTCTCCCGACACTCCACCGGGAGGTCTCCCACCCCACTCCAGTGCCAGTCACCCGCGTGATCAATATGTGCAAGAAGCTCTAATGCACCCAAGTGACTTTTTCGACATGGAGTGTGTTTTCTGCTTTGCCCAACTAATCTCCCCCGTCTTGATGAGCAGACATATGTTGGAATTCTATGCCGTTAAGCTCTTCTATGGTTTTATTATCTAGGTTAGCTGTCTTTGTTAGAGCCTTCAAAATAGGCGCTGGCCATAATAACCATGAGTGACGCCCTGCATTTTACTGAACTCTTTCACGGACATTAGCTCACTTGATCAAGTAAATAAACAAAATGTTTCTTTATTTAGGGCGAGAGAGAAATAGAAAAGGCAGAGAAAGCTGAATGACAGAAGTGTCCACTAGAAAAGAGAGAGAGGGAGAGAGATTGATTGATTGATCCAAAGTGTGGGCAGGGCTCAATGAAAACATATTTTTCCTTTTGGAGCCAAGGAGCTTAAAAGCTTCCCATCACTTACCCACCGTGATCTCCCTCGAGAGGGGCTCAAGCCCGAGACTGTCTGAAAAAGACATCACCTGACCTCTCCTCCTCGGCACAGCGCGGTTCCCAGGGCTGCAGTTTAAAACTGTGCCCCCAAGAACTCTGCCACATTCTGGGGGGATTTGGACAAGACAGGGGTCTGTGTTCAGGCAGGAAGTGGAGGTTCTGATTGCAGACTGGAACCCCAGGGGAGATTTGCTCTGGCCAGGAGCCAAGACTAGCCTCTTCCAACCCTGGTGGACTGTCACTCCCCCGGGGCTGGGTGGAGCCCATGGCTCTGCAGATCAAGGTATTTTTGTGTTTGTTTTTCAGGATGAAAACATACTAATAATGTCAGGGAAAATTATGACATGTAAAATTCCACTATCTAATCCTATCCAGTTTTCACTCCTCCATAATCCCTGGTAAGTCTACATAACATTGTGTATCCTTTTTAGTCATGGTGTTATTATCCACTTTGTGTTTTTTCCAAGTTTCTACAGGTTTCATGTCATAATGCTCTTTATTTTTATAATTTCAGGGAGGAGGATTCAGATCATCTTGAAATTTGTAAATAAAGAGAATTTCTGGGTAGAAAACTAGTGAACCATTGTGCCAGGGAAGAGCTGAGCCAGCCACAGCAGGAAGCCAGGACTCCATCTGTCACAGCGGGGCTGAGAGGCTGGACACCACTAGCGTGACTGGGCGCAGCCTTGGGGAGCCAGGGCTGGAAAATGACAGCTCTGAGACCGGAGGGCAGAGTTGAGGTGTCTAGCAGGGCCTGAGAGAGACAGGCCCAGTGTCCGAGACATGGAGGTTTGACCAGCAGGGCGGGGCCCTCTCCTGTGTGCAGGCAGGGACATCAGACTACAGAGTTTGCAACTGCAAATGTGCATTCTGGTCCCCACATACACACCAGGCTCATCCGGGTGTGTTTCATGTCTTTCTCCCTGAAGGATGAACCTGGCCACCTCTGTACTTGAAGACGCCATTGGGTTCCTGGGCACACGGGACTGAACAGCAGTGGCCACATCAAGCTTCAGAACATCATAAGGCCCTGGTCAAGGGCAAGATGGCTGCCATTGAGGGCTTGGCCTTCTCTCTATGTAACAGGTGACACTCTGTGAAGCGCCTTAGCCAGAACATGGCTACTGTTCCCTGATTGTCTTGCTTAGTCATAGGTTTTTGCTCTTCTAGATGAGATTGACATCAATGACCTGTGCCTTTGGCTTTGTATGTAAGGGATTTTGAGGATGGCTGAAGATAATACTCCCAAGTCCCAGGGGCTTTTCACCCACAGGGCTGAAACATCCCAGAATGGTAATTTACGGTGTCAGAGGAATCCCAGAGTGAGAGCAGAGAGCTTTTATTTCTACTTTAAGGACTCAAACTCTGACACAGGAAGGCCAGTGAGCTCCAGGCGCAGCCTGTGGTACCACAGCATGGTGCCCACACCCCACCTGGCACCTGGCTGAACTGCTGCATCCTCTCCCTCTTCCTGCCCTCAGACGTGGCTGACCCTAGCTTCTAGGAGAGCATGAGTTGCTCTGGACCCAAACTATGGTGATGTCCCTCCCATCTTTCAATCTCCATTCCCTATTAAATTTAAACTTGAATTATGTATTTTGCCTTCCCTCCGGATAACACTGCCTTCTGCAATATGAAATTAGATTGAGGTGAAAGGAATAATTGCTGAGTTGTTTGAATTTTGATCATTACACTCAAAGAAGAAATGGTAACTCAACTAACTCTTCATTAAAATTACTATATTTCATCCAAGATAGAGCATGTCAGAATGAAGGTTCTGGGCACATTTTAATGGTGCGTGTTCTTACAACACTGTAAGATTCAAATTTCCCCAAGTATTACCTTGTAATAAGATCAAAACTAGTATGGTTGACTGTCTCAAGAAAAAGGCCCACCTTGTCTAGGGCAGAGGACAGCGGCCTATGACCAGCCTGTCAAAGGTGACCTTCACAGGGATCCGGGGGGATGCCAGGAGCTCGTACTATGCTGGTCTTCCTGACTTGACTGTCCGCATTACTGAAGACTTTGGCTTGGGCTCACTGCTCTGGCTCATCCTCCTCCTGGCTAACGCACAGGAGCTGGCATCTCTGAGGGGCAGCGCTCTGTCCCCAACTCCCTTGGCTGGAGCCTGAGCCATGCCTGGACCGGCCCAGGGGAGGGTCTGGGCTGCACACGCCTCCAACAGGACATAATGAGAGTAGAATACATCATCTCCACAATCCCCCCTCACACCTACACACACAGAGCACGCGCACACTTACACGACACACATACTCACTTTTATTCCCATATTCTCCATCTGCATGAATGGCCTCGCTATCCTCCCAAGTTGCTCAAGTCAAACCCGGGTAATTCTACATTCTTCTTTCCTCCACTCCCAATAGCCTCTGACTCTCGGCGATATCCATGCTAACTTAACCCCCAGATACCTTATCCTCTGGCCCATGATGATGGTCCTCTCATTTGAACTATTGTTGTATCAGGAGATATAATAATTAAGGGAAAGGAATCCCACAACACCTTACAAATTCAGGATGCTGAGCAGTTCATTGCCAGGTGCTCTGTGCTCGGCTTAACGGGAACACTCCTGACCTCAAGAGCTCCCAGCCCACTCAGAGGCGTGGCACCTAAACACGAAGAAGTGAGAGAAGGACACAGTGCAATGATAAAGTGACAATCAAGTATAATAACACCCCTAAAGGGGTTATCTGGAGGGGGAAAGATTGATGGGGCAGGAGTTATCAGGAAGGCTTCCTAGAGGAAGTAGAACTTTGAACTAAGCCACCACAAATGGGCAGAACTTGTATCTGTGAAGTAGAAGAAATCATGAAAAGAAGTCTTGAGAGCCAGAAGAACCATGGGCTGCACAGAGACAGAGGAAAGCTGACTCCATGTTGGGGTTGGTAAGAAGTGGTAACAAGCAGGATTAATCAAATTAAGGACATAGGTGTTTCTGAGTATGGGTCTTGGCAGTTACAAAGAACAGGCAGGAGAAAGCAGGGAGGCTTTCTGGAGTTTTCTGAAGACAGCAGTAAACAAATGTGGGCTCCCCTCCTGGCTGAATTAAAAAAAAAAAATGAAAGTGGGTGAGAAGCCAATAAAACTAGGCCTGAAGTCAAAACTATTGTCTCTGGCTAAAGCCACCTCCTTGGCTGAGGCCCCAGCATCTTGTTTTGTCTGCTGCCAGCCTGTCCAAACTACCAGGGTCAGTGTCAGGGGCATGTAGCACTTTACCAACCAGTGGCCAGTTTCTCCAGGGATCCAGAAAGGAGTTCACTTATGAGTGCTAAAGTCTGTAAACTCCAGGGTCATGTGTGGGGTGAAGAGTGGGGAGATCAGGAAGCAACTTCCAATAGAAATCTCTTTTTTCATTCAGGAGAGGAAGGGGCACCTCCCCCCGCACCAGGAAGCACAGGCCTAAGAGGTACATCCCTTCAGGCTTGGAGACCTACCGAACAGGCCCAGGGCTGGCATGTCAGTGCCCAAGCAATAGCAGAGGGAAAGCGTGAATTCATTTCCAGAGAGGGTCAGCCAACAAGGAAGAGCAAGCTCATTTTTTAGAGCAGGGGCACACGAGGTATCTTCTCACCCACAGGGCAGGTAATCCACGGGGCAGCGCCCATGGCCTCCAGGCATGTGCTCACCGCCAAGGCAGAGAGAGAGCAGCCAAAAGAAGCTGGGGCCAGAGTCTAAAATCAGACCCCGTGAAGGGCAGGATGGGAGAGCTCAGGCTTGGGAATGGGGCCCCAGAACTGTGCTACAAGCCTTTGACAAAATAGAACCATGGCTGTTCCCCGAGACACCTCAAGTTTAATCCCAGCTCCGCTCCTTGTGGCATTCAAGGACACAGCTCACCCAATCTAAGCTTCAGTGCAGTTCCCTGTAAAACAGAAACGAAGAGACCTCCCCTCCAAACACCACCACAGCAGAGTCTGCTAAAGGGTCGAATAAGCCAACAGCCAGGGAAGCAGTTTTTGACCGTGTGGCCCTATGCTCAAATGAGGAATTGTTACCATCCCCATGTGCTTAGGCAACATGGCCCCAGGCCAGAGCAGGGGGAGGATATGATTGGGTGGAGTCTGGCCCTGCCCTCAAGGGCTCATAATCAGGCTTGGAAGAGAGGACCATGGCCCAGAGATGAGCGTTAGATGGGATACATGGTCCTCACCACCTGCTATGTGCTGCAGAATCATGGTGGAATATATAACCAGAGAAGATACCCCAGAAGAGTCTGAACATGAGCTGGACCATGAAGGATGGAGTAAAACATGAAAAGACAGAAGAGATGAGGATAGGAAAGAAAAAAATGTAGACCAGAGGGCCTAGCTCTTAGAATGCATGCATGGCGAATGTACATGGATACGCCCAGGGCTGCAATCCTTCTTATTTATTTTTTTTTATGAGCAACATCAAGATATCTGAAAACTGTAAAGAACAGAAGGAAAAAGAAAACCATGATGGCCTGTGATTTTATTACTCAGAATATCCCGTGTCGTTTTATTATCTATCTTTAAAGTGTTTTTCGAATATTCGTCTACAAGATCATTTTTAAATGTTTGCATCAATTTTACTATAGAAATGTAAGTAGCTAACTCAGTCCCCTATCCTTGGGATTTCCAGATATCTCCAGATTCAATAAGCAATGTTCCAGAAGTCGTGACTGGGAACGTGGTTCTGGGGTTAAAGCGTTGGGGCTCAAACGCTCTCTCCATCATTCATTACCTGGTTTGCCTTCATGGAATTTACCTCTAGAAAACTCCGTTTCCTGTTTTTAAAAACAGAGATAAAAATAGTACCTAACACAGAGAATAGGAGAAAAAATGTGGTAATATTAACATGATGAAATACTACTCAGCTATAGAAAGGAATGAATTATAGCTACATGCAATTATATGGATAAATCTCAATACATTTATCCTTATTGAAAGAAGCCAGACACCCCCCCCACACACACAAAAAGGGTGCGTACAGTTTGGTTCCATGCTCATAACACTCTACAAGATGCAATCTACAAAGACGGATAGCGGTCAGTGGATGTCTGGGATGGGGATGAGACCTGGAGGAGTGGGAGGGAAGAGCTGCAAAGGGCAGGAGAAGACTTTGGGGGCTGCTGTATATGCTCAGTATTTTGACTGTAGGGATGGCTCCATGAGTGTGTACGTGTGTCAAATGTTCTCACATTGCACACCATAAATAGTTTACACTTGTGCATTCCATGCACGATGTCCTGAGTGCAGTTTTTCTGCGTCAATTATAACACAATATAAAGTTGTAAAAATATATTTTTAAAAATTTGTACTGAATTAAACCATAATGAGCATGCCTTTTGTCCTCTCCCTAGATAACACTGGGTATTCCTTTACTTTAAGCATTCTTGCCAAAATAAAGTTATTTCTTTGTCATTCTTAATTATGTTACTGTGATTACAAATGAAGTACAAAATATCCCCTTATTTTTGTGTATTTGCATTTCTTTTTTATGAATTACATGTTGGTATGCTTTGCTCATTTTGGTTGCTCTGTTTATGCACTTTCTCTTTTATTTCTTATTGTGATTATGCAAGTATGTTTTTTCCAGACTTCCCCATGCAAATACATACACTTTTTCAAGCAAAAATAGGATTATACTTTATATCCTATTTTGTAACCCATTTTTTACACTGATGTAACACGAATATTTCTCCATGTCAATAATGTGCCGCTACATCATGGTTTTAATGGCTAGAGCAGCAATTCTTAATGCCACTCCTTAAATCATATTTCAGTTTTAGAAAATGGAATGAGGCACTCTCTCATTTCCAAGGGAGTTGAAAGTAACTTCACAAATCACTTCTTATTTGCTACAGCATCATAGAAACTACAGCAGATTCTTCAACAAAAGACAACCAAGAATCCTCCTAACCCTGAAAGGAAACTTCATAAAACTGACTTTTGCTCATTTCTTTTATAGTTCCCCTAAAACAGTACTGATAATGGCATTTCCAGCTAGCTACACTTCACTTGACGAATTATAAAAAGATCAATTTGTTCCCATTAGTCTCCACTTCATTAATACCCAAGATGAGGTCCATTCTAGTAAACAGTGAGCAATCTTGGGCTCAAGTAGGTATGTCTCTTTGTCAAGGTCTGAAGCAGAGTAAACCAGAAGCCTTTCCTTAAAGTTCAAAAGGAAATACTTGTATTAAAATTAAAAAGCTGTTCCTCTTAAAGGTCAGACAAAAAAATTGGCCATGTCCTGTGAGAAATGCAATTATTATTCAATGCAATGCACTGCTACAACATTAGGGTTGATCATTTAAAAGCGGCACAGCTTAGGAGTGAAAAGTTACGGTTTACCCAGCAATAGTCACCTACCTGCTCTGCAAGTTACCTTTGACTGACGCTCAGTAGCCAGGATCCATCATTCAAGGGTCTGAAAGGCTTTGGGATCAGCAGAACCTTACTTTAAAATCATCATTCTATTCCCTCTTGGATGGTGTTTCAAACAAGTCAACCATATAAATGAGGAAATATTCAGTCTGAAGGTCAGATCGACTGATTGACTACACTGGCTGAGATGTTTATGTTTTGAAACCACTGTTCAGAAACAAAGCATTATTTTTGAAAGGAGAAAATCAGAAATTGGGTTGCAATAACCAGTCCGTGGCAGCCCAGGCATTTCAAGAGGTCTTTCCCCCCCACTAGTGATTAGAAAGCTATTGAGCATTCAGCAAACACCGGGGCCTCCTCTGCACCTTGCATGATGCTGGGGACTGGTAAGAATGTGAAATTGAGCACTCACGTCCACCCATCATCAGCGGAGTGGGTGAAGCGATAGGCACATAAACAGCTCCCTTCTTGATGAGGCCGATGGGGTTAGGCGTAATCAGAAGAAAAGAAGTCCACTGTAAGCCTGAGAAACATGTGACTGGGACCAGGATAGGGGAGAAGGTTCTTTGCAAAAGATGGCATTTGCACCTGATGAGAGAAGGAAATACGGCCGTGTAAGCTCACCTATCTTCGTACCTTTGGGTGCAGAAAACCAATGCTGGAAATAACTATTGTGTGGGATATTTTTAAATCTCAATGATGCTTAAAATAAATTGAAAGGGGAAAAGTGTGTTTCAAGTAGCTAGGCTGACAACCACTTTTTCCACAAACGTGATAAAAGCAATTACACCTTAACAGAAAAGCTCTCAGTTTGTCTATGGATGATTCCTCCCCCAACTTAACACTTCATCAAGCCCCGAACAAATATTAGATATTTCTAACAAACTAAAAATGTACGGCTCATTTGAGAGTGAGGGGAATCTATCTTCCATAAGGCAAGAGCTACCTAAGAGGAAAAGCCGTGATGAGTGGGGAGCTGGTGCCCTTCAGAGGAAGTGCCAAGGTGAGTAGACAGTGAGGAAGCAGCAGTGATCTTAAAGGCACCCCCTCTTGAATGACAAGGACAGGCACTTCACAGAAGTCAAGGCCATAGGAGTTGGGCTAGAGATGTAAAACTGAGAGGCCACAAGGAACATGGGTGCTCCATGTGGGTGCAGTCAGTGGGTCCAGGAAAACTGCTCAACTCTCCATACCTTGGACTGAGGTCTGCAAACACGGGGAAGGGTTTGGGCTTCCGGAGTTAAAAGCTCAACTTTGGAAAAGGGGCTTGAGATCAAGTTCGGACCGTTTCTTAAGATATGAGTTTGGCACGAAGACAAACCATACAGGAAAAGGGATCTGAAATAAAGGGCTAGGGTATGCAGGAAATCATGGCCAAACCCACAGTGAGGCTATTGTTGCCAGTTTGTCTATGGATGTTCCCTCCCCCAACTTAACACTTCATCAAGCCCCAAACAAAAAGCTGGCCTGGAAAGCTGACCTGAGAGCTGGGCTGGTTCTTGCAGCGGAGTGAGTGGTGCAGACAGAGCAGTGCCAGGCCGGATCCTAGCATTCTGGGCAGTCTGCAAGGCCTCCTTTCTGAGGCCCTGGAGCTCATCACACAAGAGAGCAGAGGAGAGCAGGCGCCCACGCACTTAGAATAAATACATTAAAATAATGGCAAGATCATAAGTATCTTCCAGTGATGACAATAGACAAAGGATAACTGGTATCCCTGAAGTAGAGACACAACAAGGAACACAAAATAAATGAAAGATATAATGAGAAAAATCTTTAAAGGAAGGAAGAACTGACTCCACATAATTGAAAGAACACTCCAAGTAGGAAATCTGAGACAGGATGAGCACTACCAAGACAAATCCTGGTACATTGCTAAACAAACAAAAAAAAAAAATCAGAGAATTTCTTGGGTACTTGAAAAGAAAAAACAAAACAAAAATGTTACTTAAAACGCTAATAATTAAGGCTAGCCTAATGTTTCTTTACAGCAAAATTAAAATGCAGAAAAAAAGAAGAGCACAGTGTATGTCAGTTTCTGACTGAAAAAAAGTGTGATCCGAAAATTGCAGGCCCAACAAGGTGTTGCTCCTGTATAAAGGTGTCAGACATGCATTCACAGGCTTGCAGGCACTCTGGAAGCTTGGCACCCATTAGTCCCTTAGTTAAAAAAAAAAGAAAAAAAAAACACCTTGGATGACAAACCTAGCCATTCAAGAGGAAGTTGAAAAAGGTTTGGTTAAAGGACCTATACTGAGCCCTGGATGCACATATTTATATGGAAGCCCAGCAATTATATATATAAAGATGTATATATGTTCTTATAAGTTGGGGAAGTGCTATAAAGGAAATAAATAATATAAGTATGTGGTTAATGGTGGTTATTTCTGAAGGTAAAGACAGGCCAAGGAAATGGGAAAAGCAATTTCATTTTCTCTCCCATACTTTGTTTTTAACTGAGGTGTCATTTACATGTAATGAAATTTATAAACTTTAAGTGTGCATTTTGACTAACTTTGACAAATGTACAAACCTGTATAATCACTGCTCCAATCAAAAAGTACATAACGTTTCCATCGACCCCAGAAAGTTCGCCCATACCTCCGTTGGTCAACTCTGCAGACCCTAGAGCAGGGCTGTCAAGCTCATTTTCACCAGGGGCAGCATCAGCCTCACAGGTGCCTTCAAAGGGCTGAGTGTAATTTTAGGACTGTATAAATGTAGCTATTCTTCAACTAGGGGCGAGGAGCTCAGTGTTGCTGGTGGGTAGAAACAAAGTGGAGGGCCGGATGCGGCCCACGGGCATGGTGTTTGCCACCTGTGCCCTCAAGGCAGGTGCTGTCTGCTTTCCACTGCCTATTTGAGAACTTCGTGTGAATGGAGCCCTCCGTGTTTGGTTTGTGAGACTCACTCATGTTGCTGCACGTATCAGCAGTTTATTTCTGTTGTTGAGTGATATGCCACGAATACACCACAATGTGTTTATACATTCTCCTGTTGATAGATACATGAGTTGTTTCCAGCTTCTGCCTGTTATAAATAAAGCTACTGTACACATTCTTGTTTATTTACCTCTATAATAAATAGCCTAACAGTTCAGAGTGGCCATATCATTTTACCACAGAGGGCCAGATGCTCAATATCCTCAACATTGTTGGGTTTTTAAATTGTAACCATCTAAGCAGACGTCAGGTAGATCTCTTTGTAGTTTTAATGTATGTTTATCCAGTAACAGATGATGCTGAGCTTTTTCCCCGTGTGTTTGTTGACATTTTATGTATTTTCCTTTGGAAAAGGCCTGTTCAAAATTGTTTTGCAAATATTTTCACCCAGCTTGTCACTTGCCTTTGAACTTTCTGAGAGTGTCTTTTGAAGAAGAGATGTTTTTCACTGTAATGAAGTTCAATTTATGACTTTTTTCCTCTCTCATAGGTAGCGATTTTTAATGTCCTTTAAGCAAATTCTGCTTTTGGTGGTCAAAAAATATTCTCCTAGGTTTTCTTTTAGAGGCCCTATAGCTTCACCTTGTATGTCTAGGTGTGTACACATCTTGAATAGTTTTTTTATATACAGTATGAATTAGGGTTTAGGTTAATGGGCCCTCTTAAAATCTGGATATCTCGTTGTCCCAACACTGTTTATTAAAATATTTCCCTCCCCATTACATCACACTGTCATCATTGTTGCAACTAAGTTGACTGTACTTGTGTGGATTTATTTGGAGATTTTCTACTCTGTACCACTGACCTTCTATTTATTTAAAAAAAAAAAAAAGCTCTGCCCCGGCCAGGAAGCTCAGTTGGAGCGTCATTCTGTACATGAAAAGGTGGCAGGTTCCATTCTTAGTCAGGCACATACCTAAGTTACAGGTTCGATTCCTAGTCGGGGCTTGTACGGGAGGCAAAGCATCGATGCTTGTCTCCCTCTCTCTGAAATCAATAAAGATATCCTCGAGTGATGATTTAAAAATGTATATTCAACAAGGCTGTGGGAAGTTCTCGACCCAAACATCGCCTGGAACAGTCCTGCACCTGCCAAAATGGCCCTGCCTCAGTGCCTCAGAGTGCCATGCTTCAGCGTTGGCTAGGGACGGCCCGCAGAAAGCACAACCTCAGTGTGGTGGGTCCCATAAAGACCTTGGAAAGAACTTCCAAAAACTGTCCAAAGCACGTGAATTCTACCCACCGTTAATACAGGAAGTGGGTGGGAGAAAAGCAGATGCCTTTACTGCTAGTTGGTTTACAGCTGCTGCAATCAGCAGGAAGCAGATTTCCCTTCTCTCACCATGTCATCCGTGCCCGTAGACCCACACGCCATTGAAAGGCCTTCTGTACACTGGCCACACCTGCCCTCTGGGGCAATGACACCTGTCAAAACAATACTCGACATACATAGTTTGCCTTGTTCTGAACTGCATGAACCAGAGAAAAATATGCCTGCTCCACTAAAACAGGTCAATGTCAACATAAAGGCCAGTAGACATAC
The DNA here is from genome assembly GCA_004024845.1 of Tonatia bakeri. Taxonomy (NCBI): domain Eukaryota; kingdom Metazoa; phylum Chordata; class Mammalia; order Chiroptera; family Phyllostomidae; genus Tonatia; species Tonatia bakeri. The sequence goes on from PVIA01000037.1 coordinate 567,521, forward strand.
TTCTCAGCACCTGATCAACATTGGGTGTCTGCAAGTAGTGTGTGCTATTACGAGTATCAGAGCTATGAATTTCTTGACCATTGCCCATTAGGAAGAACTGCAGAAGCTCTAGCAACTGTACCCAATGCAGTGACAGGTGCCCCTAAATTGTGTCCCTGCTCAGATGGAAACCTAGGTTAGGTGATGGGTCTTTGAAGGCAAACCAGGTTCTCAATGGACCTTTTAATCTGCACAGAGGATCAGTGAACCCAGATTAGCAGACAGTAAACTAGCCAGAACACAAGCAATCTTGCACAACTTCTTCAGAAGCAATTTCTCATGCACTACAGCAAAACTTCTAGAGGCCCACGGACAAAATGTTTCACTGGGTAAACTGAGGCAAGACTGTAAAAGCAAAATCAAATGCCATTCTCTCAATACCCACTCCGTTTCATGTGTATACTACTGAACCTCATCGCTGCCTCCTGCAGAGCTGTCACTATCTAGACGTGGCCTGCAGTGATCACTGAAGACCTAATAGTTCCTTCTTTCTGGTAATGAACTCTGCCCCTTGGTCCCTCAAAGGCCTCAGAAACAGCACTCTACTGTTGAAGGCTCCGTGGTTCCCTAGCTGTGCCTCTGCTGCCTGCAGCTGCACATTGCAAAAGTGAAGCATAAGGCAGCGGGTACCTGCCCACACAGATCAGCCCAGGGTTCTGCCCAGCTCCTGCACAGGCCAGGTGCAAAAACCGATTTTAAAACCTCCAGTAATATTTATCAAGGGTACACCTAGCAGGCACTTTAACAAAGCATTCTGACCTGCAGAGCTGACAGCATGCTATTTTTAAAACTCTTTCCACATTTATTTAAGTCCTTCACTTATTCAGTATGTACTTATTGAGGTCCTGTTCTGTGCAAACCCTCTACCAGACCCCTGGAATTCAAAGACAAACAAGGACCTATTGAAATGGTTCAAGGCAGCATTTTGGTCCTGGAGTAAGGTCACAGAAGCTGAAGGGAAGGGATATGGGAAGATTAGGAAGATATTCAAGAAGACTAAGATGCAGCCACCTCTGAGCACCTGCCACACATGACACATGTATACTGTTCACTAGTAGACTAGTTCAGACTCCAGAGACTTCTCTCACCTGGACTATTTCTACACCTGGCATCACATGCCCAACCATAATCTAGAATAAAGAGTGAAATGCAAGACTGGCCAGAGGTGAGGATAAAGAAATCACAGTGATCAGATACCATAAATGAGATTAGTCTTTGCTCTGAAGACCATGGGAAGCCAGAGACTTAAGCAAATTTCACTATGGAAAGGTCACTGTGTCATATGGGCAGAAGTTGGATTGCGGCTGGGCAAGACAGGAGGCAGAAAGCCCAGTTAGGAAACTGGTACAATAATCCAAGTCAAGCATCCTGGTAGCCTCCATTAGGAAAGTGACAGTGGACTGAAAAGGTATTAAGAGGGTGACATTGTAGAATCTGGTGGACAATTGAACGTAACAGGGGAGAGAGAGGAGGGGATCACGATGCCCACGATTTGGGGGCACTGTATGGATAATGGTGTCATTCTCTGAGCTCAGGACCACAGGGATAGAAGCACACAGGAGGGGAGAAGAAGAAGAGCTTAGTTTTTTCAATGTTCTGCTGTAAGTGTTCACTAGACATCTAGGCGTGATGTTTGGTAGACATGGGATGTAGGGATCTGGCACCAGGCAAGGGTTCTGAGCTTGAGTGTGGGGTTGAGTGTTTCCAGCATATGCTAGGTAATGAAGCCATGATGGGGTGTGGGGTCCTCCCAACTACTTCAACCCCCAGCAGGTGCACAGCTGCCTCTCTGGATAAGAAACATCCTCGCTTGTGCTTTCAAGCAGGTACCAGGACTGTGTCGTTGCGGGGAGAACTGGGACTGGACTGCGTGCTAGGCCTCAACAATCCACTCCATTGAGCTCCTGAATCATCTGACTCTTCTACCTTCTAACATTTATTTTACTTTTCACACCATAAGAAAGCTCTATTTGACTTTCGGGTCAGGCACTCTAATGCTCAGGTGCCACAGTTACACTTCTGAGAAAACTGTGTGCTGTCGCATGCTATCTTCCAGGCTGCTCTTCCTCTCTGGGACCCCACTTCCTCCTGGCACTTTTCTCCTCTGTTTTGTACCCCACACCCTGATTTTCCAGCCACTACCTCCCATTTCCCCTAGCCTGCCAGCTCTCTCTTCTGCCTGCCCCAGTAATTCCCATCATATATCTCAGTGACTGATGAATAGGAAGTTAATCAGAGTGCAGTCAGCTGTACCTTCGAATCATGGACTCATTTTGAGTTGTCTTAATTGAACCGTCTCCCTGGGAAAGATGAACTGTAGATAACAATCAGGAGGGCTTTTCAAAGGGTAGAGATGAGTCTTCTAAAATGAATATATGTCAAAGTCAGATGACAAGAACCTTAGGTTCCCCTAAAATCACTCAGTCAGCCAGTCATCACTCAACACATCTTTACTATGTTGCCCACACCAGGCAGGGCCTCCAGGAATTCAGGTGTGCGGCTGTCTTGCCCTCAAGATATTGCCTTTGCCTGGAGAAAACTTGAAGACTATTCGGGGAAGGATAGACTTGGAAGTCAACTCCTCAAAGCCAAAGAAAGAAATGATGGACTGAGAAAGTGGCCCAGGTGTGAAAACCCTCTCTATGTGAGTTAGCTTCACCTGCTAGAAAGAACCAAAGAAAACTGCAGCAGACACTCATACAGCTAGCATTTTTCCAAGCTGCTGCTCTTCCTTCGCCAAAGACAGCTTTCAGACTACATTTCCACTCTCCTTTGCTGTTGGGTACATAACTGAGTTCTTTTTGCTCGGTTTCACTGGTGCCTGTATATTCAGGCCACCGCCACCCTCCCCACCAAGGGCACAGCTGGAAAGGGCGTGACTCACTCAGAGAGGGCTTCAAGAAGTAGTGTCTTCCTCTCATCAGAGAAAAATACATCCGGCCAAAGCCAGGCTCTGATCCACAAATCCATTCCCCAACTATTTCTAGGAGCATATGTGCCCATTCCACCTTCCAGAGAAATGAAAGTTAAAACCCAGAGTCTGCAGGTGTTAGAACCAGGGCACTTCTTAGCCTCTCCCGAAGTCCTGCTCGGACCTCTCTGATCATTCAAAATTAAAAGAACAAAGACCAAATTCAACTTAAGCAAAGTTCCAGCCAGTATCTGCATACAGGAAGAATAATTACAATGGCAATCAGGTTCTGTTTATCCTTCTACAGTGAGGAAAAATCACTGGTTACCTTCCATAAGTCTATGTATCACTATTCGAGATGTCAGTCCCAGAGAATACTAATTTAGCTCGGGCTCCTGCGATAAAATGCAACCCAACTGGTACTCGAACAAGCATAAACATCGTCATTTGCTAATAGTGGCTAATGGCTCTAATCACAGAATAAAACAAATCAATAATTAACCTTAGCAGTAGAACTGCAACTTAGATTAAAAAACAATGAATTCACTAATGGTTCTTGCTGCCGTTAGTACATATACATCAAGGTAAATATGCAAAAACATGCCCATTTCCAAGTAGCCAATCTATTTATAAATTATCAAATTATGACTTCAATTTGGATGTGAAAGAGGGCAATAAATAATGCATCCACTATGTTATCTCTAATTTATTAAGAAAACCATAAGCTGACATGTGAAACCACTTATTTACCACCTGTATCCCCATTACATTCCGAGTCTGTGCCAGGAGCAGGCAGCAGAGGGCAGTGAGCATGAGTGAGCCCTCTGGGTTAAGGGCCCAGGTCCCAACAGAGCAGGTACCTGCGACAATGTGATAACGGCTCTAACAGAGAGCAGTTTTAATGCCGGGGCTCCACACAGACAGATGCACATGAGTGGCCTGGCAAAGCCTAAAAACAACAGTGATATGATTAAAGAGGTGACAGTTGAGTTAAGCCTTGAAGGATGAGTAGAGGTTGCCAGATAGACAAAACTTGAAAAGCCAAAAAAAAATAATAATAATTTCAAAATGGAACACAATGTCTCTAAGACACTCCAAGTATATCCATGTGGCAACAAAATCAGAGATACGTAAGGGCACAATAGGCATTAGGACTGAAGACTCAGAGTGGGCCTGATCACAGAGGTCCTTGGGGGTCTTGCTGAGATTCAAGTTGCAGTTTTTCTCTATTAGGCAACAGAAGCCACACACACACACACACACGCACACACGCACAAAACTGACCTATTACTAATTAGAAATAAGACATGCAAGCATTAAGAATTTTGTTCAAATGCCTTTTATAGCCAGTAGAGATGGTTTTTATTTGAGGAAATGTACATTTATCTTGTTTGTCTCAAATCTAGGCGATTACCCTGAAGACTCAAGTGACTAAATAATTCTCAGGATCTGGGAAGTGCTGAGCGGGACAAGCTTTACGATAAATGCAGAGATTTCTGCCCGAAGGCTCGCCCGTACACAGATCATCTTCAGTTTTATTTACATGTGATTTGTTTTGTGATTTTTAAATGTACATTTGAATAAGTAGAGTTCTTTTAAGATAATCTGGCAGATCTCTTTTTTATAAAGGGTAATAGGGCAGATATCTTTGGTTACCTCCACAGAGGCCCATCTTCTTCTTACCTACCAGGACAGCATTGATTTTGTTCCAGTGGCCACTCCCCCTCCTCCTCCTGATTCGCATAAATTCTGATTTGTCAAGGCCACATAGGTAGGTGGTGTCCCCCTTGCCAGGAATTGGTTTAGACACAAGCATGTGACCAAACTATGGCCAGTGATATATAAGAAGATATCTCCTGGGGTTTCTGGGTAGAGTTTTTCTTTCTGATAAAAAAACATATCCTGTATCTTATTCTGTCTAAGAATTATTAGAAGCCCATCAGCAAGAGTAAGGGAAATGCCCTGAAGACAATGACAGTTCTTAAAGACAGAAAAGCAAAAACAGGGAAAGAGCTGGAGTCTCCCCTTGCACAGCTGAATTACTGATATAACCAACTTGAATACCCTGTATTTTCAGACTTCTCCTCTGAGATAATAAATTTCCTCTTATTTAAGCAAGTGGCCCAGCACTTCCTTGTTGGTACCGATGGCCTATGGAGTCCTGGTTCAACTGTGCATATCAACCCCACCAACTTGGTTGTTATAGCCAGCATTTATTCTGACAGAACAGAGCCCATGCTATTAAAATATTTCATTACTCCTGTTCTAGGAGACCTACCAAAAGTCAAAGGCAAAGGTAGACATTTTAAATCAGCAAGAGAAAAGGGATTTATCACATATAAGAAAATGCCATGAAGATTATGGGTAGATTTCTCGATAGAAACTTTGCAAGCCAGAGGAGAGTAAAAATACTATATTAGAAATACTCTTTTAAAGCTATCAACCAAGAAAACTATACCATGTAGAACTGACCTGGAGAAATTAAGGAGATATACACTTTTCCAAACAAATAAAATTTGAGGAATTTTATCACCACTCAACCTGCCTTACAAGAAAGGCCATATATGACAAACCCACAGCCAATATCATACTCAACAGGCAAAATCTACAAGTGTTTCCCTTAAGATCATAAACAAGACAGAAATGTCTGCTTTCACCACTCCTATTCAACATGGTACTAGAAGTCCTAGTCATAACAATCAGACAAGAAGAAGAAATAAAAGGCACCCAAATTGGAAAGGATGCAGTAAAACTGTCACTATTTGCAGATGACATGACACTGTATATAGAAAACATTAAAGAGTCCACCAAAAAACTACTGGACCTGATAAATAAATTCAGCAAAGAAGCAGGATACAAAATAAATACCCAGAAGTCAATTTCATTTTTATACAGCAATAATGAACTATCAGAAAGGGAAGCTAAGAACATAATTCCATTTACAATTGCATCAAAAAATAAAATAAAATCCTAGGAATAAATTTAACCAAGGATGTAAAATTCTGTACTCAGAAAATTATAAGACAGAGAAGGAAGAAATGGAAGAAGATACAAACAAGTGGAAGTACATACCATGTTTGTGCATAGGAAGAATTAACATCATTAAAATGTCCATACTATCCAAAGCAATCTACAGATTCAATGCAATTCCTATCAAGATACCAATGGCATATTTCACATATCACAGAACTAAAACAAATATTCTAAAAATTTACATGGAAGCACAAAAGACTCCAAATAGCCACAGCATCTTGAGAAAGAAGAACCAAGTTTGAGGAATCACACTACCTGATATCAAATTATACTACAAGTCCATTGTAATCAAAACACCATGGCACTGGCATAAAACATACAGATCAATGGAACAGAATAGAGAGTCCAGAAATAAACCTATATCTTCATGATCAATTAATATTTGAAAAAGGAGGCAAAAACATAGAAAGGGGTAAAGACAGTCTATTCAATAAATGGTGTTGAGAAAAACTGAATAGACACATGCAAAAAAAATAAAACTAGACCACCTACTTTCACCATACACAAGAAAAAACTCAAAATGGATGAAAGACTTAAATGTAAGACTTGAAACCATAAAAATTCTAGAAGAAAACATAGGTAATAAAATCTCTTCAAGCTGAAATGAAAGGATGCTAATTAACAACATAAAAATATATGAATATGAAAAACTCTATATCAATAAAGATAAATATGTAATCTAAGACACATTCTCTAACATTGTAATGGTGTTTTAATCACTTTCAACTATAGTTTACAAGTTAAATAACAAATGTATTAAAAACAACTATAGAGCCCTGGCTGGCATAGCTCAGTGGATTGAGCGCGGGCTGCGAACCAGGCATCGCAGGTTCGATTCCCAGTCAGGGCACATGCCTAGGTTGCAGGCCATGTCCCCCAGCAACCGCACATTGATGTTTCTCTCTCTCTCTCTCCCTCTCCCTTCCCTCTCTAAAAAAAATAAATAAATAAAATCTTTAAAAAAGAAAAAAAAACTATAACTAAATTGTTATTAAATACCCAATATTAAAAAAAGATGTAAATTGTAACATTAATATCCTAAAATCTGAGGAGGGAAGAAGAAACAGTATAGTTCCTGCATGCTATCAAATTTAAGTTGTTATCAGCTTAAAAATGGGATATTATAACTGTAAGATACAGTAACCCCCCCATCCTCGATTTCACCACATGTTGTCAACTGTGGTTCAAAAATAATAAATGGGAAATTTCAGAACTAAAAAATGCATAAGTTTTCAGTTGTGCACCATTCTGAGCAGCATGATGCGAACTCATACACCCCAATCCATCCCACTGTAGACATGAATCCTCCCTTTGTCCACCATATCCATGCTGTACATGCTACCGGCCCACTAGTCATTTAGTTGTCATCGCAGTTATCAGGTCCACTGTCATGGTATCACAGTGTTTGTGTTCAAGTAACCCTTATTTTATTTAACAATGGCCCAAGAGCACAAGAGTAGTAATGCTGGCAATTCCAATATACCAAGGAGAAGCTATGAAGTGCTTCCTTTAAGTAAAAAGGTGAAAAGTTCTCAACTGAAGAGGAAAAAAATAATATGCCAAGGTTCCTAAGCCCTATGGTGAGAAAACATCTTCTATCCTTGATATTGTGAAGGGAAAAAAATCATGTTAGTATTGTTCTCATACCTCAACTTGCAAATGTTATGGCCATGGTGGGTGTGATAAATGTATAGTTACAATGAAATGAGGGTTAAATTTGTGGGTGGCAGACAGGACCAGAAGCATGTGTTCCAATTGATGGCAATGTATTGCACCAGAAAGCATTGAACCTATACAGAGACTTCAGCAAGGAATCCCCTGCAGCAAGGGGCACCAAGTTACTTATTGCAAGTAAAGGATGTTTACATGGATGCAGTAATATGTTTGGACTGAAAAGCATAAAACTTACTGCAGAGGCTGCATATGCTGATGAAGAAGCTGCTGCCACATTTCCAAAAGTGTTAAGGAAGTTGATCAGAGTTCATTACTGTTCTCAATTTCACGTATCCACTAGGGGTCTTGAAACATACCCCATAAATAAAGGGAAACTACTATATTTCACTAAGCCTCATGGTAACCACAAAGGAAAACCCTGCCAAAGATGCATTAAAAATGAGGTAAATGATTCAAAGCACACTGCCACTGAAAGTCACCAAGTCACAAAGGAAGAGGGCAAGAGATGATGATAGGAACAAAAGAACAGCAAAACAGTGAGAAAACAATTAACAAAATGTCAATAGTAAGTTCTTAGTTAACAATAATTATTGTAAATGTAAATGAGTTAAATTCTCTAATCAAAAAAAAAATAGAATGTCAAATAAGTTTTTAAAAAAGATAGAATGAGCTCTGTCTGGTGTGGCTCAGTGGATTGAGTGCTGGCCTGCAAACCAAAGGGTCACTGATTCAGTTCCCAGTCAGGGCACGTGCCTGCGTTGTGGACCAGGACCCCAGTAGGAGGCACATGAGAGGCAACCACACATTGATGTTTCTCTCCCACTCTCTTTCTCCCTTCCCCTCTATCTAAAAATAAATAAGTAAAATCTTTTTAAAATATTTTTTTAAAGATACAATGATGTGCTGGCTAAAACAGACTCAATTTAGCTTTAAGGGCACATATAGGCTAAAAGTGAGGGATGGAAAAAGATATTACAAGCAAATGGTGACAAAAAGGAGTGGTGGATATACTTATGTCAAAAAATAGACTTTAAGCTAAAAAATGGTCACAAGAGAAAAATAAGGTAATTATATCATGATAAAGGGGTAAACTCATCAAGAAATTATAACAATTATAAATATTTATGCACCTAACATCAGAACACAAATATTTAAAGCAAATACTAACAGAATTAAAAGGAAAAATAAACAGTAACACAATAATAATAGGGGACTTTAATATCCCCTACCCAACGATAGACAGATCATCCAGAAAGAAAACCAATAAGGAAACAGAATTTGAACAACACTGCAGACCATATAACCTTAATAGGCATACACAAAACATTCTATTCATGGCAGCAGAATACACATTCTTCCCAAGTGCACACAGAACATTATCCAGGGTGGATCATGTGTTTCAGGCCATGAAAAGGATCAACCAATTGAAGAAGATGTAAGTTATGTTGAATAGCTTTTCCAACCTTAATGACATAAAACGACAAATCAGTAACAGGAGGAATATTGGAAAATTCACTATACATAGATAATAAACAGCACACTCTGAAAAACCAATGCATAAAAGATGAACTCAAAAGAGAAATCAAAAAATATTCTGAGACAAACAAAAAGGGAAACATAACACACCAAAACATATAGGGTGCCGCAATAGCAGTTCTAAGATGAAAGTATATAGCTATAAATGCCTGCAAAGAAAAGAATAATTGCCTCAAAGAAACAACCTAACATTACACCTCAAGGAACTGGAAAAACAAGCTAAACCAAAATTACCAGAAAGAAATAATAAAAATTAGAAAAGAAATAAGTCAAATAGAGAACAGAAAAATAACAGGAATGAACAATAAAACTAAGAGTTGATTTTTTTGAAAAAATAAACTAGGCAAACTTTAGCTAGACTAAGAAAGAAAGACAGAGAGGGGACTCAAATAAATGAAATTATAAATGAAAGATGAGACATTACAACTGATACCACAGAAATGCAAAGGACCATAGAGAATCCTTGAACAATTATACACCAAAAAAATTGGACAACCTAGAAAAAATGGACAAATTTCTTGAAACATAAAACTCACCTAGACTGAATCATGAAGAACTACAAAATCAGAACCAACTCACAATGTTTGCAGATATTGAATCAGTAATCAAAAGTCTCCCAAGAAAGAAAAGTCTAAGATCAGATGGTTTCACTGGTGAATTCTATTAATCATTTAAGAAAAAATTAATGCTGATTCTTCTCAAAGTCTTTAAAAAAATTGAAGAGAACACTCCCCAATTCATTTTACAAGGTTAGCATTACCCTGAAAACAAAACCAACAAGGCCAGATAAGGATATTACAAGAAAACTACAGGCCCACACCCCTGATGAGTAATGAATGAGGTGCAAAAGTTCCCCGAGCACTGGAATGAGGGGACTTTATGGGATTTGGAAAACACCAAGTGCCTTTTCCAGTTTGCAAGTCTTAGAAAGGGGGCTGACATCGATCTGTGTTGCAGGGATCCCTCTGAGTGTAGAGTTGAGAATGGATTAACTAAGAACAGCTCAGGAGACAGGGAGCCCAGAGCCATAGTTCTAACAGGAGCAACGAGGATGGAGAGGAGGGAACAGCTTAGGGCACACTTAGGAAGTGATGCCAAAGTGATCCTCAATGAGTGGTGACTCATTGAGTATGTGGGGCAAGAAGGGAGACAGATCAGATGAGGCTGTGCATACGGTACGTATACCAGGTCACCATAACGGACATTTTGTGTCAGCGTGACAGAAAAAACACTAAAATGGCACCTTGACAGAGCGGTACTTCATGTCATAGTGACAGACAAGTACCATCTATCATGATGACACATGAGTATACCAATTATTATGTCAGGTACACCATGTCATCGAGAGATGTGGCACCTTTTGCTTTGCCTTTACAGACAACTACCATGGCATGACCATGGCATACATTTATCATGTCTTCATGACATACAGAAACAAAGGGTCAACATGAGCTAGAGAAATGAGCTGTTGTTTGTCAGGCAAACAATATCTTAGCAAGTAAAACACACAAGAGTAGTGTGACCAATTTACCATGTCATTGTTATAAGTGATCTCAATAGCTCCCACTCTTAATCAAAGTGATATTATTATAAATCTAATTGGTGGTTTTCAGCAATGTAGAAGTTTTGCATTTGGCTTTAGCAGCCCTTAGAATAAATGCTGGAAACTCTTGACTCAGATTAGCAGTCCCTGTGCTTATCGGTGTTTGCATTATCTGGTCTCACTGCTCTATGGAGGTAGCAGCCAGAGGGAAACGAAGCCCCTGCAGAATGAGCATCAAGGGTTTTTCACTACTGCATTCACTCATTTTGTGTTTGTATCATGTGATATTTACTATGTTCCAAGCACCATTTTAAGTGCCTTGGCAGTCTACCTTAATCTTTATAACAGCCCTATGATGTAGAAATAGTCTTCCCATTTAATGGATGGAGAAAATGAGGCACAAGAAGCCATGCAGGCTCATGGGCGGCAACACCAAGATTCAGAAGCGGGCTGGTCTAAGCTCTTTTTCATCCTGGCATCCAATTCCTTCACCTCTGCATGAGTGATGCCTCTGCATCTAGGAGAATGCTCTCAGTCATAAGTAACAGAACTCATCTCAAACTGGCTTGAACATTAAAAGGAACTTATTGGCCCCCATAACTGAATTAGGTGTGGCCTTCAGCAAAGCTTGATTCAAAGGCTCAAGGGATATGTCCAGGACCTCAGTTCTAACTCAGATTCTCAGCTAAAGTTCCTTGGCATTAGCTGTATCCTTGGCAGGCTCTCCCTGATTGTTACCAGATGACTGTCCATGGCCCCTTAAGGGGAATAATCCTGAGGAGGAAACCAACAATTTTCACTATACCATCTTATCCCCACCACCTGCATTAATACCTGGCACAGAACAAGTACTCAGGGAATGTGTGTTATTTGGATGGATGGATGGACGGATGGATTAAAAACTCATAACTAGGACAAAAAAGTAGCACTGGAACATTTTTCAACCTTCACAAGCTCCAAATTATTTACCAAGAGTCACATGGGTCATAGGACCAAAGTGAGGATGGGCTGACTGAGACTTATTTTTCTCCAGAACTCACAAGTTTGTCCCCAGAGTCTCTTCAGTGATTGTAATTAGGTGGTTGGTTCAGGTAATCATTCCTGACTCTTGAACTTGAGAGAGGAAGACTTATTTTCATCTCTTCAGGGTTTTTTTTTTTTTAAGTTATACTAACCACATTTTCTTTTTTTTTTAGATTTTATTTATTTATTTTTAGAGAGAGGAAGGAAGGGAGAAAGAGAGAGAGAGAAATACCCATGTGTGGTTGCCTCTCACATGGCCTCCACTGGGGACCTGACCCACAACCCAAGCATGTACCCTGACTGGGAATCCAACCAGCAACCCTTTGGTTTACAGCCCTCACTCAGTCCACTGAGCTACACTAGCCAGGTCTTCAGGCTTATTGGTGAGTCCAACTCTTCTGGGAGACATGCACTCTAATGTAAGACTCAATTGCCCTTGAGCAGCCCCAGTCCCCAGGTACATCCTATGGAGAAACTATTGGGTTCCCACCTCTACTTGAAAATCATCTGCATCTGGTATAAGTGTGTCTTAAACCACTCATTCTGGAACTCTTTAAAGATCACTGAGAAAGGAAAACATACTGCTCATTAAAGGAAAATGTTGATTTTCCTCATTTCTAACACAGAATATAAAAGTTCAGAACCCACGTCACCCTAGTCCCCTTACCTACATCAGCTCACCAGTGCGACTTGAACCTAGAAATAATGGAAGCCTCTTGCAGCATGGGCATGGTAGTGGCTCTGGCTCCTCCATACCCTCCTTTCTGTGCCCCAGCCCCACGAGGTGCTGCCTGTGGCTCCCACAGTTTCCGTGGAGTTAATAAATGAACAACACATTTGGACTCAATTGTCAGCTTTGGCCTCAAAGCCTCTGAGAAGACACCACTTGCTATATTGTCACGTTAGCATTCTGTCCCATCCCAGGTCCATTGGAACTAAGGCCTGGTCTGTGTTGACACCTAATCCCTCCCTCGTGTCAAGAGAAGCCAGCAAGTGAGGGAGGAAGATCCTTAGAACCATGGAAAGCCCTTAAAAATTGTATTGTCAAACACCCAACAGTATAACTGGGAAATATAAGATAGGAAAGGGAAAATAATGGGCCCAGAGCCACACTGGGATAAAAACCAGAATCAGAACTGAAACCTTCCAATCCCAAAGCCAGTACTTTTTTAAAATACTGTATTATCTTTGCAAACCCCATCTTGCAAAATGGACATCGCATTTCTCATGCTGATACCTCCCAAGGACCCCACGTGTGTCTGTGTGTGCCTGTGTGTGCCTGTGTGTGCGCACAGGCGATGAAAGGAGAAGCCTGGAGGACCTTCAAAGGACGTTTATGGGGACATAGCACAAACATCCCTCCAGCTGGCAATTTCCCACCTACTGAGAGACATCATTCATGGGAAGAACTGAAAATATGACAGCACGCTTCTGTGCACAGGGGCACAAAGCCACCTGTACTTAAAAACCAAAGGAATTTAACACTCGACATGCAGATGGCTAAAGTCCTGCAGACTGTACCTCCCACTCCCCAGTCCTCCAGTGGTCAGGAAAGCATGGAACAGAGGTTAATGGCTGGAGACTGAGGTAAAAATCTGCCATGCCCTTTCCTCCACTGTCTCTGCATTTATTTAAAAGCCAATTCATTAAATTTAAAGGCCCAAGACACTTGTGACTACACTAAAAATCAAAGTCACTTAGGAAACCAGAAAACGGCAATGGCTGGAATCTGGTTTGGACAAAGAAGCAAGGGTACAAAGTGGTCACCAAAGCTAAGGCTGTTGCCAGTTTTCCCTGGTCATCCCTGCCAGGTATGGTTGAAAACAGAGAGGCAAGGCTTTCTAGAACCAGCATAACTTCCAGGGGCCATCTGCCCACCATGCTGTGGGAGGGACAAATATCTGGGGCTGATCGGACAGTGGCAGCCAGCCACAGCTCACACCCCCAGGAATGCACCTCTCCCTGAACAGGCATTCACAGAGTACTGCATGTACTTCTTTTCCAATTGATCACAAGACCCTTAGGGCTGGGGATGGGAAAGATTCCTCTCTCTGCCCACCTCAAGCCCTACGGAAGCTTTGTTCAGTGCTCAGGATACTCAACTACAATGTTCGCTTCATTCCCAGCCACACCTCCTTCTTCTTCCTGTGGACCCAGAGACATTGCTTATGATATCTTAGTCCTGAAAAGACATCCCTTTGCTGTGGGTATGTATACCTTTTCTCATCTTAAGTCAAAAGATAAACTATACGTTCCTATTACTCACTTACTGCCTACTGCAGTGCTAGGACACACAATACCCAAGCAAATGACTGAAAGAACAAAGCTTTTGTCTACATTGGGGCTCCATTTTATTTGCAGTAGTCTTATCAGACAACCCTTGAGTGTCTTTCATAAAATACATATCCAATGAATGTTTGTCTGTGGAAATGTTCAATCAGCCCTTCCTTCTAGGAAGCCTCAGATTGATCACTATGGTCTTTTGCTCAGAGGCACATAGTCTGCCTACGAAAATCCAGGACTAGGGTGAGCAAAGCTAGCCAGAAGCCCCTTGTCTGTAGGAGTTACAGTTAGTCTTTCCAAATGCAAGGGAATAAGTGATGTCTAGCCAATTCTAAAGTAGCGTTAGGGTCTATTGTAAGGTCAGAAATCAGCAAAGCCAGATTTCCAAACAAAGATGGAATGCATTCAAAGAAGCAATGCTTAAAATCTCCCAAGGCAAAAATAGCTGAAGAATGATGTCTGAGGAAAATTCAGATTTAACTCAGCAAGTGACAGTTCAACAAGATGAGCTGTGCACTGGGCAGTGGGACAAGTGATGAGCTCATCCTCCAGCCACCCACAATCTGACCCAACCTGCAGCAACAGGAGAGGTGGAGGCTCTGAATGGCTTTTCACAAAGTGGAGGGAAATGGATGTGACTCAGCTGACCCCAGGGTCAAGAGCAAAGGTTTACTTGGCCATCTAAAGCAGCTGGTTCTGGATAAGACGTGATTTTGAGATAGGGGTGACAGGGAAAGAGGCCAAAGAGGAAGGGTAGAAATGCAATTTGTAAAATCTTTGAGTTGTGATAAAAATCCAATACAGTTGGGCTGAATGAGGGCTTGAAATTGCATCAGTTCTGTGAACCATCCTTAGCATGCAGGAGAAGGGGGGTGGGTTTTATCCTCTCAAAAATTCAGCAGTAAAAGAACTGTCCTGTGGTCGGGGCAGAGCCAAGCTGACATTTCTGCCTGAGATGCATTCCTTTCCAAGGGCCAGGATTTTAAAGAATGTGCTTTTCAGCCTCTCCCACAAACTCACTCAGGCAAAGCCGAGCAGAAGAGGCTGTGTGTGCAGCGAGATGTGCTTTTCTCATTACCCTTAGCTGCCTTTCAGCGCTTATTCACCCACTCCTCCCTCCTGGCACCTTTCCCAGAGAGAGGGGACTTGGCTGGAGGGCTGTCGAGGGGAACCCAACTTTGGGAGGAAGATGAAAGGGAATGTTCGTAGGCTTAGCTCTTCTGAGGACTCATTGCTCATCATCAGGTTCACGATGAGCATGTAAGTCAAGGGCAAATCACTATCTGCCTCAGAAATCCATAGGTCTACCCTCTGATGTGCCAAAGGCTCAAGTCTGAATGCGGTTTAAGGCGTCCTGGCACGTGTTCGTTCATTCACTTGTACATTCATTTAACAAATACTTCTTGAAAACCTTCTCTTGACCTAAATGCACACAAGAGAAATAGTGTCAGTCTTGAAGCCACCTCTCAAACAATCACAGTCACAAAGCCATCACCTGCAGTGTTCATCTGGTCACGGGCTGCAATGCTTTGCTAAGTTCCGCTACAGTCTCTAGCTGGAGTAAAAGAAGGGGCCTGACCATCTGGAAGACTAAAGATGACCACGTCTACATTTTAGTGTTCTCAGCCAATCAAGCAATACATATAAATTGAATAATGCCTATGGTTCTACAAGTCAGAATATATTTCTGGTTAAACTGGAAATATGTGTTTGGTACATGAGATTTTGCTTGCAGACAGGTTTGACAAGATGTTCCAATCCAGAATAGTGGTGATCAAAAAGCCAAAGTCATTTCAAACCTTCTGGACACAATAAAATCTTTAGAGCAAGTGAATTGTTGAACATTTATTTTATTTGCTCAGTTAAAGCTGAACTTTTTCTTTATAACCCTAAGTGTTCTTTTTTGCTTTGAGCTTTACAGTATACAGCCACTGAGATAGAAAAAAAACCCTCCAGGTACTTTGATAAATGATTTCTGCATTGGTACCAAAATTACTTAGAAAACTAAAGTCTAAGAAAGCAATGCAATTAGCCAGACTGTCTTAAAAGCTCTTATTCTACTTAGTAGAAGAACTCACGAAAGACAGTGTCTAAAGTATATATATGCATTTTTCCAGTCTCTAAATTATTTAATGAACATTGGTAAATATTATAGTGTAATAATAGTTGATAGCAATACAGTAGTCATTCCCACACAAAGTTCTATGCCTTTTGAGGTAGATATTATGTTTGTTTTGATCTTGGTTGGGAGAATTTTGGATATCGAAAGGCACAAACCATCCTTATGAACACATGTATTCACTTACTAGAATAAATATCAAGTTTTCATGAGAACTCTAAGAGCAGAAACTCACAGTATTAAAGAGCCATGCCCATTGTCTTCAGACAATCCCCCACCCAAACCAGGCATCAGCTCTGTTTGCCAAACTGTTATGTAGGGATATTAATAGACATGAGACAGTAACAGGTGCTCCGCCACAGAAAGGTTCAGCAGTCAACTGAGTTTGGAAAAATGGTAGATTAAGCCAAACCAAATAAGCTGGCATTTTGTTCTTTGTTTGCTTATTCATTTGTTTGCTCTTGTTGCTGATCTTGGGGTGCTTTAATATGCTAATGCACACTGTGAATTCTAAGGAGGAAATGGAGTACATTCCGTTTTCTAAACTTAATTGACCACAGAACCCTTTTGTCAGAGGGTACCAGCCTTCTGTGAGAAATACTTCTACAGAGGACAAGTAATTCTCTCTTGGTTGCAAATATTTTAAGAATCATCTTGGCCCTTTAGAATTTTCACTGACACTCCCCCACGGGAAGATGCTTCCTTCTTTGGGCACCCACAGTACTGTGAACACAACACACTGAATTCCAAACACTCTTCCACTTCACATGTGCCCTGTGTGTTCACACATCTAAAGTTACGAACACGGACCGGCACAGATCTGGATCTCCTACTGGCCTGGGGTCCTCGAGGGTCACATGATGCGCATTCACCTCCGTGTCCTCGGTGCCTGGTCCACAGTCAACATATTAGTCTTGGTAGAGTCTTCCAATGAATACATGTTACCTTTAAAAAATACTCTGCTTTACTGAAATTTCACACGTTTCAGCTTCTCTGCCTGGATAACCTCATCTGGCATATGGTCAATACTGACCAGTTGTTTTGCCCCATTAATTGTGGTCTGTGGTTCAACATACCTGTTGGGTTCTACATGGGTGCTCTGAATTGTCTTTGTCAGGTTCAGGGCAGGGCAGTCAAGCAATCTCCCTCCTCACAATCCTTGAGGTCTTCCATGAACTGGCACCAGCCTCCCCTCATGCTCCGAATTCACTGCTTCCTTTCATGCAGCCTCCACTAAGCCAAACAGCTCCACCCCCCTTCTAAACCTGGCTGACATGTCCCTGACCCTGAGCATTTCCTGCCCTCTCCTCTCCATCCTCAGTCTTGACAAACATGTACCCAAAGTCTGCAAAGGCCTGGGCATTCATTGCATTACACACTGGGTTACAAAGATGAATGGGAATGGCTGCTGGTCTCAAAGAGGTCACAGCAGTCACACAAACAGAGGCATGCCACACAGCCTGGAGCATGCTGTGACAGAGCTCCATACAAGGTACTAGGTAAGCACAGCAAGGTTTGGGTAAGACTTCCTGAAGCAGAAGCTTCTGAAGCTCAACTGTTCCTTGAACTGCATATTACTAGGGGGTGCAGTTACTAGTCCTCAAAGTCAAGAATCCGTGCTGCACCCTTTCTCTCCTACTTCTCATTTTCATAGAATAAAACTACCAGCCTTGGCCACTGGGGACATCAGCCATCCTCATTCAAGCACTGAATTCGATGGCTTCCTCCTGAGACTGCTCTACAGATTGTGGCTATCTGAGATTAGGGACAAAGTGAGCAGGAAGTAGGAATCTGCTCGCCAGGGCAGCCCTCACAGAGTCGCGGCGGCATCTCACAACTGTTGGCAAGCAAGGCGGAGGCTACAGCACTGTCATTGCCCACATCTGAGCTTACTTGGTCGCCATTCTGGTGGCAAGGTTACACTATTGTCAACCTTGGTCTTTCAGTCGACAAACCATTTAACAACCATTTGAGGAGGGGAAATAGATACATATGTAAAGAGAGAGATATGTCTTATCTCCTGGGTTCTTACCTTCTAGAGAGATTAAGAAAGCATCACCTCTAGAACTTGTACGTGGGTGTCCAGGGCAGGCAGGACTACACAGATCGATAGTGTAGTGCTCTGGGAAGAAAGGCTCACAATCACTGCCCCTGAGGTCAGAGAGGGGCAGCTGCACAGAGAACCACAGACACCACCACAACTCTAAGTCAAGGAATCATTCAGAAGACCTCAGCTTGTGAAGACAGTTTAGGAATTTTAAAATCAATGTATTTTGCTTATATTTTCATTTTAATGCATGCACAAGTGTTTACATAAGCCTTAAAGAGTTCTTTCAATACGTGCAAAATTACAATTCTTTTTTTTTTAAGATTTTATTTATTTATTTTTAGAGAGGAAAGGGAGGGAGAAAGAGAGAGAGATAGAAACATCAATGTGCGGTTGCTGGGAGACATGGCCTGCAACCTAGGCATGTGCCCTGACTGGGAATCGAACCTGCGATGCCTGGTTCGCAGCCCATGCTCAATCCACTGAGCTACACCAGCCAGGGCGCAAAATTACAATTCTAAATTATGAAGCATTGTGATCATAGTTTAATTGGCAGTACTTTTTCCTCAGAGCTACATAAAATAATGGTGCGTCTTAAAATCAATAGCTTCTTAGATGCCACGAAACAGGGAGGCAACTTGTTTATCTGGTTAACCCACTGAATCCTAACTGTAATTAAGTTTTCTCTTTATGTATCGCCCCAGTTGAGTTGAAAGCTTCTCCAGTCCATTAGCTATCCACCTGGGCTCCGGAAAATATGTCAGTGTTCTTTGTGTTCTCTGGAAGAGAACAGCAAAATGTGAAAAACTTTAATATTTAATACCGGCCTGTTATCCTCGTTTCTGTTCTCAGGCATTAGATGGGGATGACTTCATTGTTCCACAGGCAACTGCATTGATGGAACGGGCCTCACTCTGTGCAACAGATGTGCTCCTGGGGTAGAGGCGATAATTTAGACTTTTTTTTTAAACTCAATTGTGCTCCTGCAGAAAAACAGTTTGCTCGAGACATTGTGCACGCGTGCACACACACACACACACACTTCTATTTGAGAATTCTACAAACAAGGATCAGAAGGCTAGTTAGGAGCAAAGCTCGTGTCTGCATGCCAAGATTCCCAACCCTGATGGCTACCCCACCCCCCACGTTTGAAGGACAATTATTTCTTTATATTTAAAAACCCATAAAAATTGAAAACTCTTTCCACATTACCTCTTAAACATGAGGCAACACGGTGTTACTAACAAGTATGTAATTCATACATCTACAAGCCTTTGCTACAGGCCTTTGTGTCAAGAAACAGGGAAGTGAAACCCAGATGCTCAGCCTCGAGGAAGGGATGGCGATTGATGGGATTTTTGAAACAAGAAAACCTTCTAGGTCCAAGGAAATGGTGTTCAGTCACAGCATCTTATGAACATTCTCTGGAAGGATTTTTCTCCTCCTGTCATTCTGAAAACCTTAATGGGCTTGAATTGATACACTGAGCCACGCCCTGAAAGGGAAGGGAAATGTCAAGCTTCTCTATTCCCAGTCATGCACTGGGGGGGGCAGACCCAAATGCACTTGGGAACTTCCAAGTTCAAATGTGTTTTCACACCAGGAAAAATAAAGCGTTAAAGAGTTTTCCCAAATCATTTACAGTGTTTCCTGCCATGCCCTGGGGTCCTCTCCCCAGAGCACAGGTGAAGCAGGCCAGGTCCTCATTCTCAGACCATCAGACGTAAGGCTGAGCCTCGCACCTAGGGGTCCTGCAGAACCCCCGAAGCAGCTTTGCTTTTCCAAGGGGCCCAGGCATAGTGGCTGTGAGACAAGTGTGTCTGATATCTTCACACCACAGTCTGCACACACTTTCACCACCACAGGAGATGGAAACAGGTTGGCGGAGGAATAGGCCCAGATGTCAGTAGGGGCAATAGCACATCCAGCAGTCCCTGCAAAGCCAGGAGACCTCACAGCAGCTCAGACTGGACCCTGGAGGTTGCAGGGAACACCACCTGGGACCTTTCTGCTTCCTGTCATTGACCAACTGGGTGTCCTCCCACTTTACTACACAAACTGTCACCAACCTGGAGGCCTCTGACTGCCTCTGGGTCTCTCCATTCAAACCAGGTAAGACCCATAAGCAAAAAGTCAGGCAATCAGGTAGAGAAGGAGATAGCTCTGTAGGATGGGGCACTGCACTGCTGAGAATTCATAACAACCCAATGGGAAATACAAAATGGTGTCATTACTTTCCTGGAATTGAGGCCAGTGGACCATCAATTAAACGATGTACCTTGATACCAAGCCAGATGAGGGCACTCTTCTCATATATTCCTACACACAACTCTGAGTGCTTGCTGTCTTTCCACTTAAGCGGATGTGTAACAAGAACCTCAGTGCAGGAAGGAAAGCAAGCCCTTAAAGGGAAGAGAAATGCTAATAATTGGGTGGGGTAGGGACCACGTGGAGAGGGTGTGAAAAGCAGTGAGCTCATTGGTGAGCTCAAGATCTCACCAATTAAGAAAGATGCCACTTCCCCACCGGCCCTGGAAGAGCGGTCGAGTCCACACCGCTGAGCTATGCTGAGGAGGGAGAGGCACGGAATGCCAAGCACAAAGGGGTCTATCCTCCTCCACCTTTCTGGACACAGCTATGTGGCCCCCTCCCCCAAGTCCAAGACCACTTTTCTCACCTCTGATGAACCTCAGAGAACTATGTTGTTTAATCTCAAATTTCAGCTTGACCCCCAAACCACACAGATCCTTCAGCCACACATGTCCCATGTCAATGCTGGCAGGTGGGGAAGTGGGGACTATCTCCCACATTTCTGATTTATAGGTTGCCCAGGGAGCTTCCCAAAGCTGGAAGGCTGCGTCCCATTCATCAGTCCCTTGGTCTGAGGCCAAACCATCAGACAACCCTTCCTGCTACATGTTGGAGTCTCCAGCACAGAATGACTTATTCATGAAGTTATTTAGAACTAAATACTATTTAAGCTTTTCACTTCCTTACCTCCCCTAATAGTGTATGATTGGAAGTATATGCCTGATTCCCAAATATGAGCTAAGGCATCCCTCTGGGGCCCTGATGCTATCTTAGGAAACGCAGAGTTCAACCCCAAACAAAGCCAATGAGGGAGGCCTCTAAAATTCCTTGGCTCCATCATGCAGTTGGAGTCTCCTTTTAAAACAATTATTCATTTTAATGACTATTCACATTTATTTTCATAAAAATATGTTTTTCATAAGCCCCAAATTTTCATATACAATTAATTCCCTTCACAAAGAAACTGTGTTTCAAACCCAGAATGGTCATGCTGGTCCCCATGACTGTGGAACTTGTTTCTTTCAAGCTGTAGCTGCTGTGTTAACACTGTAATTAAGCTTGGGGGAAAAAATCATAATGCAAACCCAATAAATCCTGCCCTTCACACAATTATGTACGGTATGTGGCGAGGAAAAAAAATGATCTAGGCTTTGTTCATCTTAAAATACACTTGGCAGCCACTCTACTTAATAAGCTCCTTTCTCCTTCGGAGAACAAGGAAATCATGAAGTCCACGCCAGGGTGGAGGGGCGCTGTCACCTTGGGGAGGAAATGACAACTGTGGCTGAGACCTGCACACAGGGGCTCACAACACTGCTCTGATATGGCTTCTTCATGGTCATGGGTTTGTCTGCAAGTCTATCGCCCTGGGTCTGGTTTTACTTATTGTCTCTGCCTTTGGTAGCCAATTCTTACCTGGTGAGACAAGCCCCAGCAGAGAAGACTTCCGACTGTTTGTGCCCCCGTGGAGCACCACGGATTCCACCCAGCTGTGGCCCACCTGCCCACGTCCCAGGGTCTCGTCTCCTATCCACTCCCTTCCACTCCCAGATCCCAGGGCATGTGGCATGAGACCCTGTCCTGCTGGAGCCCCAGAGCTCACTTGTGGGGCACCTGCCTTCACAATCGACGAGCTACCTGTGCATCCGCCTTGACCAGTCCCAGTCATCAGGACGTGGCTGCCTGGCTTCTACCCCTCAGCTGTTCACAAATCTTGGAGCACTGCTGGGGAAGCCACAGGATGGGGCAGCCCCTTGGATCTACCCATTGCTGCGCCCTCAGTTTCACTGCTGACAATCAGGGCTGGAATTCCAAAGCTATCCAACAGTCCTCCTCCCTTCAGTTCTGTCCCCACCCACCCAAGAGCATGGCGACCAAGTGTTTTCAAACGCCCATCTCATCACATCTGCTTCCTGCCCAGCAACTTCTATCAGCTCCCTTGCAGGGCAAAGTATGGGCAAACCCTTACTCTGATTTTCAAGGGTCTGGCTCCTATCTCTTCTTCAAAGTTGGCTTTTTCAACACTTCCCTCTAATGTGGTATAAAAGACACACTGTATTACTCAGTGATCCCTGCAAAGAGCCATCCTTTGATGTCCTGCCCCCGTGCCTTTGCTGATGCTATTCATTCTCGTGAGTAGGACACACTATCCCATTTGTATCCTACTCACCATTCAAGGCTTGGCTCAAACACCACCTCCTCTCTTTAATAAGAAGTTTCTCCTTCCCCACACGAACACATAAAACCCTAAGATAGCTCCTTAGAGCTCTTACTGTCTTTCAACAAGAGACAAGCACTCCAAGCCCCACCTGCCTGTCTGTTGTCCAGGACGATGCCTTAACCCCACACAGGTGGTCCAAATGCTCCTGGACAGTAGAAGCCGCATCTGATTACTCTTTCTATTTCTCCTGCCTGGTAAAGTGGCTTGCATTTAGTAGGCATTAAATATATATTTGTTGACAGAATAACTGAATAAAACACTTCCATGGAGTTTTATTTTATAAAGAAGGTTAGAGAGGGAAGGAGAGAAGTGAACTTGCTTAATTTGTTCCGGATTGTATCTGGCACTTTATCACGTGGTTCATAGCAATCCTTGAAATCTCAAATGAAATGTCACCTCCCACGTTAGGTAAGGTTAGGTTCCTGTTGTGTGCACTATCTCACGCACACACACTCTCATTCACTCATACACTCATGCACTCCAACACACATACATACTCTCATACACGCACATATACTCACATGCACACACACACACCCCTGTGAGTAGTGTGTGGGGCCAGGGGGGTGGTAGAGGTATTTTTTCCCCATTCCTGGTATTTTCCTCCACATGAGGTGACTTTCCACTAGGAGCATATTCCTGGCCTCTGTCTCTCTGTCTCCTGATTCACTGATGCTAAGTTAGTACTAATTTATATAAAAGGGAAGGAGAAGAGGAACCTGGGCCTGGGTAACCTAGTCCTCCTCCTCCTCCTCCTCCTCTTTCCTCTTGAAAAAACATTCCTTGAGGAAAGCACATCCCAGGCCAGCTGCTGCTCTCACTGTGGGTTTTCAAGGATGCAGGCTCTCTTGCTGCAGGTGGGAGCCTGGCCTGGCCCAGGTTGCCTGCAACTGGCAGACCAGCTGGACACACTCTGAGGTTTAGCATCAAGCAGTCCATGTGTCTGAAGGTGTAAGCAATGTTCCCTAATAGCAGCTTCCCTGTGCATTTCCCATCTGCCTTACCCTTTCCTCTTACTTCGCAATTGGGTCAGATCTTGGGTGGAAAAGAAAACAGTTATTCATTGGACCGTCTAAAACCCAAACTTCATCTTAAAATAATTCCTTATCTACTCATAAGTGTTCTCTGGTCTCTCAGCTTCGTGAGGACTGGGTCCTCTCCCTTTTCTGGTGTTCTGCCTGGTGCCCAGCAATGACTGCTGGGTTGAAAGTTAAAGCCCAACAAAGGTTCATGTCAAGAAGGAACTAATTATTAATGCCATTGAGAAAAATTAGGAGAAAAGAATGAAAGGGGAGAAGAAAAAAGGGTGAGAAAAAAGAGGAAAGGGAAGAAGTTCTACAAGAAAGAGACTGGAGAGGAAAATAAAGAAAGAGGAAACAAGAGTAACCACTGTTGCCCCCACTAAATTCAATTCTAAAATTTTTAAATGAAAATAAATAAATGAATGAATGAATAAATAAAAATACCCAGGTCCACATTTTGCTCCCATCAATTAACTGCATGATCAACGGCAGATGAAAGGCTGGAACGATTGCTTTAAAAAAAAAAAAGTCATGAAAGAGAAACATAAAATAAAGGGAGAAAAAGACAAGGAGTCAAAAAGGGAAAAGAGAAAGAAAAAAAATAACGTGCCGAAGGTGGCCGCACCCCTGCACAGCCAGAGTGCCCCCCTGGGGCTCAGAGCAGATCTGACTCTTCTTACCCTCATCCATCTTCCACCCACCTCCGGGGCTTCCTTCCCCACGCTCCTCTCAACTTCTGGCTCCAGTGAATCACGTGCAAAATGAGCATTCATTTTCCCGCCTCTCTGTCCATGGAATTGCTGGGAGGAACTAGGGTGGAAAATGCCTCACCAAAGAGAGTCACCCCTGTTTAGAGTCATCTTGAGGACACCTCGACCCCGCCAAGGTCAACCTAACCCAAGGAGGTTAGAGAATAGCCTCTAATGAAGCCAAAGCCATCAGCAACCCCTCCACACTGTCCCCAGGCCTGCCCCTTCTTCCTTCCTGCAGCCCTCTTTGCTGTTCAATTCTCATTATCCTGCTAATCGAGGAAAGCTGGGCACTTGATCAAAACTATTGGTTCTGTAACTCACCCAAACGCATCGCAAGCTGAGACATTTATGACTGTCCCGGGATATATATTTCCATGATATATTCCTTTGTGAACTCTCTGGCTGCCCCCGGAGTCCACACATCTCATTCCAGAGGATTTCTGAACGAAGGAACCTGAGGTCTGTTACAGGTCTTCCTTCCGGCTCCCTACCAACCTGCTCCCAACAGCTGAGGACAAGGGGCACAAAGCATTCTCAGAAAATGCACAAGTTAATTATTTGGTGTTTATCTGATCTGTAGGTGAACTAGTATCACCAGGCAACATTCACAGTTAAAAACTCCCTGGAACTCTGGCACAATGGAGATTTTTAAACATGTAGCTCTATTGATAAGAAACATGTCACTCAATTTACATCCCCTACAAAACAGTTTTTCAATGTGTGCGCGTGCAAGGTACACTGACAGTGATGATGAACAAGGTGGTGGTTGGTGGTGGTGGTGAAGCCTTAAGTTGTCCTCTCTGAGCTTCAGATGACTTGAAATGACACCCTGTATTGGTTGGCCAGGGCTGCCATAGCAAAGTCCCACAGACCGAGTGGCTTACACAACAGAAATTCATTCTGTCACAGTTGTGGAGTCTGAAGGTCTGAGATCAAGGTGTCAGCAGGTTTGGCTTCTTAGAAGGCCTTGCTGCTCAGCTGGAGGATGGTCATCTGCTCGCTGTGTGGTCACATGGTCTCCCCTCCGCACACTTCTGGTCTGTGTCCCCACTTCCTCCTTTTATAAGGACCTCAGTCATGTTGGCTTAGGGCCCACCCTAACGGCTCATGTTAACAAAACAGCCTCTTTAAAGACTCTCTCTCCAAGCACAGTCACATTCCAAGGTGCCATGTCCACACCCACAGGTGCCTCCCTCTCTGCTCCACCATCCTTTAAAGACCAGCTGCAGCCCAGCATTCTCCCAGATGGCTTTCCAGAATTCTCTATCCCAGAGCCCCTGCACCTCAGAGCCCCATCAGCCTGGGCAGCAGGTTTTCCTTTGGCCCTGGACTCAGGTTGGTGCTGTCCTCGATGTGCACTCTTCTTAGCTCCCCCGGAACCCCCTCGGGGGTGACGAGGTCACAGCTTCGCCTGCGCCTCCTCCTCACCCTTGTCCCTCCGACATGCTCTGTGTCTTCAGCCCTCTATGCCTTTGCCTGCACGATGCCCTCCCCAGGCCACTCTTGCTCCAGCACGGCCCACCCTACAGCCCGGCTGAAGCCTCCCCTGACGTACTGCACCTGCAGGGAGCACTCTGGCCTCCGTGCGTCCACAGCCACGAGCACATGGCTCCTCACATCCCTTTGTAACCTCCACTGCCATTTATCACCCACTCAGCGCCAGGGGCCTCACCCACCTCGGTTCCTGACCTCGTGCTGTAAGTACAAGACCCCCATTCTGCGAACAAGGAAACCAAAGCTTCAGGCGAAGCAACCTGCTCGGGATCACACGTTACTAAGGAAAAGAAACTGTGACATTCTTCGTCTTTCTGGCTCCAAAGGCAGCTCTTTTTCTGCCACGCCAGTGGTTCTCAAATGAGAAGAATAGATACATAAATCGTGCAGGGTCGTGTAACAAAATACACCCAGCGGTAGAAAGAATAAACTACTGCTTCACCCAACAACATGTAATATGAGCAAAGAAGCCAGACACAAATCGTAAATGTATGAGTCCTTTTACATGAAGTTTAAGACCAAGCAAAACTAATCAACACCAATAGAAATTAGAATCGTGGTCACCTCTGAGTGAGTGGGGCGGGGACCTGACTTGGAGGGACGTGAGGGAGCCTCATGGAGTGCTGGGACCATTCCACGGATATCTGGGTGGTATTCATACCAGTGCGTATGTTTGAAAAAATGCACATACTATGCTCTATATGCATGTGACACCTCGACAATTTTTTTTTTAAATCTCAGGGAGGACATGTGTAGTTTTTAAAATATATTCAATATTATAATTTCATATTTGGAAACCAAAAAGAATCCCACTCTATTGCTTTTGAAACACAAACTTTAAAGGAATTTTCAAGATTTATGTTTCTCCACAGGAGACATATGTTTAAAAGACAGAGACACACTGCACTACACTGCTCACATTCTGCCTCAGTTCCTTACGTCCCTCTGGCTCCCCCACTAGACTCTGGGCACCGTTGAGGGACGGCACCGTCTCGGTACAGTGACAGCAAACAGCACAAGGCCTGCTGAGCACACAGGCAGGGTCCCAGAACTTGACTGGCTGGTCATCCCTGCCCTCCAGAACCAACAACGTGCTGCTGAAGCATCAGAGAAACACAGGTCCAGCACTGCCCCTCCAGTCCCATCCATCATTCAGCAACATTCTGCAGTTCAGGAAAAAAGCAGAAAACAAGTGCTGTGGATGGCTTTGCTCTGAACCAAGGATGGGTCTCTCAGCAGGCCTGGCAGGGCACTGAGCCGCTGAGGGTCTGACTCCACCCCACTAATCATATGAAATTTCCCCAGCCGATACCCCTGCCCCCTGTGGGCAGCCTGATCTGCACGCAGACTCCCAGCACAGAGAAGCTGTTGGGAGTCGCTCTTGCAGGCAACAGCCTTTGCTACTCTTAGAACAAAGCCTTTAATTTGTGTGACAAGAAGCTTAGTGTATTTCATGCTGTCATTCTCATCATGAACTCCTCTGGGAGGGCAGTGAGCGTGAACCTCCCTGTACTGAGTCCCTGGCATGTCGAGCCCCCAGTGTGGGTTCTGGAATGAGGTGGCACACACAGGTAAATGCTCTCCCCATTTCCCTGAGAGTTCATGATGAGGACGTGTGCAGGTTTGGTGTCTCCAGCCAAATAAGGCACACATTTTTCTAGATGAATTCCCCTGTGCCATGGGGCTCTCACGAGGCTGAAGTGTCTTTGGCGGCTGATGGTGTCGTGTCCCTTGAATAGCTGGGCCACGCTGAACACTGGAGTGAAAAATGTAGAAGCTACTTCCTTCACTCTCTCCTAATGGGGCAAAATGTGGGTCGGTGACACCTTCCTGCAGTTCTCACTCTGTATCAGATCTTGCAGAAGCTCCTTCCCGGCTGTCAGCTTCTGATTACGGGTAGTTGACAAGGCATCCTCGGATTTCACACAGCCCCAGACAGTCCCGGCTTTTCCTGGCCTTCCTCGAAGAGATACCTCCTCATCCTCGTCAGATTCTGGGACAATCTCAGGCTGCCACTCACTGCCACGTGTCACTCTTCTATAGACGTTTTGGAAACCCTAGGGACTGATTGTGCCCTCGTGACTGTCCAGCCTCTTGGTGATTCATAATTAGGACCAGGTGCACAGATTAATCAGCTGATCCTCTTTGAATACCACGAGAGGTAGCAAGTGCTCCCAAAGACCAAGAAAGGGGAAGAAAGAGAGACGAGAGATGAGGGGGCCCTTTCTTAAGACACTGTCCGAGTGGAACATGCCTCCTGGACCCTCTAGTCCACCCCCTCCGCCCTGTGTTTGTAGAGCCCCGGAGAAGGGCAGTGGCCAAACTCATCCTCCCAAAGATCTCGAGGTGAGCGTAAACCTAGACTCTGTCAAATTTTCATACTCCCAGGCCAAATCTTAGTAACCAAAGCCAGGAGCTTCTCTTTCTTGCAGTGAAGCTACAGAGGTGTTTCCCCAACTAAGTCTCTCAATCTTTCTGTACTACCCAACAGTGAACTCTGGGAACCCTCCATCAGAGAGGGCTGAGTAGGGACACAGTAGAAGGCCCACTGCCTCCCTCCAGGTCACAGGCATCTGCAGAAATTGCCCCATCTTCAGGAGACCTGCAAACCACCCAGCCAGTAGAGACATTCTCGTAATTCTTGGCAACAGTTTTCATCCTGATGTAAATGAAAATTCCTTTCACATTTATTCTTGACCATTTGGGGGCATCTGTAATGGCGCAGGTACACTGAAGGTTACCGAGGTGAATTAGACGTGCTTTCTGCCCTCGGAAGTTCTTAGTTTGGTAGAAGAACCTTGTATTCGATAACGGACTACAAGTAGGCTGTGACAACCATGCCTAGGAAGGGCCAGGGCTCCACGGGGTGCAGAATGAGATTCCTCCTGTTTGAAGGAATCAAAAAAGAGGAGCCATGAAAAGGAGTATTTCTGTTGGACCCTAACAGGGATTTATCCAGATGTATGAGAAATCAGGGAGGAGCTGGCCCACCAGGGCGAGAGGACTCAGGACTACACGTGGGGAGGTGGGAAACCATAGAGCAAGTTCAGAAACAGGACAGTAAGTCGATTAATTTCACTAGCCAGAGTATGTAAAAAGGAGAAATTGGAGAGTGGACCACTGGAGAAATTGTCTAATTTAAGCAAAATCTAAATTTCAGAAGACCTCAACTACCCTTGTGGAAACTAAGACTGTTTTTTCATTAAGCAATAAGAAGTTATTGAAGAACATGGGCAGGGCCAGGGTCACAGAGGAGGGACCGGGAGTGGCTGCAGTGAACCCTTGCCTTCAGAGGAAAGATCTGGAGGCTTAAGAATCAAAGGCAAAAATACAGAACCCCCACCTCAGAGGAAAAAAGTTCTGTTTTCTTGTCTAATGCTCCATTCACCAGTTTTCCCTTCTCTTTTTAAATATTCAGATTTCCCCTCTTGTCTGGTGCTTTCTTTGTATATCACTAATTGTCTAGTCTATCTCTAATATTTTAGAAAATCAAAACTATATAAACTCACGGTCAACCCTCTTCTTTTCAGAAAATAGTACCAAGTCTCCTAAAATGAATATTTTTTGCACACCCACTTTTAAAACTATATGGTATTCACAAGGTAATCAATTATGGAATGAAAGTATAATCAGAACCTTAATTTTTGTTTATTTTATCTAAAAACATACAACTAATCCAGTAGCTGTAATTCAATAAATAGAGTCCAAAAAAATTCAACCATATACATTTTAGGGTGGCATTCTTGAAAGGTTAACAAAAATAGCATTTAGGGGCCAGATTGTACTGTCCCCAGGAAGTCCCTGATGGAAGAGACACATTACATGCAAAGAATATCAGCAAGTGTCCTAACAGCCCTAAGAGAAGACAGAGGCAATAGCACATTCTTTTCAAACAGCTGAGAAAAAAGGTAACTATCCACCTAGAATTCTATACCCTCCTCAGTTATCACGAAAAAATAAGAGTAAAGACTAAAAGAATTTACCACTAACAGAATTTTGCTGAAAGCATAATTGTTTTCCCCCAAATATAAAGGATGAAAATTAGGAAAAGGAGAACTGAAGTCAACTGAATAAAATGAAAAAGAAATGGTGAGCAAGAAAAGAGAAAGCATATGCATAAGCCTAAACAGTAACAATGTAAATAATGAAAACCATAATTAATTTGGATTCATAAAAATCAAGACAAAACTATAAGTATCAGACAAAATAAACCTGCAGGATGGAAGATTGTGAGACTTAGTACTGAAATTTTCTAAGTTTTCTGTATCGTTCAGGAGGAGGATAGAGCTATGGATTAACTTGGACTGTTAGGCCAAATATACATGAAATCATTTTTAAAGTAACCATTAAAAGTGAGATATATATATATATATATATTTATATATATATAAAACTTCCAAATAAGTAGAAGGGATAGTGAAGAATACAGACAATGCTGTCTCTCCAAAGAAGGCAAGAAAGAAGAGGAAAAATGAAAGCAATGGGGAAAAAAAAGAAAATCATAAGAAATTAAACAAATTAAACTCGGTCGTTAAAACTCAGATTGTCATACTGAACAGGAAAACTAAATCTGGTTATATGACATTTACAAAAAAACATGCTCAAAACAAAAGACAGCTATTTTATGTTAAAAGATTTTTTAAAAAATGATGTACCAGGTAAATATCAACCAAGCCTGGAAAAATGGAGCTTCAGCGGAAAAGCATTATGAGAGACAAAGATATTCACTACAATGAACAAGGATTATTTCCGAGAAAGATACAGTTCTAATGTTGCTCACACCTAAGAATACAATCGCAAAATACGTGAAGCCAAGACGGACAGACTTACCATGTGAAACTGACAAATCAGCCATCACAACGGGAAATTTTAGCACCTCTCTGGTCATCAACACTTTAAGGAGAACTAAGTAATGATGATCTGGGAGATCTGCATACAGAACTGAAGGTTCATCTAGTAAACACCTACGGAGAGGGCTCTGTAGCCACATTCTCTGCCTACACCTCCATCCACTCTTCAATCAGCTGCCTCCGCTCCTCTGAAACACGGACCCAAGAGTGACCTGTGACCTCCCAATCACCAAATTCTTCTGCTGCTTCTTTTCAAACCACCAGTCCGTCTCTCTGATAGCTAGACTTCCATGACCCTGGATTCCTGTTTGCTCTCTTTCTGCACATTCCCCATTTCTTTCATCTGTCCATTTCCCCGAGGTTGTGACCTCATTTCCTTTCATCCTATTCCATGTAGCCTCCCAACAACCTTGTTTTCTCAGAGACTGAACTTTAGGAGTCAACACAGATGCAGGTGTGGCCCTCAGTGAACACCCTGGTGAATGCCAGGCCTGGAGGGTGGACGAAGGCCTGAAAAGCTGACAGTCTCCCTCTAAATTCAGAGTAGGGACCACGTGGTTCTTGTTCACTTTTACACCTAACTCAGCACCTAGCCTGTAACAGATATTTGATAAAAGTGTGTTACTTAATTGAGCACACACTGAGTTTTGCACATTCCCTCGAGAGCTCCAAATATTGATGGGTAGCATGTTATCATCAATCTTGACTACCTCGAAGGGCTCTGAGTCAGGCCAGGAGCCGTAGCCCAAACGAGAGCCGAGAAGATGGCCAAGAACCCAACCTGAACGAACCCCACAGTGAGGCCACTTCTTGGACAGTGTCCATCCTGCTCTGTAAAACCAGAGCACTGCCTTCAATCTTCTGTAGTGCTGCCTATTCCTTCCTGTCCTTCAGTTTGCCCTTCCCTGGCACAGAATTCCCTCCCTCTGGCACCCACCCACACAGCTGTGGACACGCTCACAGCCCCTGAAAGAGACGGGACCTGGTCACCCTTTGCATTGCTGACTGTGAGCTGGGGAAAGCAGTCCTCTGGCAAAGCAAAGTGGCCATTTTCACAGACATTTCATAAGCACATAGCCAAACCCCAAGCTGCTAAAAAAATCAGTCTCCTGTCCTTTCACATTTCTGCAGCAATAGAAGTTCATTTTCTCATCATATACTGTAAATTACAGGCTGAAAAGGTGGGTCGCGGCTGATTTCAGCCTATATATAGCTGATCTTACTCTGCTTCCTCAGAGGGGCCCGTTCTTAAGAGTGGCTCAGCTCCATGTATGCCCAGCAGAGGGACAAAAATGCAGGAGCAGGAACCTAATCTCCCTCCAGTGAGCTCAGAAGAGCCTGGATTGTCCGTGCCTTGGAATCAGAGAAGACCCTGGCCAGTGCTCGTGAATTTTTCCAGGAGGCAGCACCTAGATAAATCCACTCCTGGTCTCTCTTCATCTCCCTTACGTGGCCCTTCTGCAAATAGCTTCCAGCACTGCCCCGAACTCTTGTAAAATAAAAATCAAAGCTGAGCAAATAATTTAAGACTCATGCTTAAACCTTTCCCAGGTCCCTGAATTCATTGCCTCTTAAAGTGAAAATGCCTTTGCCAGGGGCTTCTGAAGCCACTCAGAGATGACA